>OY740782.1:74920192-75520192 GCA_963514005.1 Raja brachyura
CCCAAGACTAAAATCACAGAAATAAAGCCAAGCCACAAATATCTTTCATAAATCAAAACATTTAACCCTACCCATAATATTATTTGCCTCGAATACCGCAGCAGCTAGAGGTTTTTTCACCTTTACATTCCTATTGGAATTTAAGAGAACCAATTAGTAAGAGAGGAAAGAAGCTTTCAACTTTCAATTGCAGGAATCCAAATACCGATCATATTCATTGCATCATGTTAGCTGTGAAAAGAAAACTAGCCCATAATACAATGCAAGGAACAAAGATCTGATACGTTTGCCAATAGTTATAGGAGGAAATTGAAACAAAGCATCAAATCTAAAACTTCTGATATTTATAAGCCAATAGTTCCTTCTGATCTTTATTAAAATGAAAATTGTATGGAACTTTTGTTTTCACCTGCAAAGGGAATGCGTAACTTACAATACAGCCTGCTGGCCTCATTTATTATTTTATATCCTAGTATACACACATCAAGTTTGAATTAAATATTGACAGTATGTTCAAGGGAGTAAACCTCCTTACACATTGCTGCATGTGTGGACTCATGAAATCCGTTCTTGGCCCTTTAAGCAACCACTCTGCTACAGCTCTGACACTTTAAACCTATTGGTATTCCTTTCCTTCCATCCAAATCAAAGCAATAAATCTCAGCATGACTCTTTCCTATGTTTATTTTTATCATTCTTTCAAAAATGTGGTCGCAGGTGCGCCTGTTGCAAGGAATAGAAATGTCACACAGGCCCTTTGAACTGTGCGGCTGAGGTACTTTCAGGGGGTATTGAAATGTTAGCCTCAAGGGCCTATCCTACTTTCACGACCTAATTCACCGACCTTTTTTGCTCGTGGACATTTTTCGTCATGCTTGAAAAACTCCCCGACCTACTTGATGCCACGAGTACCTACGAATAGCATCACAACCTACCTACGGCCTCGTGACGACCATGCTGCGAGTATGAGTGCGAGACCACCAGGGGCGCCGGGGCGATGGCTGCCCTGCCGGCAGTCTGTTCATATTTTCTTTCTTTTTGTTATTTTTTAGTTTGTTAAAAGTTTGTTTTAATGTTCTTCGGTTTGTTTTATGTGGGGGGTGGGGATCGGGGAAAACTTTATTTCAGGTTCTTACCTTCCCGGAGATGTGATCAATTTTCAGATCACATTCTCTGGTCTCTGCGGCTACCATCGCTGGAGCTGGAAGCCTCCTCGGACTGTCGTGAGCCCCACCGCGGGGCATGGACTTAACATTGGAGCTGATCCCTTGCCTGGGATCGCTCCCACCACGACGCGGAATCAACACCAAGGGCTCGCAGTCTTCGGGGATGCCGAGTCGGGAGCTCCAGCCCCGACGCGAGGTTCGATCACCCGCACGGGGGAGCTGACATCCCACCCGATGCGGGAGCGGATCGCCTCGACACGGGGGGCTCGAACGCCACCGGCTACGGGTGTCAAGATCGTCCCTATCAATTGGGGCTCGAGGCCCACGACCGAGGAAGAACTAAGGGAAGGACTTGAACTTTATTTCGCCTTCCATCACAGTGAGGAATGTGTAGGAGTCACTGTGGTGGATGTTCATGTTAAAATGTGTTTTGAGTGAACTGTTACTTTTAATTGTATGACTGACCTGGCCAATGAAATTCGTCGTATGTTGCAAAACCTACTTGGCGAATAAAGTGTGATTCTGATTCTGAGTCAAGGGCAAACACGGCAGAGGTCGTGAATTAGTTTGTGAAAGTGGGACAGGCCCTTTAATACGGTGGATCTAGAGCCAGATGAGATCAATTTAGGAGATGACCTTCCCTAAGTGAATTTATAACTTGGTTATTACATGGTCACAGAGACCAAATCAAGTTTTTTAAATTCCCCTTCTACGTACTTAATTTTTCCTGCAGCTGCTGGGGGGCGGGGGGGGGGGTGTCCCCTCCAATTGGTTCGGATATTTGCAGCTTGAAATTGTGTGCAATCTGGTGCATAATGTAGCGAGTCTTTTAACTTGCACTTAAATGCAATATTTATGCTTTATATTGGATTTGCTATGAATAAGGTTAGGCTAAATTACATTCCTAATTGCATTCCGCAGTGGAGCCAGACTCTGATCAACAGGTGCAGCACATGAATGATCTTAGTACATTCATGTATGGAAATCAGATTATAATCAAACACTTGGCCCACGTTGACCAACCCGGGTCTCACTGCACACCTGGTACTACTCCTGACACCGACTCCAGTTGCAAACCTTCTCTCATTCCTGACCCAGAGTTCAGTCTTACACCTGCTACTTTCCACAGCCACATCCTCAGAACCTGCACGGACCTGGGAGTCAACATCCCACTCTGCAACTGGATCTTCAAATTGCAGATAGACACAAAAAGCTGGAGCAACTGAGTGGGACAGGCAGCATTTCTGGAGAGAAGGGATGGGTGACGCTTCTTCAGACTGGTTAGGGCTAAGTGAAACGAGATATAGACGGTGATGTGGAGAGATAAAGAACAATGAATTAAAGATATGCAAAAACTTACCAATGAAGGAAACAGGCCATTGTTAGCTGTTTGTAGGGTGAAAATGAGAAGCTAGTGTGGGGAGGGATAGAGAGGGGGAATGCTGGGGCTACCAGAAGTGAAAGAAATCAATATTCACACCACTGGACTGTAAGCTGCCCAAGCAAAATGTGAGATGCTGTTCCCCCAATTTGCGTTTAACCTCACTCTGACAATGGAGGAGACTGAGGACAGAATGGTCTGTGTGGGAATGGGAAGGAGAATTAAAGTGTCCAGCAACTGGGAGATCAGGTTGGTTCACATGGGCTGAGCGAAGGTGTTCTGCGAAACGATCGGCCAGTCTCCGTTTGGTCTCGCCGATATATAAGACTCCACATCTTGAACAGTAGATGAGGTTGGAGGAGGCGCAAGTGACCCTCTGCCTAACCTGAAAGGACTGTTGGGGTTCCAGGACAGAGTCGAGGGAGGAGGTATAGCAACAGGTGTTGCATCTTCTGCGGTTGCAGGGGAAGGTACCTGGGAGGGGGTGGTTTGGGTGGGAAGGGATGAGTTAATCAGGGAGTTGCGGAGGGGTCGGTCTCTGAGAAAGCAAAATGGGTGGAGATGGGAAAATATGGCTAGTGGTGGGATCCCATTGGAGGTAGCGGAAATTTCTGAGGATTATGTGTTGTATGCGACGGCTGATGGGGTGGAAGGTAAGGTCTAGGGGGAAGGGGAGCAAGGGCGGAGCTGCAGGGTATGGAGGAGACACGAGTGAGGACATCATCTATGATGGGAGAGGGGAACCCTCTCGTATGTTCTAGTATGGAACACATCTTGGGCACAGATGTGGCGTAGATAAAGGGAATTGGGAGTAGGAGATATAGTCTTTGCAGGAAATAGAGTGGGAAGAAGAGTAGTCGAGATAGTTGTGGGAGGCAGTGGAAGATGTCATAGACAGTCAATAGTCTATTTCTTGTGATGGAGACTGTGAGATCAAAAAAGGGAAGGTTGTGTTGCAGATGGTCTAAGTAAATTTGAGTGCAGGATGCAAATTGGTGGTGAATCTGATAGTCCATGAGTTCTGCATGGGTGTCTGAGGTAGCACCGATGCAGTCATCAATGTAACGGAGAAAGAGTTCAGGGATAGGGCCAGTGTACGCCTGGAACAGGAATTGTTCAACGTACCCTACAAAGAGGCAGGCATAGCTGGGGTCTATGCGGGTGCCCATAGCTATGCCTTGGACTTGGAGGAAGTGGAAGGAGTCAAAGGAGATGTTTTGAGGGAGAGGACCAGCTCCACTAGGCAGAGTGTTAGTAGAGGGAAATTGGATGGCTCTGCGGTCGAGGAAGAAAGGCTTTAAGGCCTTCCTGGTGGGGGATGGTGGTGTACAGTGACTGAATGCCCACAGCAAAGATGAGGGAATGGGGACTCGGAAAGCAGAAGTCATTAAAGATACAAAGGTCATGTGAAGTATCTTGGACATGGGTCGAGAGAGATTGAACCGGGGGGGGGGGGGGGGGGGAGATAGGATGGAGTCAAGATACGTGGAAATCATTTCCATGGGACAGAAGCAGGCAGAAACAATGGGTCTGCCAGGGCAGTTGTGTTTGTGGATTTATGGGGAGAAGGTAAAGCGGGCTGTGCAGGACTGGGAGACGATAAAGTTGGAGAGCAGATCTTCAAATTGCAGATCCATGGACCACAATCAGCGAGGATAAGTGACAAAACCTCCTCCAAGTTAATTTGCATCATCGGTGCACCACAAGAATGCATTATCAGCACTTTACACTCACTCAGACATCACAACTGTAGTTGTCTGGATCTCAAACAACGAGATAGAGTACAGAAATGATAGAGCACTATCATTCGATAGAGAAGATGCAGAGGCTAGTGGGTGGAAGACGAGGACCAGGAGAACTCTCCTTGTTCTGAACGACTCCATTCATGCAACATCTGTGGATAGAGCCTGTCAATATTTCATGGTATCAAGACAACAACCACTCCCTCGATGTCAACAGAAATGAAGGAGCTGGTCATCGACTTCAGGAAGCAAGATGGAGTACATGCTGCAGTCTGTATCAATGTGAAGTGAAGATGGTTGAGAGCTTCAAGTACCAAGAGGTAAATATCAGTATCAATTTGTTCAGGGGGTTACACAAAAAGCTGGAGAAACTCAGCGGGTGCAGCAGCATCTAAGGAGCGAAGGAGATAGGCGACGTTTCGGGTCGAGACCCTTCTTCAGGCTGAAGAAGGGTCTCGACCCGAAATGTCGCCTATCTGCTTCGCTCCTTAGACGCTGCTGCACCTGCTGAGTTTCTCCAGCTTTTTGTGTAACCCTCGATTCTCCAGCATCTGCAGTTCCTTCTTTAACAATCAATTTGTTCAGGTCCAACTACATTGGCACTATGAACAAGAAAGCACATAAATCCATCTACTTCCTCAAAAGGCCATTGAAATTCAGAAAAGTTTCCAACTCTTACCAATTTACACAGATGCACAATAGAAGCCTTCCACCTGGATATACCACAACTTGCTAGGACTACTGCTCTGCCCAAGTCTGCAAGATATTGTGGAGAGACATTATGGGATATGTGGACATATCCCATATTGATGTGGGAACTCTTGATCAAGTTGGTTAGCAACCAGGAGAATCAGCAGGCCTTGGCAGACAGTGCAAGTATTTTATGAAATGGTTGTTTACTCTGTGCTTGGTCTCTCCCACATAAAGGAAATCTAAACGGGAGCACTGAATGCAAGTTAGGAAGAGGTGCGTGTGAACCTATCTCACCTGGAAGGGCTGCTGGCATCCCTGGACGAATGTGAAAGAGATGTAGCAACAGGTGTTACATCTCCTGCGGTTTCAGGGGAAAGCGCCTGGGGAGGGCGATTATTTTTATTGGAAAGGGATGAGTGAACAAGGGATGTAGATATAGTGGTCTCTAGACAAACAAAAAGGGGTGGGGATGGAAAGATGTAACTAGTGTTGGGATCACATCGAAGTTGGCAGAAATATCAGAGAATGATGTATTAGAAGATGCAGAGGCTAGTGGGTGGAAGACGAGGACCAGGAGAACTCTCCTTGTTCTGAACGACTCCATTCATGCAACATCTGTGGATAGAGCCTGTCAAAATTTCAGATCAGTGGCATTTAGTGAAATACAATGTTGGAGGGAGACACCAAAGCGAACAAGTGAGCAGGTGTAGATGTTAATTTAGCCACAGATTGTCTCTAGTTGTCTTAGAGCACTTTGGCACTGAACCAACATCTCACTCAAGCTCACGTTGTAACTGGTGAACAGCAGTCATCCAACATTTAAAAATTCTCAGTCCCCTCATCTGCTATTCTCAGCATACGGTTCCCTCAAGATTGTTTACCAGATAGAAACTACACAACTACGTTAAAAACAAATCATCCTCAATCCTGAGAAACTCCAAGAACAATGGCAGACTATGTATCATATGTGTATTTTTACAATACTGGAGAGATTTCAGCACAGCGCATTAATAATCTCATATCTCCACAGTTTCAAGTAGTATGGTGTTCATTTTTTCTGGGATTGTTACTCAAATGTGCAAGAGATAATCGAGATAAAATCAAGTTAGGAATTAAATTAATTCCCCGATTCAACCAGTTTATATCTCAAAAATATCAATTTTTAGGACACCAAAAATGTGACATGCTTTGACACAATGAAATAAAGAGGCAAGTTCTGCATTAATTTCATTATAATTCAAAACATTTTCAAGTTTGTTGCTTTGCAGAGATGCATGTTTCACAGTAATAAGCAAAACTTTTGATGAATTTGGCACACGCGTAACACCAGCATTTTGCAGTAGCTATATTTCCATGAAATTGCAGTACCTTATTATATATCGACAATTATACATCAAAGGTTTATTCTAAACATGAGAAAAAAAAAATTACAAAAAAAGAGAAATACTGGAAGAAACAGAAGCTACTTTCATTTTGGTGTCCACCCTTAGACACTGTGTAATGCGTGTAACACACGTTTCAGTAGATAACAGGAATATTGCTCGTTTGGTCACATACTCCATGTTTATGGAGTCAATATTGGGAGAAGGCAGGAACAGGATACTGATTGGGAATGATCAGCCATGATCACATTGAATGGCGGTGCTGGCTCGAAGGGCCTACTCGAGTACATTTGTATGTTGAAAAACAGCAAATATGAAGAAATCAGCTATCATCCTTTAGAAACAAAAGACTTTCTAAATTTCATGTAACGCTTATGGTGGACACCAAACATAAAGTGTAAAAAAAACACATAGGAACTCATTAAAAAAACTATAGGAACACAAGGAATTTTGTTCATTATTCAAATTTTCTCAAACTTTATGAACTATTGCTCCCTGTCATGTACTGCCGCTGTGAGGGTTTTTGATTAATCAGAATCATGTTGAAATAATTTATGTGTTAACTTCAGTTTTATGTATGTCATACTTTTTGTACCCAGTATTGTAAAAACACACATATGCATTTACAAATCTATCGTCTGTTATAATTCTTCCAAGCAACACACAAAATGTTGAAGTAACTCTGCAGGTCAGGCTGCATCTCTTGAGGGCATGGATAAGTGATGTTTCAGATCAGGTCCTTTTCCCAAGCAACATTAGCTTTTACCAAACAGAGCATAAAATATGTGCATATCATCTAATGACTACTTTCACAACCACAGTATAAACCAAGGTAACTTGTATGCTAAACAACACGCTTATACAAATTAATTGCAAAGTGTAGACACTGTGTAATGAAAAAAATGATAAATTATGCTTGGTTTCAGATGTGTACCTTTCAGTTAATTTCCTTACTTCTTTCAATTATACTACTCGTGTTGTCCAACTAGGCTTTACAAGCCTAATATTCACCAAATATTCTCTCAAACTATTTTCACCAGTTTAACAGTTCTCTTCATCGTGCTCATATCCAAGTTTGAAGGATATTTCCTGCATACTCCACGTTTGACATTTCTGACAGGCAAAAACCTCAATTTAACCTTAGCTTGACGTTATAGCATTATACTCCACAGGAATGGCTAGAATGTTTTTAACTGACCCTCCAAATTATCTAAATGTGTCTCTTTTTTTTTTAAAATAAATCTTTTTAAGACAACTTAAGCAGTATACACATACACCCAGCAGGCAAAGAAAATGTGAAATGAATTTATTAAATAAATGTTATCAACACAAGGTTCCCCATTCACCTAAGAATCTAATTATTGATTTTAGGAAACACAAGCAAAGCTTTAGAAATACTGCTTCTATAAATACCTTTAATTTATTGTTGATGTTACGCCATAATCATGACAACGGATATGAATGATTTTGTTTTATTACAAGATTCTTTCCTTTGTTCAATGTACACACTGCTAAACTGAAGCTTTTCCATATTTACAAAAGTAACATTCTTTCGGAGTACAGACAAGTACAAAAGACAATTTATTGCCTGTACTCACACCAAAAAAAAGTGTCATGCCAATTGAATGAATGCAAATTCTCAGTTTTTAACAAGTAAACAACTATCAGCTAAATGCCCTAACATGAAAAGCAAACAGATGTTCCATTGCTGCAGAAAAGACAAAAACTTCAACATGAACATCATTTTAACGACTTGCACATCTGCAGTACTACAAGAAAGATTGCCCAGATAGCCTTGTGGTTAACCACTAACAGGTTGCACTTAGCTGCTGTAAAAAAACTAATAGCTTTTGCACAGAGCTGTTACAGAAAGGACACTCACAACATGAAAATGGTGTAAAAGGAAAAGATGGAATTTTGATAGTTATAACATAACTTGCAAGACCGTTTGAACCGTTGACTTCAGAAACAAACCGCATGAGGAATGCAGACAGCGGAGCTTCCATTTTATCAATCCCCCACTTCCCTCTCCCAACAGATACAAAAGGTCCAGAAATGTTCATTTTTTCTTTTCCCAGATTTGCACAGCAGTGAGAATTCACAACCAAAAATAAAGCAACAAATGCTCCTCAACTTGAACACATGCAACTTCTAACCTTGCAGCTGACCAAGTGATCTGTCATTTGATGCCAACCTTCTATTGCCCACAGAATTGAATCAAAAGAACAACCAATTTCACACCCTGCTCCCCCCCCTTCCCCCCCCCAAAAAAAAACAGCATGTCACCAGTAACTCTGCCCTGAAAGGGGATATTAAAGGGGCTGTCCAACTTGGGCGACCTAAGTGGCGAGTTTAGAAGAGTTTGAAAAAATGACATGTTGAAGACCTCCTTCGACAATGTAGAAGACCTCCTTCGACCTCCTTTGACTATGTTGAAGGTCAGCTTCGACTAGCTATGCTTAGCTACGATAAACTTTGGGAAAATTGGACACCGAATATTGGAGAGTGAAGATGACCTCCGTCGATCTCTTTCGAACTCCCTTCGACTATGATGACGACTATCTACGACTACCTTTGATTATCTTCGACTACCCTCGATCACCTACAACTAACATGACGACCTACTACAACTAAACCTACGAGAAAAAAAAAGTAGTTTTTTTCCCATGATGACCTTTTTTTTACTCGCAGGCATTTTTTAACATATTGGAAAAACGGCGCGACCTAGCTGAGGCCTCGAGTATGCGGAGACCACTCTCGAGCAGGAAGGAGAGTTACGAAGACCTCCTACGACCTTGTGACGACCATGCTGTGAGTATGAGTCGAGGGCAAACTCGCCAGAGCTTGCGGATCAGGTCGCCCAAGTGGGACAGGCCCTTAAGGGTCTGGTCAGTGGAAAAAAAAGGTATATCACATACGGGCAGCTGGGAACAAGTAAATCCTTGAGTGCAAATAATGTAGTTCACTTGAGGAAATTAGGAAGGCAAAATCAGAAAAGTAAACATCTCTGGGAAAAAATGTAGAAAATAGAAAATCCTGAAAGATCTTTTACGTGTATTGAGTGTTAAAGAGTGTGTGGCAGGAGTGTGACACTTTAGGATTAGTGCGATAATTAATGTGTGGAACACAGGGAGTAGGTGATAATAGACAGAAAGTATTTCTTTGAACTAACTCAGGAAGACATGGAAAGTACCACGGTCAGGGAGAGAAACATGATATCCTAGAGCATTTTGATGGTGATGGTGTGTTATTGGAGATCTTGAAATGCAGAAACGGTGAATAAAAACATCTTAGCAGTGGCGTTGCTCCTCACAAGCTAGATTTGTTCTCACTGACTGCAGGTTTCCTCAGTCACAAAGCCAAACATGGCTGCTCTCCAATTCTTTGGAAATCCCCATGGTTTGGCATCTGACACTGACTCCCACACTTTCAATTCACCAGGGCCCCAGCTCCCCTTTAAAACTCACCTGGTTCATGAGAAAAATATGATTCTTTTGTACAATGTAACATTTAATATCCCCTGGACTGTAACATCTGCAAGCCCAGCAACATGGAAGTTCAAAGCATACTAGATTAATGAGGTTTTGCTTTCCAATATTAAACGGCGACTTAAAACAACAGGATGTGTGTAATTCAATGGATTGGTCATGCAATATTTATGAGTGAACCATTATATCAGAGACCTCGTCCATTATAACCATGTAATTGTTCAAAAAAGTTATGGGAAGTAAACATCCTGGGGTTTGGTAAGTAGCTACTTACCGAATTTCATAATAGAGAAAATGCACCTCTTCCAATCAGTAGCAAACCACATTTTCAATACATAGCAAAAGTTCAGATATAAATACAAAGGGGGAAGCAAAGGGCTATTACTAAAAAATGACCTTTAACCTTATTCATGAACTATTAATGAAGACCTGTAAAACACTTTCTACATTTATAGCTTTTAGTGAGGCATAATTCAAATGGATTATGTCAGAAAGAGAGGCCGTCACAAATGTTGCCAAAAATTCAAGACTCAGATCCAAATTCAGCAGAAATAAATGTACCTTAATTCATGGGTTAATGCTAATATCTGTAGTGTATAATTCAATAAAATTAGAAATTTGATAGAACTGTGCTTCCAATTGAAAATAGTAATACAATCTTATGGAAACTTTCAAACAATAGCTAATTATGTTATAATTGTAGTATTACATTTGGGGATGGTGAGAAATAAATGCGAGGAAATTAAGTAAAAATTAAGACGTAAATAAACTTTCCTTCTGATTTACAGTTGTCAAGGGCTAAGGAGCAGAGAGAATAAAATCTCTGACTTACCATGCTTTTCACCATGCTATATGGCTGCAGTGTCCATACAAAAATGGATTGACTTAACAAACCGACAGTCTTCACAATTTTATGGCATCATTTCCCAAAGCTTTTACCTGCACAATCAAGGACGACACAATCAACATGCACCTGGCAATGTAATCAGCTGCAAGACTCCCTCCAAGTCACACGTTGACACTGAAATATATTGTCATTTCCTCATAGCTGTTTGGTCTATATCTTTGAGTTACCTACCCTATACCACTGTGAGAGAAAAACAGCAATAATTCAAGGTATTGGGTTACTACCAGCTGAAGAAAAATTCGGGATTGGCAATAAATTCCGGTGCCTCCTTTTAAATTGTATTCACGACAAGGAATCCGATCAAAACTATTTCCAGCAATGCACAATGAACTCTCCATTGAATTACCCCATATTATAGCAACATTACAAAATTTTGAGATTTTAAAAATCAAGTCTGCAATTTATCCCATCAGATAAAGCATATAAAGAAGTTTAATTTCACACCTAATTTACTGTCATATATTTAGTATTAAAAAAGTTATGGCCATTTTCATACTCGGAAATTAGCATCTTGTTCCCCATTGCCTTTCCATTGACTTAACTCAAAAGCTGTGATCTAGGACAGTCAAAAGCCCCATACCTTTCTTAAAAATTAAGAGAACTGAATGAAATTTTCAGTTATACAATTTTACCAAAGCAATTAACCTACAAACCCGCATGTCTTTGGAGTGTGGGAGGAAGCCAGAGATCCTGGGGAAAACACTTTCGGGTCACAGGGAGAAGTAACAAACTCAGTACAGACAAACACCCATAGTCAGGATGGAACCCAGGTCCTTGGCGCTGTAAGGCAGCAACTCTACCATTGCACCACTGGTACGCCCCTCTTAATAGGGGAAACAAAATGGTATACGTCTCAAGTTAAATATTTGTGCTGACTGAGAGCTTGGATGTAAAACAAAGTATTGACCTTCTAGAAGAGAAGCAAGTAATCGGTATACTAGATACATGTGTGCACAGCAGCTCAAGTTCTGCCTTCAATGGTGATAGTTAGTAATCTTGTAATCTTGTTCATTCATGTCCAGGAAAAGCTATCTTTATCCAGCTGGCCTATAAATGACAGGAGTTTGTTGAGATGATGGATTACTTCATCAGCCCTTTGAAATGACCTAGCAATAACTCAAGTTGCATCAAGGTTTTACTAAAAGTAAAAGATAGACTACTCATCTTACACCTAGGTACTGGGCACACAAAGGTGCTCACAATCAAGTTATTTGTAATAGAATCCTTCTCCTGATCATCACGTGGCTTCAGTTACATTTAGGACAGTCATCACCAACTTTTAAAAAAACCAATATTGCCATATTTGTAGAATGTCCAGCCATCACCCCATTCTCCATGTCTATCCCAGAGGCATAGAGGCTCCCTTTACGCTCAGTGGCTCATACATAGAAAAATAGATGCAGGAGTAGGCCATTTGGCCCTTCGAGCCAGCACTGCCATTCAATAGGATTGTGGCTGATCATCTAAAATCTGTACCCCTTCCCTGCTTTTTCCCCATATCCCTCGATTCCTTTAGCCCTAAGAGCTAAATCTAACACTCTGTTGAAAACATCCAGTGAATTGGCCTCCACTGCCTTCTGTGGCAGAGAATTCCACAGATTCACAACTCTCTGGGTGAAGACGTTTTTCCTCATCTCAGTCCTAAATGGCCTACCCCTTATTCTTAAATGGTGACCGCTGGTTCTGGACTCCCCCAACATCGGGAACATTTTTCCTGCTGAGGCATGAGGGAGGAGCTGGCCAAAGTTAACTGGAAAGGGACCCAAGCAGGGATGATGGTGGAACAGCAATGGCAAGAATTTCTGGGAATAATCCAGAAGATGCAGGATCTTTTCATTCACGATCAAGATTCAAGATTCCATTTAATTGTCATGTACCAGTTAAGGTACAGTGAAATTTGAATTACTATACAGCCATACTAAGTAAAAAGCAAAAATACACACAGCATATAAAATAAAGTTTAACATAAACAGTGGAATCCTCACCGTGATGGAAGACAATAAAGTTCAGTCATCTTCCTTATTTGCTCACCCGTGGTCAGGGCCTAAAAGGGGCCGTTGCCGACGGTCCGCTGTTCAAGCCCTCTCGTCGGGATGATCGATACTCCGGCATCGGGACGGATCAGAACACTCCTGGAGCTTCTTACCGGAAACCGCTGCTTCACGGTGTTAAAGTCCACAGGCCCCATGGTCGGAGCTCCAACACTGGCGATCCTTGACAAAAAAACCCAAGCTCTGCGATGGTAAGTCCGCACCGCACCCGCGGCTTGAAGCACCAGGCCAGTCTCCAGGAAAGGCTGTACCACTCCACATGATATTTCAAGAATCACTAGAGTCAGGAGTAGTCCCAGATGATTTGAAAATTGCATATATTACCACACTGCCCAAGAAGGGAGCAAGGCAGAATAGTGGGAACAATAGGTGGCTGCTGACTTAGGTGGTTGGTACGATTTTAGAGTCCATTATAAAGGATGAGGTTACGGAGTACAGAAGTTCATGATAAAAGAGGTCAAAGTCAGTATGGCTTTGTGAAGAGGAAATTTGCTGGAAATCTTTGAAGAAATAAATAGCAGGACAGACAAAGGAGAGTTAGTGGATGTTGTTTTACTTGGATTTTCCAAAAGCCTTTGATTAGGCTGTGAAGGAAGATGGGAGCCCACGGTATCAAAGGGCAGATACTAGCATGGATAGCAGGTTGGCTGGATGGCAGAAGACAAAGTTGGCAATAAAGGGGACTTTCTATTGTTGGCTGCCAGTGACTAGTGGAGTTCCGCAAGGGTTGGTGCTGGGGCCGTTACTCTTCATATTGTACATTAATGATTTGGACGAGGGGATCAAAGGCTTTGTGGCAAAGCTTGTGGATGATACGAAAATAGGTGGAGTGGCAGGTAGTGTAGAGAAAGCAGGGACTCTACAGAAGGACTTGGACAAGTTGGGAGAGTGGGCAGAGAAGTGGCAGATGGAATATAGTGCAGCAAAGTGTGAAGTCATGCATTTTGGTAGTTGAATAAAGGCGTAGACAATTTTGAAATGGGGTGAGAATCCAGAAATCGCGGTGATAGGGACTTGGGAATGCTGGTACAGGATGTTCTTCTAGGAAGGAGATGAGGAGAAATTTCTGTAGTCAGAGGGTGGTGAATCTGGTGAATATTTTGACACAGAAGGCTGTAGAGGTTAAGTCAGTGGATATTTTTTAAGGCAGAGATAGATAGATTCTTCATTAGTGCAGGTGTCAGAGGC
The DNA here is from genome assembly GCA_963514005.1 of Raja brachyura. The sequence continues at coordinate 74,934,191 of OY740782.1, forward strand.
TATGGGGAGAAGGCAGGAGAATGAGGTTAGGAGGGAGAGATAGATCAACCATGATTGAATGGCGTAGACTTGAGGGGCCGAATGACCTAATTCTACTTCTTTCCCTTATGACATTATGATCCCAGGACCAAATGGTTCCTAGGAGCCTAAATAAATGCTAGGCAGTTGGGAGACAAGGGCCTTCAGAAAATGATAGGCACTCTGGACCTCATAAGGTTTCATGCCATTCGGACCACAAAAAAAAACACACCTGGTTACAACTTTCCACAGATAGTACTCTACCTTAAGTACCACTTGGAAGAAGCATAAAGGAAGTGTGCAGAATGGCCTGCACATGGGCTACTTCAACATCCATCAATGGCACCACCACTGAACGAACTGGCCAAATCTGAAAGTCCGACTGTCACTTTGTGGCAGACAGTGAAAGAACTAACACAATATTAAAAGCCTATTCAACAACCTAATTAAATTATCTGTCACAGGTGTCTCGGTTACTGACAGGATTGGCTGAATAACTATCTCAGTTTTGTGAAATGGAACATCCTTCTCCATTCTGACAAACTACACGCTTGCTAAATTGAGAACACACCCAATAGGTGAAAAACTGGACATCCATGAGGTACTGTAAAACATCAGCACCAGAATTGTATTTCTCCACAATCTGTAAGGACCTGTATTTGTATGCCCTCTCTCTACCACAGTTAATAAGCCAGAGGACCAATGAGTTTAGAGGCAACTTCAGCAGCTGCAAGGATACTGCAATCAAAAGCTTCAGTTTTGGTACTTCTAGATCTCAGTGCTGCTTTTGATACGGTGGACCATAACATACTACTTGACAGACTGGAGAAGTGGGTAGGACTCTCTGGTTCTGTGCTGGACTTGTTCAAATCCTACTTGAAAGATTGGGATTATTTTGTTTCCCTTGGTAATTATGAATCAGAACATACAAAACTCATATGCGGGGTTCCCCAGGGCTCCATTCTTGGACCCATCTTGTTTAATATTTACATGCTCCCCCTAGCTCAGATCATAGAGTATTTTAACATATCCTACCATACTTATGCCGATGACACACAACTTTATATCACAGTGTCACTGCATGACCATAGTCCCCTACACTCACCGAGTCAGTGTGTCAAACGAATTAATGAGTGGATGAACCAGAATTTCCTCCAGCTCAATGCAAATAAGACAGAAATTATTGTCCTTGGCCCCAAAAAAATAAGGCTAGAGATAACTGCTCAACTTGACTCAATTGCATTGAAAACCACAGACAAAGCCAGAAACCTTGGTGTAGTTATAGACTCGGATTTGAATTTTAACAGCCATATAAAGACCATTACCAAATCTGCCTACTACCATCTAAAAAACATTGCAAGAATCAAGGGATTTCTGTCCAAAGAAGACACGGAAAAACTTGTTCATGCATATATCTTCAGTAGGTTAGATTATTGTAATAGTATCTTTACAGGTCTCAGTAAAAAATCAATTAAACAACTGCAGCTTATCCAGAATGCCGCTGCCAGAGTCTTAACCAACACCAAGAAAATGGACCACATTACACCTGTCCTTAAATCTTTGCACTGGCTCCCTGTGTGTAAAAGGATAGATTTTAAAATTCTGTTACTGGCATACAAGGCTCTGAATGGTCTGGGTCCAAAATACATCTCTGACCTACTTGTTGTTTATGAGGCACCTAGACTCCTCAGGTCTTCGGGGACAGGTTTACTCCATGTTCCCAGGGTCAGAACAAAAAGGGCTGAAGCAGCATTCAGTTTCTATGCTCCACACCTGTGGAACAGGCTCCCTGAACACCTGAGGTGTGCACAGACTGTAACCACATTTAAGTCAGGCCTAAAGACACTGTTGTTTGATGTAGCTTTTTCATGACCCAACATGCGGGTAATTTTAATCTTCTAGTTTTAACCCTTTTATGTGCTTTTAAATCGCCTTAATATTTTAGTGATTTTGTTTTACTATTCATGCAATTGGCTTATTGGCTATTTTGTTGTCCTGTGTTGTATTGTGGTTCTGCAATGTTTTTAAACTATGTTATTCTCTTGTTTCTTTTGTAAAGCACTATGAATTGCAGCTTGTATGAATGGTGCTATGTAAATAAACTTGCCTTGCCTTGCAAGAACAGCCGTCGTATTCCACTTGGATAGTTTACAACAGACAGTATAAACACTGAATTATCCAATTTTAAATAATAGCCTACTACTCCCTCTCTTTTCAGTGCACCCCGTCCACCCTGATGCACACCCATTTCTCCCACCCACCCAGTCACCCTGCTCATTTCCATCATCTCCCATCCTTGTCTCTTCGAGTTCCCCCAGTGATTTGTTTTTTGTTAAAGATTCCAGCATCTACAGCTTCTTGTGTCATGAAAAAGAGATAGCTGCCAAACTGACAGACACTTTCAAGCTCAATTTTAAAATGTTGCTGCAAGCATTCTTCAGGATAGGGCCCTGGTTTAATGATCTTCATTTAGCTGCTTCACCAGAGGTGGCCGACCTATAAAGTTGTGTGATTTTCGTGGCCAACCTACGAATTAGTATGCTATCTCTTTTGTCCATTAAGGCATAGAAAACCAGCTACTGCCTTCCTTCTTCTTGTTTTTCCACTTCATTTATACCAGCAATCCTAGTATTTGGAATTCAGTTTTGTGTTAGTGTTTCCACATTTGTATCCAGTAATAATAAAGCAGAAAATGCTGGGAATATTCAGATTGCACTGCTTTGGCAAGAAGAGAGGTGGGCCTATCCCACTTACGCAATTTATTTGGCGACTGTCATAGTCATAACAGGTTGCCAAAAAAAACGGCGACTGAACCCCCCCCCCCCCTCATCATCGACAGTCACTCGAAAGGAGTATGACTGTCCTCTCATGGAGAATGCCTGTGCGTGACTTTGTTTAACGTGGGGAGACTGGTGCACAGACAGCCACCACACGGTCCTTGACAGATCTGGGTCAGAATCCAGTGGCATGGAATCCAAGACAACCGGACACCCTTTTCTGCTGCAGCCTTCATCCGCCTTCCCAGCCGTTGTGACGCTCCACTAAAGTCAGCCATCAGCCTCCACCTGTTCCACCATTGAGGTCTTGGTTGGATTGCTCTTTGTCAGAGACCTCCCCCGCGACCTTACCGCCATGGGTGACCCTACCAGGAGCATAGCTCCAGACGGCATCCCTCTCAGGATCTCACAAGCTTCTTCACCACGACAAGGTGACAACCCCCCCTACGACAATGTCTACAACAACCCATCTCCTAGTCGTCGTCAAGCTACAGCAAGCTACCGTCACCCGGTGACCCATAGGACTTCCACCTACGACAACCTACGTCTACCCGCGTCAAGCTACAACAAGGTAAGACAATTCAGTCACCAGTACCTGTCGCCAGTTGACGTAGGTAGTCGCCAATGGAATTTACCAAAGTCAGCACCGGCCACAACCTACGTCATCCTGGCGACAGCTCTACGTCAGGCTACGATCGTTGGCGTCAAGCCCACGGGTGGCGACCTTTGCCGAAAAGTTTTGAACATTTCAAAATCCAGTGGCAACCAGAAAAAAGGTACGACTCTTTGGACGACTGAGGAAACCATACAGGCGACACACCGGCAACCATGTGGCTACAATCTAGTCACCTGACCTAAAAAAATCACCTAAGTGGGACAGGGGCAAAACAGTTACGTTGAAGTCCCTTCCTCAAAACTTGGAAGGAGAAAAACAGAAACTTGTTAAACTGCAGGGAGGGTTGGGGTGTTGGATAGGGTAAACCAGGAAGTCAATGGGAATAAACTGTAAATAAGATTATGTGGTCCATTAGTGAACAGGTGCTAGAAAGTGAGAGAAGTCAAAACAATGGAGAGGTAAAATGCAGAACAGAAAGACCAGTAGGTCAGGTTGGGCATGTCCTCCACTCCCAGAAAAAAGTTACCAATTTTCACTTGCATCCAGTAAATGCGTTTCACACTTTTCCTTAGGGAAATGCAAGTTCGCAAAGATCCTTGTTAAAAGAACTGTAGTTCCATGTACCAAATGTTCAAATGAGTTAAAAAGTCTTAACCAGATTGTAGTTTTATCTCCACAATAACCAATTATAGCAGGATTGAATAGGGAACCTTTACTCCTGTTTGCCAGATTATTGAATCTTTTTTTCAGTATCAAATATACTATTCACAGACTGAATCAAAAGAAGAAGTTTAACACAACAAGGAAACAAACAGCACATAGATCAAAGTAGCCTTGTAAATGCCATTGGGATTAAACCAGAAACCTATAAATTTTGAAATAGAATTAATTTACATCATTTCCCTGAAATCTTCCAATAATTTCAATTCAACATTATGGTGTTAGAGAGGAAGAAATGGGTAGAATGACAGTCATTAAGATTTTCAGCCATTTTATTTTTCAGCAAATATATTTTGTTATCCTTTATTCATTTAAATATCTCCTTGTTGATGATGATGAAATATTAATATGGGTTCAAATTACTCCAGCTTCCCTGCCAGTTCAAAATAGGCACAAAGATAAACCCACAATATAAAATTGCCATCCCCACACTTAACGTGAAATGCATTAGCCGTTAACCCTCCTGCCACTAGCAGATCGTTAAGTTGCCCGCCATTCTAAACCACCAGATCTGCATTGGCCAGGTTATGCTGTCAAGTCTGTGTACAGGTCCAGATAACACAAAAGAGTCTAATATTTCAATTGAACACTAAGACAATGCCTTGCTGTTAGAGGTGCATCACTCAAACGGGGCAAAATGTCCCTGGCACTATTCCCAGAAGAGCAAGAGATCCTTTGAGATGATTTAAAGTATATCATTGCTTTTTAATTAACTTCGTAACATGTAGTGTGACCATCTGGTATTTCTACAATGTAATATTAATCACCCTCATTGCCCATCAAGGCAATGATGGAACCCAGCAGGTCAGGCAGCATCTGTGGAGTGAAAAGGACATTTTGGGATGTAGCTTCTATATAAATACACTGAATCATAACCAGGAGAACCAATCGATTGGTGACTAAATGAACCAAAATAATCAAATGCTTTTGCTGCAAGATGTATTTTTCCACCATCCATGGGAAGAAAACCACCCTTTTCCTCAATCCTCATGAAAAGTATTGTTTGCCTTGGGAAATATTATTTTTAAAGAACCTATGCAAAAACATATTAGGATTTAAACAAACCCACTACGGTAATACAGTTTATTGTGTAGCATGCCATCATAATGACTTGCCCTTGGATTTAGTCCAGGCACCAAGAGACACCACATTATTGTGAAAAGACATTACCGTAAATCTATTTTATGTGGCAGCTCGCTGCTTGACAAACACCCAACTTGGTCGTTACTTCCCAGCATCTATTGGATTGTCATGATTCATGTAAATGATTTTCAAATTATTGAAACCACTTTCCTGAAAACTCCAACTCAGCAGACTCAAACCCTGGAGAGAACATCAGCCTTTGGACTTTTCAACGGTCTTGCTCTTTTCATTTATGATGCTGCTGGAGCCAAAAAACCGAGGCAAAATACAGGTTACCAACCTGGATATTTCATCAAAATTACCAGAAAACAGCAGCAGCAAGATATCAGTATTTCAAGCATCCTCAGCCAGAGAAGCTGCAAGTGCAGCATGTAAATTTAACTTTGCATAGTATAAGTGAAAAAGACCATTAGCTGATAATAAAGACAACTCAGATCCCTGGTATCTGGACAGATGTACAAGATACAGGAAAATGCAGACAGAGGACCACATTTATGAAAGGCAAAATAATCATGTCAATCTACAACATTGAAGCAGAATAACAGAGCTGTAAACAATACACATAGACAACACTTTTTACGTGCAACTAAGGAAGTCATAATTTACAGTTTCGGTACTATTTTTGGTGCGCAAGAGCCTGACAGTTGATTGGAAGAAACTATTCCAGGAGGTCATGATTTTCAGACTCACCCTGATAGGAGTGAACCCCCCCCCCCCCCGGCCAGCATTGCCAGGGTGATGCTGGTCCTTGATGCTGGCAGCCTTTTTGAGGCAGCTTCTCCTATAGATCCTGTCCCAATAGTGGAAATACCTCTGATGGATCAGACAGTATTCACCAGTTTTTGTAATCTTCATTCCTGCAAATTTGAGTTGGCAAACCGGCAGTGAATCAACTAGTTAACATGCTCTCTACCATAGCCCTCTTGAAATTCAAGAGTATTCATCGTTATACCAATCTATGTAAAGGCATTAATGGGGTTTATTTATGACTCATCAACATGCAGGTCTCAGGACAGATCTTTGGAGATATGCACACCCAGGAACTTGAAGTTGTTGACTCCCTCCCAATGAAGTTCGTGGATCTTTGGCTACCCTCTTCACCGACAATCATTCTTTAGTGGTGCTAATGTTGAGAGCAAGTTTTTTTTTGTGGCATCATTTACTCAGATTATCCGTCTCCCTGATTTGCTGCAACTCATCATTATCCATAATTCATGCAACAATGGTGGTGTCTGTAATTAATTTAAACATGGCGTTGTACCCATGTCTGGTATTGTTGGAACCCGTCATAGCCGCTTGGGTAGCCTATAATCACACACCCCCACTCCCCCATCCCCCTCAGCCCGATGCACACAGCTTTCACCCCCATCTCTGTTCCTTTCTCCTCCCATTCATTTCCAAACCCCTCCCTCGTACGACACTGCATTTCCTTTTTATTCCCGTCCCACTTCCCCTTCTATCCCATATCCCTCCCTCCAGCTTTACATTTCACTATTACATTTTACTTATTGAACTCCCTTTTGTCTCCATTTCGCCTAAAGCCTTTGCCACCATCTCCACCCATCTACCAATTACCACTCCTCACCTGGATCCACACATCACCTGCCTGGCTTGCCCCACCCCTCCCACACTTTTCCAGGTTTCTCCACCCACCATCAATCTGAAAGAGGATGTCAACCCTAAACTTTGCATGTCCATTTCCCTCCACAGATGCTGCCCTTTCGGTCTGTCTAGCACTCTATTTTGCTCAAAATTACCTGCAGTCTCTTGCGTACCTGTCATTTTTAATGCCACAAAAGTACTGAGATGCAGCACATTTAGTTTGGCATATTTCAAAGCAACAAAGCGATTTTGGGCTATTAATCCCCAAGTTATTTAACCATATGATTTTCTGTGCATTATGCCAGTGTTAGTTGTAAAACAAAGTGCTTGAATAAACAAGGAAATCAATGTTTTCATTATCCACATCTTGTGTTGACTAAATAATGGTGCATTAAAACAGATGGACCTTTATTTCAATGCTACAGTGCAGAGATGGCCATCAGACCAATTAAGTCAAGACCAACTGACTCATCTTTTCCCACATTCTGAACATTGTCACTCTTCTTGTATAGGGCTCTTGTATATGGCTCTGGTGAGACCACATCTGGAGTATTGTGTACAGTTTTGGTCTCCTAATTTGAGGAAGGACATCCTTGTGATTGAGGCAGTGCAGCGTAGGTTCACAAGATTGATCCCTGGGATGGCGGGACTGTCATATGAGGAAAGATTGAAAAGACTAGGCTTGTATTCACTGGAGTTTAGAAGGATGAGGAGATATCTTATAGAAACATATAAAATATAAAAGGATTGGACAAGCTAGATGCAGGAAAAATGTTCCCAATGTTGGGCGAGTCCAGAACCAGTGGCCACAGTCTTAGAATAAAGGGGAGGTCATTTAAGACAGAGGTGAGAAAAAACATTTTCACCCAGAGAGTTGTGAATTTATGGAATTCCCTGCCACAGAGGGCAGTGGAGGCCAAGTCACTGGATGGATTTAAGAGAGAGTTAGATAGAGCTCTAGGGGCTAGTGGAGCCAAGTGATATGGGGAGAAGGCAAGCACGGGTTATTGATAGGGGACGATCAGCCATGATCACAATGAATGGCGGTGCTGGCTCGAAGGGCCGAATGGCCTCCTCCTGCACCTATTTTCTATGTTTCTATGTTTCAATTCTTCATTTGTTTTTTTAATCTATACGCATCTGCCATTTTTCGCAGCCACTGCATTCTAAAGCTACTCCCTGCAAACAGATAGCACAGAATTATCCTGAGCTACCATGCTGTCATGTGGAATTTACATGTTCTCCCTGTAACCATGTGGTTTTCACTAGATACTCCGCTTTCCACCCTTGTGCCAAAGATATGCTTGTTGATAGGTTACTGTAAACTGTGACTGTTGAATAGCAGGAGAATGGTGGGGGAGGGAGAGAAAAAGTTGTTGGGACTGAGGGGAAACCTGGGGTTAGTATTAATGGGCATTTGGTCAGTGGAATCCCGTTTCCATTCTGAACACAATTCTAAAAACTTTTTTAATATATATTTTATTGGAATTGTACAAAAAGACAATTTTACAACTCTAGCATAGCTTCAGTTTTAACAATTTTCAAACAGAACCTTAAATTAAAAAGAGAATAAAGAGAGAAGAAAGGAAAGAAAGAAGAAAAAAGGAGATATATCCATCGACCCACCCATGTGCCCGCTCATCCGGCCCTACGATCGGTTTAGAATTTTGTTCAACCATTGCTCAAGAAATTCAATAAAAGATCATATTTTTTACTATTGTTCCGGTTTATCATTCAAGACAAACCTAATTCTATCTAAATATAGTGCATCTGTCATTTCTGTAATCCACATATTCACAGAAGGGACTGCAGTCTTTTTCCAGAATTTAAGAATCAGTTTATTTGCTGATATTAGACCGTAATCGAGAAAGCGTCATTGAGAGACCATTAGTTAGACTGGTACATGCCTCTGATATTCCCAGTATTATCAATTTTGGGTCTGGCTCTAATGGGGCTTTCAGTGTTTTGGAGGTGACGCTGAATACTTCAGTCCAAAAACTTTCTATTTTTGTACACAGTACAAAACTGTGGCTTCTTGAGACTGACATTTATCACAAAGAGGGGAAACACTGGGGAAAATCTTGCTCAAATTGGTCTTTGAGTAATATAGTCGGTGCAGCACTTGGAACTGTATTAGGCAGTGTCTGGCATTTAAGGAGCAATAGTGGATGTATTGTAGGCTTTCGTCCCATATATCATTGGAGATTTGTTGCCCCATCTCATCCTCCCATGCATGCCTATAAACCTCAGATGATGGGGTGTCAATGTTTTGGAGGACATTGTAAATGTGGGATATCAACTTCTCTGTATCTGCATGTCTATTCAAACACTCATCGAGTTTGTCTGGACCTGCAGATGAGTAGTTGTGCCTGTGTGTTCTCACATAGTCCCTAACCTAGATGTATCTGAAAACATTATTAGTGTTTAGATTGTATTTCTCCAGCAATTATTTGAAGGAGGAAAGAGTCCCCTTCTGATAAAGGTCTCCAACAGTATTGATTCCCTTATTCTTCCATTGAGCGAAAACACCATCTAAAGTAGAGGGTTTAAAAGGGGGATTGTTTGCAATAGGAAGAAGGAGAGACATGTCTCTCAATTTGAGATTAAGTTTCAACTGTTCCCAGATATGGATAGTACCATGTATTATAGGATTATGCCCATACATTGACTTATTCTGGGATATTGGAGACAGGATAATGGAGCCTATGAAGAAAGGCAAGCAATCTTCTCTTTCCATTTTTAGCCAGTTTGCCTGTTGATGCGAGTCATCCAGCCAGAAAATTATGGTTTTAATATTTGTTGCCCAATAGTAAAAGAGGAAATTGGGTAAGGCTAGTAGTCCTTCATTCTGTTTGGATTTGCACACTGTTGACAGCTTTCCTCACTGTTGCCAGCTTGTCCAGCTTAAATGTTGCCCTTCTATTAAAGACCTCCAGCCAACATTGTTTCTTCATCTAAATCAAGATTGCAACACCTGCCAAATTCCACTATGGTCTCCCTCCTCAAAAAAGGTGAATATACCAATATCAATATTCCCTTAAAAGAAAATTTAACATTCCTACTGATGGATGCCAATGAGACAATATGGCAAAGTCACAAGGGGATATTTTTCACAGACTGGATAATTACAATTACAGTGCTTGAACAAAGAGCCTCTACATCAGTGTACAATGGCTGTGACGATTAACTCTTATAAGATGCATTGCAGGAACTTAATTAAACTTCATGAATAGTGCACCCCAAACCTGTCCTTCTAGACAGTAAAGGTCACAAGGGTAATAGGAACATAGAACTACAATCTTGCACAAATTTATATTGGCTTCTAGGGGGGAAAACAGGAAAACACCACAGATAGTAGAAATTTGAAAGTAACAAAATATTAAATCCTCTGCACATTAGGCAGCATTTGGGGAAAGAGACAAGTACAGTTGTTGTGCATGCCATTGATTTGAAACATTAACTCTGATTCTCCATACATGCAGTTGACTGGAGAGAGGTTTCCAACATTTTATGTTTTTTCTCTGCAATAGCTAGATCAGCACACTGTGCAAGTACCTTTACTCTGGGCGACAGAGAATCAAGAGCAATGATGAATACCAAAAAGATGATGGCCTTCTCTGTGCAATGCGTAAACAAGTGTGCTTATTCTGTGTTGGCCCTTCAAACATGCATGACATTTCATTGATGTACTCATTTAGCAATTATGCCAATTTTCCAAGGCAAGTCTTCACTCAAATGAAATTCATGTTCACAGGAAATTCTGTTTATGCATTCTAACTAACAGCAGGTCCAATTCAAATTATCAGAGTGTAACATAGCTGCTGGCACATGTCATGTTTTGCCCAACAGACCCAAGATGCTTTTCTCAGCAACTAATTTAGAACTGGCAAGCAGTTGAATTGGTGCCAATCTGACAAAATCAATCTGAGTTATCTTGTCAGGCCATACAGCAGACACTGTTCTTGAGCAGCTAGTATTTCTCTCTTCCCCGAGAAGTAATAGAATATATTGTGAAACAAAGGAAGGAAAGCAAGCTTGCCATATATAACGATAACCAACGACACACTAAAATAATCATATATTTCACCCCAGAATTAGAGCCAACCTTTTTTCTTTTCACATACGGGTAACTACAAATAACTTCCACATGAACCGGAACTCAATGATAAACTCGGCAGAAAGAAGTGGAAGAGTGTTTTTGCCAGTTCAGTGTTGCTGATTGAGAAGGCGGGACATTGGAATGAAGTGGGCAAATTAACAAATAAAAGGCTGCAATATGCAGCTGACCAGTCTGTTATGAGCGGCCATGTTGAGGCAAAGTGCAACTTGACACTTTGGCTCAAGAGGCTTTGGCGAGAAGGGCAGAGGGAAGGAGCACTCATCTGTCAAGCCCAGAGCAGATCAGCAGAAGAGTAACTGGGTGCTATTGGCAACAACAAAGAAGGCATGCAGGGTCACACACACTATGTGCTATAGCTGCATGATGTGGGAGCTGGTGGACCCTTTAGTGACTCCTGGTGACATCTGCAGCAAGTGTTGTTGATCAAGGGCTGAGAGAGAAAAGACACAGAGTTGTAATTGCAGATAGCATTGTCAGGGGAATAGATACTATTCCATGCCACGAGCATCAAGTCCCAAATGCTGTGCTGCTTGCCTGGTGCCTGGGATCTGGACATCTCGTCTACCCTGCAGAGGAATATGGAATGGGAGGAGAAAGATCCAGCAGTCATGATCCTTAGGGGTACCAATGGCGTTGGTAAAACTAGGAAAGAGGTTCTGCTCAGGGAATTGGAGAAGCTGGGGATTAAATTGAAAAGCAGAACTAAAAAGGTAATAATCTCCAGATTGCTACCTGGGCCACGAGCAAATTGGCATTGGGTCAAGAAGATTAAGCAGTTGAATGTGTGGCTCAAAGATTGTTGTGGGAAAAGTGGATTTGAATTCATGGGACATTTGCACCAGTTTTGGGGAAAAAAGGGAGTTGTTCCGATGGGACGGACTCCATTTGAACCAGGCTGGGACCAGGATCCTGGCAAACCACATAATCACTCTGAGGAAGGGTCTCAACCCGAAACGTCACCCATTCTTTCTCTCCAGAGATGCTACCTCACCCGCTGAGTTACTCCAGCATTTGTGTCTACCTTAGATTTAAACCAGCATCTGCAGTTCTTTCTTACACAAACCACATAACCAGAGCCATAGACAGGGCTTTGAACTAAATAGTGGGGGATGGGGTCAACAAATTGGAAAATTATGGATGAAGTTAAAGGGAAGGAGAGTGCAGAGGAGGTTACTGAATTCTCCAGAAGTAATAGGACAGATAGTTTAAGAAGGGATAAGAGTCTGTCAAGTAAAAATTGGACCAATGTGAGAAGAGGAGTGGTGAATACCGAACTAAAGGTGTTATAATTGAATGCATACCGTATACGGAACAAAGTGGATGACCTTGTAGCAGAGTTAGAAATTAGTTGTTACAACTGTGGCATCATGGAGATGTGCCTGAAAGAGGATCAGAGCTGGAAGCAGAATAGCCAAGACCACACACCCTATCGAAAAGCAGCTCTGCTGGTAAGGAATGACATTCGGTCCCTAGCAAGAGATGACACAGGATCAGAAGATGGAGAGTCCTTATGGGTAGAGCTAAGAAATTTAAAGGGTAAAAAGACCCTGATGGGAGTTATTTCTAGGCCTCCAAACAGTAGCCAAGATGTTGGGAACAAATTACCTCAGGAGATACAATCGGCATGCAAGAAAGCCAATGCAGGTATTCTGGAAAAATCAGGTTGGTATTGGATCCCAAGAGAACAAATGTATAGAGCGCCTACGAGATGGTTTCTTAGAGCAGTTTGAAGTTGAGACTAGTACGGAAAAGGCAATTCTGGAATTGGTATTGTGTAACGGACCGGATGTGATTAGGGAGATTAAGGTAAAGAATCCCTAGAAAGTAGCAACCATAACATGATAAAATTCAAACTGCAGTTTGAGTGGAAAGATTAAGAATTTGGAGGCAATGGCATTACTGTCAACTACAGAGGCATGAGGAAGGAACTGGCTAAAGTTGATTGGTAGAGGACTCTAGCAGGTGGACCGGCAATGGTAGGAGTTTCTGGAAATAGTTTGGAAGAAGCAGGACCTTTTCATCCCAAAGAAGAAGAAAGATTCTAAAGGAAGAATGAAGCGACCATTGCTGACGGGGAAGGCAAAGGCAGCACAAAGTGAAAAGAGAAGACAAATAATATTGCAAAGATCAGTGGGAAGCTAGAGAATTGAGGAGCTTTTAAAAAATCAACAGAAGGTAGCCAAAACGGCAATATGGGGAGAACAGATGAAATATGAAGGTAAACTAGCCAATAACAGACATTATGTTTAAGAAAGAACTGAAGATGGGTCTCGACCCGAAACATCACCTATTCCTTCGCTCCTTAGATGCTGCTTCACCCGCTGAGTTTCTCCAAAATTTTTGTCTACTTTCAATAACAGACACAGATTCCTTTTGTTATTCCCTTGTAGTTTAAATTGCATTTTTGTCTTTGTATTAACTGCATCACACCAATAATGCTTCTACAAAATGTCAAATTTAGCTATTCTTATTCCACCACTAACAGGACAAATCACATATGCAAACTGAACAATGTTACCAATAGCCATCAACATGGAATAATTTTGCTAATCCCATTATTTGTCAATGTAATCCATCTTGATTATACTTGGCCTCATATTTTAAGTTAGTTATGACAATGCCATGCCTAAAGCTTGTTTTAAAGTCCAATTCCATCTTTGACATACATTTATCCAATGGGCCGAGTCAAATATACCTTTTCACGTCAGTTCCAGAAAAAACACTGCCCACAACCTCTTCAAAGGGCTGCTCAATATCAATCTCCTGGTCTGCGCATTGTAATGTGGAAGTCAAAAACAAACTGGATGAGAGACTCCCGAGCATTCGAACTCTCGCTCCACTACTGCATTCATCCTGGAGCCCAGAAGCAAAAGTACAAGTCTTCTGGGTTGAGGGGGCCGGATGTACTTCATATCTGGCCCTTCCGTTTGATATTTGTATACCACCAGGGGCGCCGGGGCGATGGCTGCCCTGTCGGCAGTTTGTTCGTTTTTTCATTCTTTTCGTCATTTTTTAGCGTGATAAAAGTTTGTTTTAATGTTCTTCGGTTTGTTTTATGTGGGGGGGAGGGGATCGGGGGAAACTTTTTTTCAGGTTCTTACCTTGCCGGAGATGTGATTAATTTTCGGATCACATTCTCCAGGCACTCTGCGGCCTTCCATCGATGGAGCTGGAGGCCTCCCTGGACTGACTTTGAGCCCCGCCGCAGACTTACCATCAAAAGTTCACAGTCTTCAGGAGAGGGCGAGTCAGGAAGCTCCAACGTCACGGAAAGTTCGACTAGCCCCGACGCAAGGTTGATTGCCCGGCGCGGGGGAGCTGACAATCCTTCCCCCCCGATGCGGGAGCTGATCGCCTCAACGCAGAGGACCTGAATGCCACCGGCTACGGGAGTCAAGATCGTCCCGTCAACGGGGGCTCAAGGCCCACGACCGAGGAAGAACTAAGGGAAGGAACTTTATTTTGCCTTGCATCACAGTGAGAAATGTGTAGGAGTCACTGTGGTGGATGTTCATGTTAAAATGGTTTTGACTGATCTGTTGCTTTTAATTGTATGACTGACCTAGCCAATGAAATTCTTCGTATGTTGCAAAACATACTTGGCGAATAAAGTGTGATTCTGATTCCAGCCAAGGATGGCATACGCAATGCAACTCTTCACTCAAAGGCGATCGCCAACCTTGAGTGAAAAAGTATATGCAGATTTATTTTTTCAATGATAAAAACAATTAAACAATAATTTCCAGTTCCTGAATTTATGCAAACTTAATCTTTAATTATTCAAATACACTTGAATAATTTTTGATATTGCCAGCTCATCAGCCCCACTGGGCCAATTTGAACATGATCAGACTCATTATATCCTACAGGGTTCAATGTTCTTAGGCCATTTCTTTCCCCTTGGAAATCCATGTAATTATTTTCCCTATTTCATCTTACTTTCATATTAAATCATTTGAATAACAATTCCACTTTATATTCTAGCACCATTAGGCTGACGTGTCTACTGTTCCCTCCATATGTTCTTTCTCCCTTGTTAAAAGTAGGAAAGACTTTCATCAGTCTGAAGAAGGGTCTCAACCCAAAATGTCACCCATTCCTATCTCAGGGATGCTGCCTGTCCCATTGAATTACTCCAGCATTTTGTGTCCATCTTCGGTTTAAACTAGCAACTGCAGTTCCTTCCTATACATTTGTCCATTAACCCTCCAGATTCATTCATGTAAAATGTCTCTAAAATTTAATACTTGCATCCATTGCCTCTTATTTTAACTAATGTTTTTAAGTACTCAGTCAAATTCTTCATCAGAAGTGTGAGGTTTGTTTCACCATGTTGCATGGTCACTTTGGGCAGGCGTTCTGTAGTGGATCATTTTCTTATTAATGTCACAATCTGATTTTAAAAACACTATTTAAATTTATTCAAACACATAATGCTTTCATGTTAACAGTTACAATTCAAGCAATTTTGTTAGCTTGTTTTACTGATTTTCCATCATCACCACCATCCCCTGAATAAAACCGTACAAGTTCCTCTATTACACAGATTGCAGAGATGCTTTATGTCAGCTTAATTATTACTCATCAGATTTACTATCAGGTATCATGTATAAGCTTTTCAAACCAGTTCTCACACATGCATAATTTCAGATGTTACTCCATTTAGATCAACGAGATGACAGATAGATGCCACTGGGAGTACACATTTACTACACCAAATCTGCATTTTATGCTAACATGACAATGCAAAACTTTATTTTATATACATTATAATGCCGCTGCAGCAATTATGAAGCTACTCAGATCCAAGCAGCTGATCCACATTCACTTATTGTTTCACAATGATGCTAATTAGGATATCAACCAGAGCATATGCATAAGACTGTAAATGGGTCAATGCAAGAGAAGAAATGTCTAACACCCAATAGCATTTAAAAAAAACGATTGACAACCACTTCCTTACTACAAAAAAAGACTGCGGATGATAGAAACAAAGAACTACAGATACTGGTTAATACATGAGAGGAAACAAAGTGCTGGAGTAACTCAGCAGGTCAGATAGCATCCCTAGAGAATGTGATAAAAATGATATTTCAGGTCAAGACATCTGAAGGGCCTCGGCCTGAAACATCACCTATCCTTGTTCTTCAGAGATACTACCCGACTTGCTGAGATACTTCAGCCCTTTTGTAGGTGCTGCAAATCTGCAATGATAACTGAAAACACTAGAAATAGTCAGGTCTGGTGGGAAGAGAAACAGGGTTTTTCAGTTTAATTCAAAAACCCTTCAAAATTGGGAAGAAGACCCAAAACATTTGTTTCCTTCCCATTGACATAGCCTGAGCTGATCAGTATTTCCAGCAGTTTCTGTTTGTTTCAAATTCTCTTAATACTGTTGGTTCTACAGTTATTACTCACTGTTTTATCAAGCAAAAAGTGGCCAGGTTAGACAGGCAATTCAATAGCCTGGATCAAAAGATCCATGGATGCATGAACAACTCTAACTACAGGAATTAGAGTTATAGAGTGATACAGCATGTAAACTCGCCCACACCCACCAACAATGCCCCAGCTACACTAGTTCCACTTGCCTGCGCTTGGTCCATATCCCTCCAAACCTGTCCTATCCCAGTCAATTACTTCAAATTAATGGAGTTTGAGGGAAAAAAACAGTATAGGCAACCCCCAAATTCCCAGGAAAGAGGAGCATGGGAGAAGGGGGAGGGGGGGGGGGGGACATAAAGGAAACACTTCATGCCACTCTTTTCTATAAATGCAAAACAGCATCACTTGTGCATGCATCAACAAAATATGATTAAACAGTGATTTGTGAATTCTGAAAAGATGAATTGTTGAATAACTGTAACACATGGATAATCTGATTCAATAATGGTGACCAAGGTCATTAAAATAAAATTCCGATGTAATAATTTAATCAAAAATAGTGCAAAGTCATCAACTTGAAACATGAAACTGTTTCCCTCTCCACCGAATGCATTCTGACCTGCTGAGAACCTCCAGTAATTTATATTTTTAAATATCAGGTTTAATAAACCTTTGTTAGGAAAACATTCTTTCAAACCTACCCATCTGACTTATGTGATTGCAACATCGAAGTTTCTTAAATCTTTAGTGTTACCAAAATGCTAAAATAACATTTAATTTAAAAAATGCTACCATGTTCAGTGTTGGAACACACTGTACATTGCTATCAAGTAACACTCACTTCACCTGACCGTTTCTCAGTTTGAGCTCAGGACCAACTGTCTCCTTCATTCAAACAACAGAGTTGTTAGGGAGAGATAAGATCAACCATTTTGACATCAAGGCAATTTTTAATTGGCGTCGTCAAAAACCTGAAGGATCTCGACCTGAGATCTCTCCTATTCCTTTTCTCCAAATATGCTGTCTGACCCGTCGTGTTACTCTATCCTTTTGTGTCTGTCTGAAGGCAATGGGAATTGGGAATACACTGTGGCTGGAATCAATCTTAGAACACAATATTGGAAATGAAGCCAATGATATTACTGCAGGAGACCCTCTGAGCAGTAGCTAAGAGTAGCCACCATTGTCTCGTTCAGTAATTACATTCTCTCAATCATAAGGTAAAATGAGGCCGTTGGCAAATGATTGCATAATGTTCAATGTGTTTGCAACTCCTCTGACAACGAGTGCTCAACCATCCACCTTCCAACAACATTAACCTTATCAACATCCTGGTGGTCACTGAAATGAAACTTAAATGGACCATCCACAAAAAATGTTTCAGCTAGAAAGAGCAGGACTCGCAAAGGGCCACCTGTGATAAGAGACGCAACCTTTCCAAATGCTCTTCATATAAGCATACAAATTAGGAGCAAGAGTCAGCCAACTGCCTCGACCAGTCAATAAGATCATGATTATATACTCTGCTGCACATTGCCATATTCTTATTTCATGTTCATAAGAGATAGTAGTAGAATTAGGCCATTTGACCCATCAAGTCTACTCCGCCATTCAATCATGGCTGATCCATCTTTCCCAGAGTCCCTGCTTTCTCTACACTACATACCTCTCCACCTATCATCTTATCATCTGCAAACTTGACCACAAAGCCTTCAATCCCCACATCTAAATCATTGATATACAACGTGAAGAGTAGTGGCCCCAGCACCGACCCCTGTTGAACTCCGCTAGTCACTGGTAGCCAACCAGAAAAGCCCCCCCCCCCCCGTTATTGCCACTCTTTGCCTTGTGCCATCCAGCCAACCTGCTATCCATGCTAGTATCTGC
This sequence comes from Raja brachyura, assembly GCA_963514005.1. The sequence continues at coordinate 74,952,459 of OY740782.1, forward strand.
CCTTTGATGCCATTTTTTTTAGCAAGTAGTCTGTTACACATGTTTGGAAGATGGTGAGCAGCTACAATGTGCTATAAATGGAGTGAATTAATAGCATCTCATCCATCACCCTCGATAATCAAGGAAGCCACTTTCATCTAGATGGCTTTTTAAGTTGTTATTGTTGCACTCATGGAGATAGACAGAATCACACTTCTCAAGTGCCCAGCAAATGGGTCTATATTTAAAGCGAGAGCAGAGGTGGGCAGATTATTGTTCAATGGGGCTTAAAGATTATGCACATAGACAAGTTGCCGTCCAAGTTACAATCCACCCTGGCTTGAAACAATACGCATCTTGCTTAACCGTCGTTAGCTATAAACCCTGTATCTCCCAAGTTCACAAATACGGTGGGAATACAGTCACCAGCCGGACTGCAAAGCAGCTGCTCACCGCTAACTTGTCAATGACGAATGGGGACTAAATGTTGATGTCGCCAGTGACACCCACTTGGTCAGTGAGAAAATGAAGTCACTACAGCTTTTGGACTTCAGGTTACAAGTATTGATTCTGAAAGGTCGACCATTTGAACAGTTGAATGTTGAACAACATTCGCTTACTATCTAGTTCGCACGTCTCGCAGGGGAACGCCAGGAAAAGGTAATGTGTTCCTCCTCCATGAGCAGGAAAACAGTCAACTTCCTGAGTCTCGCATTCAAATGAACTCCCCTAACACTTAACCCTCTCTCTTCCCAATTACAATTTGACCATACATTTCACTGGCAATGTTTAAAATATATATAGATATTATGTATATATTCATGCCTTTTCCAAACGGTTCTGCGTAAGCACTTCGTTAAGTACTTCGAATGGAACGAAATTAGAGCAAAACACAAAGTGTTGGGGAACCCAGCGGGCCAGGCAGCATTTGTGGAGGTTTCGGCTCAGGTCCCTTATTAGACCACATAACAGATCAAGTGTAACATCTTCCAATTTTCATTTCGATTAGTATGCCGTGCGAACACTTCCTACAAATACTGCAATCTAAAAGAATATCGAATACACTGAGGTGATGTCTAGTTACATCTGAAGTTGAAATCAGACAACCAACCTCTCCTGCACATCATTTCATTCGACACTTACTTAGTCAGAAGCCGCCCAATAATTATTGTTGGCATTACTGCCAGATGTAGTAACCGTGTTACACAAAATTTAATTCCAGTAATTTTCCATGAAATTACTCATAATAATGATCCGACAACGTTCCGCGACCTCAACGCGCTGGGACACTGCATTACTTATCTAAGTAAATGAACACTCGAGAGATACGAATCCTCCGCTCTCCGCTGTGCAGGAGCTCGGGCTGCGTGCTGTAGGCTTTTACGGCGTCCTTAGGACGGTAACGCCAAACAAAAACACCGCCTCTGCTCATTATTTAAAAACTCGCGTTTCAAATGTAAAGACATGTGGCACAATCTCTTATTCTAGTCATCATTGCCGTCAACAGTGACCGACACCAGGTACTTGAGGATCTATTTCTAAAGTTACCGAAAAGTACAACATCATTAGTTCTAGACGGTGAGAATATTTCTACATATTCAACTAAAACATCTCACTTTTCTTTCACTTCGGAAAAAAATCATTGTCCCAAGTCTGTGTTCATACAAAACGTTTTGTTACCATTTTGCAAATGGTGATAATAATCATCCGTTTAATATCACTTGGCTACAGCTCCGTAACATTCCCAGCACTTTAAAGAACACTGTAATCATTGAACAAATAGTTCAAAAATAAACATTATCCAGCACGGGTGTGTGCAAGGTGACGCAGCTGTTGAACTGGGTTTACATTTGGAAAAAGTTCGTCTCCTTCTATAAGTCTTCCTTAGATAGAATGGGACAAACAGCCATCAACAACGCGGTAGGGAGACCAAGTCATGCGCCGAGCTGCATGGAGTTAGAGGAGCCGACTGTTGTCTCCCGCATCCTGCAGCCCGCGACCACATACAGACACCCACCTTTACCTGGGTGCTCTGGGAGGCGCCACTCTGCTCAGCAACGCCACGCTGCCCACTTCCACTCTTAGACCGAGCTGCAAAATGTAAATCCGCAGAAGAAGCCGCCAGAATAACCGAAGACAAAGACGTTTTGCTTCAGAAGAAGAGGCAGATCACAAGTCGGAAAGTAGCACAAGAAGGTTTGCAGACGCGGGCCGATGCAGGCAGGCTGCAGCCGCCAACTCCGAGCCGCGACTACCCCCAATCACAGAGCACGCCGCCCGGTGATGCGAGGCGCACACCATCGCCCACCTCCACTGCATTTCCATGACGTTTCCTTGCCAAGTTTGGATGCTCTTTACAGAGACTGCAATTATAGGCTAACTCAATGTTGGCAGTTCAGGTAATTGCGAGTGTTGATGTAGGTGTTAGGTGGTGCTGTGAATACCCACTGATTCAGTTGGACAAAATCTATCAACACGTTATATTTAATCGCAGTATTTCCTTCCAATGGCAAACAAAACACAGTAGGTGGAGAGAGACTGGTGATCTGACGCGATATTCACAGATGATGATTATTTGCTAACCGAAGAGTTCAAAGCTAATCTTCAACGTGTAAATGTAAAAACAAAAAAACATGATTCTGAGACATGTGAAGCGGGACATAGAAACATAGAAAATAGGTGCAGGAGTAGGCCATTCGGCCCTTCGAGCCTGCACCGCCATTCAATGTGATCATGGCTGATCATCCAACTCAGTATCCCGTACCTGCCTTCTCTCCATACCCCCTGATCCCTTTAGCCACAAGTGCCACATCTAACGCCCTCTTAAATATAGCCAATGAACTGGCCTCAACTACCTTCTGTGGCAGAGAATTCCAGAGACTCACCACTCTCTGTGTAAAGAATGTTTTCCTCATTTCGGTCCTAAAGGAATTCCCCCTTATCCTTAGACTGTGACCCCTTGTTCTGGACTCCAACATCGGGAACAATCTTCCAGCATCTAGCTTGTCCAACCCCTTAAGAATTTTGTAAGTTTCTATAAGATCCCCTCTCAATCTTCTAAATTCCAGCGAGTACAAGCCGAGTCTATCCAATCTTTCCTCATATGAAAGTCCTGATATCCCAGGAATCAGTCTGGTGAATCTTCTCTGTACCCCCTCTATGGCAAGGATGTCTTTCCTCAGATTTGGAGACCAAAACTGTACGCAATACTCCAGGTGTGGCCTCACCAAAACCCTGTACAACTGCAGTAGAACCTCCCTGCTCCTATACTCAAACCCTTTCGCTATGAATGCTAACATACCATTTGCTTTCTTCACTGCCTGCTGCACCTGCATGCCTACTTTCAATGACTGGTGTACCATGACACCCAGGTCTCATTGCATCTCTCCCTTTCCTAATCTGCCACCATTCAGATAATAGTCTACCCTCATGTTTTTGCCACCAAAGTGGATAACCTCACATTTATCCACATTATACTGCATCTGCCATGCATCTGCCCATTCACTCAGCCTATCCAAATCACCCTGCAGCCTCCAAGCATCCTCCTCACACCTAACTATACCCCCCAGCTTGGTATCATCTGCAAATTTGGAGATGTTGCATTGAATTCCCTCGTCCAAATCATTAATATATTGTAAATAGCTGGGGTCCCAGCACTGAGCCTTGCGGCACCCCACTAGTCACTGCCTGCCATTCTGAAAAGGACCCGTTTACTCCTACCCTTTGCCTCCTGTCTGCTAGCCAGTTCTCTATCCACATCAATACTGAACCCCCAATACCGTGTGCTTTAAGTTTGTATGCTAATCTCTTATGCGGGACCTTGTCGAAAGCCTTCTGAAAGTCTAGATATAACACTTCCAATGGTTCTCCCTTATCCACTCTACTAGTTACATCCTCGAAAAATTATATCAGATTTGTCAGACATGACTTACCTTTCGTAAATCCATGCTGACTTTGTCCAATGATTTCACCACTTTCCAAATGCGCTGCTATCCCATCTTTAATAACTGACTCTAGCAGTTTCCCCACTACCGATGTTAGACTAACTGGTCTGTAATTCCCCGCTTTCTCTCTCCCTCCTTTTTTAAAAAGTGGGGTTACATTAGCTACCCTCCAATCCTCAGGAACTACTCCAGAATCTAAGGAATTTTGAAAAATTATCACTAATGCATCCACTATTTCTGTGGCTACCTCCTTGAGTACTCTGGGATGCAGACTATCTGGCCCTGGGGATTTATCGGCCTTCAATCCGTTCAATTTACCCAACACCACCTCCCGGCTAACCTGGATTTCACTCAGTTCCTCCATCTTATTTGACCCCCGTTCCACTGCTATTTCTGGCAGATTATTTATGTCTTCCTTAGTGAAGACAGAACCAAAGTAGTTATTCAATTGGTCTGCCATGTCCTTGTTCCCCATGATCAATTCACCTGTTTCTGACTGCAAGGGACCAACATTTGTTTTAACTAGGGTTACACAAAAAGCTGGAGAAACTCAGCGGGTGCAGCAGCATCTAAGGAGTGAAGGAGATAGGCGACGTTTCGGGTCGAGACCCTTCTTCAGACCTTTGTTTTAACTAGTCTCTTTCTCTTCACATATCTATAAAAACTTTTGCAGTCAGTTTTTATGTTCCCTGCCAGTTTCCTTTCATAATCTATTTTCCCTTTCCTAATTAAGCCTAATTGGCGAAAGGTGGTTTGTTGGAATGAATGGTTTGCAAAACTGTTGAAACATGATTACTGTATACAGGTGCGAGAAAATAATTTCAAATAGCCCGATTGAGGACCCTGATACAGTACTTAATATTGAACATAAGGGAGAGGGAGAGGGTGCGCAGTAGATTGGACTGAAAACATCAGAGAACGTGGGAGCGACAGGTTTAAGGAATGTTACACCCTGAACCCTACATAAGAACCCTGTGTAAAATGGTGAAATGGAAATATTGAAATAGTACACTGCCAAATTGCAGTTTAAGATTCGAAGAAAGTTGCAGATTAACTTTGCCGACTGTAGAATATATTTGAATGTCACGCGGACATATGTCAATGACAGAGAACATAGGGTAGAATAAACGTTAAATAAAGATACAAAGTGCTGGAGTGACTCACTGGGTCCAGGCAACATCTCATCAGGCTGAGGATGGGCCCCAACTCGAAACATCATCTATCCATGTTCTTGAGAGATTCTGCCTGATCTGCTGAGTTACTCCAGCACATTGTATCATTTTTTATTGTAAACTAACAACCGCAGTTCCATGTTTCTACATGAACAAAGGTAGGCGACCTTTATGGATTTTGGAAGTAAATAATCTTAACATTGGTGATGATAGGATATTGGATTTAAAGTTCAAGCTCTACACATGCTTACAAGTGAACCTTTCTAACACCAAATTGTAATTTGAGAAGGAATTTCTCTTAATCGATTTTTGTTTTCTCTTAATAGTATAAATCTAAGGGTATTGGGTGAAATATACATGGCATGAAGATGATGGGTGTCGTTGGCCTCCAGGTCATCGGGGGCTGTGGATGGCAGACCAATGCAGAGTGTATAAAGGTAAATATGAATTAAGTTCAGGAGCAGGAATAGAAATGTGAGGCCTAGGGATTGGATGGAGCTGTGAATTGAAGCCTTGGAACAATGGAAAGGAGCGAAAGTGATCAGGCAGAGAAACAAAGTTGTGGGTTGTGGCCTGGGTGTAGTGACTCGAGTGGTGAATCGGGGCTGAAGGTCAGAGTGAGAGGGAGGAGAATGTGTAATTAGGGTCTGGAAGTTGAGGGGGGGGGAGTGGGGAGGCAATGAAGAACATGTCTGAATGGACTAGGTATTAAAGAAGGGATTTGGAACCTGGGATTGGAGATTGGGGACCGTGGGAGTAGAGGACTGAGGTTTAGATTGATAGGGATTTCAGTGTGTCACTTCAATCTGAAAATGATTGTAACTAGATTTCACTCTGAGAAAAAAAATTGTGCAGCATTGAAAAAAAATACATAGCCCCAACATTTCTGGGCTTTTTATTTAATTAGTTAACCCTTCTGTATTCATAATATCTAAAATCCATGTTCACATGCAAGGTTTTGAAAAAGACTCAATCCCAAGAGTTCAATCCAACAAAATATATGGAGTGGAGAACAAAATGTTCAAATCCAACATGATATTCTATGGGAGAAAAATAAAGTATCAAAATAAACATCTACAGTTTGGGTTATAAACATTAAACCCAATTTTGAACACTGACTTTAACCCAATTCTTAGAATGACCAAAAATAAACAAATTGAACAATAAGTACACCAAATGTGCTGCAGTTCTTTTACGTTTCTGCAGGGAATTTCCCGAATGCATGACAGTGACACACAAGAATGTGTGGCATGCAAAGTTAATTCAATTCAAACAATCTTCCATGAACAAGTTTGAACCCGGCAGCCAAAGTGATCATTGGAACAAGTTTAACTCTTGCGGTCGAAGTCACCACCAAGAATGAGGATGAGTCGGACAAGGATCGTCGAGAACAAAAATGTGTTGGCCGCCGAGAATGAAGACCCAACAGCCATGTACAGGGTACACAAAAAGCTGGAGAAACTCAGCGGGTGCAGCAGCATCTAAGGAGCGAAGGAGATAGGCGACGTTTCGGGTCGAGACCCTTCTTCAGATGTCTGAAGAAAACAGTCGTGCTGTGAAAACAGAGAGGATGAGACAGAGTTTATTTCCACAGGCCATCAGGACTATAAACTCTTATCTCACCAGAGACTAACTTACTGTACCAATTTACTGGGTTACACAAAAAGCTGGAGAAACTCAGCGGGTGCAGCAGCATCTAAGGGGCGAAGGAGATAGGCGATGTTTCGGGTCGAGACCCTTCTTCAGACTGGTCAGGGATCAGGGAAACAAGAGATATAAACAGTGATGTGGAGAAATAAAGAACAATGAATGAAAGATATGCAAAAAAGTATTGATGATAAGGGAAACAAGCCATTGTAAGCTGTTTGTGGTGTGAAAATGAGAAGCTAGTGCGACTGGGGGGGGGGGGGGAGATGGAGAAGGAATGTCAGGGCCCGAGGGCTGACGGAGAGGTGGGGAGGGGTGGGGGCAGTCTGGGTTAACAGAATTGAGAAAATTCAATGTTTAAGCCCAGAGGATGCAGACTTCCCAAGCGGAATATGAGGTGCTGTTCCTCCAACTTGCGGTGTTGCTCACTCTGGCCGTGGAGGAGGCCCAGGACCGAGAGGTCGGATACGGAATGGGAGGGGGAGTTGAAGTGCTGAGCCACCGGGAGGTCGGGTTGGTTATTGCGGACCCAGCGGAGGTGTTCGGCGAAACGATCGCCCAGCCTCCGCTTGGTCTCACCGATGTAGATCAGCTGGCATCTGGAGCAACGGATGCAGTAGATGAGGTTGGAGGAGGTGCAGGTGAACCTCTGTCGGACTTGGAATGACTGCTTGGGTCCCTGAAAGGAGTGGATGGGGGAGGTGAAGGGACAAGTGTAGCATCTCTTGCGGTTGCAAGGGAAAGTGCCCGGGGAAGGAGTGGAGCGGGAGGGAAGGGAAGAATTGACAAGGGAGTTGCGGAGGGAGCGGTCTTTGCGGAAGGCAGACAGGGGGGGAGATGGGAAGATGTGGCAAGTGGAGGGGTCACGTTGGAGGTGGCGAAACTGGCGGAGGACTATCCGTTGTATGCGCTGGCTGGTGGGGTGAAAGGTGAGGACCAGGGGAACTCGGCCCTTGTTGTGAGTGGGGGAATGGGGAGAGAGGGCAGTGTTGCGGGGTATGGAGGAGACCCTGGTGCGAGCCTCATTTATAGTGGGGGAGGGGAAACCCCGTTCTCTGAAGAACGAGGACATTTGGGATGACCTGGTGTGGAACACGTCATCCTGGGAGCAGATGCGGCATAGACGGAGGAATTGGGAATAGGGGATGGAGTCCTTACAGGAAGCAGGGTGGGAGGAAGAGTAGTCCAGGTAGCTGTGGGAGTCAGTTGGTTTGTAGTGGATGTCAGTCAGGAGTGTATCACCTGCAATAGAGATGGTGAGGTCAAGGAATGGTAGGGAAATGTCGGAAATGGTCCAAGTATATTTGAGTGCCGGATGGAAGTTGGTGGTGAAATGGATGAAGTCAGTCAGTTGTGCGTGGGTGCAAGAGGTGACACCAAAGCAGTCGTCAATGTAACGGAGGTAAAGGTCGGGGGTGGGGCCCTGGTACGCCGAGAACAAAGATTGTTCGACGTGCCTGACAAAGAGGCAGGCGTAGCTAGGGCCCATGCGTGTGCCCATAGCTACGCCTTGTGTTTGGAGGAAATAGGAGGAGTCAAAAGAGAAGTTGTTGAGGGTAAGGACCAACTCCGCTAGGCGGAGGAGGGTGTCAGTGGATGGGTATGGGTTGCTCCTCTGGTCGAGGAAGTGGACCAATGTACCAATTTACTGTTGTGTTGTGTAATTTTAACATTGCTCTCTCTCTCTCACTTTACTAAAAAAAATTCACACACTGTCCTTTCACTTCATCTCTATTATCAAAGAGACACGTTTGGACACAATTTTCAGCTTTCATTTCATAAACTGGACTGGACTTGTACCGTTGTAACATTTGGGGTAATTGGGCAGCTGGCACTCGCAGCACTATCTGCTATGCTCCTCAACACCAGGATCGGCAGGCAATTATCTCTCCTACATTATTCTGCTATGGATAAACAACAATACCATGGGTCTTAACCATCATTTGCCTTATATTTGCTACAACTGGCTAGGTTTAGAGGATGATTGAACAATGACCGTTGGAGGTCAAGGATGGCACGTTCACAGGCCGCTGTTGAGGAAGCGCCAATGTGGTTGAGTCATCAGAGTGGGCCGCTGGAGACCCTGAACAGCCTGGGGCTCAAATAGATTGGGCGCTGCTCCGAGTGGCCGAATGTGCAGAATGACATGGCCTGCAGTGCTAGAGGATATCGACACATCATAAGGCCAGGCCAACCCCTGCAAGTCAGACCCAGTGCCACTGCCAGAACAATGGGCCTTTATGGCCAAGTTAAGACTCAAACTTTTTTTTTACTTTTGGATTAAATTCTCTGTATGCAAAAAAAGAATTTCACTGCACTTAAGGGCACATGAAAATAAAGTACCATTGAATAAGGACCTGAGTAGCAGTGGGCAGAACCTACTCTCATGTCCCTTTATGGAAAGTTACCACATTTCCACAGGAGCTGAGTTCAGCTTTTGAAAGGAACAGATCAACCTCACTGATCACTCTTTTTTTTTTAATTTAATAGCTTTACCACATCTTCCTGGCATGCTGTTGTTTGCAGAGCTTCCACTGTGAGATTGTACTAAATAATTGATATTACTAGCCCCATTACATCCACAACAAAAGGTGCCAGGCAAATGAAGACACTCCCAGTGGAAAGTCTACCATGTGTGGAATCCTTTCTATTCCATAACAAGTGTCACCACACATATAACAATCTCACACCTAATTCACTTACAGCTCTGATTGCTCTCTCCATCTCTGTTGATAATAGATATTATTACAGGATGCTCACCGAGTAGCTTCCTTAATTAAGTTCTCTGAGCCAAGAGCAGCATCCGCTGAGAGCAAATGCAGACCACTAATATCCTCGATTTTCCATGTCTTAAAATTAAGTGAGAGAAAATGATTTGCTATGTAACGACAGTTTCCAGAGCTGCACCCTCTACAAGCAGTTCATCTTGCTGAGTGAGACTGCCTGATTACTGGTTTGCCCTTTATTCTCATAAACTGCATTCATTATGGACACAGGTCTGAATGGATATGGGGTAGATCTTCCTCCTGCTCTGCTCAACATCAAGTGGGCATGTCAGAAAAGTTCCAAGATTACCTTCAGAAATAAAAGTCTTAGTATTCCCAAAGACACCTCTGTGTCTTAAGGTCTGCGAATTCCCGAAGACACCTCCGGAGATGTGGCAGATACTGCAGGGAGGAATGCAATTGGTTTAGGAAGGATTGGGAATCGTTCTTACATGGAACATAATTGCCTTCAAAAATAAAGAGCTTTGTAAATTATCTCAACTTTCGGAGCCCATCATAGCTTTTTCCATTCGGCAGACTCTAGACATCACTGAAGTGTCTTTGTAAGTGTCCTGGCTGTGATAATTACCCTGCCCTTGCAATTAAGAGAATAGAATGGATTCAGTTTTCACAGACCTGCCTTGACAGAGTGGCTCCAAATATCACTGGACGTAGTTAGGTCCCACATGATACGGTGGTCCAGAATGTTAGATCACTTGGATTACAGGGTTGGAAAGCCATTTATATATACAAAATAATGAAGTTCAATGTAAGCTTTACAGACAGCAGCTCGATTTTCCATTAGGTTTCTGAACTTAACACTGAATGAGGATAATGATTCTTCTATTCCCATTTACACCACCTCCAGACCTACTTTTTAAAGTTTACTTGTTCTATTACCACCTTCTTTCACCATGTGCGAGTTCATTTTGCCAGCCTGTCTCAAAGGAATGGTTGGTATTACTGAGATGCAGTGCCAACATTCTGATATCATAACCTTCTACACGAGTTGGTATGGAGATAAAGATGAATAGAATTGATTTTTCTCTTGTCTAAGCACTCAAATTATTTAGGTATATATAATTATTGTAATTGTTTAGATTCATCTTTCGAAATGCATCCTTGGGGAGTTAATAAATTTACCCTGCAGCATGTGCTTCAAATTGAACTGGATAAACCTACAATGGTTGATAAACAACGTCCAAGCTTTGAGGCTATTTAAGTTGAGATGAAAAACTGCTTCCTGTTTAAGATCCTGATAAAATTTCTAGTTGCTCTGGAGCACCTGGACAAAAGTATTGTGAGTTTAAAATGTGCATTAAGTTAAAGGAATTGTATCATTCATTTAACCCGCAAGTTTACTCATTTGATTTACATTCAATATGAACACCAGTATTAAAAAAAAGAAAATATGCACTAATAGACAATGTTGAAAGGTGAATGCTACATCAGCTAATATAAGCAATATTGTTCAAAGATTTGTTCTTACATTTTAAGGAAGAATTGTGCACTTATCATGAGTCCAGGACATGCTTAATGCTTTTACAGTTAATTGAATATTTTTAAAGTGCAATTACTGCGGTAATGTTAGAAATATTGCAATGCCACAAGCATTGCTTCCACGAAAGGCAATGAATAAATGAGCAGGTTAGCTATGTGATGGATATTAATTTCTCAGTTTCTTTGAAAGTCAAAAAATGAAATCCTCTATGATAGGTTAGAGTCTTATCCAAATGGCAGCACTACCAGCTGTGTGACGATCCTTCATTAAGTACCCAACACTGAAAATATACAGTAAGTGTCTTCAATAGTATGGAAACATACCTGCATGCAAGTCACAAAATAAATGGAATTGCTGTAAATCATAGATAAAGTGGAATCTCGCATAAGCTGAAGTATTTGTGTATGATCACCCACTATACTTACATTGACAGAAGGCCACCTTGTGGCCACAACTTGCAGTTAAAATTAAGGCATGAGGTGTCGAGTTTGAATTAATAAGATCAATAACTACACCTTCATGCATGAGGCGACAGTCGATTCGGCCCTTCGAGCCATTCAATATAATCATGGTTAATCATCTAAAATCAGTGCCCTGTTCCTGCTTTTTCCCCAAGGTATACAAATAGTCACCCATAAAGGATGCTTACAAAGTTACAAATTTCAACCCCCCCCCCACAGCGCCAGTTACACCTTTGTTCTTCCCCCCATTCCCCCTCCCTCACGGCGGTCCTCCCGCGCTGTATCCTCCAGTCCATTGTTTTTCATTGTCCATTGTTATCATCAATTATTCTTAGTCAATCAAGCTAGATGGACAAAGAAAAATAACTATACCTTCCCTGTACTGCCTTCTTGGATATTTGCTAAATTAAAAGAGTCAATAGACTTTTGGTATGCTTATAACTATCCTGTTTAATTAGAATAATAATTAACAATAATTTCAATTGTTATATTTAGTAGCATAATTTACAAATACATACTTTAGGATTATATTACTGAAAACTAGATTTAGTTTTAAAATACCAAGCAGCAAATGATTTAGTAGAATAGCTTATCAGGTTTGATTGAAATAGTCATTGAGTCATACAGCACGGAAACGGACCCATCGGACCAACTTGCCCATGCCGACTGAGATACCCAATCTACATTAGTCCTACCTGCCTGCGTTTGCCTCACATCTCTCTGAACAAAGGACAAAGGACATTTATTGTCACATACACCAATTGGTGTAGTGAAATTTGACTTACCATGCAGCTCACAGATAAAGATAAGACACAACACTAAAGAATTAACAATGAACATAAAAACATCCCCCCACAATGGTTCCCACTGTGAGGGAAGGCACAAAGGAAGAGGACTGAACTTTGGTGGTCCCATCCCCTTGTCCCATCCCCTTGTCCACCCATAGTCGGGCCTATTGAGGCCTCCGCAGTCGGCACTACGGCGGCCCGATGTTTTAGGCCTTCTCGCCGGGTGATGGTGCTCCGGCGTCCGGAGAGTCCTCACAGAATCTCTCTGAACCACCTCCTCTGGCAGCTAGTATATGCTCCATATATGCACCACTTTCAGTGTAAAAAGGTTGCCCCTCAGGTTTGTGTTAAATCTTTCCCCCTCCCCACCACCTACCTTAAATCGATGTCCTCTGGGTCTTGATTCCTCAACTCAAAGTAAAATACATTGTGCATTCACCCTATCAATTCCCCTCATTATTGTATACACCTCCATGAAAATAACCCCCAGACTTCTGCACTCCAAATAATAAAGTCTTACTTCTATTGCAGATATAATTACTCACTTCACAATCTGTTTCAGATTCTAGCATCTACATATTTATTTTGTTTTAAACAGAGCATCTCTTGTTCTTGTTCAGGGAATGTATTTGTGATAGCCTTCAATGTGTTTTTAACATGCTCATTTCAGACTTCTCAAAACTGCAAAAATAAAGACAGTTTTTTAAAATTAAAATCACTATAATTCTGGAAAACACTCAACCCTTTTATTCCACAATCATAGTTTGAGTTGTATTACATTATTGAATCCATTTTGAATGCCATTTTTTGGTGAACAGTTATGCGGAACTACAATATGAAACACAGCATTATTTCAATTATAAATGAAATGAATGCTTATTGTATACAGGGCAGAGATTTTGCTCAATATGCATCAGTCCTCCACTTCCTCTCCTCCCACCCCACTAACCATTAAACTTAGTAGTAATTGCAGCTCAAGGAAACCTTGGACTGGAAGGTTTGCAGTACTTAAGGACATTAAAAAAAAAGCTTTCAGTAGAGATCTGTTTATACGTTAATTATGGAAAAAAATATGAATATATCATCATGATCCTTCTCCAGCTTTGTGATTGATAAGATTATGAAAGATTAGAATGCTGATGTTGACAAGTAGACTTCTTATGAATCTGATTGAATTTTCTGAAAAAGTAACATAAAGGTTGATGAGACGACAAAGGACAAACGACATTTATTGTCGCATACACCAATTGGTGCAATGAAAATTGAGTTACCATGCATCATAAGATAAACACAACACTTTAGAACTTAACATAAAACATAAAAAAACATCCCCCCCACAGCGGAATCAACGTTTCCCATTGTGAGGGAAGGCACCAAAGTTCAGTCCTCTTCCTCTGTACACCCGTGGTCAGGGCCTGTTGAGGCCTCCGCAGTTGCCGCAACAGCGGCCCGATGTTTGTTTCAGGCCCTCGAACGGAGGAACACTCTCAGCGGCCCGGAGCCTCTGAATCGGCCGCTTCCTACCGGAGACTACGGCTTCCGAAATCCACAGGTCGAGCTGGGCGGAGATTCAATTCTGGTGACCTTGGCGAGAGATCCCAGGCTCTGCGATGTCAAAGTCAGCGCTGTCAGCAGCTGGAAGCTCCCGCCACCCGTGGCTGGAAGCTCCGCAGACCACAGCTCCATGGTGTTCAAAGTCGGCAGTCCCAGCACAGCGATTCCCAGTAAGGCATCGCTCGCTCCACGATGGAATCCAGTGCTTCGCAGCTGCTGAATCTGAAGCTCTGGCCGGTCTCCGGCAGGAAAGGCCGCGCCAATCCAGATGGTAGGCCGCGAGGAGGGGGGGGGGGGGGGGGCGAAGATGCGGCTCGGAGAATAGCCTATACTCGACCAGGAAGTGGCTAAGAAAAGCTTCCCTCTCCCCCAACATAAACAAGACTAAAAGACCTCTTTACACTTTAAAACAGACAAAAAATAACAAAAAGAATGAAAGGACAGACAGCTGCAGGCGAGGCAGCCACACTCGATGGCGCCACCACTCGAAAAAGCAAGGCCGAATACATTGTCTGTATGGATTATAATAAGGTATTTTATAGATAGTGAAGTTCACAACCAAGAAGGTGCATAGAATTTCAATTTAATGTCTCATGTAAAGTGCAACCTTCTTTCATTGCAGCACTTACTGTCAGCCTAGATTTTCCTTCTCAAGTCACAAGAGTGAATCATGAACCTTGAACCTCTTACTCCAAAGGAAACATGCCACTCACAGTTGATGATTATAAAAAATATATATTCAATACATCTATAGTGGGCTGCAGTAGGCAAATGACAAGCAGTTCAGTTCAGTTTAGTTTATTGTCATTTGTTTAACACATACTGTAAAAACATAGCACAAGACAAAATTTAGACTGAAGTTTGGCCTGGTTTGCAGAAGTGACCTACCAGGCTTGGCAGTACAAATTACAGACAGATCAGTAAAATGTTCTAGAAACATAGAAAATAGGTGCAGGAGAAGGCCATTTGGCCCTTCGAGCCAGCACCGCCATTCATTGTGATCATGGCTGATCAATAACCCGTGCCTGCCTTCTCCCCATATCCCTTGATACCAATAGCCCCTAGAGCTCTATCTATCTTAAATCCATTCAGTGACTTCCACAAATTCACAACTCTCTGGGTGAAAAAGTTTTTTCTCACCTCAGTCTTAAATGGCTTCCCCTTTATTCTAAGGCTGTGGCTCCTTGTTCTGGACTCGCCCAACATCGGGAACATTTTTTCCTGCATCTAGCTTGTCCAGTCCTTTTATAATTTTGTATGTTTCTGTAAGATTTCCCCTCATCCTTCTAAACTCCAGTGAATACAAGCCTAATCTTTTCAATCTTTCCTCATATGACAGTCCCGCCATCCCAGGGATAAATCTCATGAACCTATGCTGCATTGCCTCAATCACAAGGATGTCCTTCCTCAAAGTAGGAGACCAAAACTGGACACAATACTCCAGCTGTGGTCTCACCAGAGCCCTATACAACTCTTTACTCCTATACTGAAATCCTCTTGTTATGAAGGTCAACATTCCATTAGCTTTCTTCACTGCCTGCTGTACCTGCACGGTAACTTTCGGTCTCTTGAATATAATCACTGAAGGTAAGAGACTTTCTAGTAACACCACGGCAATTAAGGTGAGAATGAGGAGATGACAAGTATCTTGACAGGAGACAAACAGAGAAAGAGATGCTACACACTACAGAACAAAAGAAGCACAGTGAAAGAAGATCAGGTGATTGACTTATGGAGAGAGCATAGCTGCAGTAGCTTTATAGCTGAATGATCTGACCATGAGAAACAATATAAATAAGAATGTCCTGGAATGACTATATTGTGAAGAGACTGCATGGTAAATGGAGATGCCGGCTAAAGTTGATTGGAAAAGGACCCTTGCATTAATGAAATTGGAGCAGAAATGGTAGGAGTTTCTGGGAGTAATTTGAAAGATGCGGGATCTTTTCATCCCAAAGAGGAAGAAAGATTCTAAGGGGAAAATTATGCGACTGTGGCTGACAAAGGAAGTCAAAGACAGCATTAAATTAAAGACAAAGCATTAAAGACGAATAATATTGCAAATAAGCGGGTGGATTGAGAAACTTAAAAAAAAACAACAGAAGATAAATTAAAAAGGCAATAAGGTGAGAAAAATTGAAATATGATAAACTAGCTAATCATATAAAAGAGGATAACAACATTTTCTTCAGATATACAAAAAGTAAGAGAGAGGTAAGAGCAGACATTGGACTGCTGGAAAATGACACTGGAGAAGTAGTAATAGGGAATAAAGAAAAGGCACCAGCAACATGCCAGAAATTCAAGAGATTCAGGGCGCAGAAGTTAGTGGAATTGCTAATACTCGGGAGAAGGTGCTTGGGAAGCTGTACGAACTGAAGGTGGATAAGTCACCTGGACCAGACATACTACACACCAGGGATCTGAAAGAGGCAGCTTTAGACCTTGTGGAGGCATTAGTAGTGACCTTTGAAGAATCACTTGAGTCAGGAATGGTTCCAAAGGACTGGAAAATTACAAATGTTACAATACTGTTCATGGCGTGGCAAAAGGCCGACTTCAAAAGCCTGACTTCAGTCGTTGGTAAGGTTTTAGTCCATTATTAGGGATGAGGGTCTGAGCACTTAGAAGCACACGATAAAATAGGCTGGTCGGCATGGTTTTGTGAAGGGGAGATCTTAGACAATAGACAATAGGTGCAGGAGTAGGCCATTTGGCCCTTCAAGCCAGCACCGCCATTCAATGTGATCATGGCTGATCATCCCAAATCAGTACCCCGTTCCTGCCTTCTCCCCATATCCCCTGACTCCGCTATTTTTAAGAGCCCTATCTAGCTCTCTCTTGAAAGCATCCAGAGAACCTGCCTCCACCGCCCTCTGAGGCAGATAATTCCACAGACTCGCAACTCTCTGTGAGAAAAAGTGTTTCCTCGTCTCTGTTCTAAATGGCTTACTCCTTATTCTTAAATTGTGGCCCCTGGTTCTGGACTCCCCCAACATCGGGAACATGTTTCCTGCCTCCAGCGTGTCCAAACCCTTAACAATCTTATATGTTTCAATAAGATGCCCTCTCATCCTTCTAAACTCCAGAGTGTAAAAGCCCAGCTGCTCCATTCTCTCAGCATATGACAGTCCCGCCATCCCGGGAATTAACCTTGTAAACCTACGCTGCACTCCCTCAATAGCAAGAATGTCTTTCCTCAAATTAGGGGACCAATACTGCACACAATACTCCAGGTGTGGTCTCACTAGGGCTCTGTACAACTGCTCCTTGTCTGACAAATCTGTTGGAATTCTTTGAGTAAGTAAATAGCAAGATAGACAAAGGAGAGTCAATGAATGTTGTTTACCTGGAGTTTCAGAAGGCCTTTGATAAAGTGCTGCATGTGAAGCTGATAAACAATATGGGAGCCCATGGCATTAGAGGGAAGATAAGAGGATGGATAGAAGATTGACTGAATGTCAATGAGATATATAGGGGGTCAGGACTGCTCTCCAGCTGGTGAGAGGATGGTTCAGTTGCCTGGTCACAGCTGGGAAGAAATTGTCCCTGAATCTGAAGGTATGCATTTTCAAACTTCTATACCTCTTGCCTGATGTACCCTCTTGGGAGAGGAAAGAAGTGGATGGAGTGAGAGTGGTCCTTGATTATGCTGGTGGTCTAATCGAGGCAGTGTGAAGTGCAGATGGAGTCAATGGAAGGGAGGTTGGTTTGCATGATGATCTGTGCTGCGTTGGGAGCAGCTCCCAAACCATGGTGTGATGCATCCAAATAAAATGCTTTCTACTGTGCACCTATAGACATTTGTGAGGGTTGTTGGTGACTTGCCTAACTTCCTAAGCTTTCTAAAGTAGTTGGGGCGTTGGTGTGCTTTTTTGCCATTGCTTCGATGTGACTGGTCCAGGACAATTTGCTGGTGATATTTATTTATAAGGACCTGAAGCTATCAATCATCTCTAGTATAGCAAAGTATACCACTTTGCTTCCTGAAGTCGATCACAGGGGTGGCACAGTGACACAGCGGTAGGGTTGCTGCATTTACAGTGCTAGCAACCCAGGTTTGATCCTGACTATGGGTGGTGTCTGTACAGAGTTTGTACATTATCTACAGAGAAAGTTCAGATCAAAGAGTGCAAGGACTGCAACATGGTAGATTGGGGTACAGGAATCAGTTTTAAGAGGTCCCCTCTCACCCTTTCCTCAGTCTCCCACCCAATTATTTCTATACTCTTTTCTCCCTCTCTCTTTCATTGTCTCCAATTGTCCCCGCATCATCTCTCCCCGTTGCTTCCCTCTCACCCTCATTCTCTCTGCCCCACTTTCGGCATCACTCCTCGATCTCATCTTTCAGTTCTCTCTCTCTCTCTGTGTGCGCTCTCTCTCTCTGTGCGCGCTCTCTCTCTCTCTCTCTCTTTTTGACACACACTCTGCCACCCAGTGTGGCCACTCAGCCCTCCCATTTATTAGGCTCTTGGCTGATCTGCTATCTTAGTGACATCTGATCCCCAAATACCTCAGTTTCTTTACTGTCTCAAGATTTGTGTGATTCCAACTTGAATCTCATCAGTAACTACCTTTTTTCTCTCTCTCACTCTAAATCTACCTCTCCCCTATCTCTCCGTCTTTCTGTCTCTTCAATTCTCCGATTCTCTCTTTTTCTATCTGTGACTCTCTCTGGTTTTCTCTATCTAACTTGTCTTTCTTCTCTCTCCTCCCACCCTCTCTTTCATCACATTGTTCACACTTTTTAATCTACTCTGGACAAATATTAACTGGGACCCTGTCTTCCTCTCTCTTTAGGTCTGAATCTGTGCATCTGCAGGTTCAGAGTTTTCTGTGATGTCAAATCTCTGTAACCTATTTGTGATTACATCAATGTGCTGGCCCAGGACAGGTTAACGGAGATGCTGACATACAGGAATTTGAAGCCACTAACCCTCTCCACTGCTGAGCCACCAATAAAAAATTGCACTTTTCCTGCTTTCTCAAGTCCTTTATTTTGTTGACATTGAGTGAGAAATTGTTGTTGCGACATTCAGCCAGTTTTCTATCTCCCTCTTGCACCGACTCATGACCACCCGTGATTCAGCCAACATCAGTATATAAATTATTTGGTGACATGCCGAATCTCCTCAAACTCCTGAGGAATTAGAGGCATTGGATTATTATGCTGGGCCAGGATTACAGACATATGCATGCCCAGGAAAATTGAAACTATTGACTCTCTCCACCATCAACTCACCGTGGGGTGCATCGTCCCTCGTGTTTTCCTACCCAAAGTCAACAATCAGGTCCATGGTCCTGCTAATTGCAGGACATGTTAGCACGCAACAAAAATCTTTTTCACTGTACACGTGACAATAAACTAAACTAACATTGGGAGTAAGATTGGTGTTCTGGCACCACTCAACCAGACTGCTTCCTGTACTCTTTGTTACCCATTATTTGTTCAGCAATGGTGGTATCATCAGCAGATTTAAAGATGGCATTGGAGCCGTGTCTATGGTTACACAGTTATGGTAATAGAGAGAGATATAAAGCAGGAGACCCATCATGCAGACCCAAGGTTTCCCTGTGGTAATCAGCAAGGTGTTGTTGTTGTTGTTCCAATTTGCACTGATTGAGGTCTGCTAATAAGGAAGTTGAGAATTCAGTTGAACATTCATCCATATTTTCCAGAAATGCTGCCCCATCCAGTGTTTTGTTTTGTAATCCAACATCGGTAGTTCCTTGTTTCTACATTTCACTGCTCTACTGCAAAATATCCTCAAGGTATGCCTATTTTGAAGATGTTTTCCTCCTCTCTCCTTTGGAAGTTCTGCGAGACTCCCTCACAACTCCCCCTCTGTGATCTCTGCTTCTCTCCTGCTCTATGGCCATGTTCTGTCCCAGACTTGCTACCTCAGCCATGGGCGGTTCTTCAGCACTTGCCTGTGCTTCCATCTTGTGCCACATAACTTCCACCTCAGTTTCCAGGCCTCCCAGTTTGGGGCCAACCAGGATTTCAGGAACCTATATTTCATTACCTGCTTCTCACAGTTCTCCTCCCGTGCCCTGTGCTCTAGTCTCCTCCATGCGCTGGTATCAACAAACCCTCGCTCTGTCTCTCCCACAGCATTGGACCTCACTCATCCAGACCTGCAATGGACCTCAACTGTACTTCATTCCCTGCTGGATCCACACCTTCAGACAACCTTTCCTCACTCACCTGACTTATGAATTATTCTGAAAAATGGTCACAACCTGAAACATCATCTGTCCATAATTACCAGAGATGCCGCCTGACCTGCTGAGTTACTCCAGCACTGCCTTTTACAAAAAATCTGACATACGTGTCGTTCAAGTGCCAATGAGATTGCATCTGCTGTTGATCTGTAGTGCTAGTTAGTGAATTGAAGTGGATTGAGGTCATTCACTGAGGTAAATGTTTGTGTCACAACCATCCTCTTGAAGCCCTTCCAAGAATTTTGCTGTGACATGTTACATGTGATAATAAAGTATTATTCTTTCACAACGGACGTTCAATCTCCATACAGGCAGCACCCGTAGTCAGGATTGAACCCGGTCTCTGGCGCTGTCAGGCAGCAGCTCTACCGCTGCGCCACTGTGCCGCCCTTTAGGAAGATGAGAAGGAATTTCTTTAGTCAGAGGATGGTGAATCTGTGGAATTCTTTGCCACAGAAGGCTGTGGAGGAAAAGGCAGTGGATATATTTGCCGAGATAGATAGATTCTTGATTATTATGGGTGTCATAGGTTATGGAGAGAAGAAAGGAGAATGGTGTTAGGAGGGAGAGATAGATCAGCCATGATTGAATGGCGGAGTAGACCTGATGAGCCGAATAGCCTAATTCTACTCCTATCACATGATCTTATGAGTACCACCAGACAGTAGGGTCATTGAGGCATGTCACGTCATGTTACTGCTTGAACACAAGATCTTTACATTTATTTTTAAAGATGGTGTGGGGACTCAGACCATATTAGTGACAGATTGAAGATGTTCACGAAAACTCCAACTAGTTGGTCTGCGCAGATTTTGAGAACATTGCCAAGTACACCACCAGAACATAGAACAATACAGCACGGGAACCTTCGGCCCATAACTCTGTCCCAAACATGTCAAGACATAACCTCAACTACTGTATCCACTGTTCCAGGTGTACTTTTCCCTGCAACCGCAGGAGATGCAACACCTGTCCCATTACCTCCCCCCTCGACTCCATCCAAGGACCCAAACAGTCTTTCCAGGTGAGGCAGAGGTTCACTTGAACCTCCTCCAACCTCATCTACTGTATCCACAGTTCCAGGTGTCAACTTCGGCGAGACCAAGCGCAGGCTCGGCGATCGCTTCACTGAACACCTCCGCTCAGTCAGTCTTAACCTACCTCATCTCCTGGTGGCTCAGCATTTCAACTCCCCCTCCCATTCCCAATCTGACCCTTCTATCCTGGGCCTCTTCCATTGTCAGAGTGAGGCCCAACGGAAATTGGAGGAACAGTACCTCATATGTTGTTTGGGTAGTTTACACCGCAGCGGTATGAACATTGACTTCTCTATCTTCAGATAGCCCTTGCTTTCTCTCTCCATCCCCTTCCCCTTTCCAGTTCTCCCACTACATTCTATCTTTGTCCCACCCCCTCCCCTGATATCGGTCTGAAGAAGGGTCACGACCCAAAACATCAACCATTTCTTCTCTTCAGAGAAGCTGCCTCACCCGTTGAGTTATTCCGGCATTTTGTATCTACCTAAGACAAACTCTTATCTGCCTGCTCATAATCTATATCTCTCCATCCCTTGCATATCCATGTGCCTATCCAGAAGACTCTTGAACATCATTATTATATCTGTCTAAACCAACATCCAGGCACTCACCATCCTTTATGCAAAAAAAATCTTTAAACTTCGCCCCACTCACCTTAAAATTATGCTGTCTAGTATTTAATAATTCCATCCCAGGAAAAAGGTTCTGACTATCTACCCTATTTATGCCTCTCATATTTTATATACTTCTATCAGGTCTCCCCTCAATCTCCAGAGTTCCAGAGAAAACAATCCTGTTTGTCCATCCTCTCCTTGTAGCTAATACTCTCTATTCCAGCCAAGTCTTCTCTGCACCTTTTCTGTAGCCTCCACATTCTTCCTGCAATGGCACAGGTGCCAAGTTTTGTCAGAGCATTTCAGTATTCTAGTACCTGAAAATCAGTATTTTGCTGAGGAAATCAGTATTTTTACACGGTGCTATTTTGCTGAAATTTTTTTTTTTTTATAATGTGCGGTCATAACCATTGTAAGAGTACAAGAATGCGTAACTTTGCTACCAATTGACATGTTTTCTACTGTGCATTCACTGCCATCTCTTTGTATACTGCTGTTTGAACAGCTGCTTCCTGCTTTTAACTCCAGATGATGATATGGAAGCCATTTTAGAAACCGCTCTCTCCCTCCCTCGCTCTCCCTCCTTCCTCTCTTTCCCTCCCTCCCTCTCTCCTTCCTTTTTTTCTCCCTCCCTCTCTTATTCCACCCTTCCTCTCTCCCTCCCCGAACAGTCCGTGACCCATAGCGCTGTGGCCATAACACTATGTATAAAGCCCATAGCGTTCGGTTATAATTTTTAGAGGTACAGTATGACTTTTTATATCCTTGCATTTTTTAAGGAGCAAGATGAAACAGGGTCCGACCGATTAAAAAAAAATAAATCCATATTTAACAAAGTAATTGTACATCCGTATTCTTTATCGCATTTCGCAAAATACGGAAAATCCGTACTAATTGTCAGCTCTGCAATGGATAAAGCCTCTCTGCACCCTCTCCAGAGCCTCCACATCATTCCTGTAATGGGGCAACCAGAATTGCACGCCTCACCCCCTTCACTGTGACACTGATACGCCACACACCCATCACTGTGACACACAGATATGCATCACCCCCTTCACTGTGACACTGATACGCCATACACCCATCACTGTGACACACTGATATGCATCACATCCATTCATGTGACACTGATACGCCTCAAACCCTTCAGTGACACACTGATATGCATACCCATCACTGTGACACTGATACGCCTCAAACCCTTCACTGTGACACTCTGATATGCCCCACTGCTATATTATAATCTGATAAACTTCACTGCCCCTCCCACTATGCAGTGCCGCCTTATCATCCCTCCACAGCGTAGCTCTCCCTCACCGCCCGTCCCACAACGTTATATTTCCTCAGCGCTCCTCCCACACCACCACACCCCTTAACTGTCCCTTCCGTAACAAAGTGGGCAGCGCTCCACCCACACCGCAGCATTCACTCACTGCCCCTCCTGCAACGTGGCATTTCCTCAGCGCTCCCCCTACACTGTCATCCTCCCTCACTGCCCTTCCCGCAATGTGGCACTCAGGACAACACCACTGAAATGAAGATCCCATTAATATTAAAGTTTTGCTGCTTTATTTAAATGGCACTGCTGTCATTGATACAAACGTGTGGATGGGTATCCGAGGGATTGGGCCCTGGAATGATTGGGGTGGAGGTTCAGGTTCCTTGAACTGGCCTGCCTCCAAGTATCAGTCTCTGTCCACACACAAGCCCCCTTCCTCTGTTGTCTCCAAGCCCAGGATTGTGGAATTCAGTCAAACTCAGGGTAGACAGCTGGGCTGGGGTACTCTCTGTAAACACCCTTCCCTTCAGGGCTCTCAGTGTTCCAGGGATGGGAGATGGGTTCACTCCCTTCCCGGGGTGACAACTCCCCGTCGCTGGAATCCTAGAAGGAAAAGATACAAGAAGTGATGGTTAATCCCAATAGACAACTCCTTCCTGTCCACTCCCACTGTACACTCTCCCAATGATTTTGACCTCTTCCCACTCACTCCCAGTGTGCACTCTAATGGACCTGACCCCCCCCCCCCCCCCGACCCCTCTCCATTTACTCCCATTGTCCATAATCCAAATTAACTCGACCCCTTCTCAATCACTCCACTTTCCGTACTCCAATGGACCCGCCTCTCCCACTGTTCACAATCCCAATTAATTTGACCCCTTCCCACTCACACTGTCCTCAATCCCAATGCACCCAATCCCATCTCATGCCCACTGTTGACAATCCCAACAGACCTAACCCCGTCCCGTTCACTCCCACAGCTAAAATCCGATGGACCCGACCCCCTTGCATTCCCCAATATCCATACTGCCAATGAGCCCCACGCCCGGTGAGGGGGCGGGGGGCAACCGTACCTGTTTGGGGATGTCACGGCTGAATTTATAGAAGGAAGTCAAATGTCTCTTGCTGGGTGGGGCCTCCCTGTCGTCCTTTGCCCTCTTCCTCTTGTGCGTGCCCCCTTCACTGGGCGTGGGACTGACTGATCCCTGTGAGCTGTGTCTGGCCGCTGGGGCTTCCTCTCCCTCTGGGAGCTGGCTGCTCGGGGCATGTGTGTCCACCAGCGTCTCCTCAGCGCCTCGGCTGCCCTCGTCCTGCACACATATAGACACTGGTCACCAAACAAACCCCCAAAACTATGGCATGGCCATTGCCATGTCCCGACTAGGGATCAGCACTGCCCAAACACTCAGTCAGACCAGCCACCTAAATAATGTAGCTACAAGGGTCAGAGGCAGGGTATCCTGCAGTGAGTGGCTCACTACACCTTTCCACATCTACAAGTGCGATAGAATGCTCTCCACTTGCCTGGGAATGATTGTCACGCATTGAACATCTACTGCATTTCCTACATAGTCTTCCCACTATCAACAAGGCACAAGTTAGGAATGTGCTGGATTATTCTCCATATGCGTGGATGTTTGTCCTTGACTCATCCTCTGCCACGTATTCGCCATCACTCTTCCACCATTCACAAATCATAAGTGTAATGAGATATTTTCTATTTGGCTGGGTTAGTTGAGCTCCAATAAAACTCAAGAAGCTTGACACGATTCAGAGCAAAGCAGCGCACCACCACCACGGCACCATGGCGGCTGTGTGCACCATCTACAACATGCACCATGGGTCCTTGCCTTGGCCTGTCAACAGCACCTCCAAACTTGCATCCTCCACCTCCCAGTAGGTCATGGGTACTGAGTGAAGGAGAATACTTCTTCTTCACCGTCTCAACTTTGGAATACATCAGCCATTCCTTCATTGTGACTGGGATTGAATCCTGGAATTCTGTCTCCAATCCCCGATTCAAGGATGATCCACCTCCTGAGGGATTATATGGGGTTGGGCCAGTAACACTGAAACTCAGGAGAATGGTTGGTGAAGATAACGAGAGATCTAGTACTTCTCTCTCCCTCTTCCCTCGACTTCCAGAGGCATCAGCTGAGATTGAGAATGCTTCTTCCCCAGCTTGGCCTGAGATTGGCTGAGAAAAATTGATCCCCATAGAACAACTTCCAAATGAGCAACGTGATACATCTTTAAAGGAAACCAACTCAAGGGAGAAAGATTAAAGAGGGCCAAAGTGGGTGGGGATGGGCACCCCAGTAGTGATTTTGACAATTGAAGGTGCAGCAACAATGCTTGGGCAGTGGGAGGGAGGCCAGCATTGAAGGAGCCTAGCGATCTAATGGGTTACTGAGACAGGGAAGGGATGATGGATGTGGAGTGGTTTGAATAAGAGGAATGGGAAACGTAGTGTCAAAGAGTTTGCAGGCGAGGACTGTGGAGAGGAAGTCAGTGATAATGTTTAATACTGAGCTCGAAGAGCAATTATTACCTCAAGCAGTATGGTCAGCTGGGCTGTGCGGTAGGAATCACCATGAGAATCCAAACACTTCATCAGGAACCTGGTGAGCACAGAGAAAGACAAGAACATATCACACCTTGGCTGATTTCCCCTCTCCATCAAACATAGGTGGTCACAGGGCTGTGATCCAGCTGATTTCCCCTTTCTCTCTGAACCAAGGGTTAGATCACAATTACATCCTCACTCTCTTTAACCCAGATATCTAGAAAGGGATTGGGAGCAGTAACCCTGGCTCATCTCCTCTCCTCGCTCTAATTCATAGGTTACTGGGTTCAGTTTAGTTTATCTCACGTGTACTGAGGTTGAGTGAAAAGCTTTTTATGATTGGGAGTAGAAACCTTGGATAATTTCTGCTCTCCTTCCTTACTCTAATAAACAGGCCACTGGATAAGGATCGGGAGCAGGAACCCTAGCTGATTTCCTGTCTTTCTGCAACTCGGGGTTTACCGGGCAGTTTCAGAGTAACACCACCAAGAACACCACTGTAAATGGTACCTTCGTTCCTTTTTCAACCTCTGCGTTATCTTCCTTACGTTTTTTAGTCTGTTCAAGAGTTTTTCATTTACCTGGAACAGAAATTGTGAATGGCAATTAAATCTTTGATATTTGTTACAGTCAATGTGCCTGCGGTTAAGACGTAATAGAAGTCGATGCACGCAGAGGGCACTCAACCTCTCAAGCCTGCTGCCCCATCCAAACAAATCAAGGCTCCTTTTTAACGAAGTGCCATCTTCCTGCCCTATTCAATATCAATCAATATTAATCACTATCAGTTTTATTCGTCTTTATGTGCAAGTGAATTGAATTTGCCACCAGAGTCGCATCTCCATCGATTCCCT
The DNA here is from genome assembly GCA_963514005.1 of Raja brachyura. The sequence continues at coordinate 74,978,845 of OY740782.1, forward strand.
TTATATCAGAAATCTCTTTGACCCTATTTACTTTAACCCAGGATGAAATTACTGAAATCATCCAGTGAAGGTTTATGAGAAATGAAAAGGGGATGATTACCTTGTTGATACTGTACTATAGGCCTCTGAATGGCCATAGGGAATTAGAGGAACAAATATGCAGGGAGAATGCTGAAATTTACAAAAATAATAGTATTGGTTGTTGTAGTGGGAGATTTTAACATTCTCAATTTAGACTGAGACTGCCATAGTTCTATGAGTTCAGATGGGGTGGAATATGCTAAGAGATTAGTATACAAATTTAAAGCACACAGTATTGGGGGTTCAGTATTGATGTGGATAGAGAACTGTCTGGCAAACAGGAAGCAAAGAGTAGGAGTAAACAGGTCCTTTTCAGAATAGCAGGCAGTGACTAGTGGGGTACTGCAGGGCTCAGTGCTGGAACCCCAGCTATTTACAATATATATTAATGATTTGGACGAGGTAATTGGATGCAACATCTCCAAGTTTGCGGATGACATGAAGCTGGGGGGCAGTGTTAGCTGTGAGGAGGATGCTAGGAGGCTGCAAGGTGACTTGGATAGGCTGGTAGGCATGCAGGTGCAGCAGACAGTGAAGAAAGCGAATGGTATGTAAGCATTCATAGCAAAAGGATTTGAGTATAGGAGCAGGGAGGTTTTACTGCAGTTGTACAGGGTCTTGGTGAGACCACAGCTTTGACAGTGGATTATGTGCAGGTAAATATGAGTTTGTCTTGGTATTCTGTTTGGCACAGACACCGTGGTCTGAATGGCATTGTCCTGGGGTAATATGTGCAATGTTTTATATTCTATCTACTAAATTTTTAGTTTTGGAAGAAATCAGTATGTTACAATAGACAATAGTTGCAGTCAATGTGATCATGGCTGATCATCCCTAATCAGTTCCCCGTTCCTGCCTTCTCCCCATATCCCCTGACCCCGATATTTTTAAGAGCCCTATCTAGCTCTCTCTTGAAAGCATCCAGAGAAACCTCTTCCACCGCCCTCTGAGGCAGAGAATTCCACTGACTCACCACTGTCTGTGACAAAAAGTGTTTCCTCGTCTCTGTTCTAAATGACTTACTCCTTATTCTTAAACTGTGGCCCCTGGTTCTGGACTCCCCCAACATCGGGAACATGTTTCCTGCCTCTAGCGTGTCCAAACCCTTAACACGTTTCATGAGATTTCCTCTCATCCTTCTAAACACCAGAGTGTACAAGCCCAGCTGCTTAATTCTCTCAGCATATGACAGTCCCGCCATCCCAGGAATAAACCTTGTAAACCTACGCTGCACTCCCTCAATAGCAAGAATGTCCTTCCTCAAATTAGCGGACCAAAAATGTACACAATACCCCAGGAGTGGTCTCACTAGGGCTCTGTACAACTGCAGAAGGACCTCTTTGCTCCTATATTTGATTCCTCTTGTTATAAAGGCCAATTCGCTTTCTTCACTGACCGCTGCACCTGCATGCTTACTTTCATAGACTGATGTACAAGGACCCCCAGATCCCGTTGTACTTCCCCTTTTCCCAACTTGACGCCATTTAGATAGTAATCTGCCTTCCTGTTTTTGCTACCAAAGTTGATAACCTCACATTTATCCGCATTAAACTTAATCTGCCATGCATCCGCCCACTCCCCCAACCAGTCCAAGTCACCCTGCATTCTCATAGCATCCTCCTCACAGTTCACACTGTCACCCAGGCTAGTGTCATCTGCAAATTTACTAATGTTACTTTGAAGTAACATTAGCTAATGTTACTTACAAAGTAAACATCTACGTGTTTATCGAGATTAATACACTGAGCTACTCAATTAATATTTCTCTTCTGTGTTTGTTGTGTAAGGAGGCATGAACACTAACTCAAGAAAGATGATGGGGATATCTTGGGCATGGTCCGCATAACAGTGGGAGTTGTTGGTCATTTTCAGAAGGATGAAGTAGCTAAATCTCTGGGGCTGAACCAGTATATTCAGTATATTAAGAAAGGCTGCAAATAAAAAAAGTGGAAACTATGGACAAGTGAGCCCAACATCTGGCGAAGACAAGTTACTGCAGTGGATTCTGAGAAGATGTACGTGCATTTGGAAAGAGGGGTTGATTAGGGATAGTCAGCGTGACTTTGTGCATGGGAGAACTATGAATTAAAAAAAAGGTTTTATGGACTTCAGCAAGGTCTTTGCTATGGATCTGAATGGGAGACTGCTTGGGAGATTAGATTGTATGTGATCCGATCCAGCGTGATCTAGCCGACTGGATTAAAAATTGGCTTGTAGGGAAGGAGAGTGTGGTGGTGGAAGGTTGTTTTTTCAAATTGGAGGCTCGTGACCAGTTGTGTGCGTCAAGGGTTGGTGCTGGGTCCATTGTTATTTGTTATCCATATTAATTATTTGGATTTGGATGAAGCACTGGTTAGTAAGTTTACAGATGAGAATAAAATAGATGGTGAAAGTTGTTATCAAGAATTATAGTCAGATACTGATCAGTTGGGTAAATGGGCTAGTACAGAAATCCCAGAAAGTGATGTCACAGTTAGGGTGGTGAAAGCAGCTTTTGGTACACTGGCCTTCATCAGGCCATTAATGGGCATTGTGTCCATAAGTTGGGATGTTATGTTGCAGTTGTAAAAGGCATTGATGACACCACACGAGGTGGTATAGTGTTGAATTCTGGTAACCTTCCAGAGAAAATATGCCATTAGTCTGGAAAGTGTGTGGAAAAGAATTTTGAGGATGTGTCAGGACTTGGGGGACTGAGTTATAGAGCGAGGATGGGCAGGCTAGGACTTTATTGCTCAAAGGGGCAAATATAAATCATGAGGGACATAAAAAGTGAATGCAAATCCTTTCTTTGGTTAGGGAATCAAATACCAGAGCGAATATAGGTTTAAGGTGAGAGGGGAGAGATTTAATAATAATAAATACATATGTTTTCACACACACACAGGTGGTATGTATATGGACCGGGCTGCCCAAGTAAGTGGTTGTTGCAGTTTCATCAACAACATTTGATAGACATCTGTCAGGTAAATATTTGTGAAAAGTTCAGAAAAGTCAAATGTTCGTAAATCAGAATAGTTGCAGGTTGGCCAATTGGGTTGAAGGGTCTGTTTGCTTGTTGAATAAATCAATGGTTTTAATTATAAACCGATTTGTTTTCTCTCCTTCCCAGTTTGATCCCAACTTGAAATACTGATTCCGTTTCTACTTCCACAGATGCTGCCTGATCTGCTCAATGTTTCATCCATCTCCCCGAACAATATAACACTTATTCAGTTAAGTAACAACCCTGCTTACCTCTTCCTGAAGCTGGATTCACACTCAATTGGGTGTTGAATTGTTAAAGAAGGAACTGCAGATGCTGGAAAATCGAGGGCACACAAAATGCTGGAGAAACTCAGCGGGTGCAGCAGCATCTATGGAGCGAAGGAGATAGGCAACGTTGGCTCTTCTGACAGACTCACCGTTTCAATTTCTTTACATCTTCTCTGTAACGCGTGGTACTTGTTTCGGTACAGCTCCCGCAGCCTCGCTGCCCCTTCCTCCTCCGCAGTGTCGCCATTCAGCCCCGTGTCCGCAAATTCCACCTCCTGCTCCAGCTCGCTCTCCAGGATGTTGCCACCGAAGAGTGGCGGCAAGACCAACTCGGAGCAGGGACCCGAGAAGTCATCGAAGCCAACTGAGGACATCTTAGGGCTGAAGGGCAGAATGCAACAGCGCATAGACTTTCTTCCCCCCTTCTGGCCGAACTCCTCAGGTTTCCGTCAGGATTTAATGCTCGTATGGGTGTTGATGGGGGCTGTGTTACTGTAGGCTGTTGGATGAAGCCCCTCGGCCCGGCGGGGCTTCTTTGCCTTCCTGTCAGTGGCACACAAAGGTTTAATGTCAAGTCGGTTCTTGTGGCAGAGAGTCAGTCACTTCTCAGACTTTTTCCTGTCAGCTCAGCTTGTTGGTAAAAGTAAATAGCTGTCGGTGTCCAATGCAGCCACTTGTGTGGTGAATGGGTGAGAGGGTAACGGGCCCAACCCGCCGCCGCCGCCGCCTCTCCCACGCCTGACGTCTGACGAGTGACGTCGAGGCGCCGCCTCAGGACAGGTGGGCGGGACCGCCGGTGGTTAACCAATCACTCTGCGAGGCAGCTCGCAATCAGCCAAGGGAAGCATGGAACAGCCGGGGAGGCGGGGTTAGCTGCCTGACTGGCGGCCCACGGACCAATCAGTGGGAAGGACGACGACGCGTCTTGACGAGCAGCCAATGCTGACGGAGCCAATGAGAAGCGAGGGCCGTTGCCAGGGATTGGCAGCAGCAACGGCCAATCAGCAGGCGGAGCCTCTCACCCATCCCGCCAATGAGCGGGCGCTGCGAGGGACACGGGCAGGACATTCTGTGACCTGTGACCAAACCATAACTTTTATTCGGCAAATCTTGATATTAACCCTACTCCGTAGAGACAAAAGCGTCATGTTTTCTTTCAAATAACGAAGCGTGGTTATCTTCATTTTGCTTGGGGACGTCACAGAGCGGGAGACGTGCCCTGGCCTGCAGTCACACGGCGGGCGCGGGCTGAGTGATGTCACACGACGGCGGGGGAAGCGTGGATTGAGCTGACGTCGCACGGCGGGCGGAAGACGGGACGTGATGACGCGTGGTGAGCCCGTGGCTGTCAGTGAACCGCAGGGCGGCGCCGGTCATGGACGCTACCTCCTTGCTCTCTTCTCCCTCCGGTCCGAACTAGTCCCCTGTTGGTTTGTTGCCTGGGCTCCATTCCCCATGTGTGGTCTCAAGACATAGATCACAAGACCTACACCAACCCCAAGCCAATTAGGAGCAGACGAGGACATTGATCCAATTTGTGGTCCCAGCCTCAAAGACAGATGTGTACAGCAATTCGTTCTTCCCACGCACTATTAAAGCATGGAATAATCTCCATCAAGCCACGGTTGCCCAGCCAGATGCAACTAAATTTAAAGTGGCACTTTCTTCCCAATAACCCTCTCTGGCTAAACCCCTCCCTTCACCACCTCCAGTTGGAATATTTTGGAGGACCAAGTAACCAAGAGCCTCTTCCGTAAATTGGCCTTGCTGATCTCCACTTATGCCAACTCCTTTCCCTCACTGCTTGCCCTTGTTTATTCCCATTAGTTTGGCCTAATTTTATCGTCTTGGTAGACTTTTTAACACATCTTTATTCTTATTGGTTGGCCTGATAATCTTGCATATTCCCACTGGTCTCTTTCTGATCCTACTTTATCCCGATTTAGAGCGTCATTTAAGCCTATTGGTTTGCCTACTTTATCCCCATTGGTTGAGCTTTGTAGCCACATTTATCTCCTTTGGTAGATCTAATGAGATTCCTTCATCACCAATAATCACTTTGTTTCCCTTTTTCTCCTTTAGTGGCCTATCCAGATTCTGTTATTCCAGTTGGTTTGCCTATTTTAACCCCATGTGCTGGCTTTATTACCCTTCCATATTCCCATTAGTTGGCCACCATTATTCCCATTGGAATATTTGTGGACCCACCTTTATTCCCTTAGGTTGACCTGCTTTATCTCAACCGGTTGGCTTGATTAACCTTGAGTATTCACATTTGTTGGCTTGATTTGATTTGATTTGATTATTTGTCATTCGAACCTCAGAGAGGCTCGAACGAAACTCCGTTTCTACATGCCATACACAATTCATAAAAAAAAACAGACAATTCAATTCACACAAACATCCATCACAGTGAATCTCCTCCTCACTGTGATGGAAGGCAAAGTCTTCTCTCTCCCCCGCACCATCTCTCTCCCGAGGTCCAAGCTGCAGGCGGGCGGTGTTAAATCCCACGGCCTTTGAGGTAGCGCCGGGCGATGTACGGCCCCGCTCTATGCCAGTGGTTTTCTGAATCTAATTCCCCACTGGTTGACTTTTAGAGCCTCCTATAGGGAGGTTGCACAGCAGTTGGGTCACGACCCATGACCCGTACTGTTGCTACGCTACGTCAACTGGAGTACACACGATGAACTGCAGGTAAGCACTCACCATTGTTTCCAGGGTAGCGGGCCCGTTAAAACTCGCCAAAATGGTCAATATTTGCGCTGTAAATAATTATGGAAATCGGGATAAGCGTGAGAGACATTTATCCTCTTTCAGAATTCCAAAAGTGAGGAGAAATGACGGTAGATAAAAGCGAGAGCTGAAGGGACAACAACAGCGAAAGTGCTTGGAGAACATTGGCCGTTTGCTCACTGCATTTCATTAACAGTAAGGCATTATTTGTGTTTTTTCGTGATTCCTTTGGCATCTAAAGTTTCAGAAGTGATAAATCTAGCTGTAAATTTTTTTAAATCGCCCATGTTTCTCAAGTGTGTTTTTACATACAAAAGGAAAACGCCTCTGAAGCAAAATTTATCATTTTTTAAAAATCGCAAACCATACGTGGGTTTTGAATTACATTTTACTTGGATGCAAGCCAAGGAATGGCATAATTGTTCGCTGCTAATTGGACATAATCAACCTCAGCAAACTGACGATATCCTATTGAAAGGGAGTGGGTGTTTAAGCTGTCAGGATATTTTATTATTTGCCAAAATATACATCTCAATAGCATAACAATAGAAGACTTACTTTTTCACACATCACTCTTAAGTCTGGAGATTTTTTTAATTATAAATTTAGCTTCAGAAGCGTTTACTTTTTGCATGTAAAAACCCACTTCAGAATCATGGGTGATTAAAAAATTTTACAGCCAGATTTATCACTTCTGAAACTCGATGTGGAATGCAATGTACAAAGCCTCGAGTGCACTGGGTATCAACGTAGTGGCGAGAAGAGCCATTAAGGACACCACAGAGGCAGTGGAGAAGGCCTCAAGATGGCTCTGGATCAGGAGAGAAGGTCCATATGGAGGAGCGAATGCCACCTGAACACAAGTCGTGGTCTGATCAACCACAGCTTGGTCGCCTGGGTGAGGGTGTCTGATGTTGAAAGACCCGAAACACCCAATGACCCCAGGTTACATCACTGATGATGTGTTCAGGAGCATCAATAGATGTATTTTTATCAATTGATTAGTACAGGTATCAGGGGTTATGAGAAGGCAGGAAAATGGGGTTAGGATATAAATCAGCCATAAAAGAATGGCCGAATTCTGCTCCTGTCATGTATGACCTATGACCATATTCTACCAGGAAATATTTCTCGTTAAATAGCTATCCAGCTACCAATGTTATTCCACTCACCAGCAATGCAATGAAGTCAGAGAGGTACAATATTGTATGCAATGCCCATGGACAGACAGGTGAAGTACAAGCAGATGCAAGAAACCACATTAAAATAAGTTAGTTTTAGATTAAGAGTATTATGTACATATGAAGTGGCACCACTACTCGACATATTGCATTAATCTGTTTTTGGGTGTTTAATTTAAATTGTTTTAATAATTAGTTTAACTACGAAAACATTTTAAACCAAGTATGATGAACACTTTGCTGAACTTACTCAGTCGGCCTACGCGATCTCTCGCTTGCCAAATATTTTAACTCCCCTTCCCACTCTTAACTTTCTACCACTCCTCCACTGTCCGAGTGAGTGAACAGCAGTATTTATTTTGGGCAACTTACAACCCAGTGGTGCAAAGGCTGATTTCTCTCATTTCAAATAACCCTGCATTCCTTCTCTCACCCCCTCTACCACCATAGTCCTCGTGTATCCCTTCTTCCCCAGCCCACAATGGGCCATTCAGGGTTCCACCCTTCTCTGCTCATATGTTGCTGGCTCTGCTTTGTTCTGGCCTTTTCCTATCTAGCTTTCTCTCTCTCTCCCCCCTCCCGCCCCCAATTTTAAGTCTAAATAAGGATTCCAACATGAAACATTTTTCATGAAACGTTTTCATGAAACGTTTCCACTATTTTTCGCCAGAGATGCTGCCTGACCCACTGAGTTGTGAGTTACTCCAGCACTGCCGTGTCTATCTTTGGTATATATACCAGCATCTGCAGTCCCTTCAAGTGTAAACTTATTATATCCAGCTTAACATTTTTTAGATCTGGTAACCAAAAAACTTTAAGATAGCAGCAAGAGTAATTTCTCACATTTTAATACGCAAAAGGCTACCATTTTCCGTTCCAACATCTTATTAAATAGTCTCAAACTTCCCAAGTCACCGCTTCCCAATTAAGTGAGTAATTGGTGTTGCAAGGTTTTGCAAATGGTTTGATAGAAATAACCTGTAATTTACATAGTGATTGACTTTTACTCAATAGCATTGGCTGTGGACTTAACAGGAAACAAGAGTGAGTGTATTTGCAATATGACCCATCCACAACAGTTGAACAATTTACATTGCAAGTGACACTGCCAAAAATGTTCATGATTCATTTTCCCTTTTATTGTCTCCACATAATGGATTACCAGTGATTTATAATGTTAAAACTGAACAGCACAGTGTTACAGGGTGGTAGAGAATGCCTTGTACAGAACATGGTTAAAAAAACCAGTTAAAAAGTTCACTGCAACACGTCTTCCAGATTGATCAATCAGGGGACAGATCTACTCATCAATAAATAAGGCAGCAGATGCTGTGGCTGCAAGTTAATTGGCAGTGGATGATTTGAGGTAAGCAATCAAGTCTTCACGTTCACTCTTCTTCTTGAGACCAGCAAAGATCATTTTTGTTCCTGGGATATATTTCTTCGGATTCTCCAGGTAAATTCGGAGCGTATCCTCATCCCAGGTAATACCTGTGCAGAAATAGAACAGAGTCACCATCTTCAAATTAGTAGATGAAATTCCCCCTCAAAACAATCTGAAAATGATTCAAAAACCTCAAATCACACGAGGCTACAGGCAATGCAATTTTAATTGGTAAAAATAGCCCTAAATGTCATGTGGTTTAGGGGTTGAGTGACCTGCCAAGTTACACTGAGTATTTTGTATCTAACTTCGATATAAACTGGCATTTGTAGTCCCTTCCTACACAGTACATTATATACTTTGGGTTTGTTCAATATATTTAAATGGATTCTACTTCCTTTAATTTCTAGTGGGTATTCCACATCTGAATAATTCCTGTCACAATCTAAAATCATCCCTTCATTCTTTACACTCAAACGCTACAGAGGAAATTATGAAGGTATCACCAAATACTTTCAACATGGAAATCAGTTCCAAATCTTCATGTGGAGTACAAAAACCCAGAAAAACCAGGGTCTCCTCATAGGAACATTAATGGCAAAATTCTTTAAATTCCAGTCATGCAGGTGTAACTGGAGAAACTGAGACCGTCTCTGCAGAATTGGGAATCTGACACGTACAAAAAAATCATTAAGTGTATAACCTGCGTATATACCAGTCAAGTTTGGGTAACTATTCTCAAGAGTAATAACAGAGCTACATTCACCTGCAATCTAAAGAGCTAAATAGGCACATGAAATTAAATTTAAATTTGCACAGTCGTTGGTGAGAATGCTCTGCTAGCTTAAAGGCCAATCCTCTTCCCAAGAATAAACAACCTAGAAACACCCATGGCTGCACGGTGGCGCAGCAGTAGAGTTGCTGCCCTACAGCACCAGAGATGCAGGTGCATTCCTGACTACGGGTGCTGTCTGTACAGTTTGTATGACCGTTTGGGTTTTTTCCGGGTGCTCCAGTTTCCTCCCACACTCCAAAGACCTACAGGTTCATAGGATAAGTAACTTACAGTAAAAATTGTAAATAGTTCCTAGTGTGTAGAAAAGTGCGAGCGTATGTGAATCACTGGTTGGCGCAGTCCCAGTGGGCCGAAGGGCCTGTTTCCACTCTGTACCCAAAAGGGAAATTAGACATGTCCAAAACAGAAAGGCTGTTAAATAACTAGCCATGCAGGGGCACCAAACTACTAAAACTCAATTGGACATTATCTTTTTGTGTATGTAATCATAATTCAGCTTGGTTTCTGCATGTTAATGTTTAGTCATTGGCACTTCTTGGGCAATATATGAATCATCACTGATTGGGAAGTAGAAGTTGGCAAAAAACGCATTAAAGTTATTTGTCCAACAACTTAAGAAATTTGAATTCATTAGCATTTAAAAGCTATTCAGTTCTAAGAATTGTATTGTCAATATGTGAAGCTATATTCAAAATGAATATAAAGTGCTCTACAAGCCCAAAATCACACATGACCTGACAAATGTAGAATTTTATTTGCATACTTGAACTGTGCAATGATACATCATACTAAAGTATATGACATAAAGTTGTAAATGATTAACTATTTGAACAACCAGGTAAATCAATACATCTTATCTCAAAGCTAAATTAATCAATTTGCAATGTATAAATTATCTACAATAGAAAGTCTTCCTCACTGTCAGACTGCCAATTACCCAAACATTGGATAGATTCAAACCAAGTGACTAGATCTTGTTTCAGGTAGGTTTAAAAGTTGTGCCCCAAAAAGATCTTACAACCCAAAAGAAGCCAAATTGTTCGTATCATTGGTCGCTACAAAATAAAATCTCTCATAGGAGATATTTTTGCCAGCTACAAAATATCCAGTTGTAAAACAGTTAAGAGTTTTCAGAAAACAAGAGTTTGAGAAATATGCTAACATTTACACAATTGTATTTCCAGCTGCTGAACATTTGTAAGCTTCAAAACACAATGGACTAGTTAGAGATCACCTAATCAAGTTTCAATTGATGCAATCTTCACGTTTGATATTCAAATATTAATTCAAACACTGATTTTCTCATTCATTCTTAGGACCATAAATTTTGATTACCAATGATAATTCCAGAACAATGGTACATCAGACTTAATCTCCATTTCCCAAACAAACTAGATATCTGTTTTGCAAGATCACCAAGATAATAAATGTTACAATAGCTGTTTTTTGTTTGTGGAATTGACCGTTTTCAAGCCTCGATTGGATTTAGAAATCTCATCCCAAAATTGACATTTTATACTTTTTGGATAATTCAAAAGCGAAGTGCATGAAGTCTTAATTTTCAGAAGCATCAATCTGCCTTGGTTTACTTAACTGGTTAAAAGTTGACAATTCAGAAAGGAAACCAGACATCCAAACCCACCTTTGCTTTTGTTTGCCTCCGTGTAAGAAAATCCATCAGCCTGGCCAGTCTTGCGTCCAAACAACCCATGGAGGTTTGGCCCAGTCTTGTGCTTGCCTCCACTTTCCACAGTGTGACATTGTGCACACTTCTGAACAAAGACCTTCTTACCCTTCTCTATATCACCCATTCTGTTCAGTTTCTAAAGAAGGGGAAAAGTATGTTATCAACTAAATCTCTGCTTGTTTCTGATTTAAAACCCCCAGCTATTTTCATTTAAAAAACAAACATTAAATGCTCTAGATTCAAACACGTGTAAATATTAAGTCATTGCAAACATTCTTTCATATTTTTCAGCAAATCAATCTCAATCCAAATTTCCCACTGGTTCGCAAAAACCATCATAATTGCTAAACTGCATTAACCAATTACAAGATCGCAGAATGAAAGAAAGCAAAGCAGAAAACTCCCCCGTTCAGTTCACTTCAAAATGAGACGGCTAAACAATTGAGGGATGTAAAAGCATGAACACACATTGTAAAATCAGCAATGGGGATTAATGAAAATTAGACCTGTGGTGCTCTGAATGAACCTGAAGTTTATGGAGGGTTGAAAATGAGTACATGGCCAGGAGAGCATTGAGATACTCAAGTCTACAAGTGTTGTGCTGATAACAGGTGGGAGAGCACACTACAATTTGAACTCTGCCACAAATGGATATTTGAACTCTACTACAAGAGGGATTGAGTGGGCAAAGATTTAGCAAATGGAGTTTAATTCTGTAAAGAGCAAGCCATACATTTCATTAAACGGAAATTGAAAGCCAATGTTTACACAGCAAAAGACTGCAAGTATAGAGAATGTGTTTCTGTGCTTGAAACATAAGTTAACAGGTACACAAGCAGTTAGAAAGTCAAATAGGCCTTTATTACAAGAGGGTTGAAGTTTAGAAATAAAGTTGATGAGGCTGCATCTGGAGTACTGTGTCGAGCTTTGGCCCTCTTATTTAAGAAATTATATACCAGCTTTGGAGGAGGTCCAGAAGAGATACACTGGGTTAACAGGGCACTGCAGGTGTCGGGAATCTTGAATTTGTCACTGCTAATTCCTTGGTTATGAACATTGTTACAAACAGCTAGAAGTTCAAACATATTTGAGTTAAGAAGATTTAGGGATGATCTTATCGAAACATGCACGATCTTAAGCCATGATAGGCAAGGTGCTGAGATGTTTTTACCAGTGAGAACGTTTTGAACCAAGGTACATACTTACATACAGCTAAACATCAAACAGATACATGGGAAGTTCAGGAATTCACTACCACATAGGCATTTAAAGGGGAGTATAACTATTGAAAGATCAGTGAATATGGAGCTTGGGAAATGACACAAGAGGTGAGCCTTTATGCACTTTATCTATGAATTAAATTCAATGGCAGGGCAGTCTTGAAGGATTGGATGAATTAGTGCTCACATGGTTCTGCATAGTTATGTGTGTAGCAAGGACATCGAGGTCTCAGAGTCTAGAAATATCAGATACATGAACCTTCCAAATCAACTCCTGAAATTCACCCTGAAAAGAAATTCCCATGTATCTCAGTTTTAAATATTAATATGTTCCTTCATTCATGATTCTTCCACTATGGGAAACATATTGGCACCTACCCTATCATGCCTTCTTAAGATCTAGCATGTTCTAATAGGATCATGCCTAATTCCTCTGATCTCCAAAGATTACAGCAGCCAGGAGAGAGGACTGAACCACTAGCTTAAAACAAAACTTGTGGCAAGGACTCAATGTTATGTCTTCCCAAAATACAGTTGGAAGAAATTTCTGTTCGTCTGGTATACAATATTGGACATGAAGAGGATCAATCATAGCTTGAGTACCATCACCGCAGACACGGAACCGAACATATTTCTTGATATTGCCAAGGAGCAACAAGTAAATAAAAAGTTAGATTTTCTAGACAGAGGAGAACAAGGATAGGAATCTTTGAATCAATGTAGCTGGAAAAGTGCACACAACTGTGGTTACAGACAGACAAGGGAACCTGGTGATGATAAGCCCTCACATCAGGAGAGCCTTGGGGGCCGAGATCGCCTCCTGTAACGGGGTATGGGTCTGCAGAAAGGAGAAGGATGGAATGGTGCGAAGAATTTCAGATAGACTGGCTGAGGACTCAGGTCCTGAGGTTAGTCACAGGATCGTTTACAACTCCAACAAGGTTGGTTTCAATGACATAGTCGATGTCTAAAGAACACATATATTCAGCGCTCGAAGTAATTATCATTTAAATGAGGGCTTTATATAATGTTAACTTGTTTTAGTTCAACACATCTGCTTTAGGTTCAAACCAGCCAATTAAATCTTCAAGGTTAAACCGAAGGTCATTCTTACACATAACATAGGCCAACATCCGAGTGTTGGAAGATTTCAAAGTCTAAACATGTTCAAATAGAAATCGTAATGTAATGAACTAACCGAGACGCCGTAGAACACCGACAGAAGCAAAGGTCATGGATAGAAGGGTTGGAAAGAGTGGCGATGTCCTCAGCAAAAAAATCTCCGTTTCCGGACAAACTCGAAGACAAATAGCGAAACCGAAATTACGCAAGAACAAGATTGAATTACCAGGCCAAAGGATTATACTTGTTTCGTGGTTGCGTTAAGGACCCTACCATGCCCCCCCCCCCCCATGTATTAATTTAATGGTTTCCTACTACAGATGGACCACTGAAATAAATGTCAGGGCTTAGGACATCCCAGTTATACTTTCCTGGCCCTGTCCTTCACTTCCAATTCGCGGGATCAACCGAAGGCAGGAAGCATTCGCTTTTAAATCAATCTTATAAAAATGGTAATGCATAAAGTCAATATCCAGATGTTGATCAATAAACGTAGCCAATAACCCATTACTCATGTACCAGTTAATCAGTTTTCACTTACACAATCCAGGTAAAAATCAAGTGAGCAAAGAATCTTAACAGAGGACGAGGCTGATAATAGAACTAAGAGTTTAAGGTGGGCCAGACGCGTTGCCCAGCAGCGTTGCTGATAAAACCGAGTTTTCAAACCAGACTTCTTGAGGATGATTGCACACACATTTGACCGCAGACCTCGTTTCCTGCTCGGCCTCCCGGCGGTCTGGCCCCAGCAATGTCCAGAGGTCGGGCTTCTCTTCCATCACTGGAGCCCGGTGCAAGCGACCCACCCCACAGCTCTGCAGCCTCACGGCGGGAGAGCATGGGGGCCCGGATCGCTTCCTGAGCTCGGCGCTCCCCGCACTCACACGGTGAAGACGGGCCGGCGCCGGCGCCCTTGTCCCGACATCGGCAGCTCTGGCGCCGCCGACCCCGGCACCCAAGCAGCGGCGCTGCAACCTTCCCGAACAACCGGCGCCACTTCACCGCCACTTACCACCGCTCACGACCGTCTCCTGTCTGCACTGAACTCAAGGTCGTCCTGGCCAGCAGCCGCCTCACGAGTCCGCAACCCGCCGCAAGGAAGGTTGTCCCGGAGCGCGTGGCGTCATATCCCTCGCCCCCGCTCTCGCTCTCGCCATTGGACGGGACAACCGGCGTCTCCCGCTCTCTGATTCGACCAGGAGCCCGTCAAACACGGCCGACGACGACGTGACGTCCCGCCCCCGCCCTTTGGCAGAACACTCCCAGAACGCCGCGAGCAGCAATGTGGAGGAGGGCGGCGCACGGGGAACAAATACTGGGAGGTGGGGCATGTGCAGGAAGGGGCTGCCTGTGCAGGAAAGGACTGCCAAAAGATCACCTTTGGGACGGCCTGTGTAGGAAGGAACGTCAGATGCGGGTTTATACCGATAATGGAGCCAAAAGCTAAGCATAAGCTCAGGGGCGACTGCGCTTTTGCGGTTGCAGCACCTAGACTATGGAACAGCAACACTCTTCCTACCAGAGGTCGGGCTTCTCTTCCATCACTGGAGCCCGGTGCAAGCGACCCACCCCACAGCTCTGCAGCCTCACGGCGGGAGAGCATGGGGGCCCGGATCGCTTCCTGAGCTCGGCGCTCCCCGCACTCACACGGTGAAGACGGGCCGGCGCCGGCGCCCTTGTCCCGACATCGGCAGCTCTGGCGCCGCCGACCCCGGCACCCAAGCAGCAGCACATGCCCCAGCAGCGGTAATTCCTATCACCCCCCACCACACTACACCCCGTCCTCAGTCCACTCACCTGCCTTCCTCCAGCCACAACCCCCATCCCTGCCGTGTGTTCACCATCCCCCCGGACCTCCCCCTCTCCGACACCGAAAGGTCGGTCCTCAGCAGAGGTCTTACCTTTGTCCCCCTCCGTCCCCACCTCAATGAGTTCCGTGCCCACCACGACTTGGAGCTCTTCTACCGTCGCCTCCGCCTCACAGCGTTTTTCCACGGGAACAAGTCCTCGCCCCCCACTGATGATCCCTTTTCCTGTCTCCCACGTACCCCCGCCTCGTGGACCCCCCCTCGTGGCCCTCCAGCTTTAGAACTATTTATACAAAACTGCCGTCGGGACATCAACCGCCTCGACTTCTCCACTCCCCTGTCTCACTCCAATCTCTCCCCCTCCGAACGTACTGCCATCGACTCACTCCGCAACAACCCAGACTGGGTTATCAAACCCGCCGACAAGGGAGGTGCCGTGGTAGTCTGGCGCGTCGATCTCTACAAAGCAGAGGCCACGCGCCAACTCTCGGACACCTCCTCCTACTTACCCCTGGACCATGACCCCACTGACGAGCACCAGGCCACCATCTCGAGCACCATAACCGGCTTCATTAACTCCGGCTCCCTACCCCCCCGAGCCTCCAACCTCATCGTTTCACAGCCCCGCACAGCCCGATTTTACCTTCTCCCCAAAATCCACAAACCCGACTGCCCCGGCAGACCCATTGTCTCTGCCTGTTCGTGCCCCACCGAACACATTTCCACATACCTTGACTCCATCCTATCCCCCTTTGTTAAATCCCTCCCCACCTATGTTCAAGACACCTCAGACACTCTCCGTCGGCTCCGCACATTCCGTTGTCCAGGCCCCCATCCTCTCATCTTCACCATGGACGTCCAGTCACTATACACCTGCATCCCCCACCAGGATGGTCTCAAAGCCCTCCGGTACTTCCTCGACCAGAGGAGCAACCCATACCCATCCACTGACACCCTCCTCCGCCTAGCGGAGTTGGTCCTTACCCTAAACAACTTCTCTTTTCACTCCTCCCATTTCCTCCAAACACAAGGCGTAGCTATGGGCACACGCATGCCTCTTTGTCGGGTACGTCGAACAATCTTTGTTCTCGACGTACCAGGGCCCCACCCCCGACCTTTACCTCCGTTACATTGACGACTGCTTTGGTGTCACCTCCTGCACCCACGCAGAACTGACTGACTTTATCCATTTCACCACCAACTTCCATCCGGCACTCAAATATACTTGGACCATTTCCGACATTTCCCTACCATTCCTTGACCTCACCATCTCTATTGCAGGTGACACACTCCTGACTGACATCCACTACAAACCAACTGACTCCCACAGCTACCTGGACTACTCTTCCTCCCACCCTGCTTCCTGTAAGGACTCCATCCCCTATTCCCAATTCCTCCGACTACGCCGCATCTGCTCCCAGGATGACGTGTTCCACACCAGGTCATCGCAAATGTCCTCGTTCTTCAGAGAACGGGGTTTCCCCTCCCCCACTATCGATGAGGCTCGCACCAGGGTCTCCTCCATACCCCGCAACACTGCCCTCTCTCCCCTTTCCCCCACTCACAACAAGGGCCGAGTCCCCCTGGTCCTCACCTTTCACCCCACCAGCCAGCGCATACAACAGATAGTCCTCCGCCAGTTTCGCCACCTCCAACGTGACCCCTCCACTCGCCACATCTTCCCATCTCCCCCCCTATCTGCCTTCCGCAAAGACCGCTCCCTCCGCAACTCCCTCGTCAATTCTTCCCTTCCCTCCTGCTCCACTCCTTCCCCGGGCACTTTCCCTTGCAACCGCAAGAGATGCTACACTTGTTCCTTCACCTCCCCCATCCACTCCTTTCAGGGACCCAAGCAGTCATTCCAAGTCCGACAGAGGTTCACCTGCACCTCCTCCAACCTCGTCTACTGCATCCGTTGCTCCAGATGCCAGCTAATCTACATCGGTGAGACCAAGCGGAGGCTAGGCGATCGTTTCGCCGAACACCTCCGCTCGGTCCGCAATAACCAACCCGACCTCCCGGTGGCTCAGCACTTCAACTCCCCCTCCCACTCCGTATCCGACCTCTCGGTCCTGGGCCTCCTCCATGGCCAGAGTGAACAACACCGCAAGTTTGAGGAACAACATCTCATATTCCGCTTGGGGAGTCTGCATCCTCTGGGCTTAAACATTGAATTTTCTCAATTCTGTTAACCCAGACTGCTCCTTTCCCCCCACCCCCCCACCTCTCCCTCAGCCCTCGGGCCCTGACATTCCTTCACCATCTCCCCCCCCCCCCCCCCCAAGTCGCACTAGCTTCTCATTTTCACACCAGAAACAGCTTACAATGGCCTGTTTTTCTTATCACCAATACTTTTTTGCATATCTTTCACTCATTGTTCTTGCTTTATCTCTCCATATCACTGTTTATATCTCTCGTTTCCCTGATCCCTGACCAGTCTGAAGAAGGGTCTCGACCCGAAACGTCGCCTATCTCCTTCACTCCTTAGATGCTGCTGCACCCGCTGAGTTTCTCCAGCTTTTTGTGTAACCCTCTTCCTATCAGAACTGCCCCCTCCATCAACTCTTTTAAGTCTAGACTTAAAACATTCTTACTCTCAAGCCTTTCTTGACGTCCTCTGAGGAAACGCTGTATTTATGTATTTATTGTTGATCTATGAACCACTGTTGTATAACGTTAGTACCTGCACTAATGTAAAGCACTTTGGTCAACGAGAGTTGTTTTTTAATGTGCTATAGAAATAAATTGACTTGACTTTAAAATGCTGGAGTAACTCAGCAGGTCAGGCAGCATCTCTGGAGAGAAGGAATGGGTGACCTTTCAGGTCAAGATCCTTCCTCAGAGGTGCTGCACAGCAGGGGGCCAGCTAAGGGTCTTCCGCTGCTACACTTTAGTTTAGTTTATTGTCACGCATCCCGAGGCACAGTGAAAAGCTTTTGTTGTGGGCTAACCAGTCAGTGGAAAGACAAAATTGATTACAATGAAGCTGTGCAGTGCACAGATACATGATGTTTTAAAGAAGGAACTGCAGATGCTGGAAAATCGAGGGTACACAAAATGCTGGAGAAACTTAGCGGGTGCAGCAACATCTATGCAGCGAAGGAGATAGGCAACGTTTCAGGCCAAAACCCTTCTTCAGACTGGTGGGGGGATGCGGGGGGGGGGGGGGGGGGGGGGGGGGAAGAAAGGAAAAATGAGGAGCCCGAGGGCTGAGGGAGAGGTAGGAAGGGGAGGAGACAACAAGGGTTAACAGAATTGAGAGAATTCGGTGTTAATGCCGAGAGGATGCAAGCTCCCCAAGCGGAATATGACATGCTGTTCCTCCAATTTGTGGTGTTGCTCACTCTGACCGTGGAGGCGGCACAGGACAGAGAGGTCGGATACGGAATGGGAGGGGGAGTTGAAGTGCTGGGCTGGATATAGATCAACTGGCATCTAGAGCAGCGAATGCAATAGATGAGGTTGGAGGAGGTGCAGGTGAACCTCTGTCGGACCTGGAACGACTGCTTGGGGCCTTGAATGGAGTGGAGGGGGAGGTAAAGCGACAAGTGTAGCATCTCTTGCGATGCAAGGGAAAGTGCCCGGGGAAGGGGTGGAGCGGGAGGAAAGTGAAGAATTGACCAGGGAGTTGCGGAGGGAGCAGTCTTTACGGAAGGCAGACCGGGGGGGGGGGGGGGGGGTGGGTGGGAGATGGGAAGATATGGCGGGGTCACGTTGGAGGTGGCGAAACTGGCAGAGGACTATGTACCGGCTGGTGGGGTGAAAGGTGAGGACCAGGGGAACTCTGCCCTTGTTGAGGGGGATGGGGAGAGAGGGCAGTGTTACGGGGTATGGAGGAGACCCTGGTGCGAGCCTCATCTATGGTGGGAGATGGGAATCCCCATTCCCTGAAGAATTAGGACATTTGTGGTGCCCTGGTGTGGAACACCTCATCCTGGGAGCAGATGCGGCGTAGACGGAGGAATTGGGAATGGTCCTTACAGGAAGCAGGGTGGGAGGAAGAGTAGTCCAGATAGCCATGGGAGTCAGTGGGTTTATAGTGGATGTCGGCACAGATACATGACTGAATAACATTTAGTGCAGGATAAAGCCAGTAAAGTCCGATAAAAGATAGTCCAAGGGTAACCAATGAGGTAGTTGATGCCCTTCATACGTGGGAATGGATATCAATCACCCAGGGGGCTACATGACTGACAAGAGTGCCGGGTATAATTGGGTTTTTTGGGAACACTACCAACTAGAACGTTAACAAATGCATGTGCAGCCACAGAGAATGTCGGAGGAATTTTGCAGAGTTCTGGTTTTGTACGTATATTTTATCCTGAATAAAGCTAATGTTGATTTTTTTTAAAGAGTCTTTAGTCTGCTAGTTTTGTTATGATATGTTCAGTTTTAATTAAGGACTACTGATATTGTAATGCTTTGCTCTGATGCCATATAACCATTGTGCCTACATTAAAAAAAAATTAAGCTCTTTAAAAAGGGGATCACCCATGCACAGCTTTGCTGTACTTCCTGTGAACAGGCTCAATCACAGAACTGTGCAGCGCAGGAAGGGGCCTGCAGCCGATCATGTTCGCACTGACCATTATACCAACCTAACTAATCCCGTCTGCATGCACATGGTCTCGATCCCTCCATCCCCTGCCATTGCACGTATCTGAATGAATGCCCTTCAATAATCAAATTCCTGGCATTAGCCCCAGTCACAGCAATTCAAATTCAATGTTAATTTGCACGAATTACAAGTTGGTTTCGAACAGGCTGGTTAAACGTTCGAGGTGCGTTGGCTTAAATAAAGATGCTGTTGCTTTAACCTCTGGGGTTGGTTCCAGTCTGTCAGGACACACAGTTGGGAGCCGGGTTTGGGTGATCGGGTGGTGATAATTATGAGAATTTGCAGCCATTTGAAGTGCAGCCAAACTCGAGGCTTCACTCAGTAGTGGGTCGCAGCTCCCCAGCTGATGGGACCTGTTCTCGCTCTCTTTGAAGGAGGCACCGCCCGCCCCAGCGAGTGGGCAAACTCGGAGCCAACCCGTAATTGAGGCTTTGTCGACAGTTGGGGTGGGGGATCTGGGAGAGAGAGAGAGAGAGAACTGACGATGCTGCACAGACGGAACAGTTTAATGACGATCCATTAAAATCCGCCCTTCGGCCACTTGGGCTGATCTGACCTGACAGCCCTCTCGCTAGCTCGCTGCATGCCCGATCCTAACGCAGAACCTCCACAAAACCTTTGGGCTTCGGGTAACACCTGCACAAATAGCCTCTGCTAACAAGGGCTGGCGAACTGTGCTGGTCAACGTGCACTGGACGAGATGGCTGGGGTAAACCCACCGCAACCTTGGAACAGCAGAGACCCTCCACTCAATCTATCCAGTATCAAAGGGCAGGCATTTCACAGTTAAATGTCATATGTCAGATTGGCGGCTCCTTCACAGGGCCAACCCTATACTCAGTTTTCCTCTGAGATGAATCTTTGCCTGAACAGTACATTCACACCGCCTGTAGGTAAAGCATCAGCCCACATCACACTGATACAGTCATTGCCTGCCTTAGATTAAATATGTTTTTACACATAAATTATGAAGATAAGAAAATGTTTCAAACACAAGTAATATTTTCTTATTCCAGTAGCAAACACATAAAGAATTAAATGAAAATAATAAATACGTTAACTTTTTGAATATCTCATAATTACAGATTAATGGACTGAACTGGGACTGTGTAAGTAGTGTGCGAACTGCTGAACAAGAAAGGAAGCTATTGAGTTGACATAGTTCGTAGAATAGTTAACAATTTATGCAGTTGATACAGCGCTGCGTTCGCTTTTTTATAATCCCGAATGACCTTTGACAAATCCCATGATTCCTTGCATTTATCGAGATACCAAACTCACTTATAACTGCTAAGATATAAAGTGCGGTAGTCGAAAGCACGATGACAAATCATTGTTACCTTTAATGATTTCAAAGATTTTGAAAATGTGGCTAAAGCGTTCCATTATGAAAATAAGAAGAATTTAAACCAAAGAATGAGTGTTTTTTCCCGCAATATATGTTTTCCCGATAATCCACCGTTTTTTCAGGAGCTATCTCATGTAATTTCTTATGCTCGAGTGTCCTATTGAATGGAAGTGGGAACTTCAGTTTTGTGATCCGAAGCTTGGGGTCATCACAAATCATCATTTTAACCCATTCAACCGGTGGTGGTTGTTGTAGTATTCTATAAAGTTCCAAATTTTCCGTAGGACAGGATGTTGGCTGTAAATCACTGGTTGCAAGAATGCTCCTATTTAAACATTGTACCTCTTCTTCGCAGTCATCAGCATCATTTGCTGAAGGTGGTTTGTTCAATGAAAAATGATTTTCTTTTGATGTATAATCTAACAATTTGCTTTGAGGTAAATCTGCATACCTGATGTCATTTTGTACTGATTTTGGTCTTTCTGCCAGTTGGTCAAAGTCTTCTCTGCAAATTGGACTCACATTTATAACCGGAGTTGCCCAACAGTCCATGATCCTTTCATTCTGATGTTGATAAAATGCAGATGGTTTATCATAATTCCTTTTTTGTTCAACTTTGTACCTTAACATATGAATGTCTGAATAAGGGCAATAAATATTTGGTGGTTGGCTGATTGTTCGGCAATGTATATTTTTCCAATTCATTGCTTCATTAGCATTTGTAATTGTCTCAACATTTGGAGGTACTGAATCAGTTTCACACATCGGCGGCTGTGATTTCACATCAGCCCATTCATATGCTGGTATATTTTCCAGAGTCGGAGAGATGGCAACACACTGGTAGTCAAACTCATCATCTGCAGCACCTTCTTTAACACTATCCTTTTTCATCATGGGACGGAGGGGTGGATTAGGCATCAAAGTTGGACGAGATTGTTCTTTCTGTTGAAAAATTTGAAACAAATCAAATCCGAAAAAACATTTCGTTGTCTACCACATACCAACTACATTCACTAACATTTGGATGAGAAAGGGCTAGTTACTCACATTTAGAAGAAAATAAGTTAATTAGGAACAACCAACATAGTGTTGTCTGCAGCAGGGTCATGTCTTATGAACGATTTGAGTTTTATTTATGAGGTGACAAAGGTGATTGAGGTGGATAAGGCGGGGGATGTTGTCTGTATGGATTTTAGCAAGATTTCGATAAAGTCCCTTTTGGCAGGCTGAACCAGAAGATTAAAATGCACAAGATCTACAATGAATTGGTCACTGGGAAGTCTGCCAGAATTGTGTCTGGATTAGAGGCTATTAGCTATAATGAGTGGTTGGACAAACTTAGATTGTTTTCTCAGGAATGTCAGAGGTTGAGGTGAGACCTGATTGAAGTATATAAAATTATTTGACTTGGGCGGAGCAGAAAATATAGTGCAGTAATTGCAACTTTAAAGAAGTATTATTACACAACCCAGTAATCATAAATTGGTAACCTAGTAGGAGGTTCCAATCCTAAACTAACAATTCAGGAACAACTAACTAAATCAAAGTAAAAGGTACTGAAGCTGACCACCTTTCCCAGGTAGTAAAATGTTGAAAGACATTAGAGCAACAAACCGAATATTCTATGACTGAAACAACATGGTCGTACCGAGTAGCAACAAATTATGGAAAGGAAATAGTTTGGTGGATATCATACGAATTACCTGTGGCATGCTTTTGTCTATTTATAGCAATATGAATAAACATCAAAGTGCAAGAAATATACATTGCAGCAGGGGTCATTGAGTCCTTGTCTGAACTAGCTCTTCAGTATATCTGTTTCCTGCTCTTTCTACATAACCCTGCAATTTAGAAAATATATATATCCTATCAAAAATTACAATTCAATCTGTTTTCAACATCTTCTGAAAGTGAATTCTATACCATAATTCTGTTTTAAAAAATGCATCCTCAACACAAATTTATTAAAGGCAAATTGTGTTTAACTAATAATTGAATTCCTTGCAGATACAGTTATGGTTGATAGAAGTTGTAGGTAAATCTTTTCTGTTCTGGTGCTCCGCAAAAGTCGCCGCAGGCAGGCGCCATCTTAAGCAAGACCGCGGCAATATCCCTCCATCTGTTATTTGCACTTTATTAATTTATTAATTCATGGGTGTATTTATGTATAGAATTGTAGTCAATGCCTTCTATGTTCTGTTGTGCTATGCAAAGAAAGATTTTCATTGTCCTGTCAGGGACACATGACAATAAACTCTTTTGACTTCGACTTTTTTGACTTTGACTTTGACTATGGTTGATAACGTTAATGTAGTTGCAGTCATGTAGGTGTCTTCAAAAGGTATTTGCAAAAGTATTACATATGACTGGTTACCAACATTAAAGTCCGCATATTCCTGGAAGAGTTTCTTCTATCATTATTGTAAATATTTGGAATTCTCTCCACATGGGCTGAAGATGTTAAACCATTGAATATATACAGGACTAAAAAGAACATGAGCATCACGGATTTTGGGAATAGGTGGGAAAATGTTGAGGACATGATCATACAAGATCTTAATGCTGTAGTAGATCAATAGACCATATGGACTTCTGCTGTTCCTTATTTTCATCATCAAGCACAAAATAAAGTGACAGACAGACAATAGAGGATTGCTTGGTACCCGGGTTCAGGACATCCCGTCTGGCGTGCAGAGGAATTTGGAAAGGGAGGGGTAAAATCCAGTGGTCGTGGTCCATGTGGGTATCAATGACATAGGTAGAACAAGGAAAGGGAATTTGCTATGAGAATTTGAGCAGCTAGGAACTAAATTGAAAAGCAGCACCAAACAGGTAATAATCTCTGAACTGCTACCTGAGCCACGAATAAATTGGCATAGGGTCAAGAAGATTAAAGAGTTGAATGCGTGGCTCAAGGATTGGTGTGAGAGAGTTTGAATTTGTGCGATATTGGCATAAGTATTGGGGAAGGAGGGACCTGTTTTGATGGGATAGACTCCATTTGAACCCTGCTGGGACCGGGTCCTGGCAAACGACAGACCCAGAGCCATAGATGGGGCTTTGAACTAAATAGTGGGGGATGGGGGTCAACAAATTGAAAATTTAAGGATGAAGTTAAAAGGAAGGAGAGTGCAGGAGAGGTTACCATTAGGTGTTATATTTGAATACACGCAGTATATAGAACAAAGTGGATGCGCTTACAGTACAATTAGAAATTGATAGAGACGACATTGTGGGCATCATGAAAGAGGATTGGAGCTGGGAGCAGAATACCAAAGGTTACACATCCTATCCAAATGACAGGGAGGTGAGCAGAGGGGGTGGAGTGGCTCAATAGACAATAGGTGCAAAGGCTATTCAACCCTTCGAGCCTGCACCGCCATTCAATGTGATCATGGCTGCTCATCCACAATCATTACCCCGTTCCTGCCTTCTCCCCATATCCCCTGACTTCGCTATCTTTAAGAGCATGTCTAGCTCTCTCTTGAAAGTATTCAGAGAACCAGCCTCCACCGCCCTCTGAGGCAGATAATTCCACAGACTCACAACTCTCTGTGTGAGAAAGTGTTTCCTCATCTCCGTTCTAAATGGCTTGCCCCTTATTCTTAAACTGTGGCCCCTGGTTCTGGGCTCCAACATCCGGAACATGTTTCCTGCCTCTCACGTGTCCAAACCCTTAATAATCTTATATGTTTCAATAAGATCCCCTCTCATCCTTCTAAATTGCAGAGTATACAAGCCCAGCCGCTCCATTCTCTCAGCACATGACAGTCCTGTCATCCCGGGAATGGAGTCGAGGGGGGAGGTAAAGCGACAAGTGTAGCATCTCTTGTGGTTGCAAGGGAAAGTGCCCGGGGAGGGGGTGGTACAACATACAACAAATAGTCCTCCGTCATTTCCGCCACCTCCAACGTGACCCCACCACTCACCACATCTTCCCATCTCCCCCCCGTCTGCTTTCCGCAAAGACCGCACCCTCCATAACTCCCTGGTCAATTCTTCCCTTCCCTCCCGCACCACCCCCTCCTTGGGCACTTTCCCTTGCAACTGCAAGAGATGCTACACTTGTCGCCTTACCTCCCCCCTCAACTCCATTCAAGGACCCAAGCAGTCATTCCAGGTGCGGCAGAGGTTCACCTGCATCTCCTCCAACCTCATCTATTGTTTCCGCTGCTCTAGATTTAAGCTAATCTACATCGGTGAGACCAAGCGTAGGCTTCACGATCGTTTCGTCGAACACCTCCGCTCCGTCCACATTAACCAACCTGATCTCCCTGTGGCTCAGCACTTCAACTCCCCCTCCCATTCCGAATCCGACCTTTCTGTCCTGGGCCTCCTCCATGGCCAGAGTGAGCACCACTGGAAATTGGAGGAGCAGCACCTCATATTCCGCTTGGGCAGTTTGCACCCTAGCGGCATAAACATTGACTTCTCCAATTTCCAGTAGCCTTTGCTGTCTCCTCCCCTTCTAAGCACTCCCTCAGCCCTCTGGCTCCTCCTCTTCATTTCTCCTTTCTTCCCCCCACCCTACATCAGTCTGAAGAAGGGTTGCCTATTTCCTTCGCTCCATAGATGCTGCTGCACCAGCTGAGTTTCTCCAGCACTTTTGTCACCTGCAGAAGAACCTCTTTGCTCATATACTCAACTCCTCTTCTTATGAAGGCCAACATGCCATTCGCTTTCTTTATTGCCTGCTATACCTGCATGCTTACTTTCATTGACTGATGAACAAGGACACGCAGATGCCATTGTACTTCCCCTTTTCCCAATTTGACACCATTTAGATGATAATCTTCTTTCCTATTTTTGCTACCAAAGTGGATAACTTTACATTTATCCACATTGAACTGCATCTGCCAACTCACCCAACCTGTCCAAGTCACCCTGCATTTTCATAGCATCCTCCTCACATTTCACACTGCCACCCAGCTTTGTGTAATCTGCAAATTTGCTAATGTTACGTAATCCCTTCATTTAAATCATTAATATATATTGTAAATAGCTGCGGTCCCAGCACCGAGCTGTTAAATAATTAAATTCAGTCCTAAGCAAAGGATAACATAGGATCAAGATGATGTAGAATCCTTATGGGCAGAGCTAAGAAACAAACAAAATACCCTGATGGAGTTATATATAGGCCTTCCAACAATAGCTAGGATATAGCATATACATCACATCAGGAGTTACAATCAGCAGCTTATAGTTGAGCCTACAAAGAAAAAGGCAATTCTGGATTTGGTATTGTGTAACAAATTAGATGTGATTAGGGACCTTAAGGTAAAGGAACCCCGAGGAGATAGTGATCCCCCCAACCCACCCCCCACCGAGTCACTGACATACTCCACCTTGGAAGCAACTGCAGGTGAGAGGGGACGGAGCCCCATGGTAACCGAGCATGTCCTGTTGTTGGCAGCGGACTGAAGAAAGTGCGTCCGAAGAAAACGCTGCCTGAAGGGGCTACAATGTGAGCTGCAACAACAGCCCTGTGAACTGGATTGTGAGGTGAATGAAGAAGGGTTCGCTGATGCACCTTGTGAGTCGGGAGGTTCCATTCAGATTCAGTTTACATTTCATATTTATTTTATTTAAGTTTCTGGCACTCCATGGTGCTTTGGAGACACGGGGGGGGGGGGGGGGGGGGGGTGTCATTAGTGGGCCAAGGGTGTATTGCTGTTTAATTATTATGTGACCTCTTGGTGAAATTCTTTGAGGAAGTAATTAGCAGGATAGACCAGGGCTCTCGCTTAACTTTTTTTCCCTGTTGCCAGCCGGGCAACGTTGACAGCTTTTTAGGTTGCCAAATGACAGTTTAGGTGGACATTTAAGACAGTTTGCATGACGCGTGCAATAATGTGCTCGGACAAAGTGCGTAGTTACCAGTCAGAATTATGCTCAATGAAGCATTCGCATATTATGTTCAAGAAGGAATTGTAGATGCTGGAAAACCGAAGGAAGACAAAAGTGCTGGAGAAACTCAGCAGGTGCAGCAGCATCTATGGAGCGAAGGAAATAGGCAACATTTCAGGCCGAAACCCATCAGTCTGAAGAAACGTTGCCTATTTCCTTTGCTCCATAGATGCTGCTGCATCTGCTGAGTTTCTCCAGCACTTTTGTCTACAGTCACATATTATTTCTGCTTCAAATAACTCACAAACTAAACATATTCACCAATGATATATACCACAATGACATGCAGCAAAATTATAATACAATATCTCAACTCTTTTTACATATTGCAATTAATGCAATTTCTATTAGTTCTTTCCACTTACAAACAAAAATGTGGTTGGATTATTCAGCAAATGATCAACCTGTGTCAATAAATCCTGGACCATGCACACTACAGATTGATGCGAGCATGTTTTCTGTGAAGGGCCGAAAATTACCATGACATGGCCATAGCATGGGTCGTTATCGCTATCGGCACAGAAACACTCTGGCTTCCCACATAATTTATCCATAACAAAATATACAGGTTGCAAGGAAATTTCTAAAGGCATTTTATGATAATAGCTGTTAAAACCGACTATACCGTCGAGCTGAACCATTTGCTCTATTACAGACCCCCATAGACAAATGATGCAAGACTTAAAAATGAATATGGGGAATGGAGGAATAACGTTTTGCAGCTGTAACGTAAAAGGTATTAACGAACCAATTATGAGAGGTAAAGTATTAGCACACATAAAAGCACTCAAAGCAGATGTGGCATTTATCCAAGAAACACATTTAAAAAAAGACGCAGAGCATAGATTAAAAGCCAAATGGATTGACAAAGTGTATCACTCTTCTTTTAGACATAAATCAAGAGGGGTAGCAATATTAATCCGTAAAGGTACTTCATTTAAACATACCTCAACCATAACCGATAAGGAGCGCAGATATATCATTATAACAGGAGAATTATATACACAAAAAATGATTTTTGTTAATATTTTTGTTAATAGGTTCTTTAGTAACTTGTCAGTTTCTTTGTTGAACTAAATTAAGGCGCATGTTGCAATCAAAAGCGCTTGAACAATGGGTTGGGAAGAAAGCCAAACTTTAAGAAAGAGGACTGCGCCTCCAAATTTTGACAGTCCATCGTTTTTCAGGAAAATACTAAATACTATCCCAGAATTACCACAACACAATTTAATAATTGGAGGAGATCTAAATTGCATACTACATCCTTACTTAGACAGATCATCAAGACAACGGAAAATTAAATCGCATTCCAGCGATGTAATAAATGCATATATAGATACTAGCAACATTATGGATGTTTGGAGAATGGAAAACCCAACGGGACGAGAATACTCGTTTTACTCATCGGTACATAAAACATATTCAAGAATAGACTACTTTCTGGTAGACTCAAAACTTATCCCACTCACTTATAATTCAAAATATTACAATATTATAATTTCAGATCATGCACCATTATCTTTTATGATTAAAATAACTGGAAAAATGGGAAAGCAGGGACAATGGAGACTCAACCCACAAATTTTAAAGAACAAAACAACTCAAGAATATATCACAAAACAGATTGAGATTTTCTTTGAAACAAATGACAAACCAGAAATATCTTCGCCACTACTATAGGAAACTTTTAAAGCATATACACGTGGAATCATGATATCCTCTCAAGCATTTTATAACAAAGAGAATCGGAGGATACAGCAGGCATTGGAAAAAGAGATTAAGCAACTAGATATAGAAAACGCTGCTAATCCAACCATGATTAAACATAATAAAATCTCTGCATTGAAATATAAATTAAATAAAATCAGACCAAATTGTAAAACTTTATCAATATACCAAACAAATACAATTTGAATTTGGAGATAAGCCACAAAAATTATTGGCTCGTCAATTAAGAAAATTGGAGGGAGAAAAAATAATCCATAGGGTTAAATCAGACAAAGGGGAATTATTAACACAAACCAAAGATATTAATGAGAGATTTTTGCAATATTATAAAAAATTATATTCAGCCAAAACGACAGAAAATCATATAGGAATAGAAACATTTCTAAAAAATTGTAATTTAAAGGTATTAGATTTAGAAGACAGAGAATCACTAAACGCTGAAATAACCATTAAGGAAATCGAAGAATCTATTAGGTCATTAAAAAATGGTAAAGCACCTGGACCGGATGGAATTGGTTCGGAATTTTATAAAACATTTGATGATTTAATGATACCACGGTTAAAGACACTTTATGAACATATTTATACACAACAGAAATTACCTGGAACATTAAATGAATCTATTATAACACTAATACCTAAATTAGATAAAGATTTGGAGGACCCAGGATCGTATAGAGCTACAGCTCTTTTAAACAACTGATCAAAAAATATTAACTAAAATATTAGCACGAAGATTAAATATGGTGATTAATAAAGTAATACACCCAGACCAAACTGGATTTATACCAAAACGATACTCTTCATATAACCCGAGACGATTATTTAATATTATATACTCGAAAAGAAATACTAGTAAAGACCTAGCAATCATCTCATTAGATGCAGAGAAAGCTTTTGATCAGGTTGAATGGTCTTATTTATTCTCGGTTTTGGAATCCTTCCAGCTAGGAGAAAAGTTTATAACGTGGGTTAAATTACTATATACCAATCAGACAGCTAGAATACTAACAAACCAAGTGTTATCAACTAAATTTAATTTATTCAGAGGCTGTAGACAAGGTTGTCCACTATCACCACTCCTCTTTGCATTAGCAATAGAACCATTAGCACAGCGTGTGAGATTACACCCTGAAATACACGGGTATGAAACCAAAGAAACAGA
This sequence comes from Raja brachyura, assembly GCA_963514005.1. The sequence goes on from OY740782.1 coordinate 75,008,881, forward strand.
AAATAAAATTTCTTTATACGCAGATGATGTATTACTCTATATTACAAAACCTGAAATTAGTATACCTAACCTGCTAGATTTAATAACTCAATTTGGTCTGCTCTCAGGATATAGAATTAATTGGAATAAAAGTGAACTTATGTCAATAACGGGAAATAACTCATACATATTACAACGATTCCCTTTTACGATAGCAAATGAAAAAATTAAATATCTTGGAATTTATGTAACAAAAAGACATGACTCTTTATTTAAATCTAATTTCCCACCTCTATTGAATAAATTACTTAAGAATATCCTATATTGGAAAACACTACCTATCTCAATGTTAGGTAAAATAAACACGATAAAAATGATTTTTCTCCCACAATTATTATATTTATTTCGAATGATCCCGATATGTCTTCCCAAAATTTTTTTTAAGAAGGTGGACTCTATAATCACAAATTTTATTTGGGATTATAAGAGCCATAGAATAAATAAGAAACATCTATGCAAAGCAAAAATATGTGGAGGTTTAACGCTGCCTAATTTTATGTTTTACTATTGGGCAGTTAATATCAAAAATATGAATGTTTGGTTGGAAGAATTAGATATACAACCGAATTGGTTAAAAATCGAAAAGGAAGATTGCTTACCTTTTGAAATTAGCTCGATTATATTTGCTAATACCAAACTACATAAAAAAACTTATAGAGGAAACCCAATAATAGAAAATGGGATACGTATTTGGAAACAATTAAAGAAATCTTTAAAATTGGAATGTATACCACGGGATCTTCATATTGCAAACAATATTACTTTTAAACCCTCTAGGATGGATAAAGGTTTTTCACAATGGAAAAATTATGGAATTAATAAGATACGGGATCTCTACAAGGAAAACCTTTTTCTTTCATTTCAAGAATTACAACAAAAATATGGACTACACTCAAAAGAATATTTTAGATATTTACAAATTAGAGATTATGTTAAATCAAATACACAAGAACTTAGAAATAGAAAGACAGAAATTCTAGATGAATGTTTAAATAAGCACCCGAACACAGAAAAATTAATATCATATATTTATAATATTTTATTGGAAAATGATGCACCAACGTCGGAAATATATAGGCAAGCATGGGAAAGTGAATTAGGACAAACAATTAGTTTAGAAGTATGAAGGAAAGTTTACAACATATACACTACTGTTCATTAAATGCCAGACACTCTCCGATACAATAAAAATTTTTACATAGATTACATCTCTCAAAGTCCAAATTAAACAGAATTTTCCCAAATGTTTCTGCTGTACGTGATAAATGTCAACACCTAGAAGCCAACCTAATGCACTCATTTACCAAATGTATAAAAATTACTAATTTTTGGTCAGAAATTTTTAAGATAATTTCGAAGGTAGTTAATACAAATCTGTATCCAGATTCAAAATTAATCATATTAGGTACATTAAAAACTGATCAATCACTAACAATAAAACAACGAATTTTTGTCCATTATAATTTAATAATTGGTAAAAAATTAATATTAAGATTTTGGAAAGGTCCTACCTCCCCCACTATTAAAATGTGGATTACAGAAATGTCAGAGACACTTCATTTGGAAAGATTAAGACTTGTCCTCTCGGACAGGCTAGACCAGTTTAGAGGAACATGGTCTCCATTTATTGATTATCTAAAGGGACAAATTGGCTCGGTTCGAGGGCCTGACTGAAACCTGAACGAGGAATGGATGAAGAATCATATATAATAGATCACTGATATATCTCCAATGAAGTATAGAATGTTTAAAACTCCACTCACATTATTGATTTTCTATTTTTATTCTTATTTTAATTTCCTTTATTATTTCTTTCTATTAATTTCTCCCTGTATTAAAAATAGTAACAAATATAGAAGTACAAACAAGAATGACTGTAAATTTTAAAAATATTAAGAATGTATGTGATGAATAGTATATTCTTTTGTTTTTTTTCACATTTTAAATTGTGTTGGTTGGAGTATGTACAATCGTGAGGGGAGAGCACGGGGGATGTCAGTGGTGTTGAATGGGGGATCAGTACGGGATGGATGGGGGGGGTCAGTACAGAATGAATGGGGGTAGACAAAAATGCTGGAGAAATTCAGTGGGTGAGGCAGCATCTATGGAGCTAAGGAAATAGGCAATGTTCCCCCCATTCTTCTTGAGTAGGGGGGGATCAGCACAGGATGAATGGGGGGGAATCAGTACAGGATGAATGGCGGGGGAGTCAGGACAGTGTGGATCGGAGGGTCTGTGCGGGATGAATGGGGGATCACTACAGGAGGAATGAGGGGATCAGTATAGGATGAATGGGGGATCAGTAAAAGATGAATGGGAAGATCACTACAGGATGGATGGGGGGTTTGGTGCACGGTAAATGGAAGGTGGGTCAGTATGGGATCAGTGGGAGAATCAGTGCAGTATGAATGGGGGGGGGGGGGGGGGGGGGAGTGCAGGATGGATAGGAAGCTGGGTCAGTACAGAATGAATTGGGGGACCAGTGTAGGATGGCAGGAGAATCAATGCGAGGTGGGTAGGGTGATGAATAGATAAGGGGGGGGGGGGGGTAGATGGGGAGGGGAGCACAGGGGATGACAGTGAGGACTGAATAGAGGAGGGAATGGGGATCAGTGCGTGATGCAGAGGAGGTGTCCCAGGATAGGGGGGGGGGGGGGGGAGGGGGGAGGGGGGTGAGAAGGTGGGGAGGGAGGAATGTCAGTGCTCCTTGGACAACATCGCCCCGCTGCCTTGGCCGTCCCTGTCCAATGCCAAAGTGCCACCGCCAAAGGGGGAGGTGGTTGGGAACTTGTGGCCACCGCCTCCCCTCCTTCGCCAGCCGACAGGTAGGCGCGGGGCCCAACGGTGCAGCTCATAGATCCTATAGCCATAGGATCTTTGGTGCAGCTGCTTCAGTCAATGGAAGGAGACCTCCACCTCCGTCTCACCCCTCCCTCCCTCCTCCCGGCCTCGGCATGCAAGAGCGGTTGTATTGAAAGCGCCGTTAACGGGTTTGCAGGCAGCGGCCGTTATCAGGGCGATAGCGGCCACTGCCTGCAAATCAAAAGCTACTGCTGCAAATCCACCAACCGCTTTCAAAACAATCCCTCTCGCACGCCGAGGCGGGACGGAGGGAGAGGGAGGCCTCCTTCCGCTGGGCGGGGTGCGGGAGGATGAGGCGGTAGAGCCACTGTCGCGGCCGCTGTTTGGGAACCGTCATCCGCTCCGACCCTTCGGCACCACGCACCTGGTATCTTTGCCCCGCAATCAAAGATACTAAAGGAATACAGCCGCCGCCATCGACACGCAACGTCACGCTCCTATTCTCCAGAGATGCTGCCTGACCCGCGGAGTTACTCCAGTTTTTTGTGCCTATCGGTATAAACCAGTATTTGCTTGCCAAGCCGGGCAAAATGAGTTGGTGTTTAGGTTGCCTGGCGGCACTTTGGGTGGTCATTGGCACCCGGGCAACCGCTAATTTCGAACCCTGTAGACAAAGGAGAATCAGTGGATGTTGTGTACCTAGATTTTCAGAAGGCATTTGATAAGGTGCACCAGTGCAGCTGCTAAAGAAGATGAGAGCCCATGGTATGTGAGGGAAGATACTAGCATGGATAGCAGGTTGGCTGAATGGCAGAAGGAAAAGGGTGGGAACAAAGGGGGCCCTTTCTGGTTGCCTGTCAGTGACTAGTGGTGTTCTGCAGGGATCGGTGCTGGGGACACCATTCATGATTGATATACAATGATTTGGATGGTGAAATTGATGGCTTTGTGGCTAAGTTTGCGGATGATACAATGATAGGTGGAGGGGCAGGTAGTGTAGAGGAAGCAGGGAGTTTGCAGAAGGACTTGGACAGGTTGGGAGAGTGGGCAAAGAAGTGGCAGATGGAATACAGTGTAGCAAAGTGTGAGGTCATGCACTGGTTGCAAGAATAAAGGAGTGAACTATTTTCTAAATGAAGAGAAGGTTCAGAAATCAGAAGTGCAAAGGGACTTGGGAGTGCTGGTGAAGACTGACAGTTGTTGATTAGTACGGGTGTGATAGGTTATGGGGAGAAGGCAGGAGAATAGAGTTGAGAGGAAGGAAAGATAGATCAGAGAGGAAGGAAAAAGAGGAAGGATAGTTCAACCATGATTGGTCGAGTAGACTCGATGGGCCAAACCATCTGCTCCTAATATTTATGAGCTTGTAGCAATGATAGCTGATTTTTTTTTTACTCCTGGAGTTTTTCCAAAGATTGACATAAGAAGCAGTCCTCATTTTGATATATTTTAATTGTCTAGATGTGGGTATGCAGTGCATAATCAAAAACATTCAAGTTAGACAATAAACAATAGTTACAAGTAATTTGGAGTAAAAAGGGTTGAATATATAAATCTCAGGAATACAGTTTGGTGAAATAGGTGTAAACCTGAACGATGAAATGTGAAGTGGCAATCCAAACAAAATGGTACAATTTAAAAATTAAATGTTGATGTCAGTATATGATTCAAATCTGCTACCGGCAGCAAAAAGGTTGGCAACCACCCAACATGGATTTTAAGTCATTAACAAAAAGTAGTAAAGGTGCCATGAGAATTGTTTTTCATTCAACTTGGAATACTTGGCCCTAAAGATGGTGGAAACAAATTCAACACTAAATTCCAACTTTTGAAAATGTATAATGATCCTGTGCTATTATATCTATATCTAAAGATGATTTAAAGATTATTGCTGGGACACAATTTCCAGCCATTCTTCCTTCAGTAAACCAATCAAAGCAGTTCACTTCTCCATTTCGACCATTACCATCTTTAATGGGGCCTTTTATATATTTTAATTCTATTTGTGTTTTTCCTACCCCTTCCTCCCTATTGGGTATATTTAAGAGGGAGTTAGATGTGGCCCTTGTGGCTAAAGGGATCGGGGGTATGGAGAGAAGGCAGATAGAGGATACTGAGTTGGATGATCAGCCATGATCACATTGAATGGCGGTGCAGGCTCGAAGGGCCGAATGGCCTACCCCTGCACCTATTTTCTATGTTTCTATGTTTTTAAACAGTGGCAACATCCCTTTCATTTGTACAAAGTTGATTGGTATCTGAGCACCATTCTCTAACTCTGCAACATTTCCTTCTTTTAGTCTTTTGGCAACCCCTTTGCACTTAAAATATTAGCTTCCTTTTATTCCCCGTCAAAATATTTTCCTCCCTTAGTTCAAAGTAATCTGCATTTTTAAAAATGTCATTGGTGGCGAGAAAAAAAAAACACAGTAGTGAATTTCTAAAGCAATAGGCTTCAAGTTCCTAGGAATAAATATCACCAGCACTTTGTTCTGGACCAACCACATCAAACCTATGACCAATAAAACACACCACCGCCTCTGCTTCTTTAGAATGCTTAGGAAGTTTGGCATGTCTCCAACACCCTCACCAATTTCCACGCATCATAGAAAGCATTTTATCAATATACATCACAGCCTGGTTTGGGAATAGCACCATCCAAGAACTCAAAGAATTGCAGAGGTGTGGATGTAGCCCAGACTATCACGCAAGCCAACCTCCCTTCCACCAATTCAGATCAGTCTGAAGAAGGGTCTCGATCCGAAATGTCTCCCATTCCTTTTCTCCAGGAATGCTGCCTGTCCCGCTGGTTTACTCCAGCAGTTTACTCCAGCATTTTGTGTCTACCTTTGATTTAAACCAGCACCTGCAGTTCTTTCCTCCACATTTTGTCCCTTCCATCAACTTTCTTTCCATCGACTCCATCTACACTTCACGCTATCTCAGCAAGGCCACCAGCATAATCACGGCCCAGTCTCACCCGTCACTTCCTCTGCTCCCCTCTCCCATCAAAGGGGTGGCACGGTGGTGTAGCGATAGAGTTGCTGCCTTACAGTGCCAGAGACCCGGGTTTGATCAAGCCGTTTCTACTTTTTATTTCATCTCTTCTACCTCTTTGCAATAGTCCTAAATACTTAACGCTTCAGCAAACTTTTATTCATTTGCTTGTATTTCCTTCTTTGATTGATGCAATTTAAAATAAAATTATCCAATGGAAGACTTAAGAATTCTTTATTAATTTAATGGCAATAGACATAAGCAAGATGTGTATATGCAACATATTATCAGAATGCCCCATTCCAGTTTAATGTAACTTACCAGTTCCGTGAAGTAGCTGTATTTTCCTGTAACCTTTGCCATCTTCTTGTCAAAGTAATCATCTAACTGAATTGGGTTCATTGGTCCTTGACCTATTATTATTATTATTATAAATAAATAAAACAGTGAAATCATGAATTCCTGATGCATAGAAATCTTGAAGTTAGTGGCCTATAAATCATTAGTTGATTCAAATAAACGGAACAATCTGCCAATAATAATGTAAATAATTTGCTGCCTGACCACCAACTCTAAATAGAAAATGGCCACTCAAAACATGCTGCATGGGTACATGGGTATCAATTAAACCCTCATTTCAATTCCCCTTTATAAAGGATTTTGGTTATAGCGGATGGACCTGTTGATGCCACCCCGCTCACAAGGTGCACCAGCAAGCCCATCTTCATCCAGTGCACAGTCCGCTGAAACATCTGTTGTTGCGGATCACGTTGTAACCACTGGGGACAGCACTTTGTTCAGGTCGCTGCCACCGTCAGGACGCGCTTGGTCACCATGGGCCTCCCTCCCCTCTCATCAGCTGCCGCTTCTTTCTGTTGGCCCATTGCTTTGTCCACTCAGTCTCTCCCCTCCATCATCGGCTCCTCCTCCTTCTCCCTCGGTTGCCGACATACTCCACCTTGGACGCAGGGGGCGGACAAATGCCAGCCGACAGGGAGAAGGGGGAGCTGGTGAGAGGGGAGGAAGCCCCACAGTGACTGAGCACGTCCTGTCAGTGAGAGCGCCCTGAAGAAAGCCATGCTGGTCTGCACCAGCGAACTCTTCTTCACCAGCTGCCGGTGACACGGCTGTTGTTTTGCAACAGTCAAGGGCGCAACAACAGCCCTCACCGGCAGCTGGTGAAGAAGGGTTTGCCGGTGCAGGCCAGCAGGATCGGTGCCTAGTTTTAAGGTGAAATGACACAAAGTGCTGTAGTAACTCAGCAGGCTGAATCAGTTTGAAGAAGATATCACCTATCCGTGTTCTCTAGAGATGCTGCCCAACCTGCTGAATTTCTCCAGTACTTTGTGTGTTAATCATCATCAGCATTTCTTTGTTTCAACCTAATGGTTAAAGTGGACAATCGGCAGTAACCAACACCATTGCCTCGCCCCCCCCCCCCCCCTCCTCCCCCTCCCCACTGTCTGTTATAATCGGGGTTTACTATATTTCCTCAGCATCATTAGATTACATTATTTTAAGACCCAAACAGATAATATGTAATTTGTAATAAAAATTTAAATCCCTTTGTTGTAGTCACTTCAAAGTGAAATGTTTGTTCAATTTTGTTTAGACTCACCTGTGAAGTCCCTTTTGTGTCTGCTTTGCCAATGTGATTTCTCAATGTTTTTCAGTATATTAGCAGTTCTCTCGGAGACAGCATGTGCTACAGAGCGCTCTGGTCTGTTGGGGGCAATGCTCTTTGGTGGTATAGGATAGAATGTTTGTACCCGTTCTATACCTGATTTCGGATACTATAATTAAAGAAGAGGCACCATTAAACTGCATTTAGAGACTCAATGTCAAAAAATTTAGTCACATCAAATGTTACAATGGCTTTGTTCCCGCTTCTTGACCTTCTGTGTAAAGGCTTAATAATTATTACAACTTCCATTTATAAACATCTCCCACAATGGAATTGTTTGCAATACCCATCAAGAATCCCACAGGATGGAATCAGGTCCTTCAACCCATTGAGCTGTACCAATGACACATTCCCCATATTCCCATCACCACATCCCAGATTCTACTACACAATCATAGGGAGAATGTGCAAACTCCGCACAGACATCAGCAGACGTCTGGATTAAACCTAGTTCACGAGCAGTGAGACAGAAGCTCCATTAGTTGTAATTCTGAGCCACAGTGTACTGTCTTGTGCATACTGCAATTTACACCGGGGATTCACCAGAATGAAACCAGTACTGGAGTGGTTATACAGAGCTCAGAGGCCCATTTCTCCAGCATATTTTTGCTAATTAGATGTGGACACAGAACATAATTCATCATATTGCCTTTTCTCCCATCATGTCTTTGCCAAAATAACATAAATTTCCACTGTCAAGTCCTTGTCTCAAAGATGGATAGTTGAGCGACAGCATTATGCTAGAATCCTATGCATTTTGCAGCCTGGATTACCCATAATGATATCAATTAAGGTAAAGTGAAACTCAAATTACCATATATGGTAAAGACTCATGTTCTTAGAATGCTGTAATTCTCACCAACCAAAGGTTTTTTTTAAAATTCAGTTGTTATTATTATTGACAACTGTTTAAAGTTAAAATATTTGATAGGTTTATTATTGATTATCAAATCTGTTGACTGTGCTCATTTTGTACACTTTCAATCTGTGATTTGGATAGGTGATATTAAGGAAGTAAAACAGTAAGTACCAGAAATATGCAGGAGATCAGGCAACAACTACAGAAAGCAAAACAGTTAGGTTTCAGGTTTGGAACTCTTCAAAATAATTCATACAAAAATAATGCAAATGCTATGTGCCCATTCAGCACACTTGGGCAAGTTAAAAATGATAGTTTTTGCCTGTCATCATTGTGGCTCAATTTCTCCTTTTATTTCCCCATTTCTTTGTATTTTCTGGCCTGCTTGATATGTCAATAGTCGATAGACAATAGGTGCAGGAGTAGGCCATTTGGCCATTCGAGCCAGCACCGCTATACATTGTGAACATGGCTGATCATCCACAATCAGTACCCCGTTCCTGCCTTTCCCCATATCCCCTGACTCTGCTATCTTTAAGAGGTCTATCCAACTCTCTCCTGAAAGCATACAGAGAATTGGCCTCCACTGCCTTCTGAGGCAGAGAATTCCACAGATTCACAAAAAGGTTTTCCTCATCTCAGTTCTAAATTGCTTACCCCTTGTTCATAAACTGTAACCCCTGGTTCTGGACTCCCCCAACATTGGGAACACATTTCCTCAACACATTACATACACTAAGATTATCAGCTTCAAACCTGATCTTTACATTAGGTAATTCAAATTAAGTCATACAGTGTGGAAACAGGCCCTTCGGTCCAACTTGCCCACACCGATCAATGTCCCATTTACACTGGTCCCACCTGCCCGCATTTGGCTCATATCCAAACCTGTCCAATCCATGTACCTGTCTAATTGTTTCTTAAACATTGCAATAGTCCCTGCCTCAACAACCTTCCCAGACAGCTTGTTCCATACCCCTTTGTGTGAAAAAGTTACCCCTCAGTTTCCTATTAAATCTTTCCCCTACTCTGTGCAATCTACCTAATCTATTCCTCTCATAATTTTATACACCTCTATAAGATCACCCCTCTTCCTCCTGCACTCCAAGGAATTGAGTCCCAGCCTGCTCAACCTCCTCCTTTAGCTCAGACCATCGAGCCCGAGCAACATCCTTGTAAATCTTCTTTGGACCCTTTCCAACTTGACATTATCTTTCCTATAACATGGTGCCGAGAATGTCTTCTTCTTCTTCTTCTTGTGTTTGAGGCAGCAGAAGTTATGTAACGCCCTCTAGGCGCTGTAGCCAGTTAGGCTTTCTGGATTCAGCTGCAGCAGGGTGTTGCCATCCGGTTCAACATCTGTAGGTGCCTGCCTTAAAAAGAACAGGCTCCGGGTTGGTGCCAAGCCGTGGCGACTGAGGTTGCATTAGAGCTGCAAGCTGCGGCGACTGAGGTAGCATTTTCTCTGCTGCTGTCTCTGTTTGTTGTCGTTTACCGAACTAAGGTCAGTTGACAGGGCTCACCACAGGGAGGTCGACAACATGAGCCCAGAGCTGAAAACAATGATCTAAATGCGGCCTCAGCAACGTCTTATATAACTGCAACATGACTTCCCAACTTCTATACCCCGCCAGTTTCGCCACCTCCAACGTGACCCCACCATTCGCCACATCTTCCCATCTCCCCCCGTCTGCCTTCCGCAAAGACCGCTCTCTCCGCAACTCCCTTGTCAATTCTACCCTTCCCTCCCGCTCCACCCCTTCCCCGGGCACTTTCCCTTGCAACTGCAAGAGATGCTACACTTGTCCCTTTACCTCCCCCCTCCACTCCTTTCAGGGACCCAAGCAGTCCTTTCAGGTCCGACAGAGGTTCACCTGCACCTCCTCCAACTTCAACTACTGCATCCGCTGCTCTAGATGCCAGCTGATCTATATCGGTGAGACCAAGCGGAGGCTGGGCGATCGTTTCGCCGAACACCTCTGCTCGGTCCGCAATAACCAACCCGACCTCCCGGGGGCTCAGCACTTCAACACCCCCTCTCATTCCGTATCCGACCTCTCTGTCCTGGGCCGCCTCCACGGCCAGAGTGAGCAACACCACAAATTGGAGGACAGCACCTCATATTCCGCTTGGGGAGTCTGCATCCTCCGGGCTTGAACATTGAATTTTCTCAATTCTGTTAACCCTTGCTGTTTCCTCCCCTTCCCATTTCTCCCCCAGCCCTCGGGCTCCTCCTCCTCCTTTTTCCTTTCTTCTCCCCGCCCTCCCCCCACCTCCCATCAGTCTGAAGAAGGGTTTCGGCCCGAAACGTTGCCTATCTCCTTCGCCCCTTAGATGCTGCTGCACCCACTGAGTTTCTCCAGCCTTTTGTGTACCTTCTATACTCAATACTCTGACTGAGGAAGGCCAATGTGCCAAAAGCTTTTTTGACACCCTATCTACCTGTGCTGCCACCTTCAAGGAACTTGCACTGCTAAATGTACCTGTACTCCTAAACCCCTCTGCTCTACAACACTCCCCAGAGTCCTACCACTCACTGTTTTGGTCCTGCCCATGTTAGACTTTCCCAACACCGAACCCTGAGGCACACCACAAGTCACAGGCCTCCAATCCAAGGAGCAGCCTTCCACCATCACCCTCTGCTTCCTTCCATGAAGCCAATTTTCTATCCATTCAGCTATCTCTTCTTGGATCCCATGTGATCTAACCTTCCAGAGCACCTTCCATGTTGAACCTTGTTAAATGCTTTATTGAAGTCCATATATACATCTACAGCTCTGCCCTCATCAACCTTTTTGGTCACATATGCAACTCAGATTGGTTAAGCACGACCTCCCACGTACAAATCCCACGCTGACTCTTCCTGATCAGTCCATCTGTCTAAATGCATGTATATCGTATCCCCCAGAATACTCTCTAGTAACTTTCCAACTACAGATGTTAAGCTCACCGGCCTATTGTTCCCAGCCTTTTCCCTGCAGTCTTTCCTAAATGGAGGCACAACATTTGCCACCCTCCAGTCTTACGGCACCAATCCTGTATTTAATGGCGACTCGTAAATTTCAGCAAGGGGCTCACAATTTCCTCTCTAGCTTCCCACTTAATTTATCAAATAATTATCCTTTGTTTTGACCCTTTTCCCGCCCATCCCTCTAACTTCCTATACCTATCTTCTTTGTCTCTCTCCCAGTTCTCATGAAGGGACTCATCAGTTGGTAACTGTTTCTCCTTCCACAGATCCTGCCTAACCTGTTGAGTATTTCCAACTTATTTTGTTTTTATTCCAGATTTCCAGCTTCTGCAGTTTTTCTTTTCATTTTCATTGCAAAGACAACTTCGACAATTCTCATTGCTGTTGCTTTCCTTGGTATGCAGTGGATACATTTTCTATTTAGTCATAACACTCAAGTTCAAAATAGTGATATGATACTTAAAGAGAAAGCTAGTTGTTAACTTCATAGGAATTTGAACATGAAGTTAGTACGGTCACATGCACAGTCACTGCAAAGTAGCATTCAGCAATGTGAAGCATAATAGTGAAGTGAAGTCAAAAAGCTGAACAACAGGGAAGGAGTCCTATTCACCCAACCTGTCAGAAATGTGCCCATTCCCTATATAAATCAATTGTCTGGAATTATCTACAATTTTGTTTAGAACTATATGAAGTTTGCCACTATAGAGTCGCCTTCTTGATAAATTTCTACAATGATCCCTTGCTGTACTATGGGATAAGCCAAAATATTTTCCTGGTTGTTCCTTTAGGCTTCATGGAATCCTGATTTGATCAATAACATTATAGTGAGAGAATAATTATGGTAGAGATCTACTCTTCGAGACAATAGACAATAGGTGCAAGAGTAGGCCATTCAGCCCTAATGTGATCATGGCTGATCATCCACAATCAGTACCCCATTGCTGCCTTCTCTCCATATCCCTTAACTCCACTATCACTAAGAGTTCTATCCAACTCTCTCTTGAAAGCATCCAGAGAACCAGCCTCCACCAAACCTTTAATAATCTTATATGTTTCAATAAGATTCCCTCTCATCCTTCTAAATTCCAGAGTGTACAAGCCCAGTCATTCCAATCTATCAACATATGACAGTCCCGCCATCCTGGGAATTAACCTTGTGAACCTACGCTGCACTCCCTCAATAGCAAGAATGTCCTTCCTCAAGTTTGGAGACCACAATTGCACACAATACTCCAGGTGTGGTCTCACCAGTGCCATGTACAACTGCAGGAGGACCTCTTTGCTCCGATACTCAACACCTCTTGTTATGAAGGCCAACATGCCATTTGCTTTCTTCACTGCCTGCTATATATACCTGCACGCCAACTTTCAGTGACTGGTGTACAAGGACCCCCCAGATCCAATTGTACTTAGGTAGCAACGTTAGGTAGCATCAGGCAGCAACAAATTTGTCAAAGATGACCAATTTAAGTACACTACATAACTAATATTACATTAACTGGAGGTAATTGAAAGAACATTTGTACTTTTCAGGCATGTATGGGCACTTACCTGAAAATATCCTTCTTGTCCTGGCCATTGTAAACCTTTACCGTGAGTAAATATTTCCTGTTTTTCATGTCTAAATGGAAATCCTAAGAGGTGATGGAAAATAATTAGTTCCATGGCTGTTTATAAAACTGAACTATATACAGTAAACCCTCATTTTAATGAATACCTTTATAACGGATTACAGTTATAGCGGACGGACCTGTCAACATCAGGCTCCCTCCGCTTTCACCACTACGGCTTCTTTGTGTTGGCCATCGCTTTGTCCACAGGGCCTCTCTATCCCTGTACCTCCTCTTCCTCATCCATTTCCTGTTGCTTTGTCCACTCCGCCGCTCTCATCTCTCTTCTCCCCTCCACTGCCGTCTCCTCCTTCTCCCCCGGAGTCACCAACATACTCCACCTTGGAAGATGTTGACGATTGTGGGGGAGGAGGCGGCGGCAGGGGAGCAGACAAAGCAATGGGTGCAAGGGGAGAGAGCCCCACGGTGAACGAGTTTGTCTTGTCGGTAGCGGCGACCTGAAGAATGTGCGTCCTGTCGAAGGCTACAATGTGAGCCACAACAACAGCCGCGTCAACCGCTCAAGAAGGGCTTGCTGGTACAGACCAGTGGCATTGGCAGCTAGTTTTAAGGTAAAATGACACAAAGTGCTTGAGTAATTCAGCAGGCTGAATCAGTCTGAAGAAGGGTCCAACTATCCATGTTCTCCAGAGATGCGACATGACGCGTTGAGTTACTCTAGCTCTTTGTGTCTTTTTGTGTATTAACCAGGACTTATAGTTCTTTGTTTCAACTTTATCCAATAATACTGTACTCAGTTATAGTAGACAATTGGCAACAATGAACATCATCGCCCCCAATATTGATAGAATTGACTGAGGCAATCATTGGAAAAGTACATGTGTACAAATACATTAAATTTATTTCATTCATAAATTTAGTTTCGAATGTTTATTTGTTGGGAGGGGGTTGTTTAATTTTCATCGTCACCAAACAGACATTTATAGTGAATACCACAGAGAAGGTAATTAAATCAGTTGTGGTTATGGTTCCAGTACAAGGCAGAGTTGGAGTGTGGTGGGGAAAATCAGAGGTATAGAAATGACGTGCTTACTTTGCCTGTTCCTCTCAGGCATGAGGGGATAATATGTTTTGATGAACTCCTTCAGGAAATCTGATGCTGAAATGATTCTGTCAAAGATAATATAGTGTGGCACTGGACAGCATTTATTCAGGCAAGACAGGCCCTATCTCATAGGGTTTCTAAGTGCCAACAATATTTATTGATACAACTAACTTTCTTATTCCATCATTGTGAGGGCAGGGTGGGAATTGGCAACAACAGTGATGACATTTCAGTTTGTTTGTTAGAATACATGAAGCATCACTGCAGCTATTCATATGCCAGAGAAAGAGTAGAGGGAGTGGGCCAGAGTGTGAATAAAACAAATAAAAGTATTCTACAACAAAAAAAATAGGCATGGCTGGGCCCCTGTAATTGCCCGCAGTTACAGCTTTCACCTGGAGAAAATGATTAGGGATGAAGGAGAAACTGTACAACATTAGGAGGTTAATAAATGCTGTATTACTGGGGGTAAACTGGTTGGATCACTGTTCAAGGAAGAAACTGAGGACCTTTGGACTCTTCTGATTTGGGGCAGTTGTGTAGAGCCATTATATGTCCACAGTGAAGATGGACTAGTTGGAAACAGAGAATTGGAAATCCCCCACAGCAGAATGCATCTGAAGTGTCATGGATGTGAATGGCAACGGTCTGGATCACCTTTTCTTCCAGTATGTTTCTACCTGTAATCATTATGACTTATATTCTTATTCCACTCATTTAGTCTAGCTTTCTGGACATGTCCCAAATCCTCACTATTTACAATTAATCGCAAAATAAACAATGTTCCAGCTTAAAAAAAGGCAGATGTGCTGGAGGAACTCAGGCAGCATCTCTAGAGGTGAAGGGCGCCTATCCATGTTTACCAAAGATGCTGCCCGACCCACTGAGTTGCTCCGGACTTGTTTTATTTCCCTGTAAAACAACATCTGCGTTTCCTCATTTCTACATAATGTTCCTGTTCATCCATTTTGACTCATCCTATTCATTTTTCCGTGAAGGTCAGAGAGATACAGCGAGAACGAGTATTGGCTGGAAGCAGGTGAGTCAGAGGGAAAGAAGATTTAAAAAGAGCGCCTAAGGCCCAGTTGAGTAATTTACAAATTAGCCCCAAAGTAGTTGATTAGGTAAAGATAAAGAAGTGCAGCTGTAACAGAGTGGCCTTGCTGAGGTGAAGTGCCTTGGTGAATAAAATGTGTGTCTTCGGTGAGGAGGCTGAGGCAAGAAGGCTACACTTGTCGAAATTTGTGATTTGTGATTTTTGACCACTGAAGAAATGGCAGGCAAGTTGGTGCAGTGTGTTTCCTGCATGATGTGGGAAGTCAGGGGCACTGCTAGTGCTTCTGGAAACTACACCTGCAGAAATTGTGTTCAGGTGCAGCTCCTGAATGAACTTGTTGGGGAACTGGAGCAGCAGTTGGATGACCTCAGGTTCATCGGGGAAAACGAGTTTCCTGGACAAGACCTTCAGTGAGGTTGTCACACCAAAGATAATAGACTCACTCGACAGCCTAACCACCTCCAATACTCCGGTTCTGGGGGTTATCTTGTGGCAGGCCGAGCCACTTTGGTCTCGAACAGTCGTTCATCGAGCTCGAGCACTTGCGTGACCTTGGAGTGATCTGGGCGGACCAATCAACGCCGACCTGGGTGAACAGCTGAGGGGGTGCAGCGGACAATGGAGCTGGGCTTCACTTCACAGTCAACATGTTAACACACACACCTTGGCCTTTTGTACTAATTGTTCAGGTGTATTGTTTAAATATTAAACTGAGTGTTTATACAACACGTGAACCTCTTCAGGGATTAAAAGTAACATTAGTAAATTTGCAGATGACACAAACCTGGGTGGCAGTGTGAACTGTGAGGAGGATGCTATGAGGGTGCTGGGTGATTTGGACAGGTTGGGCGAGTGGGCAGAGGCATGGAAGATGCAGTTTAATGTGGATAAATGTGAGGCTATCCATTTTGGTGGCAAGAACAGGAAAGCAGATTATAATCTGAATGGTATCAAGTTAGGAAAAGGGGAAGTACAACGAGATCTGGGAGTCCTTGTACATCAGTCATTGTAAGTAAGCATGCAGGTACAGCAGGCAGTGAAGAAAGCTAATGGCATGTTGGCCTTCATAACAAGAGGTATTGAGTTTAGGAGCAAAGAGGTCCTTCTGCAGTTGTACACCTGGAGTATTTTGTGCAGTTTTGGTCTCCAAATGGACATTCTTGCTATTGAGGGAGTGCAGCGTAGGTTCACAAAATTAATTCCCGGGACAGCGGGACTGTGATATGTTGTAAGGATGGAGCGACTGAGCTTGTCTACTCTGAAATTTAGAAGGTTGAGAGCGAATTTTTAAAAAACATATAAGATTATTAAGGGATTGGACACGCTAGAGGCAGGAAACATGTTCCCGATGTTGGGGGAGTCCAAAACCAGGGACCACAGTTTAAGATTAAGAGGTAGGCCTTTTTGAACGGAGATGAGGAAAAACTTTTTCACCCAGAGAGTTATTAATCTGTGGAATTCTCTGCCTCAGAAGGCTGTGGTGGCTGATTCTCTGGATGGTTTCAAGAGAGAGTTAGATAGAGCTCTTAAAGATAGCGGAGTCAGGGGATATGGTGAGAAGGCAATAATGGGGTACTGATTGTGGATGATCAGTCATGACCACAGTGAATTACGGTGCTGGCTCGAAGGGCCGAATGGCCTACTCCTGCACCTATTGTCTATCAGAGATGTTCTCTTTGTTCTACCCATTCATCTGCCACCTTTCATCTCACTGAAAACTAACTTCTCTTTTCAAAAAATTCTGATGAAAGATCCCGAACTTGAAATATTAATTGTTTCATTTCCCACAGAAAATGGTAAAAGTTGTTTTCAACATTTTCTATGTTTATTCGGAATTGCCAGCATTTTCAGTTCTTTGATCGCCATTCACTGATAATTTGAGGCTTTCCCAAATGTAATGAAAGGCAAGATTGTACTAACTTGCCTCTATTTGGATTCTGCACATTAGTTTGGGAAAATATCGTTACATTGAATGTTTACTTGATGTATTTATTAGGAAGAAAATCTTGAGCAAGACAAAACTTAGCATATCTCTTGAACTACTTTCATGGATTTTTATGCACATTTGTTACCTTTAGTTTTCTGTGTTACTGTCACAGTGTAACTTTTGGCAGGCATATCAGGATTAATGGGCATCAGGCGTCCAGCTCGTACACCTGTGTACGGATCATCTGGTGAGATGAAGCTTGGGAATATTGCAAACTTGGGAATGTGGGAATGGAAGGGATGTTCAGCAGGAAATGGCATCCGTATTTGCTTCTGACTAAAAACACAAAGATACAATATATCCTATGAAGAAATAAAAAGAAAATAGTACAAGAAATCTGAATAAACATTAAAAAGCTTTATCATTCTCTTCCAGATAGTCGGATTTTCTTTTCTTTTTTAATTTCAGATCACAATTTTGGATATTCTGTGGCTGTCAAAAGATTATTGAAAAATTACCATTAAACTGATCTATCATCATACTTTACTGAAAAAATGACTTGTTGGAACCAAATACTGTTATTTTTAGACTCAAAAAGCTGGAGTAACTCAGCTAGTCAGACAGCATCTCTGGAGAAATATCAGGTGACATTTTGGGTCAAGGCCCTTTCTGAAACGTCATCTAATCTTTTCTCCAGAGATGCTGTCCAGTTTCTCCAGCTTTTTGTGTCTATCTTCTGCAGTTCCTTCCAACGTGTACTGTTATTTTTAGGTTTGCTCTTCATTACCTGATAATTATACTCGTTCATAACATATTTGAAATAGCATACAGGTTTGGAACTCAGTTTATACAACATTCCAGAACTGTTAATTTATACCTATAGTTTAAAGGAGGAAAAGACAAATGAGATTGGAATTAATACTTTATGGGTTATTGGCTTTGATTATTTTTTTAATGCACAGACTGGATAACTTAGCAGCATATTTGCTACACTGACCTCCTGGTCCCCATGCATAAAATATGAGATTATACATCCCAGGAATATGCTTAGGAAATGTATGGCAATTTGATCAATATTTTCCATGTAATAAATTGAAGTGGGAGTTGAGGGGAATAAAAATGAGATCCAGGCTTTTAAGTTTGCAACCATTTCTACACATGGAAGGTGATAAGTGCTCTGAATTCCCATCACATGGCAACTGTTTAGCACATAAAAATAAATTTTAATTCTGAAATACATGTAGTCAACAGGTCCAAATGGCCAACTTCAGTTCTTAATCCTTCTAGAGAAATAAAGCTCCTGTGTTGATTTAGCACCTCCTCAATTGCCATTAAGATCCTAGTATATGCTATTTTTGACAGTCCCAACTGGGCTAAGTAGCGAGTACTCGGCCAAAAGATAGTGTACAAAAAGATTTTCTAATGAGAAAAGTGAATTACTGCAAATTCTGTATTAAAGTATCTATGGAGCAAAGGAATAGGTGACGTTTCGGGTCTGAAGAAGGGTCTCGACCCGAAACGTCACCTATTCCTTCGCTCCAAAGATGCTGCCTCACCCTCTGAGTTTCTCCAGCATTTTTGTGTACCTTGGACCTTAAAGTGATGGTTCTTGAAATGTGAAGGTAAATACATTGGTATTTAGGAAGGAAAAGTTATGCAGGTCCGTCACCCATTTTCCAGCATCCATGGTTCCAGAGCTTTTCTGGATTATCCGTTCTGCCAGACCAACAAAGGTCAGAGCCTGGGAGAGGTGTCCAACGGTGCTGGAACAGTCTGCCGAGGTATTAGCCCACAAAGTTGGCCTCAGATGTTGACTACAGGAACGGAACTGCCGGCAATGGCCAGGCCGGAGTTCCCGAGCCTTGGCTGCAGGGGGCAAATTTGACCCGTTGATCGGTGCAGAATTGGCGATGAGGTCGAGATCGGCAGCCTCACCTGGCCTTGGCGCCACATTTTTGGTGAGGACTTCCAGGGGGGATTTCAGGTGAGTTCTTGTAATTTTGACTGATTATAGGAGATGCCAGACCTGAAATGTCCACGGCATTTGCAAATACATCTTTGGGGTGACAAGTTGATCAGATATTGTAAAGGGGAGGTTTGTTGGGGGTACAAGATCGGTTTCCAATGGCAGGAAGTCAATAACCGGAGTTATAGATGACAGAGTCTGAAATCAGGATCCCGACCCGAAACATCACCTATCCGTGTTCTACAGAGATGCTGCTTGATCCGCTGTTATTACTCCAGCACTTTGTATCATTTTATGAAAAACCAGCACCTGCAGTTCATTGTTTCTGACACGGATTTAAGCTAACTGTCCAAAGAATCAGAGGCAAGATGAAGAATGATATTTATACAATGACTGGATGTCCATAATACTCTGCCTGGAAGAAAGCAAAGGAAGGTATACTGTCTACAAAGCTGAGAAATGGGCACAACAATGGATTTAATCCATAAATTTACAATATGAAAATTACCAGACATTTGGGGACCAAAACATCCTCAAGGTTGGCCACCCACTAATAGTCTCAGAAAAGTGGGACAAATTGAAGAGTTTTACAAAGAGCTGAGCAAAAAAAAAAATGCCCTCATTCATTTTAAGAAAGCACATCATCAATATGATCTTGTAATTCTAAGTATCTTAATTCAAATTAGCCGACAAATTATAGAATTTGTATAAGTATAGAACGGCCATTTTGACATGTTCTTTCCATCATTAATTATATAGCTCGATAATTCTCAGGCTTATATAAAAATAAAAAAGAGGAAACAAAATTTACTTACTCCATTGCGAGCTCCTTGGGAGTTGGAAGCCTGAAACAGAAACGTATTGAAATACAATTTAGAGATAATGTATGCAAAAAAAAACTGCTTAATACAAGAGCACTGATCAGTACTCTTGCTGTGCTTGGCATATAAAGAAAGGTAATTCATATTTGGAAGTGTGATTCCTTAAAATATGATGAGAAAATGGAGAAATTAGGTATTGTAGCATATGGGTCACCAATTTATCCACAGCATGTCCCCACAAAGTGACAAAAATAATCTGTTTTGGTGATGGAATTAAGACTGAAGACTGTCTAATTGTGATAGGTGGAGGGGAAGGAAGTGCAGAGGAAGCAGCGAGTCTGCAGAAGGGCTTGGACAGATTGGGAGAGTAGGCAAATAAATGGCAGATGGAATGCAGCGTAGCAAAGTGTGCAATCATGCACTTTGGCAGTAAGAATAAAGGCATATTTTAATACCATAATAAAAGCAAGAAAATATTTTCTAAATGTGGAGAGGATTCATAAATCTAAGGTGCAATGGGATTTGGGAGTGCTGGTGAAGTATTCCCAAAAGGCTAACTTGCAAGTTGAATCAGTAGTGAGGAACAATGTTGGGATTTATTTTGAGAAGACTAGAATATAAAACCAGGGATGTAATGGTGAGATTTTATAAGGCACTGGTCAGACAGCGCTTGGAGTATTGCGAGTAGTTTTGGGCCCATATCTGAGGAGGGATGTGCTGGCATTGGAGAGGGTCCAGAGGAAGTTTATGAGAATGTTCCTGGGGATGATTGGCTTAAAATATGATGAGCTTTTGGCAGTTCTGGGCCTGTACACCCTGGAGTTTAGAAGGATGAGGAGGAACCTCAAAGACCTGGATAGAATGGATGTGGAAATAATGTTTCCACGAGTGAGCGAGTCCAGGACCAGAGGGCATAGCCTCAGCACAAAAGGATGTACCTTTAGAAAGGTGATAAGGATGAATTTCTTTATCAGAGGGTGGTGAATCAGTGGAATGTAGAAGCCAACTCATTGGGTATTTTTAAAGCGGAGATTGAGAGCTTCTTGATTAGTACGGGTGTCAAAGGTTATGGGGGGGAAGCCAGGAGAATGGGATAGAGAGGGAAAGATAAATCAGCTATGATTGAATGGCGTTGACTCGATGGCCCAAATGGCCTAATTTTGCTCCTATGAACTTAAGAATCCTGAGGAAGAGTCTTCAAAAATATTCACTGTCCATTTCCATCCACAGATGCTGCCTGACCCATTGTGTTCCTCCAGCAGTTCACTTCTTGCTGTTGTTAGCAATGTTGCTTGTGGAATAAATACAGGCCCAGGCAACAGACAGCCAACCTTGAACTATTAGGTATTTCATTAGAACCTTGCTGCACTCAAAAATGCGACCAGTCCTGCTTATCTGGCCCTGTCCTCATTCCTGAATATCTTGAAATCTCTGACCTCATGAACTATATTTTTCACTTTCAGGAGGAAAAACAACAAACCATGGATGGCGTTATATTTAACCTACAATATATGCAACCAAAGATAGTACTTCCATGGCATAATGCATATAACTTAATAATTGTACTCTAAAATCAAAATAACTACATGCCATTTTTGCCTCAAACTGGTGGTCCTATTTGTATGTCCAAACTGGCATTTTGTCAAATTATTTCAGTATAACACTTATTCAGGATATAAGCTTTCTCTGATTAAAATAATTAGCATTTGTTTGAGTGAATTAATCGTCTGTAGTTTCCTTTATTTAGTAGAAACTGGTAGCATAGGTGATCCAGAAGGGTCCAGACCCGAGACACCATCTGTCCATTTCCATCCATGGATGAGGCCTGATCCGCTGAGTTCCTCCAACTGAGTTTTTGTGTTTTGCTCAAATTGACAACACCTGCAGCCGTTGTGTCCCTTTACCTTACTTATCACATTCCAGCAATGGGAGACTGCCACAACCTCATCATCCAGTGACGAGTGGAATTCCGCAGGGGTCAGTGCTGGGGCCGCTGCGCTTCACCTTGTATATTAATGATTTGGATGAGGAGATTGAAGGCTTTGTGGCCAAGTTTGCGGATTATATGAAAATAGGTGGAGAAGATACTTTGCAGAAGAATAAGGACAAGCTGGGAGAGTGGGCAGAGAAGTGGCAGAAGGAATATAGTGTAGCAAAGTGTGGAGCCATGCATTTTGGTAGTAGGATTGGTCATAGCCTCAGAATTAAAGAATGTTCTTTTAGGAAGGAGATGAGAATTTTCTTTAGTCAGAAGAGTCAAGAGAGTTTATTGTCATGTGTCCCTGATAGGACAATGAAATTCTTGCTTTGCTTCAGCACAACAGAACATAGTAGGCATGAATACAGAACAGATCAGTGTGTCCATGTACCATTATATAAATACATACACACATGAATAAATAAACTGATGAAGTGCAAATAAACAGATAATGCGCTATTAATGTTCAGAGTTTTGTCCGAGCTGAGTTTAATAGACTGATGGCTGTGGGGAAGTAGCTATTCCTGAACCTGGTCGTTGCAGTATTCAGGCTCCTGTACCTTCTACCCGAAGGTAGCGGTGAGATGAGTGTGTGGCTAGGATGGTGTGGGTCCTTGATGATCCTGCCAGCCTTTTTGAGGCAGCGACTATGATAGATCCCCTTGATGGAAGGGAGGTCAGAGCCGATGATGGACTGGGCAGTGTTTACTACTTTTTGTAGTCTTTTCTGCTCCTGGGCGCTCAGGTTGCTGAACCAAGCCACGATGCAACCGGTCAGCATGCTCTCTACTGTGCACCTGTAGAAGTTAGACAGAGTCCTCCTTGACATATCGACTCTCCGTAATCTTCTCAGGAAGTAGAGGCGCTCATGTGCTTTCCTTATAATTGCATCAGTGTTCTCGGACCAGGAACGATCTTCAGAGATGTGCACGCCCAGATGGTGAATCTGTGGAATTCCTTGCTACAGAAGGCTGTGCAGGCCAAGTCTGTGGATATTTTTAAGGCAGAGATAGATAGATTATTGATTAGTACACGTGTCAGAGGTTAAGGGGAGAATGCAGGGGAATGGAGTTAGGAGGGAGAGATAGATCAGCCATGATTGAATGGCGGAGTAGACTTGATGGACCGAATGGCCTAAATCTACTCTTATCACATGACATGATCATCCTCCAGCAGCTATCTACACCTTCATCCTCCTCTTCCCACACCTGGTGCATTGCCTCTTTTTGGTGGCCTTCATCTCAACCACTTTCTCTATCTCCAAACTCCATTCCAACCCTCACCCTCCCCTACCCTGTCTCCATCTGCTCTTTATTCTTCATCTATCCTCGGTCCATAATCTCTGGCTCCTGCCTCACCCCCTCCTCTCATCTCCCCATCTCAGTCCTGATGCAAGGTTTTGACCAAAAATGTTTACAATTTCATCCCACAGATTTCGTTAAATTTGCTGAGTTTCTCCCAGCAGTGTGTTTGTTACTTTATGGAGTAAATCAGTGAAACTTACAGCTGATCAGTGGGACGAAGTTGACTCCTCTTCAGCTGGGTGATATCATAATATTGGTCAATGGTAACATCACTACACAAAAATACAAAGAGGGAATTAGTAGATGCTTCAACGTCAGAAAGACTCCTAATATTTGCCAAAAATAATTATTAAACAGGTTGCAGAAAACTGTATCAAATAATTGAACATTATATATATATAGCAACTCCAACAACAATGGCTTTTCTCCAACTGTAGATGTGCAGGGATTAACATATTGTCTAATGTGTGCAAGGTTTAATCGCCAAATGGTGGGTCATCACCACATTTATTGACCTTTAGCTCTTTAAGTAATGCAATTCTCTTTCCTACCAAAGAAAGTGTGAACAGGAAATTATTTATCCCTATTAAAGTCCATGTTTGTATTCCCTGTAGTGAAAGCTGTCATGCCCAAGTGTTTCCCTGAAAACAGAAGATCTACATCTGTCAGCTAATTTTGATGTCACTTGAAATGGATTTTTGCAGCAGAGAAGATATCTTGTTATTTAATTATTATTCATAAACCTTACAGAGGACATTCCAAAAATGCAAACAGGGTATTTAGATTAAGGATTAAATGCACATAGTCAACATTGTATGAAGTAACAAAAACTCATTCTATTTAAAGTAATAATAAATGAAAGCAACAAATGTAATTAATTCCATGTGAATAAAGAAACGTAAAAACTTGCACAACTCAAACCGCAAACCGCCTGTCATTAATGAATGACTATTTAACCGTGGAAAGAAAAAGGAAAATTCCATAGGGAAAGTCGTGTCTAGAGATCTCCAACATTTAACAGGGAGTTCAATTGGGACGCTGTCAAAGGTTCTCAACCAGGGCACATTTGGTTGCACTTCGAACTAGAACACCTAGTTTAGACCTGCACATCTCTCATTCCATATTCAGAATTAGTCTGAGTTTCAGCCTCAAACCTAGACTATCCTTCCAAATAGCTGAAATCTATAAATGCAAGGGAAGAATGATATTTTGGCCTTCCCACTACACATTTTTTTAAAAAACGTTCCAAAATACTTGCTAGTGGAATCATTTGTAAATATTTGCCACGTTTTGAAGAGTTGCAAAAACATGTCCTCAATGGAGCTTGTTCATAAATCTAAACTCACCCACTTCTTGAAGGGTTGAGTGAATCCATGCCCCTATTTGCCATACCCATCCCAAAGATCACACACTCTTCTGAACCACCATAAATTGACACAGCTCATCAATTCAAATTTCAGACAAAGGGAATACACCCTTGAGTCCTCCACATATATAGCCATCCACAACCTACAAATCTCCATCACACCACAAAACAGATCTCAACATTACAATTGATAAAGCATTAATTTCTCGTCCTTAATTTTTGCCCTTCGCACATATAGAGAAAAAACGTAGATATGAGGAGCATGGAGTGCTGTTAAACAACCAGGCTTCACGTGAAAATAACCAATCACATTGGTAACCTGCTTTAAATATTAGTTATGATCCATGCTTCTTCCTTGGGCATAAAACACTGATAAACCTTTCCAATGCCGCAGCCTTTGCTAAATCCTGTATTTGAAATTATCTACGTTCAAACCACAAATGGATTCATGCTTAATGTTTTACTATTCACTGAGTACAACACATCTATTGTCGATGCCAACACTTTCACCTCACCAGAGCTGCATTAAAATAGGTTCTCAAAATATATTATGAGATTTTATTAATCAAAACAACAATAAAACACAAACCCAGGAAGTGGGTGTCCACCATAACCAAAATGTCGGTGTCCCTTTTCCATTAATGTGGGATGCTCATTGTTTCGTCTGTGACTGTCAGGTAGATTCAGGATTTTAACTCCTCCATATTCCCTCTCAGTGCCCCAAGGAGTCCGGGGAATCTTTGGAGCATTATCCAAATACTGAGCATATCTGTAACAAAGGAGAACATTTTATGTGTTAAATAGGGTTGCCAACTGTTCCGTATTAACCGGGACATCACGTATAGTGGGCTAAATTGGTTTGTCCCATATGGGACCGTCCTTGTCCCATATTTGACTGCTACTACTCGGGCCGAGGGAACTGTCGGGTCGGAGCACTGCGTCCGGCCCTGCCTCACCCATCCCGACGTAGTGCCGTCCATGGAATGAAGCAGCAGCGCCTCACCCGTGGCCCTGTCGGTCGACAGCCCGGCCAATTATCCAACCTTCGGACCTTCGCTTACCGCCGACACCATCACCTCTCCTTCTCATGGCTGATCATCGGTTCATGAGTTGGATGGGGTGCCGGACTTTGTGTGCACCCCCGGCCAAAACTCCTCAGCTGGCCCGCCGGCTGGGCTTTGTGTGCAATCCAGCACCTGGGACAACTCATCATTCACCCAGCCACGACCGAGTCGGTCAATGAATTGCCATCGGGAATTTGTCCCTTATTTTGACCGTTTGTCCCTTATTTGGGAATGAGAAAGTTAGCAACTCTAGTGTTAAATTATGTAATGCCACATTTATTTAAGCAGACAATCAAGGATACATTGTTTTATCATCTTTTCCCAAAGGAATAGTGGATGATTAACAATTATAGACTGAAAATGTATAACTTTTAAAGTGCTCAGACTGATGACTAAAAATGCATGCTTAATAAAAGGCTTTAAAACTGTCATTATCCTTGGAATCTTTTTTTTTAATGAAACAAAGCACAATATTAGTATGAATGTTATCATTTGGCTTTTTATTCATTTAAAATGGGTTTAGTAGTTTGGCTAGCAATTTCAAAGTTGTTTCTTAACCATTCTAGTCACTTAAAACCATGAGAGCATATCGTTGGTGAAAGATCACCACCATCTAGTGGGCACTATAAGGTATAACATTTACTCAGATTCTCAGTATTGTTAAGGAATTCATTTCCACCAGATCAGCTTTCATCATAAAAGAATTTGGCACTTGCCCCTGTGTTTTGATGGAATAAAAATAGTTGTGACAGGATGACAACAAAGTCAAAGAGAGGATAAATAAACTCTTGCCTCTTGCGCTGCAGAAATCCAAAGGCCCTAATCTACTCTGGCAGTTCAACAAATATTTAGACTTGTCTACACAGGGTGTAATTTCAAAATACATTGCTATCCCAACATTTGCAAGTGTGATAAATGACAAGAAAGATTTCAACAGGATAAAGTTAGTCTGATGGAATGGATGGACATCAGACAAATGGAATATAACAAAGTGACGCAAGCTGATGTATTTTGGAAGGCCAAGATATTTTATTTATATAGAAAATATAAAGTGAAAGAGACCATGCGCACAAATCTCCATGGTGGTTAAATGTATTGATTTATAACAAGTATCTGTGATCTTGGATTTGATAAGGAGTTTATGTTTAATATGTGTAAACATAAGTTAACAGTTGACAACAATCTTTCCTTTAATGTCAGAAGGCAAAGAAGAATGTGATCGACTTCAATATACATTGACGGTAGTGAAGTAGAAATAATTGAAAATTTCAACTTCCTTGGAATAAATATCACCAGTCTGAGACCAGCAATGGCCACGAAAGCCCACTTCCTTAGAATACTTACGAAGTTTGACATGTCCCCAACAACTCTCACCAACTTCGACAGGTATGCTGTGGAAACCATTTTATCGAGGTGTATCACAGCATGCTTCGGGAACAGCCCCATTCAAGACCAGAAGAAATTGCAGAGAGTTGTGGATGTAGCCCAGATCCATCTCGCAAGCCAACCTTCCTTCCATCAGTTCCATCTACACTTCACCCCTCAGCAAGACCAACCAGCATAATCAAGGAAGAGCCTCACCCTGGTCACCCCTCACTAATCAAGCAAAGGGAACAGAAGTGTGAAAACACATACCTCCAGATTCAGGGACAGTTTCTTCCCAGTTGTTATCAGGAAACTGAACCATCTTATCACTTACTAAAGTGCGGTCCTGATCTACCATCAACCTCATGGGACACCCTCAGATTAGAAACATAGAAAATAGTTGCAAGAGGAAGCCATTCGGCCCTTCGAGCCAGCACCACCATTCATTGTGATCATGGCTGATCGTCCGTTATCAATAACCAGTGCCTGCCTTCTCCCCATATCCCTCGACTCCACTAGCCCCTAGAGCTCTACCAACACTCTCTTAAATCCATCCAGTGATTTGGCCTCCACTGCCCACTGTGGCAGAGAATTCCATAAATTCACAACTCCCTGTCTTAATTCACACACCTCAGTCTTAAATGACCTCCCCTTTATTCTAAGACTGTGGCCCCTGGTTCTGGACTCGCCCAACATTGGGAACATTTTTCCTGCATCTAGCTTGTCCAGTCCTTTTATAATTTTATATGTTTCTATAAGATCCCCCCTCATCCTTCTAAACTCCAGTGAATACAAGCCTAGTCTTTTTAATCTTTCCCCATATGACAGTCCCGCCATCCCAGCGATCAATCTCGTGAACCCACGCTGCACTGCCTCAATCACAAGGATGTCCTTCCT
Organism: Raja brachyura; assembly: GCA_963514005.1. Next base: position 75,036,657 of record OY740782.1, read on the forward strand.
CAAATTAGGAGACCAAAACTGTACACAATACCCCAGATGTGGTCTTATCAGAGCCCTATACAACTGCAGAAGAACCTCTTTACTCCTGTACATAACTCTTGTTATGAAGGCCAACATTCCATTAGCTTTCTTCACTGCCTGCTGTACCTGCACGCCAACTTTCAGTGACTGGTGTACAAGGACACCCAGGTCTCGCTGTACCTCCCCATTACCTAACCTAACCCATTGAGATAATAATCTGCCCCCTTGTTTTTGCCGCCAGAGTGGATAACCTCACATTTATCTATATTATACTGCATCTGCCACGCACCTGCCCACTCACTCAACCTGTCCAGGTCCCGCTGCAACCTCCTAACATCCTCTTCACAGTTCTAACTGCCACCCAGCTTTGTGTCATCCGCAAAGTTGCTAGTGTTGCACCTAATTCCCTCTTCCAAATCATTAATATATATGGTAAACAGTTGCGGCCCAAACACCGAGCCTTGCGGCACTCCACTTGCCACTGCCTGCCATTCTGAAAAGGACCCGTTCACTCCTACTCTTTGCTTCCGGTCTGCCAACCAATTTTCTATCCATGTCAACACCCTACCCCCAATACCATGTGCTCTAATTTTAGTCACCAGTCTCCCGTGCGGGACCTTATCAAAGGCTTTCTGAAAGTCTAGATACACTACATCCACTGGCACCCCTTCATCCATTTTACTTGTCACATCCTCAACAAATTCCAAAAGATTAGTCAAGCATGATTTCCCTTTCATAAATCCATGTTGACTTGGATTAATCCTTTTACTGCTATCCAAATGCTCCATTATTACCTCTTTAATAATTGACTCCAGCATCTTTCCCACCACCGAAGTCAGGCTAACTGGTCTGTAATTCCCCGTTTTCTCTCTCGCTCCTTTCTTGAAAAGTGGGATAACATTAGCTATTCTCCAATCCACAGGAACTGATCCTGAATCTATTGAACATTGAAAAATAATCACCAATGCGTCCACTATTTCTAGAGCCACCTCCCTGAGGACCCTGGGATGCAGACCATCAGGCTCAGGGGATTTATCATCCTTCAGTCCCATTAGCCTACCCAATACTATTTCTCGCCTAATGAAAATTTCTTTCAGTTCCTCTACCCCCTTAGATCTTCTGTCCTCCAGTACATCTGGGAGATCGTTTGTGTCCTCTTTAGTGAAGACAGCTCTGAAGTACCTATTCAACTCTTCTGCCATTTCCTTGTTGCCCATAATAATTTCACCCGTGTCCGCCTTCAAGGAACCCACATTTGATTTTGCAACTCTTTTTCCCTTAACATATCTAAAGAAGCTTTTACTGTCCTTCTTTATATTCCTGGCCAGCTTCCCCTCATACTTCATCTTTTCAGCCCGTATTGCCCATTTTGTTTCTTTCTGTTGTCCTATGAAAGTTTCCCAATCCTCTGGCCTCTGGCTACTCTTTGCTGTGTTATACATCTTTTCTTTTAGTTTTATTCTATCCCTAACTTCTCTTGTCAGCCACTGTTGCCTCCTACTCCCCTTAGAATCTTTCTTCCTTTTTGGAATGAAATGATCCTGCGTCTTCCGGATTATGCCCAGAAATTCCTGCCATTGCTGTTCCACCGTCATTCCTGCTAGGATCCCTTTCCAGTCTACTTTGGCCAGCTCCCCGCTCATGCCTTCATAGTCCCCTTTGTTCAACTGCATCACTGCCACTTCCGATTTAACGTTCTCCTTCTCACTATCTTTATTAAACTTTACAGGACTTCATCATGCAGTAAACTTTATTTCCTTTATCCTGAATCTGTACGCTGTGGATGGCTTGATAGTAAGCGTGAAGAGTCCTTTTACTAACTGTTCAGCATGCAACACAAAAGGTTTTCACTGCACCTCGGAACATATGACAATAATAAACAAAACTTTATCTGCAATAAGCCCACTGCATTCAATTCTGGAGATTGAGTAGAATGCTCCTGGGGAAAAGGAACCCAATGCATGGATAGAAACTGAGGTTACTTTCCTGGAGCAGAAAGCAGAAAGATGTCGGACAGAATGCAAGCTGTTTAGCAAAAATGATGATGCAATGGAAAATATTTTCTTCCAATGTATTGCCGTGATCTTGAATTTTCTGCGAAGGAACATGATGAAACAGATCCAGCCTGTTTTCAAAAGGAATCTGGACAAATAATTAAGTAGGGAAATAAATTGTTGGGTCACTGGAATGAAATGGAAATTGAGGCCAATGATGGCAGAAAGACCAAATGGGCAATTTGAGGGCCATAATGATTTGTATAAAGAATGTATATTTGTTTGACAATGCAAAGGGCAAGTTTTGACAAAAGATTACCATTGGTAAATAAGGCTAGATTTTGCAGTCAGCAGTTAATTGATGGTGTACACCAGTAAACTTGGAGAAATCTGTCCCAAAACACTCAGAATCTTTCCCCCCCACCCACTATTTGCAGTCATGCCTAGGTTCAAATGATCCCCAGAATTTAACAACTACATTGCATGAAGCAGTCTGATTTGTTACCCAAGGTATTCATGTGTGCTCTGTGATGAAGTAAAAGGTTGGGTTTGGGGGAGGTTGCAGGGTAAAGGGCCTGTCCTACAAGCATGCAACTCTATGCGATGAACGCGATCAAACTAGAAGCGGGGGCTGTGCAGAGGTCGGGTGATCCCCTGTACAGGGCCGTTCCCACCAGCATGCGCCTGCATGCGGCAAGCGCGACCAAACCGGCAACGGGGGCCGCACGGAGGTCGGGTGAGTGGCGCAACGCGGCGCAAAGTGAGGCGAACTTGAAGCGAAGTCTAAGGTAAGTTCGCCAGGACAGAGAGGGGCACATAGGCACACACACACAGAGGGCCACGGAGCCACACACATAGAGGGTCACGGAGGCACCTACAGATAGGTTCACGGAGGCACGATGTCGGGGCGGTGTGTAATGCGTCGAGACGACTGCGAGCCGACAAGCCGTTGCCGAGCGGAATTTTTGGACAGTCAGTTTTTCGGAGCCCCGCGTGGTGTCGGGATGAACTCCGCACAATTCCGCACGGCTCCGGCGATCGAAGTGGGACCGGCCCCGCGACGCCGGACGGCTCAAGCGATCACGTTAGGTCGCGCTAATCGCATAGAGTTGCATGCTTGTAGGACAGGCCCTTAAGGTGCATTAGGTAGGCGTAGACAACACCCTTCTTCAAAGTTCAGGTCATTAAAATTACTTTGCACTGAACTTCACTAAACGCTCATGTTCTTCAAAAATATATGCATGTAATTTGTAAAATTATGAACCACAAGATAAGTAAGTTGAGTGTCAGTACCATGAGCAAATTTGGGCTCCATATCTGAGGAAGGATATGCTGGCTCTGGAGAGGGTCCAGAGGTGGTTTACAAGAATGATTCCAGGAATGAGTGGGTTATCATATGATGAGTGTTTGACTGGGCTTCTACTCGCTGGAGTTTAGAAGGTTGAGGGGGAGACCTCATTGAAACAGAATAATGAAATGCACAGATAGATTGGATGTGGAAAGGATGGTGGGAGTTTAGGACCAGAGGTCATAGCCTCAGGATTTAAGGGTGCTCTTTTAGAAAGGAGGTGAGGAGGAACATCTTTAGTCAGAGGGCAGTTAATCTGTGGAACTCATTGCCACGGAGGGCTGTAGAAGCCAAATCAGTGGATATTTTTAAGGCAGAGATAGACAAATACTTGATTAGAACGAGTGTCAAAGGTTATGGGGACAAGGCAGGAAAATGGGATTAGGAGGCAGAGATCAGCCATGATGGAATGGCGGCGTACACTCGATGGGCCGAATGGCCTAATTCTACTCCTATAACGTGAAGTTTCATAATTTATATGCTGGATTTTAGTTGTTAAAAGCAAGATTAATATAAACATAAACACTCAATTAAACAATTGGCATTTCATCCCTGCAGTCTATTCACTCAGCCTACCTCTGCTTGACTATTTTATTTGGCCCCAGTACAATAGGTATTAACTTTAATCCCATTAGATGACAAAATCTTTTATGCCATTCATGAATCATTCATTCATCTGGATTACCTTTCTCCACAGGTTACCATGGTGCAAAGAAAAAACAAAACATTGGACATAATGGTAGATAAACAATGCTAAAACATCTCCTGTTAACACTATCCTGAATTCAATAGACATAATAATAAGGGACTATTGAATCTGTGTGACAGAATAAATTAATTGCTCCTGATGTGGCTTCCTTTACATCGGCGAGACTAAGCCACTGTTTTACCAAACACTTGTGCTCGCGGTCCATCAATGCCTGCTGGAGTTCAAAGTTGGTAAACATTTTTAACTCCTCTTCCTATTCCCATACTGACTTTTTTGTCCTTGACATCCTCAATTGTCAGAGTGAGGCCACATGCAAACTTGAAGAACAGCATCACATATAGGTGGCTACCTTGGGTAGCTAACACCCCACTGGTATGAACATTGCATTTTCCAATTTCAAGTAATACAGCCCCTAGCCCCCTTCCCACTCCATACACATTTCTCCCACCAACACAGCCATGCTGCTTCTTTCCCCTTCTTGATGCACTCATTTTCTATCCCCAAATCCCACATTTACCTTTTACACCCCCCTCTCCTCCATGCCCTTCCACCTATATCACTTCCTCTGGCTTTAGATTTCACTCCTCCTCTTTCTATCTCCTTTTTACCGGTTGTCTTTGTCATTTGCTCCACCCATCTGCCATTAGGTCCCTCCCTAACCTGTATCCACCCATCACTTCCCAGCATTTGTTCCACCCTCCCTTTCCTTACACAAGTTTCATCCCTACTCCAGTCAGTCTGTAAAAAGGACACACAAAATGCTGGAGTAACTCAGCGGGACAGGCATTTCTGGAGCGAAGGAATGGGATGTTCCAGAGATGCTGCCTGTTCCACTGAGTTGTTCCAGCATTTTTGTGTCTACGCTCGATATACACCATCATCTGCAGTTCTTTCCAACACAGTCTGTAAAAGGGTTTAGATCTGAAACCTTATCTGTCCATTTCCTCCACAGTTGCTGCCTATCCAGTTGAGTTCTTCCATCACTTTGTTTTGCTTGGGTATCTCCATGGGTCTGATTGGATGTTGAACATCCAATATTTTGTTTCTGCATTTTGACAATGTTGTTGTGGTTGTATTACTGGGCTGGTTATCAAAGTAAATAACCAGAGAGAGTAGTTTCAATGTTGAAAGTGAAAAATAGTATCAGTTAACTGTTTAATAAACCTGTTGCATTGTTGTAAATACCACCTCATTAGTTCACTCGTATCCTTCAGATGAGGACATAGTGACTGCACTCAACCACAGTTGAAGATGTCCACAATAAGGCATGATGTTCAGTACATTCCCAGTCTGGTGTAAGGATGTTCTTTACAATATTAATGACCATTCTGTAGCTGAGTGCGTCTCTGAATCTTCACCGCAAAAGTCCATGTCTCAAGTCTGAGATTAAGAGTGCCAACTTCTGGAAAAATAACTTCACTTTTTTCTGTGGATCCTTGGCCAAAAAAGCTGGGTTCACAGCCCAAAGATTCAACAGTAATGCCAAAGGACACTATTAGCACGGTCGGATTGAGCTCAAGTACCTGCAATTACATTTAAAAGATTATATGCTTCCAGTTCATTCACTTACTACTTCCTATACAACTTGATCAAGAGTTTCCACATCAAAACCTGTAGACCGAATTAGAAAGCCAATTGGAAGGTTAATCTGATGTTATAGCCATTGAGAAGTAATCATCTAAAGCCTCACCAGCGTGTGAGTGCTCTTTGATTATGTTGGCTGTTTCCTGAGGCAGTGTTAATTGATGTTTACTCGGCTTGTACTCGCTGGAATTTAGGAGATTGAGGGGAAATCTTATAGAGGCTTACCAAATTCTTAAGGGGTTGGACAGGCTAGATGCAGGAAGATTGTTCCCGATGTTGGGGAACTCCAGAACAAGGGGTCACAGTTTAAGGATAAGGGGGAAGTCTTTTGGGACAGAGATGAGAAGATCTTTTTTCACACAGAGAGTGGTGAGTCTGTGGAATTCTCTGCCACAGAAGGTAGTTGAGGCCAGTTCATTGGCTATATTTAAGAGGGAGTTAGATGTGGCCCTTGTGGCTAAAGGGATCAGGGGGTATGGAAAGAAGGCAGGTACAGGATACTGAGTTGGATGATCAGCCATGATCATATTGAATGGCGGTGCAGGCTCGAAGGGCCGAATGGCCTACTCCTGCACCTATTTTCTATGATGGAGTGGATGGGACAGAATGGTTTGTGTGATGGACTGGGATAGTCGACAACATCTTGCCGTTTTGGCCAGAACAGTTGTCTTAGCAAGTTGTGATGCATCCAGGTGAAAGGCTTTATATTGTGCATCTGTGGAAATTGGTTAGAGTTGTTGGAAACATGTTGAATTTTGTTGGCCTTCTGAGGAAGTAGAGGCATTGATGTGCTTTTTTGGTCATGGTGTCATGTAGTTGGACCTGAACAAATTGATGCCGATATTTACACCGAGGTACTTGAGGCTCAGTCCACCTAAACCTACGTGTTCTCCTGGTTGCTCAACACTTTAACTCCCCTTCCCATACTGAAGTTTCTGTCCTGGGCCTCCTCCCACTCATATTTTGCTTGGGCAGCTTACAACCCAGAGCTATGAATATTGACTTCTCTAACATCAAGCAACCCTTGCTTTCCCTCTCTGTCCATCCCTCCCCCCATCCTAGTTCGCCGACCAGTCTGACTGCCCTCCTGATTAAATTTTATCTTTATATGCTTCGTCGTCACCTCCCCTCAGCTAACATTTTCCATGAGCTTTATCCCCTTTGATGTCTCATTTTCACACCCTTCCATATCTGTGTGTCTATCTCCCCTGACTTAGTCTGACGAAGGGTCTCGACCCGAAACATCACCCATTCCTTTTATCCAGAGATGCTGCCTGACCTGCTGAGTTACTCCAGCATTTTGTGTCTATCTTCGGTGTAAACCAGCATCTGCTGTTCCTTCCTTCCTTCCTACACATTTAATTCTGGATGCACCAATTACTTGATCATTTTTGTCCAGCCCCTTCTCTCTTCCAACTCCCCCCTCCCTCCCACCATTAGGCTGTAGAATGGTCCCGATCCGAAACGACACCCAGCCATGTTCTTCAGAGATGCTGTCTGACCCGCTGAGTAACTCCAGGACTGTCTTTTATATGACATGCACCCACTGTTCTCAAGTTACGGTGTTTTGGCGGCACAGCGATGCTGCGAGCCGAGTATGGATGTTAATTTGCGGGCAGCAGAGCAATTGCCCCGTTTGTGTTTGTTCTCAGGGTCCAGCTCCAGTGGCCAGATTGAATGTGAACTCCAACGATACCCGTGATCTTGCAGGGGGGTTGTTCCAGTTTTTAAACCACAACCCAAAGACGTGCAGGTTGATGGCCAGAGTTGACCACTGCAAATTGCTCTTGAATGGGTGAGTTGTAGAATCTGCGCGGAACTGATGGGATGCGAAGAGAAAGGTTACAGATTGAAGGACTGGGAAAGAGATTACACCGCGAGTGGGCGTGGATTCGATGGACCAAATGGCAGAAGGAAAGAACTACTCTGGAAATCCTTCCCCAAATCCTTCCTCTCCCCCTCTTCACTCCAATGGTAAAAGTCTATAGAACATGGCTCTTACACAAAACCCGAAACTTCGACCATGCATTCCCTGACCCGCCAAGTTGCTCCAGCACTTTGGGTTTTGTTCAATTGTCATGTGCCAACCGCTTGTACGGATTTTTGGCCACTTCTAACTCTCGCCTAACTTCTAACTGGTAAGTGATAAGCTTACCATCGTTTCCAGATCCCGCTCCACGGGGCATTGGGGAGCACATTTTCTCTACGAGAGAAGGTATATATTGTGTTGACAAAACAGACCATCGTTTTGCAACGACTGGTTATTGGTTCTTGGCAGTGAGGGGCGGCTGACCGCACCCCACATTTCCCTTCCCGCTGCTAGAAGGGGACCGGGAGCAGCCTCATCTCTCACCTGGTGGCAGACACAGTGGGTCGCTGGGGAGTCTGCATCGGCGTGATCTGGTCACTGGACTGGAAGGTGGGGTGCAGGGTCCTGAACCCCTCAACTTCCCGGTAATAGTAGAACGGGTCTTCGGTCGCCAACCCAGCGGTCGCCATGGCGAGAGTTCGGGCAAGGTTTGCGGGAGTAAATGTTAGAACGATTCACCTAAAGGGGGGACTCTGGCGGATGGGAAACACCGCGGCCACGGGCCGCCCGCCTCTACCAAGGAAACGGGAGCCGCCCCGCCGCTGGCATTGGCCAATGTTGGGATGACGGCGGTCAGGACAATGAGGCGCGGCCACACACTCAATAATCGGCGGCGGCGGGAGCCGCACTCTGGCTGCTCGCGTCCACTGCACCACCTCGTGCTCGCGTCCACTGCACCACCTCCTGCTCGCGTCCACTGCACCACCTCGTGCTTGCGCCCACTGCAACACCTCCTGCTTGCGCCCACTGCACCACCTCGTGCTCGCGTCCACTGCACCACCTCCTGCTCGCGCCCACTGCACCACCTCCTGCTCGCGCCCACTGCACCACCTCCTGCTCGCGCCCACTGCACCACCTCCTGCTCGCGCCCACTGCACCACCTCCTGCTCGCGTCCACTGCACCACCTCCTGCTCGCGCCCACTGCACCACCTCCTGCTCGCGCCCACTGCACCACCTCCTGCTCGCGCCCACTGCACCACCTCCTGCTCGCGCCCACTGCACCACCTCCTGCTCGCGCCCACTGCACCACCTCCTGCTCGCGCCCACTGCACCACCTCCTGCTCGCGCCCACTGCACCACCTCCTGCTCGCGCCCACTGCACCACCTCCTGCTCGCGCCCACTGCACCACCTCCTGCTCGCGCCCACTGCACCACCTCCTGCTCGCGCCCACTGCACCACCTCCTGCTCGCGCCCACTGCACCACCTCCTGCTCGCGCCCACTGCACCACCTCCTGCTCGCGCCCACTGCACCACCTCCTGCTCGCGCCCACTGCACCACCTCCTGCTCGCGCCCACTGCACCACCTCCTGCTCGCGCCCACTGCACCACCTCCTGCTCGCGCCCACTGCACCACCTCCTGCTCGCGCCCACTGCACCACCTCCTGCTCGCGCCCACTGCACCACCTCCTGCTCGCGCCCACTGCACCACCTCCTGCTCGCGCCCACTGCACCACCTCCTGCTCGCGCCCACTGCACCACCTCCTGCTCGCGCCCACTGCACCACCTCCTGCTCGCGCCCACTGCACCACCTCCTGCTCGCGCCCACTGCACCACCTCCTGCTCGCGCCCACTGCACCACCTCCTGCTCGCGCCCACTGCACCACCTCCTGCTCGCGCCCACTGCACCACCTCCTGCTCGCGCCCACTGCACCACCTCCTGCTTGCATCCACTGCACCACCTCCTGCTTGTGTCCAAAGATTATAGAGGAGCAAGATGCGCCACTCAGTGGAAAAGGCTTAGTATTACATGTGTGATTATCGACGCCATTTTAGCGGACCAGAGATGGCGTTGACTATGGCGTCTACATCATTGGGAAACTAGGCTTCTCTATAATCTTTGTCTCTCGATCTTCCGCTGTGTAATCCTCTCCAAAGCTACAGAGCAGTTGCAAGCAAAGATTATAGACGAGCAAGATGCATTAGAAAGTTATTAGATTTATTTGTAATAGATCTTTACTTGCCTCTCGATCCCTCTATATCCCCTCTTCTCGCTATCTCCCTCTCTTCTCTCGATCTCCCTCTCTTCTTTCTATCGCTCTCTCTCCCCTCTCAATCTCTTTCTCTCCCCTCTCGAGGATAGAAATAAATTACATAATGGTCTTTGTAAGAAGATTTTAATAAGCTCTTCTTTCTGTCCCACCATATATTTATATTAATGTGTGTTTGTGTGTGCCTGTAATTTTGTGCACAGTGTGTGTTCAAGCAATGCCAGGGAAGCTGCACAATGCAATGCAAGGTAAACTACGCAAAGGTGGGGGCTGGGGAGGAAAGATGCGAGGGAAATGGGGGAAAAGGGAGGGGGAGAGGGAAGGGAGGGAGAGAGAGAGAGAGAGAGAGAGGGAAGGAGGGAGGGGGAGGGAGATCGAGAAGGGAGAGAGATCAAGAGAAGATAGGGGAGAGAGAGTACGAGAGAAGAGGGGGGGAGAGAGAGGGATCGAGAGAACAGTGGGGAGAGAGAGGGATCGAGAGGAGAGAGGGAGAGAGAGAAGAGAGTGAGAGAGAGATCGAGAGGGGAGAGATCGAGAGAAGAGAGGGAGAGAAAGATCGAGAGAAGATAGGGGAGAGAGATCGAGAAAAGAGAGGGGAGAGAGGTATAGAGGGGAGAGAGAAGAGAGGGAGAGAGAGATCGAGAAGAGAGAGGGATCGAGGGGAAGAGAGAAGAGAGGGGGAGAGAGATTGAGAAAAGAGAGAGGAGAGGGGGATCTAGGGAAGAGAGGGGAGAGAGAGATCGAGAAAAGAGAGGGGGGAGAGAAGAGAGGGAGAGAGAGATCGAGAAGAGAGAGGGGAGAGAGAGAAGAGAGGGAGAGAGATTGAAAGAGGGAGAGAAAGATCGAGAGAAGAGAGGGAGAGAGAGGGATCGAGAGAAGAGAGGGAGAGAAAGATCGAGAGGCGGGGAGAGAGAGGGATCGAGAGAAGAGAGGGGATAGAGAGGGATCGACAGGTAAGTAAAGATCTATTACAAATAAATCTAATAACTTTCTAATGCATCTTGCTCCTCTATAATCTTTTCTTGCAACTGCTCTGTAGCGGATTACACAGAGGGAGGCAGTCCGCCAAAATGGCGGCCGTGACGTTCCGTTACGTACTACACACCAGTCCATTGGATTTTCACTGAGTGGCGCATCTTGCTCCTCTATAATCTTTGCTTGTGTCCATTACACCACCTCCTACTTGTGTACATTACACCACGTCCTGCCCACCGCTTGTGTCCACTACACCACATCCCCAGCATCCTGAGAGGAACCAAACGCAAATTACGGAGCTGTACCGAAAACCAAACACTCTCAGCAGAAGAACTCGCTAGTTTTCCGGGCAGCCGTCTGCCCATACGCCGGCCTTGTTGGACATTATTTTGTGACTTCCTAAAAACAGGAGTACATCCATTTTGGCGAGACGGGCAGTTTGAGCAAAACAAGTCTTTATTTGTGGACTCTCCTTGTGGCAGCATGCTGTAAGGTTGCACATTCGTTTGCTCCCTTAACTTTGAACTTTTACGTACCATTCTTTCAATGTTACTTGTTATTACTTGACTTCAAGGCACGGTCTAACTTTTCTTAAAGTGCTGATAACACTTTTATACGCTTAACTCATGTAAAGGATGGAGACAAGAGGGAAAGGAGCTTCTCCAAGGGAGGAGTGTGGGAAAGGCACAGCTTCTGACTCTAGTATCTTACAAGCAATATCGAAAATGAACGATGAACTGAAAAATGAAATGAAAACAAGATTTTGCAGTTTGGAAGAAATGGTGAAAGGAATTTCGAGCAAATTGAAGGAAGTTCAAGACAAGCTGATTATGTTACAAGATGAATCTCGTGAACAGAAGGAACAAATTGATAACTTGCGAACCCTGGGCCAGGAGAAAGATTTGAAGATTGAAAAACTGGAACGGAAAAAGAATGAAAATACTCGGGCACTCCAGCAATACAAGATTAAAAACATGGATCTGGAAAACAGAAGCCATCGACTGAATTTGTGAGTTGTTGGTTTGCCGGAAGGTCAAGAAGGAGATAATGATAATTTTTGGATAACGCACACAGGATTGGGAAGAAATCTGGTCTCCAAGATAAATCGAGACATTTGATTGTTCCGTTTCACTTTTTTGCAGATGAAGGAGAATATTCTCCAGGCAGCAAAAAAGTTGGGCATGGTCGAATATGAAGGATGCAAGTTTCGGTTTGTTCCTGATTATAGTTACGAGCTTTTAGAATTAAAGTCTTCCCATAATGTAATGCCTGAGTTGTTTAAAAAAAAAGTTGTGCCCTGCCTTACTTTATCCAGCTAGACTGCGTATATGACTCATTAATGGTAACATTTGATTTTTTAACAATCCTCAAGACGCTGCCAGCTTTCTGGAGGCTTATGAGGGTGAAGTCGCGACCGGGAGCAATTGATAGCTGATTAAGTTATAATTGGAGATTTACTGTTCCTATTTTGACAATATATCGTTTTGTAATGGTTAAGAATTTAATTGGATCAGGTTTTTTTTTAGTTTACTTTTTAGAATTTTAGTATGATGGTATCAAACAACTTTTACCTTCTCTAAGATATTGTTAATATAATGTAATGGTATTTTATATATATATATATATATATATATATATATATAAATTTTAAAGATTTTCTTTGTTAGCTTTTCTATTTTCAAAATTGAAGGAATTTATTCCCCCCCCCCCCCCCCCCCGTCTTTAGACAAAAATTAAGTGCTTTCTTTTTATGTTGGGTGCTGTCGTTAGGAGAGATGGGGATAGGGAAGGTATTAGGTAGCGTACTGACGGTCTACTGGTCAGTTTCGGGCTTTGCATGGGTGGGGGGGAAGAGGTCTTTTGCTTTTAGCTTAGTTTTTTCCATCTGTGCAGAATCTGAACTACAAAAATGTCTGAAATGTCGTCACTTCTGGCTCCACCCTAGATTTTTCTTCTTCCAGTATCATGAACTATTCTGCTTTAAGAAATTAAACCTTTACATTCCACATGATTTTTACAAACAATATGGATAAAGTTATTAATGTCCTTTCATGGAATGTGAATGGTTTGAACCATCCCATGAAGAGGAAAATTAAAGTTCTTCATAGACTAAATGCTCAGATTATCTTTGTTCAGGAAACTCGTGTTAGGCAAGACAACAATCAATGATTTTCCAGGTTTTGGAGAGGACAGCAGTTTCATACAAATTCACAGGCTCAGGTGAAAGGAGTCCCTATTTTTATTGACTCCACAATTCCGTTTGTTCATTATGAAACAATTTCTGATCCATATGGTAGATGTAGATGGTTTTGCATGCAACCAATAACATAGTTACCTCAGTACCATTAACCCCGCCTAGTTAACATCAATCATAACGCCTTCCCCTTCCTGGATACGGTTCACTAGAAGAATGTAGCCAGTATTTGAGGATGTATGTAATACCTTGTGCTATCATTAAAATGTGTTGAACACTTTTAGAGTTTGTAAATTGCTTATTTACATGGTGTCAGAAGTGGGATGATACTTGCGCCTACCTGTCCATCGGGTTTTATTTCTTTTATTTGATTTGTGCCTTTTGTGCTTTATCTCTCTGACCATGGCATCCTCGTGCAGAAAGCCCGCGCAGCTTGTCTTTGATGCTGATATTTCTGAGCGCTGGGCTACGTTTGAAATTGATTTCACCCACTTTGTCAACGTCGCTCACCGCAATGATCCTGACTCCCTCAAAGCCTCCCTCCTACTTAACCTTGTCGGACCTGATGCCATGAAGAGAGCCAGAACTTTCGTCTATGCTCCAGCGGACCTGGATGACAACAACGTGGTGGTTACCCCTGCAGAATCTGCCAGTGACCCTGCTTGCCTGCTACGTAAGTTCAGGGAGATTTGTGACCTGCCCTCGAACCGCATTCTAGAGAGGGCACGGTTCTTTACAAGGAGACAGCTGCCGGAGGAACCTGTTGAATGTTTTATTGCCGATTTGCGTTATCTCGCCCAGCGGTGCCGTTTCGGTGACATGATAGACCAGCTCACTAGAGACATTTTAGTAACTGGCATGCGTGACCAGAAGCTGCGATGTGAGCTTCTTAGGGATCCGGATCTAACGTTAGAAATAGCCATGCATGCCTGCAGATTGTCTGAGGTCGTTGTATTGCCAGATGATCACCGGGACTTGGGAGATAAGTCTGTTCACCAGGCTGGTTTTAGTAGAGCCCTGCCTCAGAGGGGAAACAATGCTTTTCTGCCGCGTGCCAACCCTGGTCCTGCTGATGTGCCCCCCAAAAGGTGCCCTAACTGTAACTACATGCACCACAGACGGTCGACGTGCCCTGCCTATGGCAAGGCTTGTAATTTTTGTAACAAACTGAATCATTTCGTTTCTGCCTGCCGCTTATTCCGTTCTCGTGGGAGACAGGTACAGATTTCCAGACCCAGTCTAAACATGCTTAAACAATCTGATAGCTGTTCCAACCCACAGCCCGATGTTGCTGAATCCTATGATGCAGATCCAATTAATTCTCCCGAGGATTCGAATGTGTTTACCCTCCTCCAGGCACCTGGCCAACGTCTTGATCCCTCCGTGTCTGTGACTGTCAACAATGTAACCTTGCGAAGGTAGATACTGGGGCAAAGGTCAATGTTTTGTCAATAAATCTTTTCAACAAGATAAGGACTAATGAGGCCTTGATCGCTGACAATGCTACTCTACACGCCTATGGTGGAGAAATTCTCAGGCCTGTGGGGAGGGCCACTTTAACTTGCAGGCTACAGAAGGCCACGAGAAACTTGATTTTTTATGTTTTGAACTCTGACTGTGTTAAACCCCTGTCTCACGTTGCGAGTTGGCCCACGAGTGACCCCGAGTTTTCACTCGTGGTGATCACGTACAGCCAACGTAGCCGGAACGTCGGACCTCGCGCGATCAACTTGTCCACTCCTGGCGCTAACGGCAGGTACCCGTGAAACTTGTGAACTCGTGAAAAAAGTCAAACATGTTTGACTTTTTCCACGAGTCAAATTTAGTGTTCAAGATTAAAACTGAAACATTTAGACTCGTTGTAAGAACGTAGGGCCCGTGCGTTTAACTTAGTGAATCGTGAGTCTACCGTGGGAACTCTTTAAATTATTTCAGTGCCATTCACGCTCGAGTCTTAATCACAAAATTTAATTCACCCTAGATAAATATTCTTTGCTTTTTGGTCATTTTCGTCTTATTTTCCCATGTGTACACTTTTATATATAATGTATATCCTAAAAATATGTTAAAAAAAAACTAGGAGTGAAAAAAAGGTTTAATTACCACAGGAGTTGGAAAATCATTCTATTAGAATGATAAAAAAAAACATTCCAACGTCTAAACACTGGGCTTCAGCCCTATCCTACCCTTTCTGGGGGTGATTACTGCAGTTATTTATTGGAAAATTAGCTATAAAAACCATGGAGATGAATCAATGGATTTTCCTGACGCGTAGATTTGGTGTTGCGGTCCGACCAAGAGGAGGTGATGTGGACACGGTTTCAGTTATAGTTCTAGAGGAACATTGCTTCGGATCGATGTCTCTTATGCACTCCTCAGAAGAACTGGGTGTGCTCTTCACCATTATGGCTCCCAGCCTACAGGTTTCTGATCTGAACAACTAACTTCTTCCCTATTTCTCCTCCACCCACCCCCCCCCCCCACCCCCCCCCCCCCTATTTCCCTCTCCTCCTCGGCGCTCTTGTTCACTCACACCTTCCCTCCCTCCCTCCCTCTCGCAGGGCTTGGTTCAAAGGGGGCAACGAGCTAAGCGGGGTCTGAACCCTTTCTGAAAACGAGCGCAAAGAGAAAAAAAAGTATTGTCAAGCGCTCCAAACTTCGTTTAAAATAAGTAAATCTGACTTTGGCTAATAATTTAATAATAAATCCTTATACAAAACTAACACCCTACAAACTCTCTGTCTCTCACGCTGCCTGTTGCCTTGTGGGGGGTGTGTGTCGGAGAGAGGGGTGTGGGTGTGGAGGGGACCCGATGTGAATGTTACCACTATAGGATGGCGAGGTTGGGCTCTGAGCTGCAGTGAGAGAGAGAGAGAGAGGGAGAGAGAGTGGGTGTGCACGTCAGCAGCAAAGTTATATACAACGGGGGTACACAAAAGGCTGGAGAAACTCAGCGGGTGCAGCAGCATCTAAGGAGTGAAGGAGTAAGGAGATAGGTGACGTTTCGGGTCAAGACCCGAATATACAAAGTATATATATGTACGCGCTGCCAAGTTAGGTTTCCTTTGTTCTCGTCCGGGGCTTCAGAGAGATCGGAGGGAATTATGCCTCCCTTGCACACCACTCCCTTGCACACCACTCCTAACCCAAGAGACTTGTCACCCCAGACAGATTAATGACGCCCCCCCCCCCCCACCCTCCCCAACCTCCCTCACGCCTGGGGACCAAAGCAGCTCAGGAGGCGAACCCTGAGCTCCGTCTCCCAACAATCTGATGCGCATTTTCCCTCTGTAGGTCATATTAATAGATGCAGCCGCGCTGATATCTATCTTTAACTCAAAGCCACAGGATGGAGATGTTTTCTTTAACATTGTTGCTTTATTAAAACATACCTTCATTCACGGTTGGCTCAAGTGTAACGGGAGAGGAACTTGGTAACACGGGAGAGCACCTTGGCACATCGTATAAAAACATGCCCGTGGGAACTCGGTTAAAAACTTGACCATAAACTTTGAATCTCGTGCATAACCACGAGTCCGTTTTTTTTCTTTCACTTGGGGTCACTCTTGGGTGGACTCGCACCGTGAGACAGGGCCTTTACCCTGCTGGGAAACCGTGCGTGCCAAGATCTTGGCCTGGTGTCCTTCGACCACACTGTCCACAAAGTGCAACTGTCATTTAACCCGATTGCAGAATACCAGGACCTGTTCAACGATGACCTGGGAAAGTTACCACTGACATACCATATTTCCATTGACCCAAATGTACAACCCGTGGTCCGCGCACCTCACAGGGTGTCCCACGCCATGAAAGACAGGGTCGAGGCGATGCTTAACAACATGGTCGACAAGGGGGTGCTAGAAGCGGTCAGCGAGCCCACCGATTGGGTCTCCACCATGGTTGCCACGATAAAGAAAGACAAGAATGAAATACGTGTGTGTATCAACCCCAAGGACTTAAACCTTGCCATCAGGCGACCACACTACCCCATGCGGTCTGTTGAGGACGTGGCGGCTCAGGTCGGGCAAGCCACCGTCTTTTCGGTCCTAGACGCTAAGAACTCGTTCTGGCAGATCCCGTTGGACAAAGCATCTTCCGACCTGACAACCTTCGCCACACCATTCGGCAGATTCAAATTCCTGCGAATGCCATTCGGCATCAATTCCGCTAGTGAGGTGTTCCAGCGAACGATGGAGCAGATATTCTCGGGCCTGCCATGTGCCATCATCGTGGATGACATCTTAGTCTATGGAAAGGACATTGCCGAACATGACCGGAACCTCCGCCGCGTCCTGGATCGGGCGCGAAAGGCCAACCTGAAGCTGAACCCAAAGAAGTGCCGGTTTCGTGTCTCAGAAGTCACGTATGTTGGACACGTTTTCACCTCTAACGGACTAAAACCCGACCCTTTGAAGGCAGCGTCCATCTCTGAGATGGCAGCCCCCACCGACGTGCCAGGTCTACAACGTTTCTTGGGCATGGTGAACTACCTTGCGAAGTTTGTACCACATCTCAGTGAGCTGAGTGCTCCCCTGCGGCAGCTGACAAAAAAGGATATCGCCTGGGTCTGGCTCCCACAGCACCAGCAGGCGTTTGACTGTCTCAAGTCGAAACTGATTAACACTCCGACGTTGCGATTTTTTGATGCGAGTCGCCCCATCACCGTCACATGTGACGCTTCTAAGTTCGGCCTGGGCGCGGCATGCCTCCAATCTGTCGATGGATCGTTACATCCTGTCTCCTATGCCTCCCGCACCATGACGGACACCGAGCAGCGGTACGCTCAGATCGAGAAGGAGCTGCTTGCGGTGGTGTTTGCCTGCTCCAAGTTCAGAGACTTCCTGTTTGGCAGCAGATTTACAGTCGAAACCGACCACCAGCCACTGGTGACAATCCTGAACAAGCCGATTCATGCTGCCCCTGCCAGGCTGCAGCGTATGATGCTGCAGCTCCAGCGCTTTGATTTCGACATCGTCTACAAGAAAGGCACCGAGATGCACATCGCGGACACGTTATCGCGCGCCCCGCGGACCTCCTGTGCTCGCCACCCCTACGAAACAGAGGACTTGCTCGTACTGGGCGTCAATTTTATTCCCACCAAGCAGCTGCAGCTTTTGGCCGAGCACACCGCTGCCGATCCAGTTTTGCAACGGCTTGCGTCTGTGATTAAATCAGGGTGGCCAACAAAGCGCTCCGCTGCACCGCCTGAAACACAGCCCTTCTTCCTGGTCCGTGACGAACTGGTGCTCCAGAATGGCGTTATCGTTAAGGGACATAAAGTGGTGGTCCCGTCCTCCCTGTTCGATTCTTACTACTGCGCAGCCCACAGCGGACACCCCGGGGTCGATGCAACACTCGCCCACGCTCAGTGCCAATTCTACTGGCCTGGAATGGCCAAATATATTCGAGACCGTGTTTCTGCCTGCTTCACGTGCAACAGTCTTGCTCCACATCAGCAGCGACAGCCCCTGCTGCAACAGCCCGCTCCTGCCTTGGCCTGGTCCTCGCTGGCTGCCGACATCTTCGAGTGGCGTGGTAACCACTACCTTGTCCTGGTCGACTCGTACTCAAACTGGTTCGAGGTGGATTTGCTGACATCCCTCACGTCGGAGATGGTGATCCGGAAGCTGCGGAAACACTTCTCCACGTTTGGGTCCCCTGTCAGGCTGCAGACTGACAATGGCAGGCAGTTTACCAGCCGTGAGTTCAAAAGTTTTGCTGACAAATGGAATTTTGTGCATTTCACCAGCAGCCCGGAGTACTCACAGAGCAACGGCCTTGCTGAACGGGCCGTCCGCAGCGCCAAGCTTCTGATGGAACAAGCGAGACTGTCTAACTCTGATTTGTATTTGGATCTCCTGAACCTCAGGAATGTTTCCAGAGATCCGGCCATGGGGTCCCCTGCTCAGCGTCTGATGTCCAGAACAACCAGATCTACCATCCCGATTGCCCAGCGCCAGCTGAAACCTCGGGTGCTGGAGCCTGCCTCTGTGCAGAGGCGCATTCAAGTGAAACATGACAGCCAGCGGCGTTCCCACGATCGGTCGTGCAGACCGCTCGATCCTCTGTTGCCTGGACAGGTTGTTCGATTGCAAACCGCCAGTGGTCACTCCCGTCTGGCTACTGTGGTTGGGGTGGCCGACTCACCTCGTTCGTATCTGGTCGACTATGAGGGAACCATCTACCGTAGAAGCCGACAACACCTGCTTGCGGTTAATGAGCCGAAGCCGCAGGCCCCGGGCCCCTATGCCCCGCCGCTCTCATACCAGCAGCCGGCTCCTGTCCCAGCCAGCGTTCCCTGCATGCCTCGGTCCCCATATCGAGCGCCCGGTTCCTCTCTGCGCGGGTCACCTGTTGGTGGTCGCGGTTCTCCCTCTCCTGTTCCTCCAACCCCACCGCCCTTCCCTGGTTCCCCTGCTGTCTCGGGTCCCCCTGTTTTTTCTGCTCCTCCGGGGGAAGGGGGAGGCATCCGTACGCGCTCTGGCCGGATCAGCAAGCCACCTGTTCGTTATGGCGATTCTGTTTAATTCTGTTTAATTCTGTTGTAGTGACAACGGTCTGTTTCTTTTAAATTTTCTAAGGGGAAGGATGTAGATGGTTTTGCATGCAACCAATAACATAGTTACCTCAGTACCATTAACCCCGCCTAGTTAACATCAATCATAACGCCTTCCCCTTCCTGGATACGGTTCACTAGAAGAATGTAGCCAGTATTTGAGGATGTATGTAATACCTTGTGCTATCATTAAAATGTGTTGAACACTTTTAGAGTTTGTAAATTGCTTATTTACAGTAGATTTTTGTGATTACTGGTGTTCTTCATAACCAAAAAGTTGCAATGGTGAATGTTTATGCACCAAATATTGATCACCCTGTTTTTTAAACAGTTAATTGCATCCTTTCCTAATTTAATTTAACACTTTTTGATAATGGGTGGAGATTTTAACAGTTGTTTGAACCCCTCGATGGACAGATCTGCATCTGATCATGTGCTTCCAAATAAATCAGCTAGTTTTACCAATTTCCTTTTACTTGACTGGAATGTTAGAAGTCTGGAGATTCTTACACCCAAATGACCAAGAATTTTCTATTTTCTCATGTATATCATAGTTACTCTAGGATTGACTACTTTATAATAGATTCTCGACTAGTTTCATTTGTCACTGCATGTGAGTATGATACAATTGTTATTTCTGATCATGCACCATTGAAACTATCAATCAAACTACCCGATTCCAAGTTTAGTGCTAAACAATGGCGGTTTAATGCTACTTTGCTTCAAGATCTAAATTGTATTAATTTTATTAAAGATCAGATTGCTTTTTTCTTCTTAACAAATTCTACTGAAGAAATATGCAATGGTGTAGGCTGGGATGCTTTTAATGCATATATTTTTGGACAAATTATTTCATTTAAAAAAAACAAACTCAAAATGAAATACGTATATTGGCTGATGAGATTAAAGAAATTGATAACAAATATTCAAAAGCACCTAGTTTAGAGCTCCATACGAATAGTTGAACTTCAATTGAGACACGATTTGTTATTAGTATCACCAATTGAAAATCAGCTACTTAAAACCAAAAGTCAATTATATATATTATATATATATATATATATATATATATATATATATCTATCGAGTAATATACCAGTTTTGTTGATATATATATATATATATATATATATATATATATAGCAACAAAACTGGTATATTACTCGCTATATATATAAAATTCCTGAAAGAATTTATTAATTTCATCATGGTCTACAGTCAGTGTACCATCCCGTTTACTCACTTTAATAATCTGACGTTTGGCCGACACCGCTTTCAACTGATTAGCGAGTAATATACCAGTTTTGGTGCTGTATGTCCTTTACTGTTTGATATCGCTTTGGAACCTTTGGCCACCGCCATTAGGGAATCCCCTAATATTTTTGGTATTGTCCGTGGGAATAAGACACATAAGCTATCTCTTTATGCAGATGATCTGTTATTATTCATTTCTAACCCTGAGAAATCTATTCGGGCAATAGTAGCACTACTTAATCAATTTAGTAGTTTTTCTACATATAAACTAAATCTTAGTAAGAGTGAGCTTTTTCCATTAAACAATCTAGTTTCGAATTATGGACAGTTTCTATTTAGATTGACTACCGAATGTTTTACTTATTTAGGTATTATGATTATCAAGAAACACAAGGATTTATTTAAAGCTAATTTTACGCCTCTAATTGACCATATCAAACAACAGTTTACTAAATGGTCACCAATGTCCTTATCTTTAATCGGCTGAATCAATGCTAATAAAATGCTTATCTTACCTAAATCTTTGTATTTATTTCATATGATACCAATTTTTATTGCTAAATCTTTCTTTGATATTATTGACTCCAAAATGTCTTCATATATATGGCAGAATAAAATTCCAGACTATGTAAAAAATACTGGCAGAAATCTTCAAAAGACGGTGGCTTGGCACTGCCGAATCTTAGATTCTACTATTGGGCAGTTAATGCTCGTTTTTTAACGTTTTGGACAAAAGGTGTAGAAGATACCCAATGCCCAGGATGAACAAATCTTGAACGTGATTCTATGCAAGGGCTATCATTGGCTTCTATTCTAGGGGCCTCGTTACAATAGACAATAGGCGCATGAGTAGGCCATTCGGCCCTTCGAGCCAGCACCGCCATTCAATGTGATCATGGCTGATCATCCCCAATCAGTACCCCGTTCCTGCCTTTTCCCCATATCCCCTGACTCTGCTATTTTTAAGAGCCCTATCTAGCTCTCTCTTGAAAGCATCCAGAGAACTTTCCTCCACCTCCCTCTGAGGCAGAGAATTCCACAGACTCACCACTCTGTGAGAAAAAGTGTTTCCTCGTCTCCATTCTAAATGGCTTACTCCTTATTCTTAAACTGTGGCCCCTGGTTCTGGACTCCCCCAACATCGGGAACGTGTTTCCTGCCTCTTGCGTGTCCAAGCTCTTAACAATATTATATGTTTCAATGAGATTCCCTCTCATCCTTCTAAACTCCAGAGTGTACAAGCCCAGCTGCTCCATTCTCTCAACATATGACAGTCCCGCCAACTCGGGAATTGGGTAGACCTTGTCAACCTACGCTGCACTCCCTCAATAGCAAGAATGTCCTTCCTCAAATTAGGGTACCAAAACTGCACACAATACTCCAGGTGTGGTCTCACTAGGGCTCTGTACAACTGCTCCTATATTCATTGCTCCTATATTTGATTCCTTTTGTTATAAAGGCCAACATGCCATTCACTTTCTTCACTGCCTGCTGTGCCTGCATGCTTACTTTCATAGACTGATGTACAAGGACCCCAGATCCTGTTATACTTCCTCTTTTCCAACTTGACACCATTTAGATAGTAATCTGCCTTCCTGTTTTTGCTACGAAAGTGGATAACCTCACATTTATCCCATTAAACTTCATCTGCCGTGCATCTGCCCACTCCCCCAACCTGTCCAAGTCACCCTGCATTCTGATAGCATCCTCCTCACAGTTCACACTGCCACCCAGCTTTGTGTCATATGCAAATTTGCTAATGTTGCTTTGAATCCCTTCATCCAAATCATTGATGTATATTGTAAATAGCTGTGGTCCGAGCAACGAGCCTTGCAGTAGCCCGCTAGTCACTGCCTGCCATTCTGAAAGGGACCTGCTTATCCCTACTCTTTGTTTCCTGTCTGCCAACCACTTCTCTATCCATGTCAGCACTCTAACCCCCACTACCATGTGCCTTAATTTTGCCCACTGATCTCCTATTGTCCCACTAATCTCCTGGGACCTTATCAAATGCTTTCTGAAAGTCCAGGTACACTACATCTACTGGCTCTCCCTTGTCCATTTTCCTAGTTACATCTTCATAAAATTCCAGAAGATTAGTCAAGCATGATTTCCTCTTCGTAAATCCATGCTGACTCAGACTGATCCTGTTACTGCTATCCAAATGTTCGGCTATCTCACCTTTTATAATTGACTCCAGCAACTTCCCCACCACCGATGTCAGGCTAACTGGTCTATAATTCCCTGTTTTCTCTCTCTCTCGCCTTTCTTAAAAAGTGGGATAGCATTAGCTACCCTCCAATCCACAGGAACTGATCCTGAGTCTATAGAACATTGGAAAATTATCACCAATGCATCCACGATTTCTAGAGCCACTTCCTTAAGTGCCCTGGCATGCAGACCATCAGGCCCTGGAGATTTATCAGCCTTCAGTCCCATCAGTCTATCCAACACCATTTCCTGCCTAATGTGGATTTCCCTCCGTTCGTCTGTCACCCCCGATCCTTTGGCCACTACTATATCAGGAAGATTGTTTGTGTCCTCTTTAGTTACCTTTTACAATTACGAGATTGAATAAATATACGACTAATCCAATAATAAGACATACATTCCGAATATGGTTTCAATTTCGTAAGTTTTTTGGATTAAATGATTTTATCTAATCGAGTGCTATCATATCTTCTTTTTTCTTCCAACTTTCTAGTACTGATCAAGCCTTTCTGTTATGGAAGAGGAAGGGATTATTAGCTTTTCGTGATTTGTTTTTGGATGGTTGTTTTATGTCTTTTGAACAACTCTCCAATAAATATAATTTACCTAACTCACACTTTTTTAGATATTTACAAATTAGACATTTTTTGAAGGCTACTCTACCCTTTTTTCCGTTACCACATCAAACCAATATCTTGGAAAAATGTTTACATTTGACCCCTTATCAGAAAGGCTTAATAACGACTATTTATGAGTTGATTTTGAAATTACAAATTGATACATTTGATAAAATTAAGAATAACTGGGAAAGATAATTTCTCCACCTATAGAGAAATGGGAGAGGATTCTTCAATTAGGTAATACTTCCTCAATGAGTGCAGACACACTTTGATTCAATTCAAGGTGCTTCACAGAGTTCATATGTCAAAAGATAAGTTAGCTCGTTTTTATGGTCATATAAATCCTACCTATGACAGGTGTAACTCTGAAGTGGCCTCACTGACTCATATGTTTTGGTCCTGCCCACTTTTGGAAAAATATTGGAAATACATTTTTGATACTATTTCTGTAGTTTTAGGTATTGATTTACAACCTCATCCTATTACTGCAATTTTTGGGCTACCAATGTTAGATGCTATTCATTTGTCCCGTTCCGCCCAACAGCTGTTTGCTTTTACTACATTAATTGCCAGAGATCTATTTTAATTAAATGGAAAGACTCTAACACTACGACCACACTCCATTGGTACTCTGAAACGATATCATGTTTAAATTTAGAAAAAATTAGGAGTGACATTGTTGAACCGTTGGTTAAATTTGATAGGACTTGGGGAAGATTTATTCAACATTTTCACATGACATAAATTGTCCCCTCTCCAACTGTTATAATAATTATTTTACCTTTATACGGTGGAACAGACTTGACGACAAACAGGGACTTAAATTGCTGAAATCGACGGCTTCAGGCAGCGCTGACGGCACGTGGGCTGCACAGAGCTTCCCGTGTTACAAGCGCTGCGGATGGAAGGCACGGAGAATTATGCCTACCTAAGAGATCGATCTCTTAGATAGGCATAATTCTTCCATGCCTTTACTATTTATATTTAGTTATTACCATTTTATAATTTTAGTTGGGGTAGGCAGTGCCTACCTTGCCTACCCTGAAGGCATGTGCCTGCCACACGAGATCCCGTGGCTTACCGGCTAGGCACTGAAACATGATTCGGGCCGCCACGAAGCAATGATAAAAATTGACCATGCCAACAAACTCCTCTAGCCCCTTGATCGTGAGCGGCCGAGGAAACTGCTGAATGGCCTCCGCTTTAGCGGGCAGCGGGGCGGCACCTTGCAAGGTGATGTGGTGCCTTTAGAAGGAAATTCAGCGAAGGCCAAACTGACACTTGGCAGGGTTGATTACAAGCTCGTGATCCCGAAGCCGCTGGAACAACATCCGTAGGTGTGCGCAGTGTTCATGGTGGGAGTGGCTGGCGACCAGATTATCGTCCAGAAATACGAAAATGAAGTCCAATCCCCGATCCACCATATAAATGAGCCGCTGGAAAGCCCGTGCGGCATTCTTTAAACCAAATGGCATGCGCAGCCAATCGAAAAGGCTGAATGGGGTGATGATAGCGGTCTTGGGCACATCATCAGGGTGGACAGGGATCTGGTGGTAGCCGCGCACTAGGTCCACCTTAGAAAAAAAGGTAGCACTATCCCGGTGGGCCGTAAAGTCCTGAATATGCGGGACCGGGTAGTGGTCCGTGCTCGTGACAACATTCAGGCGTCGGTAATCCCCACACTGTCTCCATCCCCAGATGATTTTGGGACCATGTGCAACGGGGATGCCCACGGGCTGTCGGAGCGCCGCACACTCCCCATGTCCTGCTCCTTCATGATTCGCAGCTTGTCGGGCGGGAGCCTGAGCACCCGATCATGCAGTGGGGGACTGGCGGTAGGAATGTGATGTACCACCCTGTGCTTAAGAGCAGCTGTACGAAAATGAGGGGTCATAAGCTCCGGGAAGTTGGAGAGCAGGGAGGTATATGGCTCGTCCCCATCCGCCACCGATCCCAGCTGCAGCTTGAGGGGTCCGTGGTACGGCGATGGCAGTGGAGGGCTGAACGTCCCTGCGAGGTTGCTGGTGCAAGGGCGCGGCCACCCGGTTGATAGACCCACCGTCCTGCTGCTTGGCGAACCACAGCTCATCGGCCCGTTCAGCGAGCTGCAGGGGGTTGGTGAAACCCGATCAAGCGAGGAGCAGGCGGATGTCGTCGTGCATCTGCTCCTGGAAAGCCTGTTCGAAAAGCAGGCATGGCTGGTGGCCATCCATCAGGGCGAGCATCTCGCTCAACAGCGCAGATGGCTTACGATCGTCCAGGCCGTCCATACGCAGAGGGCGCGATCGTGGCGATTGAGCCCAAATGTGTGGAGCAGCAGCGCCTTGAGGCCCTCGTATTTACTGAACGGGTGCGGATTCTGCAGGTACGCCAACAATCAGGTGGCAGTTTCCTGACTGGGTGCCCCAACCACGTAAAAGTAGCGAGTGGCGTCCACGACGATATCGCGGAGCTCCAATTGGACCTCAATGTGGGTGAACCACACTTGAGGCTGCTCCGTCCACAAAAGAGCAGTTTCAGGGCCATCGCGTTTTGCTGTGCGGGCTGGGCGTCGAGGTTTTCGGCGGCATTCATGGTCGGGATCCGAAATCACGATCGGACCAGCGGGGTCACCACTTTGGCGAGACAGGCAGGTTGAGTAAAACAAGCCTTTAATTGTAAACCACAAACAAAAAGAAGTATACGAAAATTGCGTGCTGCGTCAGCCAAATATATATTAGCTCCTGCTACACAGGAGAGCTCTGTTCACTGAAGAACAAAAGCCGCTGAAAACACACCCATGATCACATGATGTCGCCAGCCAATAGCGAGGGTTCGCATTGCACCAAGCCACCACTAGGTGCCGCTACACCATTTATTTTTACCTTGTGAAGGTACCCAGCTTCACATATTTTACGTAGAAGACAGTGAAAAATTGTGGCATTGAATGTGAAAGGCCACGTAGTAATTATTGGAGTGGGAGAAGGAAATATTTGTGAATCGCAAATTTGTTTTGCTGCAAAACTTTCATCGTTCTCTCTGATCTCAGTAATTGTACGTGCCACATTCCGTAATGTCTAGATTGTCTTTTCTTGATACAATTGACCGTATTACTTTGCTATTATATTAGCCACTGCATGAATTCTTATACCATTTGGTGGAAGCTAAATCCCGTGAACGTCGATGCCCAAAATATTGTAGACTTTAACGCCCAGATCTTTAATCTTTTAAATAATGGTGGGAACTATATTGTATTATGCTAAATTAATACAAAATGGAGTAATTTATTTTAGTGAAACCCAACAGATTTTTTAAATTAGGTGATCAATTAATTGAAATTTTCATTTTGCCCTTCCCATATTGTGGGTTTGCTTTCTTTAAATGGGTGTAAATGGTTACGAACCTTGGCTTCTTTTGGTGAGGTTCCCTAAACAAAAAGGAAAGATGAATATTATCATTAATATTGTGAGGGGTTCAAAGATTGAGTGAAAGATTCTGGAGTAACTAGTAACCGGTGTGTCAGATGTTATAAGTAGAGAGATGAAGGTTAGGATACTTTTGAATGTGAGGAGAAAGTGTTGTTAAAGATCACGTAGTAATTATTGGAGTGGGAGAAGGAAATATTTGTGAGTTTCAAATCTGTTGGTGAAAGTTTAAACAGTGAAAAACCATCAGCAAGTTGTTACCTTGACATCCGTAGGGAGGGAGATCACTGAACATTCTGCAGCAAAATCCCCAGGATTATATTCAATGCACCAATTTCTCACCGTCATCTATGTTTTTTGTTTGGAAGGTTATTACTATCCACTGGCTGCAAGAGGGCATCCAAGCAACTTGAAGAACTTTAAATCGAAAGTTGACTTTAATATGTCTAAATGTCCTTGAAATACCATTTCTGTCACATCCAGAGAGAGAAACCCCCTACGAACTTTTTATAGGGGGATAATCGAGAGCACATTAACCTACGGCATCACTTCCTGGTTCGGGAGCTGCAAAGCGTACGAACGGCTCCAACTAGACAGGATTGTGAAGACCGCCAGCAGGATTATTGGTGCTCCACTCCCTTTCCTGCTGGACATATACAGGAAGAGATGTATCAACAGAGCCATCTCCATCATCAAACACCCCTACCACCCATCGCATCACATATTCTCCATCCTGCCATCTGGGAAGAGGTACAGGAGCATCAGCTGCAAAACCAGCAGGATGCTCCTCAGCTTTTTCCCGCAGGCTATAAGACTGATAAACGGACTTTGCCCCCTGTCAAAGTATCGCGCACCAACCACCAACCTGGACACACTGAAGCAGAGCCATTGTCGTGCTGCTGCCGATTGGAACTCATGATGATATATGTTTTTTTATTTTTATTTCTATTTATTTTTTACCGCACACTGAATGGACACTGATTGAGCAATGTTTTATCATTTCCTCTGGATATGTAAGTACTCAGGAAAATTATAATAAAGATTTTCAATTTTCAATTTCAAACGTTTTGGCAGAAATAGGATCAGGAACAAACGTGCTCTGTTCTTCAGTAAGATGAAGGATGATTTGATCTTGGCCTCAGATCCTGCAGTTGTTCATAACTCCTGACTTCCCTGAGGTTCACAATCTGTCTCAACCTTCAATATATTCAAGACTCGGCTTCCACAATTCTCTGAGGCAGAGAATTCCAAAGATTCTTGATCTGTTGAGAGATGAAACTCCTTTCATCTCTTTGTAAACCAACTTTCCAATTTTTTTTCTGAAACTTTGACCCTATGTAGGGTTTCCATCACTCTCCTCATTATATCCCCCTAATCTACCTTATCAAACCTTTTTAGTGTCTTTCATGTTTCATTAATCACATTTATTCTTTTCTTTGCTTCATAATAGTCCACTCTGCTCAAACCTTTGTAATAAAATAACCGCTTCATACTAGGAATCAACCTAGAGAACTAATCCATTTATATCATTTCTTGGATAAGTTGTGCATCGGGCATGAGTGAAAGATTATGTAGTGCATCATACACCAGTGTTCATCGTACACTAGTGCCCCTTGGAAAAACTTGCCTATGTTTTTAATTCATCCTCAATGCATTTACTTCATCCCCTATACAATAAAGTTTGATATTACTTTGTTTTCCTCATTGAACATGCGTCCTAACTTTTTATGTTTTGCATATGGGAGACTGCAGGCTGGAATCTGGATCAACCCCCCCCCCCCCCCCCCCGCACCCCCCCACCCCCCCTCCCATAGATGCTGCCCAATCCACCTGAGTTGCAGCAGCAGATTGTTTGTTGATTATTTTTACTTTATCTATGTAAACTATAATTTCCTTTTCAATTTGGGAAGCCAAACCAGGGTAGGACTATCATAGTGTACTGTAGAGCCCTGGGTGGTGTTTGAAGAGCAGAGAGACGTAGGATCATAAGTACATCGTTCACAGAAAGAGTTGTTAAAGGTTGACAGGTTAGGGAGGAAGGCTTTTGGCATGCTGGCCTCTTTAAGTCAGTCAGTATGAAAGTAGAAAAGCTGGAATATTATGTTTTGATTGTACAAGAAGTAGGTGAGGTTGCATTTGGAGTATGTGTTCAATTTTGGTTGCCCTGCTATAAGAAAAATGACAGTAAGGTGGAAAGACTGCAGAAAGGAATTATGAGGATGTTACAAGGATTCAATGATCTGACCTCCAGCAAGACATTAGGCAGGCTAGGATTTATTCCGTCAAATGTAGGCAACTGAGGGATGATCTTGCTGAGATGTATAAAATTGTGAGGGAAAAAAGTAGGTTGAATGCACATCGTCTTTTTATTGGGTTCGGAGGATCAAGAAATAGAGGGCATTTGTTCAAGGCGATCGGGAAAAAATGTAATAGGAACCTGAGGGGCAATTCTTTTTCATACAGAGTGGCATGTATATGGAATGAGCTGCCAGAGAAAGTGTTTGAAGCAAGTGCAATAATAACATTTAAAAGACATTTGGACAGGTACATGGACAGAAAATATTAACAAAACATTGGTCAAACGTGAGCAAATGGGAGAGCTTAGATGAGCACCTTGGACAAATTGGGCCAAAAGGTCTATTTCAATGCTGTAGTCTCCATGAATCTTTCCTGCTAAAGTGGATAACCTTCCATTTATCCACATTAAGGTGCACCTGCTATCATTTTGTCCATTTACTTAATCCATATCCATTTTTCGACTCACAATTTGCTTGCAAATCTCTCTGTATATTATCAGCAAATGTAGTTACAGTGTACTCGGATCCTTGTAAGACATTAATATGGATTATAAATAGAGCCAAGATTTTGCCATAAATACCTTTTCATGCCTTTTTTGATGATTTCACCGTTAATGCATTTTTCATGATCGAGTGCCTAAATCAGCCTTTTTTTTGCTGTTTTGCTAAAAGGTCGTGCTATTTTCTCTAATTGTACTGTGATTGCAATGATGCTTTCTATGTTAATACATTAATATTAATGTTATTTTTAACCTGTTAACATAGTATAACTTCCAAGAACATCCACCACCGAGGCGAAACCGGGCGCACCGCCATCGGTCGTTCATTCGTTCGTGCCGCTGCCTGCTGGCCTCCAAGATCTATTTAAGAAAGATAAAAGAAAGGTAGATAAAAAATGCCGGAGGAGCTCAGCAGGTGAGACAGCATCTATGGAGCAAAGGAATAGGCGAAGTTTCGGGTCGAGACCCTTCTTCAGATTGATGTTGGGGGGGGCGGGGGGGCGGGAAAAAGAAAGGAAGAGGCGGAGACAGTAGGACTAGAAAGAGAGCTGAGTAGTGGGAGGGGGAGGATGGAGAAGACAAGGGCTATCTAAAACTAAAGCAAAATACCCAAGCTTGTCTCCTCACTACATTTACTGCTGGCTCTAGTCGCAAATCTGAGTTTTCGAGTGATCCGTGCAATGTATTCATTGACGCGGGAATTCCACCATGGAGATTGGAAAACAAACCTCTCAGAGGTTTTTTAGAGAATTACACAGAGGAACATAGACCAAGTGAGTCATCATTATGGGAAAAAACGATGTACATCAGCTGACATCTGGAGCAGCGGATGCAATATATTGTCTCCAGATGTGAGCTGATCTACATCGGTGAGACCAAGCGTAGGCTTGACGATCGCTTCGCCGAACACCTCCGCTCGGTCCGCAATAACTAACCTGATCTCCCGGAGGCTCAGCACTTCAACTCCCCCTCCCATTCCGAATCCGACCTTTCTGTCCTGGGCCTCCATGGCCAGAGTGAGGACCACTGGAAATTGGAGGAGCAGCACCTCTTATTCCGCTTGGGCAGTTTATACCCCTGCGGCATGAACATTGACTTCTCCAATTTCAGGTAGCCCTCACTGTCTCGACCCCTTCTCAGCTCCCCCTCAGCCCTCTGGCTCCTCCTCTTCCTTTTCTCTTCCCACAACTTCCTCGAGTCTTGCCTGTCGCCACAGAATCTCCTGTCCGCACCTCTGACAATGGAGTCGCCCACCACCATGGCTCTGCCTGACGTCAGTCTCACCGGTCAAGCCTCACCGGCAGGTTTTGAGTCACAGACCTGTCCACCGCTCGGACTGGAAGCGTCGTCTGCCCCGACTGCTCCAAGAAGTTTTTAAGAGGTACTTCCACCGAGTTCTCCTGTACTCGCTTCATCCCCTTCCATTCTTTCTCTAACCTTTGCACCTCTTGTATGGCCTGACTGTAGGTCCTGTCCAGGAAGTTTTTGTCTTCCCGGATGGACCGCAGATGATCCAGCTGCTGCTCCAGTTCTCTAACTCGGTCCTTGAGGAGCTGCATCTGGACACAGTTCCCACAGGTGTAGTGGTCAGTGTTGTAGTGGCAATTTGGCCTGTTTTGTATGTCATTGATGATGGCATTAATGACGTTGTAGTGGCCTTTTGGCCGGTTTTGCATGTAATTGATGATGGCTAAATTTTAGACTGCCGTTATATTGTGGGTGGGATTTATGATGTGTTTTTGGGCGTGCTTGGAGCAAAGATGCTTGCGCAGAAGTAGTCGTTTTTAGTGTAGTTTGGAGCGAGCCAGGAAGAAGGTTAACCCTTCGACCATGCGGGATCATGCCAGATCATGCCAGAGCATGCCAGTGTTATGGAGACATGAGGAGTTTTCTAATGTTTAAAGTAATAAGCTGGAGTTCGATGAAGATTGCAGTAATGTCGGAAGAAATTTTCATGTATTTTACTGTTTTCTATCAACAATAAAGCATTTATTAATCAAATGTCTGTGTTTTTGAAGATTGTGTGAAGAAGCTCTGAAGGTCTCTGTGACCCAGGCCGCATGCGTATCGAAGATATTCCCCTTATCCCTACTCATCCATTTAGCGACTAAGGAATTAATTTCCCGAAAGATATGAAAATCTGCCGCTGCATTAAGTCGAAGGGAACCTCCGGCAGTCCTAGAGAGTGGGACAGAAGATTAAGTCGAAAGAGACCTCCATCACAGAAGACATGGCTAAGATTCTCGGAGAGGTTTTGGCTGGAGAAAGTGGTTCCAGGAGGAACTGTAGAAAATAGACCTCGGCCAGAGGAGGCCTTGAGGTCTATCGACAGCTTCGAGACTTATCTGAAGACAATATTACAGGATTTGTGAGTACAAATCGATTATTATTTCTTTAAATTTGTAGCAGCGAAGCTTTATTTTAAAAGTCTTCTGTAACAGAGCCACCAGAAGTTGTTTTCTCCCGCTTGTCTGGGGAAAGTAGACTGACCTTGGGTTGTTTTCAATTTTTTGATAAGCGCATTTCATTTAAATTAGTATCATCTTTTAGAATCTGGGGTTAGAGAGATGTTCTCTACATTATCAGTATATTATGGTTTTCATGGAAATGTTGACAAAATAAAGCCAGAGCTACGAACAGAACACTCTGTTCGATTAATTTAAAGACTTGCCAATCTGCCAAGACCTCTTTAAAATCATGGAATCAGAAGATGAAGAAAGTGCCACATCAGATGAACCACGAGGTGGTGTTGAGAGATCAATTGGACAACTTAAAGAAACCCAAATAGAGGAATACTCGATATGGGAACAAGTTAATGAATCCATTGTTAGCTACAGAAAACGAGCTATCGAGAAGAAACAGAAAATACACTAGCTGCCTGTTTGAGAGAAACCGAGAAAGGGAAATGACTTATGGAACCAGGTTACCAGATTAATTGAGAAACAGAAGAAACTAATGGAATCAGAACAGAACGTGATCAAGGTGAAATCTAATATGAGCCAACTATGGAACCTCTGCGAAGAGGTTGCAAAGAAACAGAATGTACTGCTGTGTTCACAGCCGTCTCGTGAAGAAGCCAGAAGACACACCCGGTGGTGGGAAGACAAGTGGAAGATATTCAATGGTTTCATGGGGAAGACAGAGAAGTGGTTATCTGAGATTGTACCACAAGTTATGGGCTTAGTAGCTGTAAATGCGAAGCAACAAGGTGCCAGAATGGAAGATTAAATTATACCACGAGATAATATCTCCAATATAACTTCACGAGGATCAAGACATAAATCTGGTTCTTCAGCCAGTTCAGTATCGAGGGCTTCTGCTCGATTGGGAGTTAAAGCTGAGCTAGCTGCTCTCTCAATAGAAGCGGCTGCCATGAAGAAGAAACATGAGATTGAGCGACAAGAAGAACAGAAAGAATGGATAAGATGACGAGATGAATGGTTAAGCCGACTAGAAGAACGGATAAAGGAGCTGAGGTGACGAAAGGAACAACTGGAAATAGACACAAAGATGGCAGTGGCCAAAGCAAAGGAGGACATACTGGGGTTGAGATGTAGCTCTAGATCACTGTGGACGATGAGCTCTGGACCAAGAAGAAAAACTGCTCAGAGTGAATTGGCAGTTGGATCAATTCCACAATAAAGGTCCACCGGATTTCTAGGCTTTGAAAACCCATTTGAACAGAGGAAGATGGGTAAAACTGCATCTCAGCGAATGAGTGCTAGATTGAAACAAACTACTATTGGAGCATCTGTGGATGTTTGAGACAGACCAATAGCGGACCACGCTTTTTTGCAGGCCTGGCGCACTGGCTCGAGCAAGCCAGTTTGAATCACAAAAGCCTGTTTATCACCAGGTGGAGCCAAACCAGAGTTATCAGGATGGATTATTGGCACTGTTGAATAGGCAAATTGAATTAAATGAGATCATAGCTCGACAAAATACCTCTCACGTCCTACCACCAGTAGAAATTCCCACGTTTAATGGAGATCCTTTGCAGTACAAATCCTTCATAAAGGCATTAGAAGAAATATTAGAAATGAAAGTTATGGATGAAAAAGAGCACTTACGATTTCTGATGAAGTACACAAGTGGAAGTGTGAAAGAGCTTGTGGAAAGTTGTCAGAAAGAGTAAGGCAACAATGGCTATAAAAAGGCGAGAAGATTACATAAAGAACGTTTTGGTGATGAACAGGGGATTGCTAACGCTTACATGGAGAAGGCCCATGCTTGAAAAGAAACAAGCCAGAAGATGGGGATGCATTGAGTGATTATGCAATATTTCTGAGAAATTGTTGTAGCTCGATGAGAAATCTCGGCCACATGGAAGAAATGAATCTCCCGAGTAATACTTGAGTCATCTTTAACAAACTGCCCAGAGGAATGAGAGAAAAGTGGAGAGATGAAGCAGGCAAAATTAGAGATGAAAGGAAGCAGGTAGCCAGGCTACGAGACCTGGTGGAATTCTTGTACAGGGAAGTACGGAACATGTTAGAACCACACTGGGCTATTGAAGATTACAAACCGATTGCAACTAACAAAGGTTCTACCTTTACTAAAACTGTAGAAATATCTGAACCTACGAGAAGTAGTTTTGCTATCAAAACCGGACCAGTGGAAAGTGGAAATGGAAGAAAAATAAATGTGTCTACTAGCAAACAAATAGTATTTTGTTTGTTATGTGATGAAGTTGGTCACACCATAAGATGGTGTCAAAGATTCAAGATGAAAGAATATGAAGACAAGATGGATTTCTTGAAGGAGAAGGGAATCTGTTTTGGATGTTTTTTGGAAAAAGGACATATGGTGAGGGACTGTAAGAGTCCTATAATTTGTAATGAGGCAAGCAATATCATCCTGAAGCACTCCACACTGAAGAAGAGCTACCAGAGCACGGGGAAGAGGAAGAACTGGAACAAACGGATGATGAGCTACCAGAGCAAATAGAAGAGAATGAACCGAAACAAACAAAACAAGGTGCTAAGCCAACTACTAGAAATGCTATCACCTTGCCTCAAGTAACTGCTCACATTGGGTCCAGGGTAGAAGCTTGTAACTTTTCTATCTTACCAGTACAGGTAAGGAATAGCAAGATGAATACAGTGTTACAAACATATGCTTTTCTAGATCACGGACGTTTGACTATCTTTTGCACAGAAAACCCGACGAGAAGACTGAATCACAGAAGAGACTAAGAATCGATTACGTACCATGCCTAAAGATAAAGAGAGCAGGAGTCATTACATTACAAGTATGGAGATATTCAGTTTGGATGAAGATAATTTCATACCAATATCTGAAGTTTTTACGCATGGAACTATGCCTGTTGGTCATCAGAATATACCAAGATATGAAGACTTGAAACAATGGCCTTATTTGAACGATGTCAAAATATCTGAAATAAATTCTAGTGTTGATCTATTTATCGGAATGAATGTTTTGAAGGTTTTGGAGCCTATACAGATTGTTAGGAGCCAAGGCGATGGACCATATGCTACGAAAACCCGACTTGGATGGGTTATCTATTGCTCTTTGAGAAGGAACCGTGAAATCGGAAATCAGAGGAACTGTCCTGCTATTGCTGTTAATCCAATGTCTATTGATAAATTAGAGAAGCCTGTGATGAAGCCATACAATCATGGCTTTAATGAAAGTACCAGCAAGCCATCTGAAGTGAAGTTGAATGAAGGGTTGAAGTCCATGGATGTTATGAACTACTCAGTGAAAACTGACGGGCACTATTGTGTGCTTACCTTTCAAACAAGAAAGTGTCACCAGCATGCGACTGTATGTGGCGAGTGCGACCTAACGTGGTCGCTTGAGTCGTACTGCCTCGCCGGGCTGGTCTGACTTCGATCGCCGGAGCCGTATGGAGTTGTGCGGGGCTGGTCCCGACATCGTGCGGGGCTCCGAAAAACTGACACTGTTCAAAAATCTCGCGCGGCAACGGCCTGTCGGCCTGTAGCCGCATTGATGCCGTACGCAGCGTCTCGACGTCGTACACAGTGTCTGGACGCTGTACGCAGCGTCTCGACGGCGTACACGTAGTGCGTGGCATTGCGCGATGATGTCACCGCCCGGCGTGCCATTGCATGATGAAGTCTCCGTCCGACGCTGTGCGACATCCAAATTCAGTCGGCCCACCTCCTGCCCAGCTGATTGATGTTGTGACCAGCTCCATACGGCTCCGCGGTTGGAAGTGGGACTGGCCCCGCGAGGCCGTACGCATCAAGCCACCACATTTGGTTGTGCTCGTGGCATGCAGTCGTATGCTGGTGGGACAGACCCATTAGTCTGCCGAATAATCATTGTATGGCAGAGCAACGTACCCAGAATTTGAAACGTAAGTTTGACGAGAATACTAAATTTCATGAAGTAAGAGTCTCTTTGTAGAATAATTTCTACAAGGATGATTGCTTAAAATCCATGTCTACTGAGCAGGAAGCAATTCTACTAGGAAAACATCTGACTTCTCTTTGCAATAAGGGAGGATTCACACTTTCCAAGTGGATCAGCAACAATTGTTAAAGCATTCCACTAGTCGATAGAGCCAAAGAAACCAGAGAGTTGGATTTGGACACAGACAATCTGCCAATGGATAGAGCATTGGCTGTTACTAATGTTGTACAACTGAAATATGTTAACACAGAAGAAAATTCTGTGAATGAAGTTTTCAGAGAACTGACGGCTAACCGTTTCTTAAGCGAGAAGAGATGGATCGATGAACTAAAATCTCTCTGCAAGTCAGACAGAGAATGGCCAAAGCTTGAGCTGGGATTTGAAATCTCTGCTAATTAAATCAAACCTAACGGTGAACTTTATTGTTAAAGATCTTGTTATTCTTTTGAAGGATTTTCACATTTCAACATTACTGTTACAACACATCCATGAGTTGATCAGACATGGAGGAAGAGGTTTCATGTTATCAAAGCTTTGGACTATTATGTTTTGGATTATATATTAGGTATCATGCCTGATTTTAAGGGTTTGGTATGCACGGTACGACTTTGAATTACATTAATAACCAAGTTATACTTGCTTCTAGAAGGCGAAAGTGAAGATGGAAGAGTCCATGAAGAATTCTGATTGCGGATATAGAGTGCGCTGCTATTTTTTCCTCGTTAGTATATTGTTTAGCATCCCCGCC
Source organism: Raja brachyura (assembly GCA_963514005.1). The sequence continues at coordinate 75,073,550 of OY740782.1, forward strand.
TGTCACGCGGTAGACCGGGGTTTAATTTCCCAACGAGGAGCCACAGGGTTTTATTCCCTGACCTTTTGCTTTTGATATAGGTTATGCCTTTATGGCCACTTTTTTGATGTTTATTAGTAATTGCCTCGTAATATACTCGGAACAATTAGGGGCCGGTATGTAGTGGCCATTTGGCCTGTTTTGCATGTCATTGATGATGGTATGTGCCTTTAAATTTTAGACTGCCCGATATATTGTCCGTGGGATTTATGAAGTGTTTTTGGGCGTGTTTGGAGCTCAGGTGCTTGCGCAGAAGTTTAGTTTTTAGTTTAGTTTGGAGCGAGCCAGGGAGAAGGTTAACCCTTCGACCATGCGGGATCATGCCAGAGCATGCCAGTGTTATGGAGACATGAGGAGTTTTCTAATGTTTAAAGTAATAAGCTGGAGTTCAATGAAGATTACAGTGTCAGAAGAAATTTGGATGTATTTTACTGTTTTCTATCAACAATAAAACATTTATTAATCAAAGGACTTTTGAAGACTTATCTGTGAAGAAGCTCTGAAGGTCTCTGTGACCCAGGCCACATGCGTATCGAAGATATTCCCCTTCTCCCTGCTCATCCATTTAGCGACTAGGGAGTTAATTTCCTGAAAGATATGAAAATTTGCTGCTACAAGTGTCACCAGTGCCCCTAATTCCCATATCCAGCAACATATGGGCCGCCTTACCACATATTTCTCAGAAATCCAATTTCACTGTACTTTCAATACCCCTTTTCTCATTTGTCAGAAAATTTGCAGTTATCCAATCTTTGTCTCTTGTGAGAAACTTGGAAAATTACAACCAATGCATTGATCATGTCTGTAGGTATTTATTTTAAGACCCACACTATGCAGACAATCTAGTCCAAGTGACTTATTAGCCTTTTGTTCCATTTGTTTGTCTCAGACTCTTTTTACTCTAATTATGCCATTTGTTTCAAGTCCCTCCCTCTCCTGTTGTTATTGGTTTTTAAGTATTGCCTGCCAAGAAGTGCGGTAAAAAAATAATTGCATATTCTTGATTTTCATTATTTATTGCCCTATCTCATCTCTTGATAACCATAACCTTATTGTCTAGAAATATTTTTGGTTCTGCTTTGACATAACAACTGACCTGCCACAGGTCTCTGGAGTAGGTTCACCACTCTCTGAGTGAAGACATTTCTCCTTGTCCCAGTTCCAAGCAGACTATAGCTCATTCTCAAACTGTGCTCCTGGTCCAAGACTTTGAAATTAGGTGAACATTCTGCCTGCATCGAGCCTGCCAAGCCATTTAACAAGTTTGTAAGTTTTAATGTGATTTTCTCATTCTTCTAAACTTGAATCTTTAATTGGATCCTTAATATATTGTTCCAAGAAACTGCCACCAATATTCTATAAACTTGTTGCCAAAGTTATTTTCGTAATTTTGATTTATCCGAATCACCCGAGGGGATAAAGTCGGCCATGATTATTGAAGCACTTTTCTTACAAGCCCCTATTAGATTTTTAATTTATACTGTCTTCTACAGAGTAGTTAACTACTGTTAGGAAGGCTATAAATAACTCCCACCAGCGTGATTTCTTGTATATGCTTTCTCTTCAAGCACAACCTGCCCTTCCTGTTATGCTATAATTTATTAATTGAATTTATAATTATGTTTTTCAATTGGTTGCTTCTGATTTTAAATTAAAATTTAGTATCGTTTATATTCACTTTATAATAATCTACTTTTTCAGTATATGGCATGTCATGTCCACAAAGGGCTACTTTGCATATTTTTCATGGTCCTGCTGTCCAAATTACTGAAGTTGGCACCAAGTTGCACTCCAATTGAAGATATTTTGCCACCCAGGGCACAGATCAAATTGTGGTAAGGACCCCAGTTTCTCCCCATTCCTATTTTGGTGTCAGCTCTATCTGAATCCTAGACTGATAAGCAATGTTCCTTTTAATTATGAAGTGTGAGATTTTATTTGGCATCAGTTTTTGCTTTTTATGTCCTAATCCATCACTTTATCTAATATTTTTAATGTCTGCAGTACTCTGTGGTTTTATGTTGGGAGTAGTGACGAGAGTTGTTATCAAAATGTGTATCTATTAAATGTGAAAAACCATTTCACAGGTCAAAGGTCTGTTTATTGTCACTGTTTAAGGTACAGTGTAACTCGATTAGCATACAGCCATACTCAAAAAAGCAACAAGACACACAACTACATTAAAGTAAACATAAACATCCACCACAGTGGATTCCCCACATTCCTCACTGTGATGGAAGGCAATGAAGTCTAATCTTCTTCACTCCTTATTCTCCTGCAGTCGGGGCAGTCGATTCACCCTCAGTTGTGGCGATTGAAGCTCCGGCCTCGGGCGGTCGAAGCTCCCGCGATCGGGGTGGTCGAAGCTCCTGCGGCTTGGAGTTCCCAAAGTCTGTCCCTAACCAGGGATTGCGAGCTCCATGATGTTAACTCCTGCAGGCTCCTGCGGTTGGAGCTCCCGAAGTCGGTCTCCAGCAGAGGCCGCCAGCTCCACGATGTTAGGCAGCAGTGCGGACGGAGATACGATAAGGAAAAAAAATAGTTGGGGAAGTGGGGGTTGGAGGGGGGTGACTCGCACTCTGCTAACCACGTACCTTCAGCTTTCGGCCTCACGCAGTAGATCCCGGTCCCACTCCATCTTAATTCAGAGGCTTCCGGTTCGACTCACCAGCATTCCAGCTGGTCGTGCTGGTCGCTGCGGAAGCAACCAGCAGGCTGCTCATTCTCTGTAGGCTGCACACTCTCCGTGAGCTGCACACTGTCCACAGGCTGCTGCCTCTCCGCGAGCTGCTGACTCTCCGCGAGCTGCACGATTTTTAAACCTTCATAGCTTTTGTACTACTTCACCGATCGGAACAAAACCTATTTGACTTGCAGCAGAGGAGAATGGTGAGTAAGGTAGTGAAAAATCGTAGCGCTATGGGGGATTGTTTTTACGCAAATTTAAATACAACGCAGACCGGAAGATGCAAGTTTTAGTAATTGTACCAGACTAAGTGGGTAGTCCCGTTGGGTCCCATGTTCACATGGGAGGGCTGGTCCCCTAATGCAATATTCCACCTCTCCACCAATTCCAATATTGGTGGCCAGTGGGGGGCAGGGGAGGGCTTTCTGGGGTGCTAGAATGGGTGTTGTGGGCTGAAAGGACTGGTTTCTGAAGGCTAGTATGGACATTGTGGGCCAAATGGATTCTTGACTTCGCAGTTCAGTCAGTCACGGCTGGTGGGCTGGCAGTTTACTCAGTCATGGCTGGTGGGCTGGCAGTTGAGTCACTCATGGCTGGTGGGCTGGCAGTTTACTCGCTCACGGCTGGTGGGTTGGCACTTCAGTCACTCATGGCTGGTGGGCTGGCAGTTCAGTCCCTCACGGCTGGTGGGCTGGCAGTTCAGTCTGTCACGGCTGGTGGGCTGGCAGTTCACTTACTCACTGCTGGTGGGCTCACACACACACAAACCTTCCATCGCACACACACACACACACACACACACACACACACACACACACACACACACACACACACACACACACACACACACACACACACACACACACCCTCCATCGCACACACACGGCCTCCATCACACACACACACACACACCCTCTATCATACACACACACACACACACACACACACACACACACACACACACACACACACACACACACACACACACTCCATCTCACACACACACAGCCACCATCTCTCTCTCACACGCGCACACACACAGCCTCCATCTCTCTCGCACACACACACACACTCCCACCATCTCACACACACCCTCCATCACTCACACCCTCCCTCACTCACTCACATCCTCCATCACTCACATACATACACGCTCACACTGGTGCCACCCACTGGTGCCATTTGGTATTATTTGAATCTGCTGATAACTGGTAAGCTTTTGACGGACTTGATGAGTCATGACTTGATGAGTTTGACGACGGTTTTGATGAGTCATGCTCATCCCCTGGCTTCCGGTGAGATTACTGTGACTGAAGGCCCTGAGTATGCAAACCCCAAGTTTCAAAGCCCCAGTGTTTCAAAGTATTTTGTGAAAGATTTAGGGGTAAATTCCTACTTCTCTGATTAATGCCAACAGAGAATATTTGAGATGCTAAACAGATGCTTATTGCAATATTGCAATGACATTTTGGTGAATTCCACAGCTCAGTCATAAACTGCCATAAAGCAAAAGCTTAGTGGAATATAGGCTGTAGGAAGTGGGTGACAATTAGACTGGATGGCTCAAGAAAAGCAGAAATACTTCAGAATACCTGCATCTGGAATGCCACATTCAGTATTTTACTACCAAATGAACACATTACAAAGTTCACAATAATAACTAAACACTGACAAACTTATTTGCTCTAAAGAATAACTGAAAACTGTTATTTAGCCTTTGAGCTGGTGATGATGAAAGAATGGAAATGTATTTACAAGTAGGAATATTGAACAATAGACAATAGGTGCAGGAGTAGGCCATTCACTGTGATCATGGCTGATCATCTACAATCAGTACCCCAGTCCTGCCTTCTGCCCATATCCCTTGACTCAGCTATCTTTGCTACCAATGTTTCCCCCTCTACTTTTAAGCTCTGTGCCAAACAGCTGGCACTGGTATATACAGACATTTTTAACCAGTCCCTGCAAACATGTACTGTCCCTGCCTGCTTCAAAGTCTCCACTATTGTTCCTGTACCCAAAAAGGATTACTTGTCTTAATGACTACAGGCCTGTCACACTGGTCTCTGTAGTCATGAAGACACTCAAAAGGCTTGTGCTGGCCAAGCTGAAAAATCACAAACTCCCTGCTGGACCCTCCGCAGTTTGCATATCGGGCCAATAGATCTGCAGATGATGCAGTCAATCTGGGCCTGCACTTCATTCTACAGCACCTGGACCGCCAGGGCACCTATGCGAGGATCCTGTTTGTTGATTTGAGCTCTGCATTCAACACCATTGTGCCAGAGCTACTACTCCAAACTTTCCGAGTTAACTGTGCCTGAACCCCTCTGTTGGTGGATCACCAGCTTCCTGACAGACAGGAAGCAGCATGTGTGGCTGGGAAAGCACATCTCGGACTTACAAACACTCAGCATAGGAGCACCGCAAGGCTGTGTACTCTCTCCTCTCCTCTACTCTCTCTACACCAACGACTACACCTCCACAGACACCTTTGTCAAGCTTCTCAAGTTTGCGGACGACACAACCCTGATTGGACTGATCCAGGATGGGGAGGAATCTACCAACAGACAGGAAGTGTCACAGCTGGCATCCTGGTGCCGTTTTCTAACAACCTGGAGCTCAATGCTCTTAAGACAGTGGAATTGATTGTAGACTTTAGAAGAGCTCCTCCTCCCCTCACCCCACTCACCATCAACAACACCAGTCACATCTGTGGAGTCTTTTAAGTTCCTGGGAACCATCATCTCCAAGGACCTTAAGTGGGAGGCTACCATCGACTCCACAGTCAAAAAGGCACAACAGAGGATGTAATTCCTGCGGCAGCTGAGGAAGCAAAATCTGCCACAGGCAATGATGGTCCAATTCTACATGGCCATCGTAGAGTCTGGTCTCACCTTCTCCATCATGGTCTCGTTTGGCTCAGCCACCAAACACGACACCTGGAGGCTGCAGCGAATAGTCCAATCAGCAGAGAAGGTTATTGGCTGCAACCTTCCCTCCATTGATGAATTGTACACTGCAAGGGCCAGGAAGCGAGCGGGCAAGATCATCTCTGACCCCTCTCACCCTGGCCACAAACTCTTTGAATCACTTCCCTCTGAAAGGCGACTCCACATTGTCAAAACTGCCACAGCCAGACATAAAAACAGTTTTTATCCATGAGTAGTTGCTCTACTCAACAGTCAAAAATCTGTAGCCTCCCTTTGATCTGGTATTTTGTTGGTTCACATGCTTGATCAATGGTGTTACATTATTATTAATGATTAGTGTTTTCTGAGTCATTCGTAACTGTCACTGTATGTCATGTTATTACTTGTGGGCGGAGCACCAAGGCAAATTCCTTGTATGTGAATACTTAGAAACATAGAACAATTCGGCCCTTCGAGCCTGCACCGCCATTCAATGTGATCATGGCTGATCATCCAACTCAGTATCCCGTACCTGCCTTCTCTCCATACCCCCTGATCCCTTTAGCCATAAGTGCCACATCTAACGCCCTCTTAAATGTAGCCAATGAACTGGCCTCAACTACCTTCTGTGGCAGAGAATTCCAGAGACTCACCACTCTCTGTGTAAAGAATGTTTTCCTCATCTCCGTCCTAAAGGAATTCCCCATTATCCTTAGACTGTGACCCCTTGCTTTGGACTCCCCCAACATCGGGAACAATCTTCCAGCATCTAGCTTGTCCAACCCCTTAAGAATTTTGTAAGTTTCTATAAGATCCCCTCTCAATCTTCTAAATTCCAGCGAGTACAAGCCGAGTCTATCCAGTATTTCCTCATATGAAAGTCCTGACATCCCAGGAATCAGTCTGGTGAATCTTCTCTGTACCCCCTCTATGGCAAGAATGTCTTTCCTCAGATTTGGAGACCAAAAATGTACGCAATACTCTAGGTGTGGCCTCACCAAAACCCTGTACAACTGCAGTAGAACCTCCCTGCTCCTATACTCAAATCCTTTCGCTTTGAATGCTAACATACCATTTGCTTTCTTCACTGCCTGCTGCACCTGCATGCCTACTTTCAATGACTGGTGTACAATGACACCCAGGTCTCGTTGCATCTCCCCTTTTCCTAATCTGCCACCATTCAGATAATAGTCTACCCTCACATTTATCCACATTATACTGCATCTGCCATGCATCTGCCCATTCACTCAGCCTATCCAAATCACACTGCAGCCTCCAAGCATCCTCCTCACATCTAACTATAGCCCCCAGCTTGGTGTCATCTGCAAATTTGGAGATGTTGCATTGAATTCCCTCGTCCAAATCATTAATATATATTGTAAATAGCTGGGGTCCCAGCACTGAGCCTTGCGGTACCCCACTAGTCACTGCCTGCCATTCTGAAAAGGACCTGTTTACTCCTACCCTTTGTTTCCTGTCTGCTAGCCAGTTCTCTATCCACATCAATACTGAACTCCCAATACCGTGTGCTTTAAGTTTGTATGCTAATCTCTTATGCGGGACCTTGTCGAAAGCCTTCTGAAAGTCTAGATATTACACATCCACTGGTTCTCCCTTATCCACTCTACTAGTTACATCCTTGAAAAATTCTATCAGATTTGTCAGACATGATTTACCTTTCGTAAATCCATGCTGACTTTATCCAATGATTTCACCACTTTCCAAATGCGCTGCTATCCCATCTTTAATAACTGACTCTAGCAGTTTCCCCCCTACCGATGTTAGACTAACTGGTCTGTAATTCCCCGCTTTCTCTCTCCCTCCTTTTTTAAAAAGTGGGATTACATTAGCTACCCTCCAATCCTCAGGAACTACTCCAGATTCTAAGGAATTTTGAAAAATTATCACTAATGCATCCACTATTTCTGTGGCTACCTCCTCGAGTATTCTGGGATGCAGACTATCTGGCCCTGGGGATTTATCGGCCTTCAATCCGTTCAATTTACCCAACACCACCTCCCGGCTAACCTGGATTTCACTCAGTTCCTCCATCTTATTTGACCCCCGTTCCACTGCTATTTCCGGCAGATTATTTTATATCTTTCTTAGTGAAGACAGAACCAAAGTAGTTATTCAATTGGTTTGCCATGTCCTTGTTCCCCATGATCAATTCACCTGTTTCTGACTACAAGGGACCAGAATTTGTTTGAACTAGTCTCTTTCTCTTCACACATCTATAAAAACGTTTGCAGTCAGATTTTATGTTCCCTGCCAGTTTCCTTTCATAATCTATTTTCCCTTTCCTAATTAAGCCCTTTGTCCTCCTCTAATTGGCCAATAAACATACTTACTTACTTAAAAGCTCTATCAAACTCTCTCTTGAGCATCCAGAGAATCGGCCTCCGCTGCCTTATGAGGCAGAGAATTCCACAGATTCATAACTCTCTGGGTGAAAAAGTTATTCCTCATCTCTGTTCTAAATTGCCTACCACTTATTCTTAAACTGTGGCTCTGGACTCCCACAACATCGGGAACATGTTTCCTGCCTCTAGCGTGCCCAATCCTCTAATAAACTTATATGTTTCACTAAGATCCCTTCTCATCCTTCTAAATTCCAGTGTATACAAGCCCAGTCGCTCCATTCTTTCAACATATGACAGTCCCACCATCCTAGGAATTAACCTCGTGAAGCTACGCTGCACTCCCTCAATAGCAAGAATGTCCTTCCTCAAATTTGGAGAGCAAAACTGCACACAAAACTCCAGGTGTGGTCTCACCAGGGCCCTGTACAACTGCAGAAGGACCTCTTTGCTCCTATACTCAACTCCCCTTGTTATGAATGCCAACATGCCATTAGCTTTCTGCCTGCTGTACCTGCATGCTTACTTTCAGTGACTGATGTACAAGACACCTAGATCTCGTTGTACTTCCCCTTTTCCTAATTTGACACCATTCAGATAATAATCTGCCTTCCTATTCTTGCCACCAAAGTAGATAACTTCACTTTTATCCACATTAAACTGCATCTGCCGTGCATCTGCCCACTCATCCAACCTGTCCAAGTCACCCTGCCTCCTCATAGCATCCTCCTCACAGTTCACACTGCCACCCAGCTTTGTGCCATCTGCAAATTTGCTGATTTTACTTTTAATCCCTTCATCTAAATCATTAATGTATATTGTAAATAGCTGCGGTCCCAGCACCGAGCCTTGCGGTACCCCACTAGTCATTGCCTGCCATTCTGAAAGGGACCCGTTAATCCCTACTCTTTGTTTCCTGTCTGCCAACCAACTTTATATCCATATCAGTACTTTGCTCCCAATACCATGTGCTCGAATTTTGTCCACTAAACTCCTATGTAGGACCTTATCAAAGGCTTTCTGAAAGTCCAGTTACATTACATCCACTGACTCTCCCTTGTCCATTTTCCGAGTCACATCCTAAAAAAATTCCAGAAAATTAGCCAAGCATGATTTCCCCTTCGTAAATCCATGCTGCCTCGGACCGATCCTGTTACTGCTATCCAAATGTGCCGCTATTTTATCTTTTATCATTCCAGCATCTTCCCCACCACTGATGTCAGAATAACTGGTCTATAATTCTCTGTTTTCTCTATCCTTCCTTACTTAAAAACTGGGATACAATTAGCTACCCTCCAACCCACAGGAACTGATCCTGAATCAAAAGAACATTGGAAAATGATTACAAATCTCAGGTCAGTCCTAAACTAGAGTATCTGTCCGATTCTGAGGACTCTCCATCCTTCGCTCCTTAGATGCTGCTGCACCCGCTGTTTCTCCAGCTTTTTGTGTGACCCTCCATCAATGTTGTATAACGTTAGTACCTCCACCAATGTAAAGCACTTTGGCCAACGAGAGTTGTTTTTTAAATGTGCTATAGAAATAAAAGTGACTTGACTGGACTTGAAGAAAGATGCCCAGGCCTTGGAATGTATACGGACATTTACATTGAACACTTTAATGTTAGTTATGGGGTAAAAGCTAGAATCTATATCAACTGATGATGTCACAATGGCTCGGCTCAAAGTGATCAGCTTCATTGAAGATTTCATCCTATATTTCACGTTATCCACAATTAAAGCTTTAAAAATGCCAACTTTCACAAGATTATTACATATTTTGATTCACATTTTTCCTCTCTAGGCAGAGACCAGCTTCACTGAACATTTTAAGCTTTATTTCTCGACTATTGAGGGAGTGCAGCGTAGGTTTACAAGGTTAATTCCCGGGATAGCAGGACTGTCATATGCTGAGAGAATGGATCAGCTGGGCTTGTACACTCTGGACTTTTGAAGGCTGAGGAGATCTCATTGAAAGATATAAGATTGTTAAGGGCTTGGACAAGCTAGAGGCAGGAAACCGATGTTGGGGGAGTCCAGAACCAGGGGCGACAGTTTAAGAGTAAGGAGTAAGCCATTTAGAACGGAGACGACAAAACACTTTTTCTCACAGAGAGTGGTGAGTCTGTGGAATTCTCTGCCTCAGAGGGCGGTGGAGGCAGGTTCTCTGGATGCTTTCAAGAGAGAGCTAGATAGGGCTCTTAAAAATAGCACAGTCAGGGGATATGGGAAGAAGGCACGAACGGTGTACTGATTGGGGATGATCAGCCATCATCACATTGAATGGTGGTGCTGGCTTGAAGGGCCAAATGGCCAACTCCTGCACTTATTGTCTATTGTCTATTGACTTAATACTGATTAAAGTTTTAAAAAATTAAATTACTTTGAATTTAAAAGACCAGCTTCAACTGATGATGTCACAATCGCTCAGCTAGCAGTGATCAGCTTAACTTGCGTTCGGGAACAGCTTGGTTGGAGGACCATGCCTCCTGGCGGGTAGGGAATGGGTGCGTTTGGTGTGTGGGAGTAAACTGAAGATTTCAGAGAAAACCCACGCAAGTCACAGGGAAAACGTACAAACTCCGTACAGACAAGCACCGTAGTCAGGATCGAACCTGGGTCTCTGGTGCTGTAAGGCAGTAGCTCTACTGCAACACCACCGTGCGGCCCGATGGGTATGGTTAGAGTTGCTGCCACACAGTGCTAGAGATCAATGTTCGATGCTGACCTTTGGTTTTGGCTGTGTGGAGTTTGAACATTTTCCCTGTGATCACATGGAAATTCCTCCAGTTGCTGAGGTTTCCTACATTCAAAAGACAAATGGTCTTGTAGGTTGATTGGACTCTAAAATTGCATTTTTCAGCTTGAAATTGTGCAATCTGGCACATACTGTAGCGAGTCTTTTAATTTACACTTGAATGCAATATTTATGTTTTAAATTGGATTAGCTATGAATAAGGTTAGACACTAGGACTAGAAGGAGAGCTGGGAGGGGAAGGAGAGAGAAGACAAGGACTATCGAAAATGAGAGAAGCCATTGTTGATGCCACTGGGGTGTAGACTACCCAAGCAAATTACCCAAGCTTGTCGCCTCACTACATTCACTGCTGGCTCCAGTCGCAAATCTGAGTTTTCGAATGATCTGTGCAAGGCATTCATTGATGCTGGAATTCCTCTGTGGAAATTGGAAAACATATCTCTCTGAGGTTTTTTAGAGAATTCCACAGAGGAACATATATCAAGTTTCGCCTAGTTTCCAATGTCAAGAAAATCTTCCTCAAAGCACTTATTCTTCCTGTGCAGTTGTTTAAGGAAATGGCCCCCTAGATTCCGCTAACTTGTCAGCCCGTTTTGACTAGGTGGGGTACATGGCTCTCTGCTGTACTCTGCTATGCTGCAAATTTTGAAAAGATAAAATAAATCTGTTTTGAAGAAGAAGAATCTGCTGCGGTGAGGATCGTCAGTGAAATCATGCAGAAAAAGTCCCTCCACCGCGAACTTGTATTTATTGCTTCCAATTTTGCTAACTTCCCACAAGCTATAACCTCCGTTGAGAAACATGGCAAAACATTAATGAATAACTTGCAGGTTTTCAACAAAGTAACTGACGATATTCATAAAGTTCCTGGCACTGTCGGTAAACACATGCAAGGAAATTGTGAGAGGTGACTTTAGCTAACAAAGATCTTGAAGAAATACAAAACATAGCTAAAGTTCTCAAAGGTAGTTGTAATGCGCAAGATATCAACATGACTATAGTTTGTAGCTTGTTTCAGGTATGCACCAGTGACCTCAGCTGAAGTAGAAATAAACTTTTCTCAATTGAAGCATATTCTGTCTGATAGACTGCATAGTTTAACACCAAATAATTTGAAAAAAATGCTAGTAATTATGTGCAACCTGGCAACTTTGGTCATTTAATGTGGGATACATTTATATTATCATTTTAAACCATATTTTGGTGGTGGAAATAAATGCCGTTTATTGCCTTTTTTTTGTCAATAAATGCCTTTTTCATGCCTTTTTTGTAATTTTATTATGCCTTTTTGCTTGCCTATTTAAGTGTTTTATAGTGCCTAAACATCCTGGCTCTACTAATTACATTCCACAGTAGAGTCCGGCTCTGATCAACAGGTGCAGCACATGAACGATCTTAGTATATTCATGTATGGAAATCAGATTATAATCAAACACTTGGCCCATGCTGACCAACGTGGGTCTCACTGCAAAGCCTGGTACTACTCCTGATTCTGACTCCAGTTTCATACCTTCTCTCATTCCTGACCCTGAGTCCAGCCTTACACCTGGCCCCCTATTCTACCCTGATCATAGCTGCTTACCTGCTTAGGTTCCCAGTGCTGAACACTACCATTGTCCCAGCTTTGACTGCACACCTAGTACTATTCCAGACCTTGATTCTGGATGCACACTTGGCCTTGCTGCTAGCCCCTCTGCACTGACAATATATCTGGCCAACACATAAAGCCCCATATCTGACCCCCTGGACTTAACCTATTACGTTCAAGTCCACAGGTGCTTATCTAATGCGGTAATCTTTGATGGGGCACTTCACGGACCAAATTTTGTAAAACAAAATTTGCTACATCCATTGGCTACATTTTCTGTGGTATTCATAACCCAAAAATGATAAAAAGTTCTTGGTTTTGATTTCACCTACCAACATGCATACATTTTTATATTAGTTAATATGTACCGAGGGCAAATTTTTGTTCCAATGCTCCCCATTCCCAATTACTTTTACATTGACATGATTGAAATCCAAGTGAAGTTTAATTGGCATCAGAAAAATAAAACCTCCGGAATGGATGATATTTATTATGTGGTTGGTTGGAGTCAGTATCAGCACAATTAGTATATTATACTTTGAACCATCAGATGTCCTCGTTCAAGCTAAAACTAAAGATAAATAATAACCTCCTCACACATTACCCAGCAAGTATCTTTGTCACTCCTTTAAAGTATGCCCCTTCTTTGAACAAGCTCTTAAACATCGCATCTGAATCAGTTTCCATTTGATTACACTCCTTGAGGATGTTCATCTACGTGTTCAATTAATAAATCAACGAGATTGGGGACATTTCTATTCAACCTGTCAAATGAATTTGGGGGGGGGGGGGGGTTGAAATAGTCAGTGGGGAATAGTCAATAGGTAAACAAACATAATAGTTGAGTGGCAAATTACAATAGTGCTACCTTCCCAATATTTAACTGAAGGAAATAATGGGTTATCGGGGTTGTATGTTTGATTGATTTGATTTGATTTAATTTATTCTCATTGTCTTCAATGAAGAGGAAACAAAATTATTTTTCCCTTACAGTGATACAAAAAAATAAAATAAAAAAAACACAAAACACTGAACACAGTAGTCCACAACACAAACATCTCCACAGCGGCACCAAAGTTCCCCACTGTGAGGGAAGGAACCAAAGTCAAGTCAACCTCTTCGCCGATGATCCCCAATGTTCACCCGTGTTGGGGCCTCCCGAGCACCCCGCAGTCGCCGCTATGGGTGGCCTGATGTTCAGGTCCTCTCGCCGGGAACCTCTTGTTTGCCACCTTCCACCGGAGTCTGTGGCTCCCGAAGTCCACATGCCGCATTGGGCGGAGATTTGCACTGGCGACCCTCGGCAAAGGGTCCCTGGACTCCGCGATGTTAAAGTCAGCGCCACCCATGTTGGGAGCTCCGCACCCACAGCTCCGCAATGTTGGAGCAGCGGTCCAACATTCTGGAGCTCCATGCGGCGATCCCAGGAAGGCCTCGCCCGCTCCGCGATGTATCCAGCACCTCGCCGCTGCTGCTGAAGCTCTGGTCCAGTCCGGCAGAAAAGGCTGCGCCAACCCAGTTGATAGGCACGGAGGAGGAGGGGGGGGGGGGGGCGAGGACGCAATTCGGATAATAGCCGCATCCTCGCCAGGAAGTGACTGATGGACGGTTTCCCCCTTACCCTACCCGATTCCCTCCACATAAAATACTGACAAAAAATAAAAGACACACTCTAAACATAACAAAATAAAAAAGACAGCCAGAACTTGGGCAGAGGCAGCAAGCAACAGTGCTCCCGGATCTCCAATGTTGTGACAGACAGCCTGACACCTTGCATGTCATTTTAATATTACACTTATCCCATCCCCCTGGATATTCTGGATTAATAAATTTTGTCAACTAATTACAAATCAGGCTAATTAAAAATCAATAACATTAGTCAACTCCGAAACACGAAACGCTGAGCATTGGGATCCAGACACAACTGGCCTCAGTTCCCCGCTCACATCTGGCAGTGCTCTTTGTCTGAACCAGGGGCCACGGAGTGTTTTTGAAAGCGTGGGGGCTGAGCGATCACTGATCACTTGCCTTGGGGGTACCCGGCAAGGGAGTGGAGCAAGCAAGTGGAGGGAGGGTGTGGGAGAGGGGTGTCCCCCCTCCCATGGTATGGACTTTTTGAAATTTGATGTATTAAAATCATGTTTTAGTGCATTCTAGAAGTATGATTTCAATGTTTTTTGCTTGAAGTATTTTTAAAGGTAACCTTTTAAGGGTGGTGGGTGTATGGAACAAGCTGCCAGATGAGGTAGCTGAGGCAGGGACTATCCCAACATTTAGGAAACAGTTAGACTGATACATGGATAGAACAGGTTTGGAGGGATATGGACCAAAAGCAGGTAGTGTAGCTGGTACATGTTGGCGGGTGTGGGCAAGTTGGGCCGAAGGGACTCTTTTCACACTGTATCACTCTAAGACTCCATTATACCTCCACCATGCATGAATGCTTCAAGATCAAGTGGCCACGTATTATTGCCATATACTCAAGCATAGAAACATGGAAAATAGGTGCAGGAATAGGCCAGTCGGCCCTTCGAGCCAGCACTGCCATTCAATATGATCATGGCTGTTCATCTAAAATCAGTACCTCTTTCCCCATGTTTTTTCCCCATATCTTCCAGCAGTCACTGGTTGTCTTCCAGGATGCACTGAGCCGCAGCGGAAAGGCCTGCCCCACTTTTGGGTGACTACAAGCGACAGTGGCAACAATTTATGCTGTCGGAGGTTGTCGTAGGTTGTCGTGAGGTGTCGTAGGTGTATGCTCATAAAACTAGTCCCTGACAGTCGCCTAAAGAGTCGCCTCAGTGGGACAGGTCCATAAGTGTGTGGGAATAGCGTAGATCAGGGGAGCCGCGACTAGCTACGTCACTCGTTGTCCAGCCCACTCTCCAAGTCGCCGATAGACACAAAAAGTAACATCCAATTTCCTCTCTGTGTTTGTGGACCAAGCACCCATTGATCTGTGGCGCTGCTCAAAACGTGATTGGCATTGTGGAGATCACAGCCAGATGTCACCGAGTCCTGGCACTCGGCCCTACACAGCCCTGCTAGCCGGACAGCGTTCAGTTTAGAGATAGAGCGCAGAAACAGGCCCTTCGGCCCATCGAGTCCGCACTGACAAGCGATCCCCGCACATTAACACTATCCTACACACACTAGGGACAATTTACACTTATATTAAGCCAATTAACCAGACCTTCAGTCTGAAGAAAGGTCTCGACCAGAAACTTCACCCATTCCTTCCCTGCAGAGATGCTGCCTGACCCACTGAGTTACTCCAGCACTTTGTGTATTTTGGTCGAAACCAGCATCTGAAGTTCCTTCCTACACATGTACCTGTCCAAATGCCGTTTAACTGTCATTGTGGTAATTTCAAGTGTAGAATGAAAACAAGAGTGTTTAGTTGTCATGTGCAGCAACATCAGAACAATGACATTCTCAGTTGTTACACCTTAGCAGGCCGGTTAATAGGCTGTGGGCCGAGCATCAAAAATGTGTCTAGAAATCCATTTTCGTGACCCATATCTCGGAACTACATGAAATTTTCCACAGATTTAGATGAAATATAATTGAGAAGGATGTCATGACTCGTCAGTGCCAAACGTTGCACATTAATTAATTTAACTAATTAGAAAATGAGATCGGGAAAGAAAGCGCCATCTAGTGGCCAATACCCATATTACACCACGGGGAGCCTATTTCCGCGTTGCAGTCCATTTAAACTATATATTGTTATACCTATATATATATAAATATATATATATGCATTGTAAATATGACTGTAATCATATATAATTAAGTATGATTATATAAAAATAATATAATGAATATAATTGTGTGTTTTGTGAATGAGACTGCTGCAGAGGTCTGGCTCCTGAACCAGCCTAATTAATGGGTGAGGGCAGTTCTTGGGTTCCTCCCTTTATTGAACCCCACTGACTGCCAGTGTGCAGAGTGAGGGTCACGGCCATAGTGGGACTGGGGCAGTGCCAGGCTGGGGGACAGACCTGCAAAGCATCTTCCAGTCGCTTTAATAGGAAAATGAATGAGACTGCAGCAGAGGTCCCAGATTTTAAGGGTTCATGAGCCTGCCTAATTAAAGGGTCAGGACAGATCCCCTGGGTTCCCCCCACCACCCCCCCCCATGGTGACTTTGCAAATGAGGGCTATACCTTTAACCTAAAATAACCCTAAAAGTGTTGCGTTGTTTGAGTATCTGTAGTATGTGTGTGTCTGGGTGAACCTGTCAAACGTGTATCTGTAGATGTGTGGATGTAAATGTGTGGATGTATGTGTGTGTGAATGGATGTATGTGTGCATGTATGTGTGCATGTATGTGTGGATGTGTGTGTGGATGTACATGTGTGTGGATGTATATGTGTGAATGGATGTGTGCATGTATGTCTGCGTGCGGATGGATGTGTGGATGTGTGTGTGTGTGTGCGGATGTGTGTGTGGATGCGTGGATGTATGTGTCCATGTATGTGTGTGTGCATGCATGGAAGCGCGCGTACGGATGGATGTGTGTGTAGATGTGTGTATGTATGTATGTGTAGATGGGTGGGTAGACTGTCGCACTGTCATTCACCAGCACGCCATTATCATAAGTAATTCACTCATTGTTTAAATAATTTGACCAAATAAACAGTGAAACGATCGACATTAAAATAAAACTTTATATAATCATTTATTTCCCCAATTTATTGGTTTACATTACATCTGATCATCACCTGAATATTCTTTATCAGATTCCAAGTCTTTTGCAGTAATCAAGTTTCTGCAGTCAACACACTTACATAAATCTGTGCATGGCACACAATGCTGTTAACATGAGCACTTCTTTTCCCTGTACTTGATTTCTCACAGCTTGATTTCTTGCATGAACAGTATGTTAATTCTAGTATGTTTTTTTTTAATAAAAAGCCCGACTACTTCATCACTGCAGTAAAATAAAAATTAGCTACTAATGCCATGAACGCCGACAACGGGGACCGATTTTACGTAGGGGACAGGTAAGTGAAAGCTGTTTATTTTTACATATAAACTTGCTTGTTTTGGGGACTTTAATCAATATTTCATATTGCGAAACGGTGATTTAGTCCCCATGTGAACCAGCAGAATTTTTCCTGCCAATATTGGGTTTAAATTCACCGCAGCCGCAACGTTCCAATACATCGCGTTCCAGAAAATCCCACTCGCAAGCTGTTTAAAATGCCCATTCATTTACAGGCATTAAACAAACAACATTCCTTCAATTTGGCCTATAAATTAATGACAATTAGATTTTAGATAATTCACAATATAAATCATGTTATATTGTGAATTATTGTGTGACTGTTAATTGGACACTTAGGCTTTACATTTTTAAAAAAATGTTTCTTGAAAAATGGATAGATGTTTAGATCTAGTAATTGAATTTTGTAATTGGCTACAATTGGGTAACTAACTAATTATATGCTTTAATTTCAGGTCATCCAAGTAAGATTGTTTCATATTTGTTTCAGAATACTTCAATCTATAATAACTGAAAATTTCTTTCAGTTCTCTTAATTTTTAAGGAAGTTATGGGCTTTTGACTGTCCTCGATCACAACTTTTGTGTCAAGTCAATAGAAAAGCAATAGGAGCAAGTTGCTAATTTCCGAGTATGAAAATCGCCATAACTTTTTTAATACTGAAGATATGAAAGTGAATTAGGTGTGAAATTAAACTTATTTTTATGCTTTATCTGATGGGATAAATTGCAGACTTGATTTTTAAAATCTCAAAATTTTGTAACATTGCTACAATATCAACATATCAATGGGGAAATTATACATGTACGTATGTCCAGGTAGATGGGATGGCAAGTCTGCAAATGATCAAATTAGTGTTCATTATGGCACAGTGCCTACAGTGCATGTCCACACAAAACACTTTTGTGTGGACAGGCTCTGAAGAGTGGAGGGGCAGAAGCTGCAGAAAAAAACTCATAATACTTGGGTCTGTATGGACTTCAATTCATAAAATGTCAATCTCTTCTTAATATCAATGAGACTTACACTGTAATTTATTGCCATAGATAAGTTAGTTCAAGTTCAAGTGGAGGGGCAGAGGCTGCAGAATAGCTAGAGAAGGAAACATCTCATAGTACTTAGGTCTGCATGGACTTCAATTCATAAAATGTCAACCTCTTCTTAATGTCAATGAGACTTACACTGTAATTTACTGCCATAGATAAGTTAGTTCAAGTTCAAGTGGAGGGTCAGACAGAGGCTACAGAAAAAAACCATCTCATAATCATTAAGTCTGCATGGACTTCAATTCATAAAATTTCAACCTCTTCTTAATGTCAATGAGACTACCACTGTTACTACCATAGATAAATTAGTTAAAGTTCAAGTACACCAATTCATTTCTACATAAATATTAACCATTTCTGACCATTTATCACTCCGATGGAAGCCAATAAAGTGCAGTCAATATTCCTCCATTGTTTCCTGTGGTCGGGGCCTGGAAACGGCCATGACGGACGGCACTATGTACAGCCCCGACCCTGGGGAGATGATCCAACACACCCTGCGGCTCCGGGTTCGCGAATCGGCCGCTTCTTAATTGAGACTGTGGCTTCACTATGGTAAGTGCATAGGCCCTGCAGTCGGAGCACTTTTTACTGGTAAGTGATCGCAGGCAGCTCCGAGAATAGATGTTAAAGACTTATTAGACTTCAACAAGCTGGTATTAGTGACACTTTTTATTTTATTTTGCTATGGATACACATAGTTTAGGCCCTCAACTTCGTGAATGAATGAATGAATGAATGAATGAATGAATGAGTGAATGTACAGCCTCCAAATCTCATTTTTTCACATTATAAAAGGGTGCAATTAAATTAATTAAAGTCCATGCAAATTAATTTTCTTAAATTCAGACTTTAGATCTTACCTTTCAGTTCCAGTTGATTCACAAAGTTTGACTGGTTCACAACTTGACTGTCCTCTTTGTGTTGCAGCACCTCAGCAGCGACTTTGCTTTTGAGACTTTCTTCCACTTCTATCCACTTAGCTGCACATTCTTCAGACTTCTTATTGCTTTTCTCACTAAATTCAATTACCCTGCTGCAAGTTTCCACGACATGTATTCCACAGAACAACCAAGAACCTTCATCAGAATCTCCAGTAAAACTGGCATCAGTAGAAGTACTCTCAGCCATGATGTGTACTCCCTGCCTAGCTTACCTGAAACAAAGCGCGTGATTGGCCAACTTGCATCCGACTCATTGTTAAACGTGCTTTGATTGGACTAAAAATACCCGAAAAGTTTCAGTTTTTTCTCTAATTTAATAAAAATGTGCAAGTTTTGTTATTGATGAGTTTCAGGGATGATTTATATAATATTTTTACACAATATGTGAAAATTTCATGTAGCTCCGTGAGTTGGGTCACGAAACTGCACAAAAAAGCTACTTGGCCCATAGCCTAAAGTAACAAAACACAGGTATATGTAAATAAATTGATTTAGTTTACTATTGCCACCTGTAGCGAGGTACAGGGAAAAGCTTTTGTTGCGTGCTATCCGGTAATTGCAAGCAAGCCGCTCACAATGTACAGATAAACGAGAATGGGCGTAACATATATAATCAATAATACAATGGATTAATAATCAGTAATATTGGGTAATCATCCCGGCATATCTGTGGAGGCGCAAGTATTAGCATTACAATTTATGCCCCACAACGCCGGAGCCCAGGTTCGATCCTGGTCTCGGGTACTGTCTGTGTGGAGTTTGCAAGTTCTCTCTTTGACTGTGTGGGTGTCCTCCGGGTGCTCCAGTTTCCGCTCACATCCCAAAGACATGCGGGTTTGTAGGTTAATTGGCCCTCTGTAAATTGCCCCATTGTGTGTAGGGAGTGGATGAGAAAGTGGGATAACATAGAACCAGTGTGAATGGGTGATCGATGGTTGGCATGGACTCGAGGGACTGAAGGGCCTGTTTCCACGCTGTATCTTTGAACTAATTATAATATTGAACAAATAAAGACTTACCTATCGGATTTGACCATGAACAATATTATCCCAAGGTTGGAGAGTAATTGAATGGAATTTACTGCGTAATCCCTGAGGTTATTCTTTGTAAAGTGAAGGGCAAAGTTCATCTCTATAATTTTCATTTTCTGAAGTTAATTTGTAGTTTATATTTACCATCTTTTCAACTGAATAAGGGGGGTGGGGTGTCAAATGGGATAGTCAAGGATGGAGTTAAAGGGAAAGAGAGTAAAGGGATAGTTAATGACCCCAGAATTAATGGGAAATAAAGCTCACAAAGGGATAGGAGAGTATGGCCAAGTGTAATAGGGATCGATGTGAAAGGTGGGATGCATAAGGAATTAAAAGTATTGTATATGAATGGGCGAAGTATAAGTAAAGTAAATGAGCTTGAGGCTCAGTTAGAGGTTGGTAGATATGACATTGTAAGGATTACCGAGACGTGGCTGCAGGAGGATCGGGCCTGGAAATTTAATATTCAGGCTTATAAATCCTATAGAAAGGACAGGCAGGTGGGCAGAGGGGGGGAGGGGGGGTGCTCTGCTGGTGAAGGATGGAATTCAGTCCTTTGCAAGTGAAGATATAGGGACTGACGAGGTAGAGTCACTGTGGATTGAGTTGGGGAATTGTGAAGGCAAGAAGACACTAATTGGTGTTATCTACAGAGCCCCAAATAGTAGCCCGGATGTAAGGTGTAAGTTGCAGCAGAAGTTAAAACTGGCATGTAACAAAGGTAATACCACTGTGGTAATGGGGGATTTCAATATGCAGGTAGACTGGGAAAAGGCAATTCTGGATTTAGTGTTGTCCAATGAACCAGATATGATAAGAGAACACGAGGTAAAGGAACTGCTTGGAGGTAGTGATCATAATATGATTAGTTTTAATCTGCAATTTGAGAAGGAGAAGGTTAAATCAGAAGTGTCAGTGATGCAGTTGAACAAAGGGGACTATGAAGGCATGAGAGAGGAGCTGGCCAAGGTAGACTGGAAAGGGATCCTAGCAGGAATGACAGTGGAACAGCAATGGCAGGAATCTCTGGGCATAATCCGGAAGATGCAGGATCACGAAATTTCGTTCAGACCGAAAGGTTTGAATGACAATAAATGCTATTCATTCATTCATTCATTTCATTCCAAAAAGGAAGAAAGATTCTAAGGGGAGTAGGAGGCAACTGTGGCTGACTAGAGAAGTTAGGGATAGAATAAAACTAAAAGAAAAGATGTATAACACAGCAAAGAGTAGCCGGAAGCCAGAGGATTGGAAAACTTTCATAGGACAACAGAAGGAAAAAAAACCGGTAAAATACGGACTGAAAAGATGAAGTACGAAGGGAAGCTGGCCAGGAATATAAAGACAGTAAAAGCTTCTTTAGATATGTTAAGGGGAAAAAGAGTAGCAAAGTCAAATGTAGGTCCCTTGAAGGGTAACAAAGAAAGAGTTGAACAGGTACTTCGGATCTGTCTTCACTAAGGAAGACACAAACAATCTCCCAGATGTACTAGAGCTCAGAGGATCTAAGGGGGTAGAGGAACTGAAAGAAATTTTCATTAGGCGAGAAATAGTATTGGGTAGGCTAATGGGACTGAAGGAAGATAAATCCCCTGGACCTGATGGTCTGCATCCCAGGGTCCTCAGGGAGGTGGCTCTAGAAATAGTGGATGCATTGGTGATCATTTTTCAATGTTCAATAGATTCAGGATCAGTTCCTGTGGATTGGAGGATAGCTAATGTTATCCCACTTTTCAAGAAAGGAGCGAGAGAGAAAACGGGGAATTACAGACCAGTTAGCCTGACTTCGGTGATGGGAAAGATGCTGGAGTCAATTATTAAAGAGGTAATAATGGGGCATTTGGATAGCAGTAAAAGGATTAGTCCAAATCAACATGGATTTATGAAAGGGAAAACTGCCAGTGGATGTAGTGTACCTAGACTTTCAGAAAACCTTTGATAAGGTCCCGCACGGGAGACTGGTGACTAAAATTAGAGCACATGGTATTGGGGGTAGGGTGTTGACGTGGATAGAAAATTGGTTGACAGACAGGAAGCAAAGAGTAGGAGTGAACGGGTCCTTTTCAGAATGGCAGGCAGTGGCGAGTGGAGTGCCGCAAGGCTCGGTGTTGGGGCCGCAACTGTTTACCATATATATTAATGATTTGGAAGAGGGAATTAGGAGTAACACTAGCAAATTTGTGGATGACACAAAGCTGGGTGGCAGTGTGAACTGTGAAGAGGATGTTAGGAGGTTGCAGGGTGACCTGGACAGGTTGAGTGAGTGGGCAAATACGTGGCAGATGCAGTATAATATAGATAAATGTGAGGTTATCCACTTTGGCAGATTATTATCTAAATGGGGTTAGGCTAAGTAAGGGGGAGACCTGGGTGTCCTTGTACACCAGTCACTAAAAGTTGGCTTGCAGGTACAGCAGGCAGTGAAGAAAGCTGTTGGAATGTTGGCCTTCATAACAAGAGGATTTCTGTATAGGACTAAAGAGGTTCTTCTGCAGTTGTATAGGACTCTGGTGAGACCACATCTGGAGTATTGTGTACAGTTTTGGTCTCCTAATTTGAGGAAGGACATCCTTGTGATTGAGGCAGTGCAACGTAGGTTCACGAGATTGATCCCTGGGACGGTGGGACTGTCATATGAGGAATGATTGAAAAGACTAGGCTTGTATTCACTGGATTAGAAGGATGAGGGGGAATCTTATAGAAACATATAAAATTATAAAAGGACTGGACAAGCTAGATGCAGGAAAAATGTTCTCAATGTTGGGTGAGTCCAGAACCAGGGGCCACAGTCTTATAATAAAGGGGAGGCCACTTGAGACTGAGGTGAGAAAAACCATTTTTACCCAGAGAGTTGTGAATTTATGGAATTCCCTGCCACAGAGGGCAGTGGAGGCCAAATTACTGGATGGATTTAAGAGAGAGTTCGATAGAGCTCTAGGGGCTTGTGGAATCAAGGGATATGGGGAGAAGGCAGGCACGGGTTATTGATTGGGGATGATCAGCCATGATCACAATGAATGGTGGTGCTGGCTCGAAGGGCCGAATGGCCTCCTCCTGCACCTATTTTCTATGTTTTCTATGTTTTCTAAGATCTAAGCAAATTGAAGCAATGTACAAATGCTTGGCAACTGAACATCAACATGAATGAATGTGAGGTTATTCACTTTGTTCAAAACAGTGAATCAGATTGTAATCTGAAGGATGATGGATTGGGAAGAGGAAAGGTGCAACAAGAGCTTTTTGTCTCCTATTGCAAGCATTCAACATATCAGGATGACAATGTACATTAGGCTTCATGACAAGAGGATTTAAGTACGAGCAAGGATGTCTTGATAAGATAAAATCTGTTTTTTTGTTGGCAATTTTGCTCTCCACTGAGGAGCGATTTAAAAATAAATCCATGGTTGTAATATTTCATCATTTTACTGCAGTCTCTTGAGTCTCCAGCTCCTTACCAGCCTATTTGGCATGGTAGGAATAACATATAAGAAGAGATTGAATTGATTAGATGTATGATAGCAAGGGTACAGATGAATGAGAGGATCTTTTAGAAACCAATTAATTTTAATAGAACTAGACAAGCTAGATACAGAGAGGATATGTAAAAGATAAGAAAATGCCATTTAAAACATAACAAAATATTTGTTTTCATCATAAGGGCGATGGACCTGGTGAATTTATTTTACCATAGGAGGCCAAATCACTCAATACATTTCAGAATAAGGTAGATATATTACTTAATGGTAAAAGGATCAAGGGGTACAGGCAAGAGACAGAAATCTATATTACTAAAAGTAAGATCGTGACCACTTCCTGTTTTTCGGTTTCATGATTTTAGAAAAAATGCTGCCACTTACGGCTGTGATTTGTTGCCAGCTTACTCAGAGTCCCCCTCCGCTGCACAGGACAAGAGGATTTTTCCCATCGATTAAACATAAAAGAGTTATTAATGTTTAAAAAATGGCGACACTCTCTCTGCTGCCCCTGCTGGTGGGAGGGGGGAGGGACTATAAAACCCGGAAGTGTTGTGCCTCAGTCAGTCTCTGCAAGATGGGGGAAGTGAGAGTGTCACGTCTCTCAGTCTGAGCTGTGAATAAAGTTGAACACATGTTTACTAAACTGTGAGTGTGGTTTTACTGACCTTGAGTGCCCTTAATGTGGTTTGAAAATGAAAATGTGTTTGGTGGGGGTTTGGGTTGAAGTAAATGCACTGGAACTGTTTGTGTGGTGGTTTGGCTTGGAATAAAAGCACTGCAAATGGTTGGGTGGGGTTTTGGCTTGAATTAAAAGCACTGCAGACGGTTGGGTAGGGTTTTGGCTTGAATTAAAAGCACTGCAAATGGTTGGGTGGGGTTTTGGCTTGAAGTAAAAACACTGCAAATGGTTGGGTGGGGGTTTGGGTTGAAGTAAAAGCACAACAAATTGTAGGTTGGTGGTTTGGGTTGAAGTAAAAGCACTGCAAATGCTTGGTTGGGGGTTTGGGTTGAGGTAAAACCACTGCAAATGGTTGGTTGGGGGTTTGGGTTGAAGTAAAAGCAGTGCAAATAGTTGGTGGTCTAAACTTGACAACTTCCTGTTTGCACTGTATATTGATTTTAGATAAAACACTACCACTTGCAACTGTGATTGTTGGCCATCTTACTCAGTCCCCCTCCGCTCATCAGGTGCAGAGGATTCTTCCCATCAATGAAAAATAAAAATGTTATTAGTGTTTTAAAAATGTTGAGAATCTCTCTCCTGTCAATCACGCCATGAACGCCACACCTTTTCCGGTGGGAGGGGGGAGTGATTATAAAACCCGGAAGTGTGGGTGTGGCTCAGTCTCTGCAAGATGGGGGGGGGGGGGGGGGATGGGGGGGAGAGGTCACGACTCTGTCTGAGCTGTGAATCAACTGCATACACTGAATGTCTACTGAACTGTGAGTGTGGTGTTTTGTGTGGTTTTATGGTGGTTTTATGGTCGTTGCACCCTGCATGAAATGGTATGAAAGTGCATTTGAATTTGGTGGCCTTGCACCCTGCTTCAAGTGGTATGAAACTGCACTTGAATTTGGTGGCCTTGCACCCTGCTTGAAGTGGTGTGAAACTGCACGGGAATTTGGTGGTCTTGCACCCTGCTTGAAGTGGTAAGAAACTGCACTTGAATTTGGTGGGCTTGCACCCTGCTTGAAATGGTAGGAAAATGGATTTGAATTTGGTGGCCTTGCACCCTGCTTGAATTGGAATTGCAAGGAATAGCCGTGAGTCAACTGCCAGCCCACCAGCCATAGGTGAGCTGCCAGCACATCAGGCTTAAGGGACTGAGCTGCCACCCCAAGAATTCATTTGGCCCACAATGTCCATACTAGCCCTCTGGAGACCAGTCCTTTAGCCCACAACACCCATACCAGCGCTCCAGAAGGCCCCCCCCCCCCCCCCACCCCCACTGGCCACCAATATTGGAATTGGTGGAGAAGTGGAATATTGCGTTGGGGGACCAGCTCTCCCATGTGAACATTCGACCCAGTGGGTCCCACTTAGTCTAGTAGGTACTAACGTCGCAGCAGGATATTGATTGGTTGCGCAGGTGGGCTGAGGAATGGTTGATAGAATTTAATACATAGAAATGTGAGGTGCTGCATTTTGGGAAGTCTAACGTGGGCAGGACCTACACAATGAATGGCAGGGGTCTGGGGAGAGTTATGGAGCAGAGGAATCTAGGTGTGCAGGAACATAGTTCCTTGAAGGTGGAGTTGGAGGTAGATAGGGTGGTCAACAATGCTATTGGCGCACAGGCCTTAATCAGTCAGATATTGAGTGTAGAAGTTTGAAGTTCATGTTGCAGTTATATAAGACATTAGTGAGGCCACATTGTGTTCAGTTCTGGGCACCATGTTATAGAAAATATGTTGTCCATGCTGTAAGACTCTACGACTCTAATGATTAGTGTAGTTATTTTTAGAATGATGGGTTTACATTTATTGTACAATAGATACAAAGTATACTTGCAAAAACTTGACTTCTGAGCTCAATGTTGGGTACTAAGAAATTAGTATTTATGTAGAATGTTAATAAAGTGATTAAAATAAGTCAATATTAGTAAAGCTCAGAAGAGCTTTGCAATATCTAATTTTACTTCGGAGTCACGTGAGTGACTACGTGAAGAAGCCCCGCCTGGCGCTGGATCGGCATTACGTCGACGCTATCGGTAGAGGAAGAGCTGCAGAGCGCAGCTCCAACACAGCGGTAAGGAAACGGCCCGCAGGTAAGTAAAATTATTTTACTTCCAGGGCGTTTTCTAAACTCCGTAGGTGGGTAAACCAGGAGGAGTTAAATTTAAATAATTTTTAAAAAAATAAAAAATTGCAGGTAAAACGTGCGTCCCGGGGTGTAGAAAAGTCGGGACAGCAGATTATTGCGGAGCTGGTTCCGATACCGGTGGCCGTTGAAATACCCGTTAGTGAGGCTTTGATTGCTCCACAAACAAAAACTTTGGAGGAAAACCCAGTGCCTAAAAAATGTAAAAGAAAAGCTAAAAGGCCTGAGGTTTCTGTTGATTCTGATTCAGAAGGTCCAGAAAGAAAAGCCTTATGGCTCAGAATGGATCAAATGGAGAAAATGCTCCAAACTATAATCAACCAAGGGTCTAAGTACCCAGAATATTCCCAGGCAGCCCCTGAGGGGGTTCCATTTCATGAATATGGTGCCAGTTTGAATTGGGAATTTGAAACTCCAGTGCCCGGGATTGGGCTGGAGGAAGTCTCCTTGAACAAGTTTCAGGATTACCAGGGCTGTATGAGACAGACCCTGAAAGTGGTGATTGAGGTCCGGAGTACACACCACAATACAAATATATTGATCCAGGTGTGCCTGATGTGGCACAAAGTTTTGCTATACCTGGAGGAGGCGGTGAGGCCATGGAAGAAAACCTGTCGGCCAATATTAATTATATGGTCTCTCACCCGCTTCAAGAAGCTGTTATGGTTGAGACAGCAGAATTGTATAAAACACCTGTTAATTGTGCCTCATTGAAGGTACCTACGGTGAATCCGGCTATTTGGGCGCCAATGTCATCGATGATGCGGGCGCAGGAGATTCAATTTCAAAGAATCCTCAAGCTGATTTCAGCTGGCATTACTGCCTTTGGAAGATAAGTGGAAGGTTGTGGAGTGACCAAAGATCAGAAGCATATGTTGGCTTTATTCTGCAACTCATTTTTTTGAGATAAATTGTATGAGGAAGATTGCCATTCGGCATCTGTTACATCCAAGATTTGCAGGGTTGTGCAAGCCAAGCAATGTTCAAACTCCTGGTTATTTGTTCGGAGAAAATTTGTCTAAACAAATTAAAGAAATGGATGAAGAGGCAAAAACTATTGGCCTTATGAAACCCTTCAGTTTTGGCCAGAGAAGGGCTGGTCATATGAAAAGGGGATTTGATTTTGGAGCTGCAACAAGCAATGAGGCAGGAGTATGATAAGAAAGAATTACCAGCCAGCACAGCCGAATGTACACCCATTTATTGGGAAAAGGAGATAATTTCGTCCAGTTGGAGAGGTACAAAAACTTTATCCTATCAAAGAAGAATGTTTGGATGAACCTCAGATTGGTGGTAGACTCCGAATGTTTTATAATGAATGGGACAGTATAACAGCTGATCGTGTTGTATTAGATACCGTGTTAGGATCTAACATTGATTTTGTAGAAGGTATGGATCCATTGGAACAGAATAAGCCTAATCATTCTTTGATGTTTTCAGTTCTTGAAAAAATTCAAATTGACAAAGAGGTTAAGTATTTGTGTGAGAAAGGAGTTATTGAGAAAACAGGGGAGGATCCACATCAATTTGTATCAAATATTTTCCCCAGACCAAAGAAAGATGGGGGTCGTAGAATCATTTTAGATCTCACACAATTGAATACATTTGTCCAGTATAAACATTTTAAAATGGACACATTCAACACTGCAATGCAGCTGGTATCAACAGGTTGTTATATGGCTACAATAGATTTGAAGGATGCATATTATTCGGTGCCAATTCATCATAGTTTTCGCAGGTATTTAAAGTTTAAGTGGATGGGACAGCTGTGGCAATACAAAGCATTACCTAATGGATTAAGTTCAGCACCTAGATTGTTCACTAAATTGTTGAAGCCAGCAATTGCACTGCTAAGGGCACAAAAACACACCGTTATGGCTTAACTAGATGACATTTTAATTGTCAATGCTAATCAGGAGTCAGCTGAAAAATCAGTCTCAGCAACTACAAACTTGTTTGAAAAGTTGGGATTCCTGATTCATCCAACAAAATCTAAGTTACAGCCATCCCAAACCATTGAATAGCTGGGGTTTGTGATTAATTCAGTTACCACGTTGGTAACTTTACCAATGGATAAGGTGATAGATTTGACAAATGTGTGTCAGAACCTGATTAACAAGCCTTATCCCTCCATCCGAGAAGTTGCTAAGGTTATTGGGAAGTTGGTAGCAGCATTTCCAGCGGTAGAATTTGGTCCACTACATTACCAAAATCTTCAAAGGGCAAAAACTCAAGCGCTTATTCAGCGAGCAGGCCATTTTGATAGGCCAATGCAATTGCCAAAGGAAGCCTTATCAGAATTGCATTGGTGGGTTGAGAATGTTCCACAAGCTGCTAAGAACATTTTAGTTTAGCAGCCAGTAGTGTTTTTGCAAACTGACGCAAGTTCTCTCGAATGGGGGGGCTACGGATAATGAGACCAGCTGTGGGGGCAGATGGGCTGTTCAAGAGGATTTATTGCTCCAAACATATGGTATTAATTATTTGGAGCTACTGGGCGCATTTTATGGATTAAAAGCTTATTGTTCTACATTAAAAGATTTGCATGTCCAAATACAAATAGACAATACCACAGCTGTGGCATATATCAATCACATGGGTGGTGTCAGATCAATATCATGTGATCATCTGGTAAACCAGATGTGGCAATGGTGTATTGGTAAAATATTTGGCTTTCAGCTATTTATCTCCCAGGGAGAGACAATGTTGTGGCAGACAAAAGATCACGAATATTTTAAGACAATACAGAATGGATGTTAAATCCATAAAATTTCAAAAATATTGTCAGTCGGTATGGAGTACCGGACATTGATCTGTTTGCATCTAGATTGAATCACCAATTGCCCAAATACGTGTCTTGGGAACACGATCCAGGGGCAGTAGCGTTGGATGCTTTCTCGCTACACTGGGGGAATACGTTCTTTTATGCATTTCCCACATTCTGTCTGATTGGGCAATGTCTTTAGAAAATAAGCCAAGACACTGCCAAAGGCATTTTGGTGGTGCCAAATTGGCCTACGCAGTCATGGTTCCCATTGATGCTTAAAATGATTGTTGAACCATGTATGACAATTCCCAGTTGCGACAATCTGTTGACACAACCAGTAACAAAAGAAATTCATCCATTGCATGATCATATGAATTTGTTAATCTGCAGGTACTGACCAGACCATTGCAAGAGTTTGAACTGTCAGACAGGACCGCGGATGTTATAGATGCAGCTTGGAGGAATAGCACTAAAAAAAACAAAAAAAAAAACAATATATGTCACATATAAGGAAATGTGAAGTTTTTGTACACAGTCAAAGATATCTTATCATACTGCAAACATTTCAAATGTATTGGAGTTCCTTGCTGGGTTACATTTTGATGAGCATTTGAGTTATAGTGCCATTAATTGTGCTCGTAGTGCATTGTCCTACTTAGGACAAATTTCTGATCGGGATTCAGTTGGGTCTCACCCATTAGTATCCCGATTCATGAAAGGAATTTTAATAAAAAATCCTCCCAAGCCAGATATACAGAATTTTGGGATGTTAGCATTGTTCTCACTTTGCTTAAGCAATGGACTCCAATTACTTCAATGTCTTTGCAGAAGTTAACATTGAAGGTAGTAATGTTAATGGCATTGGTATCAGCTCAAGGAGTACAAACTTTGCAATTGTTACGGTTGGATTGCATGCATGTGACTGCAGATAACATTGTGTTTTATGTTAATGACCTGATCAAACAAAGCAGACCAGGGAGAACTGGAGCTAAGGTAATGTTTAAAGCATATCCTATCGATGAAACATTGTGTGTAGTAAGCATTTAACTCAATACATTGAGGTAACCAAAAATCTCAGAGGTTCTGAGGAAACGTTATTGATAACGCACAAAAACCACATTCAAAAATTTCAGTTCAAACCATTTCTAGATGGTTAAAACAGGTTTTGGATCTAGCAGGAATAGACACTGACGTGTTTAAATCTCACTCCACTAGGGCGGCAGCTACGTCCGTGGCGAAGGTACAGGACATACCACTCGATCAAAAATTTAGAGGCCGCAGGGTGGTGTAGAGAAGAAACGTTTCAAAGTTCTACAATAAACCTGTTGTCACGGTGCCAGGATTTGGGCACGCAGTACTGGGTTCTCTTTAAATGCTTGCTTTGTTTTATATTATCGATTTATATTATCGATTTATGTTACCATTGACATCATTTATCTTTTTTTTTTGTAATTTTCCCCTACGATAGAGGGGTTATTATTTAAAAAATTGTTCCGTTTTAAAGGACTTATTACATAAATTGTAACAATGTCTTAAAATACCATTTACTCACTACTGTTTTGACTAAACAGAGAGTCGTATGGAATGAATCTACGACATGAAAAACACAGAGCTTTAAAATCTTCACGTAGTCACTCACGTGACTCCGAAGTAAAATAGTAAGATTAAACGAGAACTTACCTTTTCGAAGTTTGATCTTTATTTTATGAGGAGTTACGATGAGGGATTACGTGCCCTCCGCTCCCAACCCTCATAATATAAATGATCATCTGGTAGTTCTAGTCTATGTTACTTACTATCTTACTATACTATAGTCTATGGGCCTTACTATCTTACTCCGGCTATTGGTTCTGTGTTTTTCATGCCGCTGCTTTGAAGTATGCCGATCCAGCGCCAGGCGGGGCTTCTTCATGTAATCCCTCATCGTAACTCCTCATAAAATAAAGATCAAACTTCGAACAGGTAAGTTCTCGTTTAATCTTACTATTTTTGACTAAAATATTGAGAAATACTCTTATATTCTATGGTATATTTACCTATGCAGGTGCAGCAGACAGTGAAGAAAGTGAATGGCATGTTGGCCTTCATAACAAGAGGAGTTGAGTTTAGGAGCAAATAGATCCTTCTGCAGTTGTGTAGGGCCCTAGTGAGACCACACCTGGAGTATTGTGTGCAGTTTTGGTCCCCTAATTTGAGGAAGGGCATTCTTGCTATTGAGGGAGTACAGCGTAGGTTTACAAGGTTAATTCCTGGGATGGCGGGACTGTCATATGCTGGAGAATGGAGCAGCTGGGCTTGTATACTCTGGAGTTTAGAAGGATGAGAGGGGACCTTATTGAAACATATAAGATTATTATGAGTTTGGACACGCTGGAGGCAGGAAACATGTTCCCGATGTTGGGGGAGTCCAGAACCAGAGGCCACAGTTTAAGATTAAGGGGTAAGCCATTTAGAACGGAGATGAGGAAACACTTTTTCACACAGAGTTGTGAGTCTGTGGAATTCTCTGCCTCAGAGGGTGGTGGAGGCCAGTTCTCTGGACACTTTCAAGAGAGAGCTAGATAAGGCTCTTAAAGATAGCAGAGTCAGGAGATATGGGGAGAAGGCAGGAACGGGGTACTGATTTGGGGATGATCGGCCATGATCACGTTGAATGGCGGTGCTGGCTCGAAGGGTCGAACGGCCTACTCCTGCACCTATTGTCTCTTGTCTATTTTAATGTTGATTAACATATTGGGAAATACAGTAACATAATGAAGCAGGCGTGAGACTGATGAAGGCCAAATTACAGCAAGTTTATGATTGTGCTTTGGGCTGATGGGAGTTTACATGCGTCTCGGTCATTACCGTTTCCTATTGATGGTCAGCATTGATTGACAGAAATCTTCATCCGTCAGAGCTTGTAGCTTTTTTTTTGTTTCCACTGCCTCAGTATGTGCAAAGTATAAATAAATGGATGAAACAAAGGAAAATGTAGAGAGTGTAAACAGTTGAATCCTGCTCGTGGCAATTTTCCAATATGTTGGTATTGCATGTGAACAAATTTGTTACACTTGGGACTAAAATCATGTGTCTTTTATCTTGCATGAAATTCACTGGAGATCTAGCAAACTAGCAAATATTGTATGCTATCAGACGTCCCACCAAAATCAATGCACCCGATGTCTCAGAATGTACTCACACAAGGATGGATGTGCGCTGGTGACATGACTGTTTGGCTTCTTGGCAAATCACTAATGCTTGTATAATTTGGATGAATTTCCCAGGGACACGTGAACCAGCATATGTCAGGTTTGTGCCAGCTTGAAGGAGCTATCCAGACATGGCCCTTGGAATTTTTTTCTAAGAACCTGTAGAAGAAATACAGTTGAAAAATCATGAAATTACACTCATTGGAGAAGTTGGATTTACAAGTAATTTTTTTTCCCCTTCTCAATTACTTTTTTTGTCACCAGAAAATATTATAGCGGACGGTGACTGATGAAAACGGGTTCTTGTGAACAAATTAAATGATCTGAACTGAAGTACTGCAGGCTTTCATTTCATTGTCAGATCGAGGCATGGAATATTATATATTACAGGGATAAATATTTAATGTGATATTTTAATATAACATTAGCTTTATTGATGTTTCCCTCCAGAGGTAGCCCTGTACAAAATATACGACTGATCAAATATTTATTTCACCAGTTGCACAGAAATACATTCACCGGTGAAACATGTAGTTTGCAGCCTGCTCCGTGCTTTATTGAGCATTTGCCAAGGCAGGAAGCCAAATAGACTTGACTTCAAAGCACTTTTAAATATAAATACAAGCACTTTGAACAATTCTTTGTGAACCCATTGATATTAAGGACTTGTAAATGAAAATTCCAGTGGTCAATGTTCTGTGCCCTGTGCATCAGACAACGTCTGATGTGATTTGGATGCAGTTGTAGTCCAGTGAGCAGGTATTTGCTAACATTGTGACCCTGCATATGAAAGGACTGGAATAAAGTGTCAGAGGGTCTGAAACCAGGTCAAATGGAAATGGGAGGCATCAGCTGTTCAGTATATTCCCTTAAACTGCATCAATTGGATTCTCCCTCTATGTTGTGCAACAAGAAGGCTTTATTTCTTTTGATTTTTAATTGGAAAATAGGAATTTTTGATCCTCGTCTGTGATTTAATTTAATTTTTCTGCCTTTGAAATACATATCTCGTTATATTTTTGGTTTATAACATACCAAATTTAAAATATATATTGAAAGAAACTTGCATCAAGGGAGAGGCTAAAACTTTGACCATTTTTTATTTGTAGAAATGTTTCCTACCTGCACTCCTGAAAATCAGGTACCAATTTATAGCCATGATCCATAGTGTTAAACTCTTCAACCAATGGAAGTTGTTCCTCTATGCTACTCTGTTAGTTCCTTTTATAAACTTCAGAACCTTGGTCAAATCACTATTCAACCATCTAAATTTCATGGTAGCAGAAAACTATGTCAGTTATGTATTACTGTCATGTATTTTTCCCTTAGGACACTGGTGATTATTTGATATCAATAGACAATAGCTAATAAGTAGCAGGAGTAGGCCATTTGGTCCTTCGAGCCAGCACCACCATTCAATGTGATCATGGCTGATCATCCCTAATCAGTACCCTGTTCCTGCATTCTCCACATATCCCCTCTCCGCTATCTTTAAGAGCCCTATCTAGCTCTCTCTTGAAAGTATCCAGAGAACTGGCCTCCATCGCCCTCTGAGGCAGAGAATTCCACAGACTCACAACTCTCTGTGTGAAGAAGTGTTTCCTCATATCCGTTCTAAATGGCTTACCCCTTATTCTTAATCGTGTCTTGTTGAATTTCAGAAAATGCGCATGTTCAGAACAGGTTAGAAGTTATACTCTTATGCCTTATTAAGTCTGCCCAGGTAAGGATTATAGATGTTCTCCATCTCAAAGTGGAGGAGGAATGCAGAGCACGATTTGGTGCAGTGGCACCAAAATGTTTATCACTTTGGAATGCATATTTTGGACCATTTGAAACTTTTCAGCATGCTTCTTGTGCCCAGAGTAATTTGCAGGACTAGCTGCAAGCTCCAGGTTTGAGGAGCTGCAGAGGCATTGTGTTCCATCTCTCGTGATTCATTGTTCCTTGGATAGCATGTTTCCGAAGCCAAGTGGCAGAGGTTGATTTACAGACTACCAATCAAATGTTAAAAAAACTGGCAAATAATGCAGGAGACTCTTTTGATTGGCAAATAATATGGAGATTCACGTGAGGGGCAGGTTGCTCAAGGCCACATAGCCAGAAGAAAGGCAAAAGTTCTTGAGTGGCTCAGTGGCATGGGAGGGAGGAGAAAATTCAAGAGAGCAATAACTTTGTGGGCTTCCAGAATGATAGTAGCAGACAGGTGCCCCTGCCATTGCAGAGGGATTAGACAATAGGTGCAGGAGTAGCCATTTGGCCCTTCGAGCCAGAACCGCCATTCAATGTGATCATGGCTGATCATCCCCAATCAGTACCCCGTTCCTGCCTTCTCCCCATATCCCCTGACTCCGCTATTTTTAAGAGCCCTATCTAGCTCTCTCTTGAAAGCATCCAGAGAACCTGCCCCCACCGCACTCTGAAGCAGAGAATTCCACAGACTCACCACTCTCTGTGAGAAAAAGTGTTTCCTCATCTCTGTTCTAAATGGCTTACTCCTTATTCTTAAACTGTGACCCCTGGTTCTGGACTCCCCCAACTTCGGGAACATGTTTTCTGCCGCTACAGTGTCCAAGCCCTTAACAATCTTATATGTTTCAATGAGATACCCTCTCATCCTTCTAAACCCCAGAGTGTACAAGCCCAGCTGCTCCATTCTCTCAGCATATGGCAGTCCCGCCATCCCGGGAATTAACCTTGTAAACCTACGCTGCACTCCCTCAATAGCAAAAATGTCCTTCCTCAAATTAGGGGATCAAAACTGCACACAATACTCCTGGTGTGGTCTTACTAGGGTTCTGTACAACTGCAGAAGAACCTCTTTGCTCCTATATTCGATTTCTCTTGTTATAAAGGCCAACATGCCATTCGCTTTCTTCACTGCTTGCTGTACCTGCATGCTTACTTTCATAGACTGATGTACAAGGACCCCCAGATCCCGGTGTACTTCCCCTTTTCCCAACTTGACGCCATTTAGATAGTAATCTGCCTTCCTGTTTTTGCTACCAAAGTGGATACCCTCATATTAATCCGCATTAAACTTCATCTGCCATGCATCTGCCCACTCCCCAAACTGGTCCAAGTCACCCTGCATTCCCATAGCATCCTCCTCACAGTTCACACTGCCACCCAGCTTTGTGTCATCTGCAAATTTGCTAATGTTACTTTGAATCCCTTCATCCAAATCATAGCTGCGGTCCCTGAACTCTCTGAAAGTCCAGGTACACTACATCCACTGGCTCTCCCTTGTCCATTTTCCTAGTTACATCTTCAAAAAATTCCCGAAGATTAGTCAAGCATGATTTCCCCTTCGTAAATCCATGCTGACTTAGACCGATCCTGTTACTGCTATCTAAATGTGCGCTATCTCAACTTTTATAATTGACTCCAGCATCTTCCCCACCACCGATGTCAGTCTAACTGATGTCAGGCTAACTGGTCTATAATTCCCCGTTTTCTCCTTCCCGCCTTTCTTAAAAAGTGGGATAACATTAGCTTGGATTCTAGGATGGTATGGTGCTTCCTGTTATAGGGATCACGCATATCACTTGACATTCGTTACATTTCATAACATGGAAATAATAATCCATATCAGTATCAGTGATGCAACTGGAAAAGGGGATGAGGTGCTGCAGGCAAATTTTTATGAGCACGAAAGAGATCAAGATATGGGGCCACAAAGATAGTAATATCCAGATTAATTGCATTGTCACACACTAGTGATTTTAGGTGGAAACTTCCGATGAGTGTGTTCTGAAGGATGGTGCAGGAGGGAGGGCTTTTATTTTTGGGGGCATTGGGATCAGCTATGAGGAAAAGATGGAACCTGCACAGTCAGGATGATCCCCTATTGCATCTCAATGGAACCAGTGGCCAGGGAGTCTTAATAGGGCAGCACAGTGGTGCAACTGATAGAGCTGCTGCCTCACGGTGCCAGAGTCCCAAGTTCAATCCTGACCTAAGGTGCTGTATGTGTGGAGTTTACACTTTCTCCCTGTGACCACGTGGGTTTCCTCCAGGTACTCCGATTTCCTCCCACATCCTAAAGACATGTGGGTTTGTAGGTTACTTGATCTCTAAATGGCCTATAGTATATAGGAAGTGGATACAGAAGTGGGGTAACAGAGCTAGTGTGAACAGGTGATCAATGGTTGGTATGAATTTGGTGGCCTGAAGGGCCTGTTTCCATATTGTATCTGAATCAATCAACTCAATCAATCAATCTCAAGCTATTGGGTAACTGAGAAAGGTGTCAGAAGGAGTAATGAAGAACTGGAAAAATAAAAAAGTCAATGGATTTGGAAGGAAAAAACTGGAAAATGGATGATAATGTCTCGTTGAACTAAATTATTATGTCTAAATATAGGAAATTGAACCAAAGACACTAATAGCTTAGGGAAAAACATTATTGTGGTTGGCACAGTGGCATAGCTAATAGATGTTCAGCCTCACAGCTCCAGCAACCTAGGCTTGAACCTGACCACCAGTCTTGTCCACATGAAGTATGTATGCTCTCTTGTGAGGTTTCAGTCAGCTGCTCTAGTTTCCTCCCACCCACAGGTATGTGTGTTGGTAGTTTACTTGGCCACTTTATTTTTTTCCTTTCATGTAAGCGAGTGGTAGAATCTGGGGCAGGGGGAATTGATAGGAATGCGGGGAGAATAAAATAAGTTGGGAATAGTATAAAACTGGGCGAGTGATGGTTGGCACTGAGTCGATGGAACAGAGGGTATATTTTTGTGTTGTATGACTCAATGTCAAAGATTCTCATATCTTAGTGATTATTAAAAATGGCTTAAAGAGAGCGAGGAAGGGCAGCTCGTCATTCTTAAGGGCCTGTCCCACTTAGGCGACTTTTTCGGCGACTGCCGGAAAATAGGCTCTTGCCACATGGTCACATAGAAACATAGAAACATAGGTGCAGGAGGAGGCCATTCGGCCCTTCAAGCCAGCACCACCATTCATTGTGATCATGGCTGATCAATAACCCGTGCCTGCCTTCTCCTCATATCCCTTGACTCCACTAGCCCCTAGAGCTCTATCCAACTCTCTCTTAAATCCATCCAGTGATTTGGCCTCCACTGCCCTCTGTGGCTAGGGAATTCCATAAATTCACAACTCTCTGGGTGAAAATGTTTTTTCTCACCTCACGGGATGACGAGGCGTGTCGCCTGTATTGTCGTGAGCTGTTGCTTCAAGTGTTGTGGCCTTTTTCTTGTCACCGCTTGGTTTTGAAATGTTCAAAACCTCTTGGCGACAGTTAGTTTGACATTGCATGACTTCTCCTTGCGTAGGTGCTGTCATAGGTTGTCGTAGGCTGTCGCCAGGTTTACGCCATCTGGCGTTGTCTGTCGCCGGGTGCTGACTTCGGTGAATTCAAGTGGCGGCAGCCTACGCCATGCTACGTCAACCGGCGACAGTATTGGCGTCACGAGAAGTCGCGTTGCGTCATTTTTAAAAAAGTGCACCGCTCCACTTGTCTTCAGTTGACGCCGTCAAGGTCGTAGCTTGTTGTAGCTTGTCGCGGACTGACATAGGTTGACTTCGGTTGTCGTAGACTGTTGTCTTTTTCGTTGTAGGCTGTCGTAGGTGTTGTTGTGGGTTGACGTCATATGTTGCTTGTCATATGACGTAGCTTGTCATAGCTTGACGTTGACTAGGTGGCAGCCTATCATAGACTTTGTCGTAGGGGGCCTGTCACCGAAAAAGTAGCCTAAGTGGGACAGGCCCCTTAGTTACAGGATTTCCAGATGATAAAGAGAGTGGGATTAAAACAAGTGTGGTTGCAATGTTCATAAAATGAACAACCATAATTATGAAGGGATGATGATATGTTAGGATCTATAAATGAGATTTCCTGCTTTGAATTAAAGAATAAAAAGATGAGCAATCGTACTTCTGGGAGTGTAGTTTAAACTTTTGATTTGTTTGAAGGAGCTAAAAAATGGTAAATTAGTTTGATTGGCAGTAATAATGGAAATTTCAATATTAACTGGGAAGCAGCCAGTGTAAAAGATATAGAGAGCACAATATTGCTACATTACATCCAGGAGAACCTTTTATTTTCAGCAAGTGCAACAAGAGGAGGTGGAAGTGGTAGAGATGGTGGAGGGGAGCAATTTTCAATCACGTTTTGGTGGATTAAGCTGTCAGGCGCATGAGACACAAATGGATTGCATTTTTGTGCCAGAGATTATTATTGTTGGGAACTTCCGGTGGCGCTATGGAGTAGGAGGAACTAGCGCCGACCAGCTCCGCAAAAATTGTATTAAAAACGGGGAAAAACGGCGTTATTTATAGCTACTCACCAGAGAGGAACATTTGTGAACGGCACCAGCAGCCAGATAAGGTCCGTGACATCATCAGGCGCGCGACTTTTAAAGCAGTAATGT
Organism: Raja brachyura; assembly: GCA_963514005.1. The sequence continues at coordinate 75,112,571 of OY740782.1, forward strand.
CGATGAAAAGAACCCCCCCTCCCAAAGAGAAAAAATCAGTGCTGAAAAAAGAGGTAGGCCCAGTTGAAGCCTCGACCTCGAGTTTGACTGGCTCTCTGGAGGATATCCCAAGGAAGAAATCTGAAATGGAGGATCTGAAAGCCACCATGATGGGTGAGTTTAAAAAAATGAAAAAAGAATACAAGGAAGAATTTAAACTGCTCAGAGCTGATATTGAGTTATTTAAAGAGCAAGTTAAAGAGGAGTTGAAAAATGAAGTTGTAACCACAGTAAAAATTATGATGGATGAATGGAAGATAAAAGCAGATGCTGATCTTAAACAACAGATGGATGAAGTTAATCAGAAAGTTGGTGGTTTGGAACTCGCGGTCGATCTCAAGTTGGAACCTATTCAGAGAACACTTGATCAACAATGCGAGGCAATAAAGGAACTGACTAATATTGCTGATTCAAGTGCTAAGGCAAATGACAAACTTCTCTCCGAGAACAAGCGTTTAACAGATTTATTGAATAAAATAACTGAGAAATGTATTGACTTGGAGGGAAGGCAACGGCGCAAGAACTTGCGTGAAGGCAAGGAGGGAGCTCAAGACACCAGAGAATTTGCAGCAAATCTCCTTAAGAATGTTTTGAATCTGGATCAAGCACCGCTACTTGGCCGAGCGCACAGAGCAGTGAGACGACATTCAAAGACGGGTTCGCCACCAAGACAACTGATTGTGAAAGTAGTCTACGATCATGTTTTGGAAGATATGATGAAGATAATAATTCGCAAACAGAATTTGTTTTATGATGGTGACAAGATCAGCATATTCAGAGATTATCCTGCGGAAGTGGCCAGGAGAAGAGCCCTTTTTACTGAAACAAGGCACATCCTCAGGAATATAAAGGGCGTGAGATATGGTCTGATGTACCCTGCCACATTACGAGTGAGCTACGACAATAAAGAGCACCACTTCACTAAACATACCGAAGCTCTGGAGTTCACGTAAAATCGAGAAAGAGTTGGATGAGGAAGAAGGAGAAGCAGAGGGAACACAGAGAGAAGATGATGACGATGATGAGGACGAAGAGTAATGAATTTGAATTATACTCAACACTTACCTGATGCCGATCTACACCCAACATTAAGGAGGAAGAATGATGAACTTTTAAAATTATTGGATTTGGAGAGCTCAATGATTATTAATAATAAATTAATATATAATAGTATTAGTTCAGTACTAACCATTATTAACAAATGTATGTGATACCTCCTTAAATAACCTAAAATGATAGCAGCAAATTAAAACAATACAGTATTAATAAGAATGGGAATGTAACACCCCGCCCCTAAATATATTGCCCTTAAGGCATTTACGGAACTGGAAATATAAACATCTTTTTTTTTCCCAACGGAAGTCCGTAGTTTAACAGCCACGCTAGTGTGGCTTACACTAACACCACGTTACATAGCTTTAGACACTTTCTTTTTCCTGCACTTTTCTAATAATATTACTAACCTTTTTTCCTTTCTTTTTTATATTATTTTTTTTAATATATTATATGTGGAATTATATTACTTTACTTTTGAATGGTATTATACAGTAGACTGGAGGGGATATGTATGTCAAATAATGTTATTAGCATTAGTTGATCATAAACTAGGGTACGAAATTGGGATATATGTGGTGAGACATCTACCTCATTATAATCCACCATAATATCCATGCAAGACACTAACAAGCAAAAGGGGGGTGATGGAATCACCTTCTGTAGTTGGAATGTAAAAGGTATTAATGAACCAATTAAAAGAGGTAAGGTTTTGGCGCAATTAAATAGAATGCAAGCTGATATAATCTACCTTCAAGAGACACATCTAAAAAAAGAGGCACAATATAGGTTAACGGCAAATTGGATTTCTAGGGTGAATCATTCATCATTCACTCATAAATCTCGAGGAGTTGCCATTCTTATTCGTAAAGGTATTCAATTTAAACATAGTTCAATAATAGAGGATCCTGAAGGTAGATATATAATAGTTACGGGTGAACTATATTCGAAGAAGGTTGTACTTATGAATATATATGGCCCAAATTTTGATAATCCGCTATTTTTTAAGAAAATATTTAATACTATTCCTACAGTAACACAGAACAATCTAATAATTGAGGGCGACTTAAATTGCACTTTGGATAACTATTTGGACAGATCTTCAACCAAAAGGAAGGCTATTTCTAAATCCAGCGAATTTATAAATTCCTTTATTAGATCAGTTAATGTCAAAGATATTTGGAGAAATGTAAATCCTAATGGTTGAGAATACTCATTTTATTCCCCGGTATTTGGAACATACTCCAGGATAGATTATTTTCTAATAGATTCAAAACTTGTCCCATTTACGTATGACTCAAAATATCATAATATTATTATTTCGGATCATGCTCCATTAACGTTCAAGATTAATTTAAAGGGTATAACTAAAGGATATTCGCAATGGAGACTTAACCCTCATATATAAAATGATAAAGTGTGCTCAGATTATCTGGTTAAACAGATTGAATTATTTTTTGAAACTAATGATAACCCTGGAATATCATCATCTCTTTTATGGGACACATTTAAAGCTTTTATACGGGGTGCTATAATCTCAGCGCAGGCACATCTGAACAAGGAAAATAGAAAGATCCAACAGAAATTGGAAAATGAAATAAGGCAGTTGGACATGGAAAATGCTATGTCTCCGTCTAGGGTTATACATAATAAAATTGTAACATTAAAATATAAATTAAATGAGATACAATCAAAGTATGTTATTAAACTTTTTCAAAAGACCAAACAAGTACATTTTGAATTTGGGGATAAACCGCATAAATTGTTAGCTCGGCAACGAAGAAAATCAGAAGAAGAAAAAATGATATATAAGGTCAAATCTGAACAAGGAGAAATATTAACTTTACCAAAAGACATTAATGATAGATTCCAACAATACTATCAAAAACTTTATACATCAAAAGTGATGGATCAACCCGAGACAATAGAAACGTTTCTCCAGAAATGTCACATTAATGTATTAGATCGGGAAGGTAGAGAATTATTAGATGCTGAAATGTCAGCAAAAGATATTGAGGAATCAATTAGATCATTGAAGAATGGTAAGGCTGCAGGACCCGATGGTTTGGGGGTTGAATTTTATAAGAAGTTTCATGATTTGATCGTCCCACAGCTCCAAACTATGTACAAAGTTGCCTACGAACAAGAACAAGTTCCAGAAACCTTAAAAGAATCCACAATTACACTTATTCCTAAGGCAGACAAAGATCCAGAAAACCCAGGATCATATAGAGCAATAGCTCTTTTAAATACAGATCAAAAAATATTAACAAAAAATTTATCTCAAAGGTTAAGTTTAGTGATCAATAGATTAATACATCATGATCAAACAGGTTTTATTCCTAAACGTTACTCTACTTATAACTTAAGACGTCTATTTAATATCATTTACTAGAAAAGAATGACTGATATTGAACTAGCAATTATATCCCTGGATGCGGAGAAGGCGTTTGACCAGGTTGAATGGCCTTACTTATTTAGGATAATGCAGAAATTTCAACTTGGAGAAGGATTTTGCAAATGGGTTAGAATTTTATACTCTGGCCCAACAGCAAGAATCCTAACAAACCAAATGCTATCAGCAAAATTCAATATTTCTAGGGGTTGTAGACAAGGCTGTCCGTTATCACCTTTATTATTTGCACTCGCTTTAGAATTATTGGCCGAAAGGATTAGAGTAGAACCAGAAATTTATGGATATAATACCAAAACTACAATTAACAAAATATCTTTATATGCAGATGATGTTTTATTATATATAACAAAACCAGAGATTAGTATCCCTAAAGTACTTGAAGTGATAAATGAATTTAGTAAGTTCTCAGGATATCGAATTAACTGGAATAAAAGTGAAATTATGCCTATAACAGGAATTCAATAGAATAAATTACAAAAATTTCCATTTAAAATAGCTAACAATCAAATTAAATATCTTGGAATTAATGTATCAAAATCTTATAACTCTTTATTTAAATCTAATTTTCCCCAATTATTAAATAAATTAAAAAATAATATTTTATATTGGAAAACATTACCGATATCAATGATCGGTAGAATAAATGCCATTAAAATGATTTTTTTGCCTCAATTACTATACTTAATTCAAGCCATTCCATTATATCTTCCTAAACATTTAAAAAAAAATTGATTCTATAGTTAATAGTTTTATTTTGGATTATAAAAATCACAGAATAAGTAAAACACACTTATGTAAATCTAAGATAAATGGTGGCTTAGCTTTACCTAATTTTTTATATTATTTTTGGGCGGTTCAGATTAAGAATTTTAATTATTGGTTGATACAGATGGAACAGGACCCGGTTTGGTTAAGAATTGAAAAGGAAGATTGTTTACCATTCGACATAAGCACAATACTCCTTGCCCCTGGGGTGGTACAAAAAAAAATCATATAAGGAAAACCCTATAATTTTAAATAATATACGTACCTGGAAACAAATCATTAAGACTTTACATTTAGAAACTATGCCGCTTTGTTTACCAATTATGAATAATCCTATGTTTAAACCTTCGACATCGACGGATGTGGGGTTTAGACATTGGAAAAATTTAGGAATAATAAGGATAGAACATCTTTATAGGAATGGGAAATTCCTCTCATTTCAGGAGTTGAAAGAGATTTATGGATTGCAAGCAAATAATTTTTTTAGATATTTACAAATTAGAGAATATGTCAAATTAAATACGCTAAATTATAGTAATAGAGATCCAGGTTTACTGGATGAAGTATTTAAAAAGCATCCAACAACAGAAAAATTAATAGCATATATATACAATATTTTTTTGGACAGGGAAATGCCAAAAACTGAACTATTCCGACAAAAATGGGAAAATTAAATTGGTTTACCTATATCAGAAGATTTTTGGGAAGAAAGCTTACAACGAATTCATCGCTGTTCGTTAAATGCCAGACATACTTTGATACAATTCAAAGTAATACATAGATTACACTACTCAAAAAAGAAATTAAATAGAATTTTTCCTAATATATCACCATTATGTGATAAATGTCAGCACATAGAAGCCGATTTAACTCATAGTTTTGTAATATGTTCAAAACTTAATAACTATTGGACTGAGATTTTTAAAATTATTTCCATAGTTTTAAAGATCACATTAAGCCCTGACTTAAAATTAATTATATTTGGGGTTTTAGATTCAAACCAAACTTTAACAGTAAATCAAAGAAATTTTCTGGATTACTGTTTAATAATTGGAAAAAAATTAATATTACAAGGGACCATTATCCCCGACAATTAAAATGTGGACAGTGGAAATGTTGGAGACATTACAACTGGAGAGAATTAGGTTTATCCTAATGGATAAACTTGAGCTTTTTGAACAAATATGGTCTCCATTCACTGATTATATGAAGGGGTAGCTGGGCTCGGCATTGAAACTCAACAAGTACCCGGTGGAAAGATCAAACAAAAATGTTTAATTTCAGATTTATATACTCGTCTCTATATTTTATATTTAGAAATTTCTCCATTCATTGATAAGATGTATACTGTTTTCTTTTCCACAAGTATAATAACAGCTTACTAGTTATATGTTTTTTTTTGTTTGTTTTTTGTTTGTTGTTTTTTTATTTTTTTATTTTTTATTTTTTTATATTAATCAAATATAATCACACTCTTTTAATTACCCACTATTCTTTCTTTATTCTTTTTTCTTATTCTCTTTTTCACTCTATATAAAAAAGTGAGGCCTATATATATGGTTTGCTAATATTTATATAATTTTGGAAAGATGTATTAACTATATCTGAAAAAAATTGTTATATTATTTGTAATATGTATGGCCTCTAATAAAAATATATTTAAAAAAAAAAAAAAAAGATTATTATTGTTACATTTCAAATAGTTATAGGAAAGAACAAAAATCAAACCTCCAAATTGGGCAAAAATAAATATTGAGCTTTTAAGTACTTCAGTAAAATTGACTACAAACAGATATGAGGAAAAAAATCAGTCTTAGATCAATGAGATATATTGAAAAAGATTCAATGGAATTAAGATGAACGAGGCTTGTGTATCTGATGTAGATTATATGGATCTTAGTGTGGTTATTGACAAAGTCACATGTGGTAAGATGATCAAAAGATTAAAAGCTCAGAGAATTTAAGAAGAATTGTAAACTGTATCTAAAATTGTGGCAATTGGTGGAAGCAATGGTTGGTGGCTGATTTTGTGATTGGTAGGTGTTTCCTTTTGGGTTCCATTATATGCAGTCCTTGTTTTTATATAGAATAAATTAATTACTCAGAATTAAGTGTATGGAGGTCAACAAATAAGTTTTCAGATGGTACAAAAACTGGACATGAAGCTAACAGTGAACAGGAAAATAGATTGCTGGAGATATCAATGTAGTGGTTGTTGGGCAGAATATTCATTAATGGAATTTAATGCAGAGGATTATGAAGTAATGTACTTCTGGTGCAAATAATTAAGGTAGGATATGATGAATCAAAGGATACTGTGAGTTGTGGGAACAGACGCACCTTGCAGTTTATGTCCACTGATCTTTAAAGACAGCTCCTTGAAGGATAAGATAATATGGTGGTTAAAAAGTAGAATGCTTTTCTTTATTAGGTGAAGCACCCATAGGATATGATATTATAGTAATGGAGTTATGTTTGAACTGTACATGATACTAATCAGACCAGCCTGAGTGCTGCTTGTAGTTTTGGTCACATTATGGTACGGTGGTATTGCACTGGGAAGGACAGTGGTAGGACTGGGAAATATTATCCATGATGAAAGATTATATTGGTTGGCATAACTGGTGGACCAATTCATGTGGAGATGAAGATTTTGTTTCACCTTGATAGTGGTGCGTGTCCAAGACTCCCATCCGAAAGGGAAGTAGAATCTGCAACCTGCATTGCATTGAAAACTATTTGGATGTGTACTTGAAGAGCCATGATCTACAAGACGGTGTTGGAAAGTGGAATTAGGTTTAATAGCTATTTATCAGATGGACTGGACGCAATGTGCCAAATGGCTTCTCTCTTTGTCATAACTTTTTATGACTCTTGCTGTCATCTGTGTGTGACAGGGATAATGGGATTATATCTATATACAGTGTATTGTTAAAAACATTCTGTGCAGTGATTGTGGTTCTTTAAGGTTATTGAATATTCCAACATCCTGCACATAGAACTAGGAACAATGCCTGTTTCTGGAATAAATGGCGATGCCTTTGAGCATTTCGAAGTAGTAGGAAGATATGTGTATTATCCGTCTCAATTAGGATTCACCACCTCATCATTGGCATCTTGCCTACCAGGTCTATTGATTTCTAAAATAATCTAGAGGGTGAATGATTCCTCTCCATTTATTATTTATAAAACCAAAGTATTGTGGCAATCAGAAATCTGAAATTTCCTTAGTGCTCAACACATCAAACACCATCTGCGATATTAACATTTCAGGGCAGTGAACCTACATTAAAACTTTTCTGTTGAAAAATCATGAAACTGAATGATTGGAAACAAGGAACCAAAGAGTGGTTTACAAAAATAGACACAGTGCTGGAGTAACTCAATGGGTCAGGCAGCTATTTCTGGAGAACATGGAGAGGTGATGTTTCAGGTTGGGACCTTTCTTCTGACTGGTGTCAAATAATGATGAGGTGGCGTATAGGAAGGAGATTTTGAACCTTTTGACCTGGTGTCAAGGCAACAACCTTTCTCTCATGCCAGCAAGACAAAGGAGACCGAATGAAAGATGAAGAAGAATTTCTTTAGTCAGCAGGTGATGAATTTGTGGAATGTATTGCCACAGAAGGCTGTGGAGGCCCAAATGTATATATTTAAGGTAGGGATTGATAGAGTCTTGATTAGTACGGGTATCGGGGGTTATGGGGAGAAGGTAGGAGAGTAGGGTTGAGAAGGCAAGATCAACCATGATTGAATGGTGGTGTAGACTTGATGGGCTGAATGGCCTATAACTTATAAACGAGATCATGATCACCTTAACGAAGCAAAGCCTGTATGCATTGACAGTGCCGAAGTAGAGATGGTAGAAAGCTTCAATTTCCTTGATGTAAAAATCACCAACTTGTCCTGTACCACCCATATCGAGGCAATAGCAACTAAGCACACCAACACCTCTATTTCCTTAGAAGGCTTTGAGAATTTAGCATGGCCCCAACAACTCTCACCAACTTCAACAGATGCCCAGTGGAAAGCATTTTATTGGGATGCATCATAGCATGGTTTGGAAAACAGCTCCATCCAAGAACCACATGAATTGCAGAGAATTGTGGATGCAGCCCAGACTATCACACAAACCAACCTCCCTTCCATTGACTCTATTTCACTTCACACTGCCTCGGCAAGGCCATCAGCATAATCAAGGATGTTGCACCTGCTCATTCCCTCTTCCACCTGGCAAGAGGCACAGAAGTATGAAAACACACACCTTGGAATTCAGGGACAGTTTCTTCCCAGTTGTAATCAGGCAACTATCTACCTTATTGGAGATAGTAGCTCAGACTATCTTTAATCGGACTATCTTTAATCGGACTTTACGAGACTTTATCTTGCACTAAATGCTATTCCCTTTATCATGTATCTGTACACTGTGGATGGCTCAATTGTAATCATGTATGGTCTTTCCATTGACTAGTCACTGCATAACAAAAGCTTTTCACTGTACACATAATAATAAACTAAACTAAATATCTAAATGTTGAACTGATATTCTATCCCTAGAAGCTGCCTATCTTTGTCATCTGAAGTTGAATACATCCATTCATATGTGGAATTGGGAGAAAGTATCCGTACAATACAGAGATATTTGTTATTAATGGATAATGGCGGCAAGTTAAAGGGAATGTATTATTTCCATTTCCATCTAATTTGTTTATATGATCTTTATCTCACACTATGTTATTAGAGTCAGTGAGTCACACAGCATGGAAACAGGCCTTTTGGCTCAACTTGCCCATGCCGACCAAGATGCCCCATCTACACTAGTCCCACCTGCCCATGTTAGGTTCAATTTCCTTTAAACCTTTCCTATGCATGTACCCATCCAAATCTCTTTTAAATGTTGTTATAGTATCTTTGAAGGACATTAATAATAAATATATCTGTATTGTATGGATACTTTTTCCTGATCCCACATATGAATAGATGTATTCAACTTCAGAATTAATGTTAACTCTTAGATCAGTGCTGCTAGCCCAAATATATTAAGACTTTGAACTGAATATATTGTCAGCTCTGTACTTTGTACTGCATTGATTCTGTAAGACTTTAAATTGACATTCAATTGTTATTGTGTTTGTTTGTTATTGTCATTTACAAACACGATGGTTGTTAATAGATAAGAAAATAATCAATTTAAAGTGAAACTGACTAATAAGACTGGAGAATCGTTATAAAATCAAAAAATATATTAAAAACATGAAATTTTATTAAACCACTACCTTCTACATTGATGATAATATTACAAATTAATAACAGCTAATCAAAATGCTTATTATTAAAATTTAGGTTAATCATCCTCAATTTTAATCTTCTGCGTCATATTTTTACTGTGTGTGTGTAACTAATCCAACCTCTATTAGAATGTCTGGAAATTGAATTGCCAACATTTGGTGAATTTAAATGAAATATGAGTGAACAATTTGGCATCCTATATCATAATGGACATTCTTTGTAAAGGAATTAAATATCTTCCAAGATGATATGTTTCTGTAGACAAATAGGATTTAGGTTGATATCACTTATACTATAGTACCACATTAAGGCATGAGACCACAGATGCTGGAACAGCACCTTGTATTGCAACTGGGTATTCCATAACCCAACAGCACTTCTTCTGACCCCCTTTTCTCTCCTCCCATCTACTCTTGTTCTCTCATGTACCTCTTTCCTACAATACCACCCAGTCCCTTAAAATCCTGTTTGTTTTCCTTCCTCCATCTACTTCACCAGCCCACCACCCACACATTCCTCCAGGTGGATCTCTCTTTTCCCCAAATGCTCACTCCACTCCTCCCTCTGTTCCCATCTACTGCCATTCCTCTTTATTTAGTTCCACTCTTCACTATCTTTTCTTATCAGTTTCTAGAATCCTATTCTTCACTTATCAATTTCCAGGCTCTGTCGCTATCTCCATATTTCCCTCCCCCACCTACCTGTTACCTACCAATCAACCCGTCCTCCATTGTATCCATCAATCGGTGGCTAATGCTTGTTTGACCCTTCACCCTTGCCTCTTTACACTGGCTTTCTCCCCTCTAATCTTTCAATCTGGATGAAGAATCGCAACCCTAAACATTGACTGTCCAAGTGGTTCCACAGATGCTGTCTGACCCGTTGCATTCCTCCATCACCTCTCCTTTTTTGTATCACATGGAGGTGTAGAAATTGCATGACATCAAAAGCATGTTACAACTGCATTCTTCATTAATAAACCCCTGCCGATTTTAAGGAAACTTGGGGTTTGGCTCATTAGTGTGAACGAAACAATCTACCTATGCAGCAAAGTGTGTTATCGTGTCTCAAAATGACATGCTTAATAGATCCAGGTAAAACTTGACCAAACACATTGTCAAATAGGTTTTAAGGAACACCTTAAAATTAGAGACAGGACAAGAGTTGGAGAGGAAATTCAGAATTTTGCCAGCTAAATCTGAAAACTGACCTTCTAATGATTGTGGAAGTGCAGTAATATTTGAGGTGTTTGACATCTAAAGTACTTTTGAACATTTACTCTACATCATGATGCACCCGTCTTTTGTGACCGTGCCTTCAAGAGGTGGGCTCGCGTTGAGTTTCTCAAGGACGCAACATAATTGCACACCATCATTATTAAACTCCAGCATGTGTCGATACAAAGCAGTTCAAGAGGGAGACCAGTTGAGCCATGTCAGCTTCTTGCTGGATCAACCCAAATCACACCCTGGACACTGATCTTTCCCCACCCACAGCTATCTCTTTTGACGGCACTGGGCTGGAGTTTAAAAGGGTGAGGAGGGGACCTTATTGAAACTTACTGAATAGTGAAAGACCTGGATAGAGTTGATGTGGAGAGGATGTTTCCACTAGTGGGATAGTCTAGGACGACAATAGACAGTAGACAATAGGTGCAGGAGTAGGCCATTTGGCCCTTCGAGCCAGGACCACCATTCAATGTGATCATGGCTGATCATCCCCAATCAGTACCCCATTCCTGCCTTCTCCCCACATCCCCTGACTCCGCTATTTTTAAGAGCCCTATCTAGCTCTCTCTTGAAAGCATCCAGAGAACCTGCCTCCACCACCCTCTGAGGCAGAGAATTCCACAGACTCACCACTCTCTGTGAGAAAAAGTGTTTCCTCGTCTTCGTTCTAAATGGCTTACTCCTTATTCTTAAACTGTGACTCCCTTAACATCGGGAATATGTTTCCTGCCTCTAGTGTGTCCAAGTCCTTAACAATCTTATATGTTTCATTGAGATTCCCTCTCATCCTTCTAAACTCCAGAGTGTACAAGCCCAGCTGCTCCATTCTCTCAGCATATGACAGTCCTGCCATCCCGGGAATTAACCTTGTAAACCTACGCGACGAGAGGTCATAGCCTCAGAATTAAAGGCCGTTCCTTTTGGAATAAAATGAGGAGGCATTTCTTTAGTCAGAGGGTGGTGAATCTGTGGAATTCCTGACCATAGAAGGCTGTGGAGGCAGCCAATAGATATTTTTAAGCCAAAGATAGACAGCATCTTCATTAGTATGTCAGGGATTATGGGGAGATGGCTGGAGAATGGGGTTTGGAGGGAGCAAAAATCAGTCGTTATTGAATGGCGGTTGACTTGAAGGACCAGATGGTCTAATTCTGCTCCTATCACTTATGTCCTTATGACCTTAAATCGCACCCTGGACCCTGATCTTTCCCACCCATCTCTATCTCTTTGGTTGGCACTTGGTCTTGACTTGCTGGAGTTTAGGAGGGACCTCATTGAAACTTGCTGAATAGTGAAAGGCCTGGATAGAGTTGATGTGGAGAGGATTTTTCCACTAGTGGGAGAGTCTAGGGCCATAGCCTCAGAATTAAAGGATATTCTTTTGGGAATGAGATGAGGGGGGGATTCATTTAGTCAGAGGGTGGTGAATCTGTGGAATTCATTCATTGCCACAGAAGGCTGCGGAGGCCAAATCAATTGATTTTTTTTAAGGCATAGATAGATAGATTCTTGATTAGTACAGATGTCATGGGATTATGGGGAGTAGGCAGAAGAATGGGATGACGTGGGAAAGATAGATCAGCCATGATTGAATGGTAGAGTAGACTTGATGGACCGAATTGCCTAATTCTGTTCCTATCACTTGTGAACTCTTCTTTAAATATATATCACTGTGTTTTGAAAGATGGCCTGTGCATCAACCACTCCCATGGTTGGAACATGCAACAGACTATAAGATAAATGTTTCATCTCATTACAAATCTTTCGACAAAAATCCTTCCAGAAAGTGGTCTTTTCGGTGTGTTTAAATGCAATATGATCATTCTAGAGCCTTTCATATTTCCATCAGGTTTTCAAGTGTAATGTCGCAGGTGAATAGATTCGGCAGATCTTCGAAAACCGGAATGGGAACACCTGAACCGCGCTTCCGAGGCGTTGAAAGATCTAAACGCGTGATTTCCAGTGGCATTACCCAGAGTCCATCCAATGTCATGTCTGATGTGTTCGTTCTATTCTAATAGGTGTGAAGATTCCTCTCTGAACAAAGAGAAATCACGAAACAAGAGAACAGTGAACGCAATCCAGATAGACACAAAAAGCTGGAGTAACTCAGCGGCCCAGGCAGCATCTCTGGAGAAAAGGAACAGGAGACGTTTCGGGTCGAGACCCTTCTTCAGAAGGGGTCCGACTCTCTGGAGTCTGAAGAACGGTCTCATCTCGACCCGCAACGTCACATATTTCCTTTCTCCAGGGATACTGTCTGACCCGCTGTTACTCCAGCTTTTTGTGTCTATCTGCGGTTTAAACCAGCATCTGCAGTTCCTTCCAAACCTGTCAAAAAGGAGAGTTCAATCCAATTTTCCAGCACTCACGTAAATATTACCAAAACAATATGTATTTGCATTAAATAGCTAGTTGGCACATTGGAAAAATTGTAGAAAAAACACAATTTTGCTGATTAGTCGTGCCCAGCTTCAAATTCTGCTTTCACTCTCACCCGAGTCTATCAGCACCATACAACGTGAGCTAACTGCGTCTTCAGAGAGAAACTAACTTAGTGACAGTTTTGATCATATGATTTCAAAGGTCGAACAAATGTTTAAAGTTGTGCGGCTTGAACGGATTCAATTAAGATATTTTAAGTTGTTGTAAATGAAGAAATTAAGATATGTCATTACAGGGAAGAGTTGGGGATTTGATGCCTTGGTAGCACGGGGGGACATTAAAGTAATTGATGACAGTTTTAAATCTGTGGTCAATATACTTTGCGGCGAATCGGCTGGCATACGAGCAATGGAAGACAATTAAGAGTAATTAAATGTCAATTGTAATGGTCCCTTGGTGGCCGCATTTCACGATTGAAAGTGGTGAAATATTCTGGTCCCATTGCCAATGGTAAGTCCTCAGTCTCCTGAACTAGAGATCTATATCCATTCTACCCGAATTTGTGCCAGGACAAACCGCACTACTCCCAGGCAAGGAGACATGTCCAAGGGTGACTTCTGTACACCTTATTTTGAGGAAAGCAAGCACGTGCTCTGTTTCCCTGACCCACTATCGCGGGCTTGACGTCAAATAACTGTATCTAATGGCAACCTGGAGTGTGCCTATTAATAACAGACTGCTGGAGTCGGGGGACAATGGCAAATGCGGAGCTCGGCACCCAGCTTCAAAGCAGCAATCAATTGTGTGTGTTTGTGTGCACTGGGTGTCAAGGTGGATTTTCCAGACTGTCACCAATGGCGATGTTAATGTTTGCGCTGTCTTTCTGTGACATTTATTGGTTTCAATGAGAAGTTTCTGTTACGAAAGGTGACACCACTCTTGTGGAAATAATAATAATATCTGCATCCATTTCAAATTTTACTAAAGTGTGCTTTAAGACATTCTTTAAACACCCTAATAATCAGTCCAGTAAATACATACGAAAAATATAATATCAAACGGAATGTACAGATTTATTAACAAAGCTCACATTCATTCTTAGCATATTTAAAAGCAACCGTGGCAACTTAAAAGTAGCCAATATCTCCCGTCCTCCGTCTATACCACATCGCATTGGTCTTTTGGAAACATTTTAAAACACATCTGATGCCTCGTTTGACGGGCTGAATAATGTTTTTAAACAGCGGTAGAATCCATCATTCGACAAACTTTCCAGCCATCATTTAGTTTGCCAAAGATTTATCACTCTCACGGCAGTTAAATAGCGGCGTTCGCCCGCACGGCTTTCTGTGCGCTTACTGCTCTGCAGCACTGTCCGGGGCACTCCACAACTCTTCCTTCCAGACAGACAGAAACACTTTGAAGTGAATGCAATGGGCAACAAATGGCTGCAATAGCCTCGCTCTGTCGGCCGAGCATGGGCGAGCCCCCGGAGTCCGCCCTCTCTCCACCCCTTGATAAACACAAGTGTCGGGAGGCGGCTGCTTTCCAGTGGTAACTCTGCAGTGAGCGCTAGCTGGCGAGCAGGGCTGAGTTCAACGTCGGGACAGGGCAAGGTGAAGGTCCCAGCAGCGAATCCGGAGATGCTGGCAACTTTTTCCAGAGCAGGCAACTTTCCTCAGCTCCCGCGCCATGGCAACAATCGACTTTTCCGAGGTGGAAGCGTTCCTGGACCGGCACCCAGACCTCTTCGAGGACTATCTGCTGAGGAAGGGCAAACGCGAATCGGTTAGCAAGTGGTTGAAGGTGCACAAGGCGGGGAGGCTCCCCTGCACCGGGCTGGGCGAGGAGAAACACGCCTGCCGAGCTGAAGCCACTCTGCAGCGGTCGTGCCAGAAAGAGCTGAGGATGAGTTTCGCCCGCTCCCGGACCATGACCTGTCACCACACGTACGATGAGGTGGTGGTGGTTCGGGCCCCGAGCCCGGGCAGGCGGGCACTGCTGCGGAAGGCCAGCTCCCTGCCGCCCACGTCCGCCCACCTGCTCAACGCCCTGCTCGAGTCCCGGGTCAGCGCCCCACAGCACGCCTCGGCCGCCAGCCACCACAAGCGCTCGCTCAAGCAGACCAACGAGCGCGAGTTCTTCCTGGAGCTGGTCAAAGACATCTCCAACGAGCTGGACCTGGCCAGCCTCAGCTACAAGATCCTCATCAACTTGTGCATCATGGTGGACGCTGACCGATGCTCCCTCTTCCTAGTCGAGGGGCCGCGCCACAAGAAGAGGCTGGTATCCAAGCTCTTCGATGTACACTCGGGGACCACGGTGGTGCCGTCCTCCAGCATGGAAAACTCCAATGAAGTCCAGGTGCCCTGGGGTAAAGGGATCATCGGCTACGTGGCCGAACACGGGGAAACGATCAACATGCCAGATGCCTACGAGGTGAGCTTTGCAGCACTCTGAAGGCCAAAGAGGGCTTGCACTGGGACCCGCTGCCCCCCCCCCCCCTTTCATATCAACCGCCTACTCTTAAAAATGATTCATTTGAAAGCTTGTAATGACATGCTTGGGACCATTGAAAATTGCGCGAATACCCCACTGGCAGTGCTGGACTTACCTATAAGCTAAATGAGCTACAGCTTAGGGCCACACATCCTCGGGGGCCTCATTTTTTGAAATATATTTTTATTTTATCATTTTTTACTCGAATATTTTTAGAGAAGGGCCTCAAATTTCATACAGCTTAGGGCCTCACCAGGTGAAAGTCAGGCCCTGCCCATTGGGTGTCTCACGCAAGTCAAAACTGACGAAGCTTCATGAAAAGAGATTTAGGACGGGGGCGGGGAAGAAAAGGTTGATTTTAACTCTGACAAAAAGTGTGTATATATATGTTCCTGGTCATGGGTGAAATTTAAATACAAAAACATCAGCTTTACCTGGCCAACTTTACCGGAGGGGGGAGGGCAGAGTTGTTTAGTTTGGACAACACCACCCTCTTGCCCTTGTAATGCCAAAGTAAAGAAAAGGTTAGTAAATGCGAACAAGGGATGCTAGTCCTTCAGGATTGTCTGAAAGATTGCTGGAATATATGATTAATCCCTGGAGATGGACACAAAATGCTGGAGTAACTCAGTGGGTCAGGCAGCATCTCTGGAGAAAATGAATAAGTATCGTTTCAGGTCGAGACCCTTCATTAGACTGTTTGATGAAGGGTCTCGACTCGAATCGTCACCTATTGCTTTTCTGAGATGCTGCCTGACCCAATGAGTTACTCCAGCAGTTTGTATCTATCTACAGTGTAAACTAGCATCTGCAGTTCCTTCTTACACATTACCCATTCTTACACCTGGAGTATGGATATCAACAACCCAGAGAAACTATTACAGGAATGTTAACATAAAAGCTGTTTGAGCATCCTATAATAAATAATAAACATTTGGCACAAAACCATGTTTGACATTTAAAAAAAAAAACCTCATAATTTCTCCCTTTCTAATTACAAAATTGGTGTAGCATGTTAGGAGACCAATGGTAGTAGTGAGGGCAGTAGCATACCAAGCATGGTGTAGTGATGTAGTTGGCAAAGTGGCAGAGATAAGAGGGACAAACAAGCACATGCATGGTCTCCACAATACCCATTCAGAAACAAGTAAGCAGAGCTTGTACACATGGGCATTTATACTATTTAAGGATGTGCATCAGAGCTCTTTCAATGGTTGGGAAATTAAAATTCCTGCACAAATTTCCATACTGACCTTTCCTTGGCTATACTGTACAACAGCAGAATGCCAGCAGAAGTCCCCGAACCTCTGGGTTTCTCTGTTGACTTGTAAGGAACAGCATTGAAACCTCCATTTCCCCCACTCTACACCTTCATTTTTTAAAGGTAAACTGTAGCTCAGAAATTGAGTTATGAATGAATAGGTTTATTGCCAAGTATTCACATACAAGGAATTTGCTTGCTGCTCTGCCCGCAAGTGACAACATGACATACAGTGACAGATAGGAATGACACATAAAACATTAAACATGAATAATACAATATTATTGATTAAATATGTGAATTAAATAAAATACCAGAGCAAGAGGAGGCTACAGATTTTTGGTTATTGAGTAGAGCTACTACTCGTGGGGGAAAAAAAGCTGTTTTTATGTCTGGCTGTGGCAGCATTGATAGTCCGGAGTCGCCTTCTAGAGGGAAGTGATTCAAAAAATTTGTGGCCAGGGTGAGAGGGGAAAAGCACCTCCAGCGCCTAATTATATGGGAAGCAAGTGTTTGAATGTACCTTGAAACCTGTGACTAGAGGTTTATTGGCCTCCTAAAAGCACCAGGACTAGTGAAGAAACTGGGCCATGTTTATGTTTTGTGTTATGTTGTGTAGGGAAAGAGAGGATCAATTTCCATACTTGGTCAATGATACCAATTTTGTAGTGCGGTACAGATTAGAGGGGCTAGTTGACAATTTTGACCAAGAGTATTAAAAAAACAAGTGTCTGGAGAACCAGAAAAAGAGAAGGGAAATAGGTGGTATTACTTATGACAATTTGTCTTTATACTCTTTCCACTTTCTCATGGTAGTTTTTGCAAATCGTCTGGTTAGTAAAGCACCCTGCCAGTGGAACATATTTAAAAATATTTTTTCTATTGAAATAGCTCAAATTACAACACAATGATTAAATCTCAAAGCTTAAAACTTTTGCCTTCTGTCCTTTCTCCACTTATTGCAGAGCCGCACACCAGGTACTGTTGTACTCAATCTTCTTTCCACTGTCTCCAAGTCCTTGACATACTTCCTATAATAGTCATATGCAGGATTTATCACAGTACTCCAGCTGAGCCTAACAAGTGATTTATAAATATCAGTATCACTGCCTTCTGACGTAATCTAAGTTCTTTGCAGGATAAGACAAGAGGACATTCAGGGTCAATATCATATTGAATGCCTCGCCCCATCCTGTAATATTTGTATGGTATCATAGGGAAATTATACTTTAGAGGCTGTAAATAATTTCAATAACATATCCCCATTCATAAATATAAGCATTGAAACTGTAACTAACTGCTGGGATTAACATGATTATTTTTTAGTAGGTTGGGTTTTGACATCTTGGGTTTTAACAATATCAATTATCCATTACAAGGGTAGAATTAAGGAGGATGTCAATTGCCTCAAAAGCCAATGTATTTCATAGGATACAGTAGAGTGACCAAATAATTTATTCCTACTAAGTGCCAGACAAAACTCCATGCTAAATATTTTCCTATACAAGAAAACATGAAAATAATGCTACTTTTTAAAAAATCTTTAGATATCCAATGATACTTTTCATTCAAATGTTAATGCAGACCACATGTACCATGAAATGGAACAATAAACTATAGGGTGTGCTAGGATGTATTGTATTGCCACAGGCTAATTGTTGGGGGCTGCTGTTCAATGCTATGGACTTGTTATTATCATTAGTTCATGAAAACAACAAACAAACACCTTTTTAATTGGTAAAGTATTGAGGGGTTAAAAATAGAGCTGATCAGCAAATGACGGTGCAAATAAGTAGAAAATTGTATTCAAATTAATTGCTGAAATTCAGAATTGAACTATCACCTTTTGCTTTTCTGTAAAATACTTTCATTTTGCATTAGACTTGCAAGCATGTAGAAATGTACACATTTGAAAAAAATGCACCAAAATGCAGTTTTGTTGGGAAACAGCATAATCAAATGTAACACAACTGTAATAACCACATATCAAAATACTTACTAAAATTGCAAATGAGATACATTACTTTAATAACAGGATAGTCCCTAACTATACTACATGGGCATTGAGCAAAATGTTGTGGGATAGAAAGACTGAATATGAAGTCATGATTTATATAGCTTCGTAGGAGATTTAGAAGACATTGTATGATTTAGAACACAGAGACAAGAGACTGCGGCTGTTGGAATCTTGAACAAAATACAAAGTACTGGAGGAACTTGGTTTGTAGAAGGACTTAAGGTGAAATGTTGTCTGTCCACTTCCATCAACAGATGTTGCTTGACCCTTTGAGTTCCTCTAGCATTTAGACTTAGAATAGAATGCAAAGGAGAATGCATAAAATAACTATGTTAGAATTAGAATACGGTATATATGTTATACTCACCATGGGTCAGGAGAGACAAAGCAACTTTTGTTTGCAGCTACAGGAGCATGTAATAGCAGGAATATATTTTCAACAAATATCATTGTATGTCAAGAATTTGATTGAAACTATTGAATGCTACAAAGGTTAGTCATTAGGTAGACAAAAATGCTGGAGAAACTCAGCAGGTGAGGCAGCATCTATGGAACGAAGGAACAGGTGACGTTCGGGTTGAGACCCTCCTTCAGACTGATGCGGGGGGGGGGGAGCGGGAAGAAGAAAGGGAGAGGCGGAAACGGTGGGCTGTGGGAGAGCAGGGAAGGGGAGGGGAAAGAGAGAGAAAGCAAGGACTACCTGAAATTGGCGAAGTCAATGTTCATACTGCTGGGGTGTAAACTGCCCAAGCGTAATATGAGGTGTTGCTCCTCCAAATTGCAGTGAGACTCACCCTAACCATGGAGGGGGCCCAGGACAGAAAGGTCAGATTCGGAATGGTAGGGCGAGTTGAAGTGCTGGGCCACCAGGAGATCATGTTGGTTTATGCGAACCGAGCGGAGGTGTTGGGCGAAGCGATCGCCAAGCCTGCGCTTGGTCTCACCGATGTAGAGCAGTTGACACCTAGAGCAGCGGATGCAATAGATGAGGTTGGAGGAGATGCATGTCGTTAAGGAGAGTATCTCCTCCGCCTAGTGGAGCTCGTCCTTACCCTCAACAACTTTTCCTTTGACTCCCATTTCCTCCAAATCCAAGGCATAGCTATGGGCAATCCTTGTTCGAGGCGTACCGTGGCCTTATCCCCAAACTCTACCTCCGCTAAATTGACGACTGCATTGGTGCTACCTCCTGCACCCATGCAGAACTCACTAACTTCATCCATTTCACCACTAACTTCCATCTGGCACAGAAATTCACCTGGACCATTTCTGACATCTCCCTACTGTTTCTAGACTTCATTACCTCCATTGCAGGTAACAGACAACTGACCGACATCTAAGACAAACCCACCGACTCCCTTGGCTATCTGGACTACATTTCTTCCCACCCTACTTCCTGCAAGGACTCTATCCCCTACTCCCAATTCCTCCATCTAAGCCACATCTGCACCCAGGATGAGCTGTCCTCATTCTTTAGGGGGTTCCCCTCTTTGACTATAGATGAGGCTCTCACCAGGGTCTCCTCTATATCCAGTAGCTCCGCTCTCACTCCCCATCCCTCCACTCGTAACAAGGACAGTTCTCACCTTCCACCCCATCAGCCGTCACACAACAGATAATCCACTGACATTTTTGCCACTACCAACGGGATCCCACCACTGGCCACAACTTCCCATCTCCTCCCCTTTCAGCTTTCCGCAGGAACCGCTCACTCAGTAACACCCTGGTCAATTTGTCCCTTCCCACCCAAGCCACCCCCTCCCCGGGTACTTTCCCTTGTAACCGCAAGAAATGCTTCATTTGTCGCTTTACCTCCCCCCTCAACTCCATCCAAGGACCCAAGCAGTCTTTCCAGGTGCGGCAGAGATTCACCTGCACCTCCTCCAACCTCATCTATTGCATCCGCTGCTCTAGGTGTCAACTGCTCTACATTGGTGAGACCAAGCGCAGGCTTGGTGATCGCTTCGCCCAACACCTCCGCTCGGTTCGCATTAACCAACTTGATCTCCCGGTGGCACAACACTTCAACTCCCCCTCCAATTCCAAATCCCATGTTTCTGTCCTGGGGCTCCGTCATGGCCAGAGTGAGTCCCACTGCAATTTGGAGGAGCAGCACCTCATATTTCGCTTGGGCAGTTTACACCCCAGCGGTATGAACATTGACTTCAGGTAGTCCTTGCTTTCTCCCCATTCACTTACCAGCTCTCCCACAGCCTACTGTCTCCACCTCTTCCTTTCTTCTTCCCGCCCCCCACCCACACATCAGTCTGAAGAAGGGTCTCGACCCAAAACGTCACCTATTCTTTCACTCCATAAATGCTGCCTCATTTTGCTGAGTTTCTCCAGCATTTTTGACTGCCTAATGACTAATCTTTGTAGCATTCAATAGTTTTAATCAAATTCCTGACATATAATGATATGACTTTTCCAACATCTGCAGTTCTTTCTTAAAGATTAGTCATTAGATCAGGAGCAAAGATTTATGGCTTAATGGCACTTTCTAATGTTATGCTTGTCTATTTTTCATTAACATTAGCAAAGAAAGATGGAGCTCTCTATTGCCTAAAACAGAAGTTCTGCAACATTGATAGCAAGATGAGCAATTTCCATTATTCTGCAATGGTTCAATGTGTATTAATTGAGAAATTTTGCTTTCAAGTCGGTGACCTCAAAGCTACAATTGATGTTAAACATATAGACTCAAGACAGGCAAAATTACTAATATGTCTCCCTTATCCATTTATCAAATCAAAATGTGCAAGAGGAGAATAATTAGTATAGGACCATTGAATAATTAGTTCCTAACACATATCATAACCACTCATCATTTAGTGTAGAGTGAAAGGCAATATTTCAGGTTGACGATTGTTTTAAGGACAGATCAGCAGCCAGAAATGTTTCTTATCTCATTATAAATGGTGAATGAACTGCTGAGTATTTCCAGCAATTTCTGTTACCTTTTTAGACTTTTAAACATTCCAGTTTTTCAATCCTTCAATCTTGTTAGAATTTTTGATTAATTATACAGCTATTGGCAACCAGTTCACATTATAATATCTATTTGAAGCAAAATAAGTTATTTAATGTGGAATGAACTGCCTTAGATCTGTGATATGTGTCAGTTCAAATAATTTTAAGAGTGTAATCTCACTCTAATACATCTGACTTCTGATAGTGCATGTTTAAGGTAAGGACCATGACGTTTAGGGGACAATATAAGGAAGAATTATTTTTCACTCAGAGGGTTGTTGATATCTGGGATGGGTTACCCGAGAGGATAACACAGGCAGATGCTCTCAATATTCAGGAAGTATCTAGATAAGCCCTTGAATCTGCTAGGTTTCAAAGGGTAATGGGTCAAGTGCTGCTAAATGGAATTAGTATAGATGAGTAATGGGTCATTAGCATGGACAGGGTGTGTTGTGCATGGACTAGTCAAGTCAAGTTTTATAAAGTGCAAGTGAAATGAATTTGCCAGCAGCGGTACAATAAAAAAAGAACACACAAACACAATAAAAATTTAACACAAACATCCACCACAGCATTCATCACTGTGATCAAAGGCACAAAATTTGGCCAGTCCTCCTCCATTTTCCCCATGGTCGGGACCTTCAACCTCGCAGTCGCCGCTGCGAGCATCCAGATGTTCAGACAAGGTAAGTCCAAATAAGTCCTGAATCGGTGCCACCCCACCGGAGACCGCGGCTTCAAGATGGTGTAGGCCGCAGGCCAGCGGTCGAAGACTTAAAGTCCCCTCCGTGCCGCTGCAAGAAGCACCGTAGACTGCAGGGTCGGCGGTCGGAGCTCTTCGCCAGGGATCCCCGGCGAGGGACCCCGCTCAGGATGTTAAGTCCACGCCGCGCCTGCGGTAGAAGTTGACCGCGGGCCAGTGGTCGGAGCTCTTCTCCTCCCTGGTCCCCATCGAGGCTCTGGAAGCTGCGCAAACTGGAGCTCTGCAGACTGTGGCTTCAGGCTGCCATAGGCCAGCGAACGGACGCTCCCCTCCGGTGACCCCCGGTGAGGGCTCGCCCGCTCCATGACAAAAACGTCCTTGCAGCTGAAGCCCCAGGCACGTCTCCGGGAAAGGCCACACCAATCCTTGCTAATAGGCTCCATGGAGGAGGCGAACAAAACGGTTTCCCCCTTACCCCCCCACACCACCCATTGGGTCCCATGTTCACACGAGAGGGCTGGTCCCCCAACCCAATATTGCACCTCTCCACCAATATTGGTGGCCAGTGGGGTGGGGTTTCTGGCATGCTAGTATGGGTGTTGTGGGCTGAAGGGACTGGTTTACAGAGGGATAGTATGGACACTGTGGGCCAATCTGCCAGCCCATTCACAGCTACCAAATTCAAGTGCAGTTCCATGCCATTTCAAGCAGGGTGCAAGGCTACTAAACTCGTGCAGTTTCATACCACTTCAAGCAGGGTGCAAGGCCACCAAATTCAAATGCAGTTTCATACCATTTCATGCAGGGTGCTAGGCCACCACATTCAAATGCAGTTTCATACCATTTCAAGCAGGTTGAAATCGCCACAAAACACCACATAAACACCACACTCACAGTTCAATAGACATTCAGTGTGTTCAGTTGATTCACAGCTCACAGAGTCATGACCTCTCCCTCCCCCATCTTGCAGAGACTGAGCCACACCCACACTTCCGGGTTTTATAATCCCTCCCCCCTCCCACCGGAAGGGGCATGGTCTTCATAGCGTGATTGACAGGAGAGAGATTCACAACATTTTTAAAACACTAATAACACATTTATTTTTCATTGATGGGAAGAATCCTCTGCACCTGATGAGCGGAGATGGACTGAGTAAGATGGCCAAAAATCACAGCCGTAAGTGGTAGCGTTTTATCTAAAATCAATATACAGTGCAGCCAACCACCACCAACCATTTGCAGTGCTTTTACTTCCAACCAACCAACACCAACCATTTACAGTGCTTTTACTTCAAACCAACCACCACCAACCATTTGCAGTGCTTTTACTTCAAACCAACCACCGCCAACCATTTGCTGTGCTTTTCCTTCAAACCAACCACCACCAACCATTTGCTCTGCTTTTACTTCAAACTAACCACCACCAACCATTTGCTGTACTTTATTTCAAACAAACCACATTTTCATTTTCAAACCACATTAAGGGCACTCCAGGTCAGTAAACCTACACTCACAGTTTAGTAGACATGTGTTCAGTGTTATTCACAGCTCAGACTGCGAGACGTGACCCTCTAGCTTCCCCCATCTTGCAGAGACTGAGGCACTCAACACTTCCGGGCTTTATAGTCCCTCTGGAAGGGGTGTGGCCTTCAGGAGAGAGAATCTCAACATTTTTTAAACACTAATAACTCTTTTTCATCGATGGGAAAAATCCTCTTGTCCTGCGCAGCGGAGGGGGACTCTGAGTAAGATGGCCAAAAATCACAGCTGCAAGTGACAGATCAGAATTTTAGTAAAATAGCTGGTTCTATGACTGTGTTATGAGGCATGCGAGACGGCATTTATGTGGTCATTGCTGTTTCCCCAATTAGGGGCATCACATTAGTCTCCATTCTGAGTAGATCTCGGAAATATTATTTATAAAGTTTTTGCTAATTTTGCTTCCTTTCGCCATGTTTCAAATTCTATTTATCTAATGTCTCTACGGAAAGCATTCATCACACTTTTAACATATTTTAGATTTATCACTTGCTTATCTCCTGTAGGCATTGGTGTAAAGTTTTTTTTATGAATTGTTAATGTGTTATTTTCCTTTTCCAAGCTCGGGTCATCTCATTGTTGGGTGCAAATTGTTCATAAATCAATGTAGGAGAATGTAGTTTACGGCTTGTTATATAATAACTTAATGATTTTTTTTCCATCATTCGATGATGCTGCTTCTCACCAATCAAAATGTATTTCTCATCACCAAATGGTGTTGAGAGGTGGAGATGAGCTGCTACTGTCCTTTTGGTGAAGATCGTCTGTTGTCCCAGAAATGATCATAATCCATATCGATGATAAACATGAGGGATTGTGTGTAATATATCGAGGTTTGCACTTGATACAGATCAAGCAGGCAGTGTGAAGGATGTAGTGGCGTTAGGGGTTATAGGGAGGATGTAAATAAGCAAAGACAAGGTATATGGAAAAAACAATATGGGGGAAAAAAAACCTAAATTAAAAATAGTTTTTAAATTATGAAAGATTGACACCGGGACCTGTTGACAGGAATCACTGAAATTAGACACGCAGGGCAAGCAAGCAATTAGGGATGCAAATGGTATATAGTATTGACCTTTTACAGGTAGTTTGCATACAAGAGTAGAGGTATCTTGCTCCATTTATATAGAACCTTAGTAAAACCACTTGGAACGTAGAACAGTACAGCATAGGAACGGGAGCATGCCTGCTCTATAATGTATATAATGGATTTCAGTTATAGTTGACCGAGGCTCCGTTGCACCAACCCCCAATGAGCTGGCGCCATGTAGTGTGCTTCCAGTTGCCGGAGCGGAGAGAGCGGGCATCATGAAGGTGGCATGATGACCGGATGTGTCCCCGGTGAACTGAGAGTGGACCCGTGGGCTTTGCGAATCCCCAGCTTGTGAATTCCTGCTTGTTTATCCCCCCCCCCCCCCCCCCCCCAACACTGCTTTATTTCCTTCGCAGCCTTGGATTAAATCTTACCCCCTCACTTGGTTATAGTGGTCAATTGGCAATAACAGGCACCCCCCCCCCCCCTCCCCCACCCCAACACGGTCCGTTTTATAGCGAGGATTTACTGTAATTCCAACTGCTTGCACATGGTCTGTGTCCTATTCCCAGCACCTCCCCAGTAGTGCATTCTGGGCACCTTTCACTCTCTGTGTAAAAAGCATGCCCCGCAACTCTCCTTTAAAACTTTCCTCCTCTGACCTAAAACTGTGTGTTAATGTACTTGACATTTCCCCCCTGGGAGAAACATTGTCTGCCCTGCTTTCTAACAGTTGCCCTTCATCTTGTACTCCAGAGACAATGATTCCAGTTTGTCCAATTTCTCCTCATGGCTAATAGACTCTAATCCATGCACATTCCTGACAAACTTGTACTGCACCCTGTGCAAAGCTGTCATACCCCTTCTATGCTGTAGTGACCAGAACTGCAAACATTTGTCCAAATATAACCTAATTAATTTTTATACACCTGCAACATGACTTGCCAAATTTTTACTTATTGCACTGACTGATGAAGGTAAGCATGCCGTGCACCTTCTTTACCAACCTATCAATTTGCATTACTCCATTTCATGAGCTATGGATTACACTCCAAGTTCCTACTGTATACCAATGGTCATAACGGTTATGCCATTTACTGTATACTTCCTCTGCATTTGATCTTCCAAAATTTAACGTTTCACACTTGCCCAGATTAAAACTCAATCTGCTATTTTTTTTGTGCTCATATTTCCAACTAATATATATCCTGCTGCAGCTTCCTAACTTGCACTTTGTAACTGATGAAGTTGTCAGCATAATAGTTGTCCACTACAGGATATTCAGCCAATGATCAGTTTTTGTAGGCACACTGCCTTTGTGGCTGTTTCAGTTAAGCCTCTGGTGAATGCTAGCTCCTGATTCACCCGCTTGCCTGTTTCACCCACTTGCATGTTGATGCTGGAGGACAAGGCAATGACAAAGCCAATGAATGTCAAGGGAGTGATGAGGTAAGAGATGGTGTGGGTCTAAATGTTGACCTAGTTTTGTTGCATACAAGCCGCTTCAGCTGAACCCCACCTCTTCCCCTGTGCCCCACATGGACTTGCACCTATTTCACCCCTTCCATCTTCATTCTTTGCTCTCGCTTCACAATTCACAAATCTTCAATCCCTTTTGTCTCTCACCTTCTGTCTTTTCATCTCTGGTCTTTGTCGAAACATCTGCATATCATTTTGGAGAAATTGGTTTCATAGTTTCTCATTGAGTAGAAGTGGACAGCAGGGCACTTGTAATTTTCAGAATTGAGATTATTGAATATTGTCAGTAAAGGGTTTCCTGAAATAAGGAGAGAGGGGAAAAGATGGATGTAAATTGAATTTGAGTTGAATTAAATGTTGATTAAATTGCAGAGCTAAATACTGTTGTCTGCTCCCATAATGAATTACAGATATTGTATTGGATTGGAGCTCCTTTCTTATTGTGCTAATAACAGTTTTTGGCAGAGTATCCATCCTTTTATTTTTCCATCAGTTTAGAATCCTTGGTCTGCTTGGCTCATTCCTTCTGACATTCTTGAAAGTTCTTGGAAAGCCTTTCAAATAGCTGGTGAATTGACATGCCGGTAGATTGATGCTGTAATGTACTCTAACATGACTTTAAATTTATGCAACAAGGGAAGATCAAAGTTTTAATTTTAACAGGAACTATATCCTTATAACCTTGAGACCATGATTTATGTTGTCTGCTCTTAGATGCTAAGAATTGCAATCTGGCATTCTCTTATCATATTTTTGTTTAACTATTTGGAAATCTAAAGTCTAAACCAAAACTCTGTGGATTAAACTGTTAGAAATCAAAGCACACAAATCATTTAGAATTGGGAGTACTAAAAAATTTGAAAACAAATTTGGGTTCTTTGGAAAACCGTCAGTTATTTCATCTTAAAACTTCTCATGTTACAAAGATTGCTACGAGATTGCTCTGGATGCAAAACTACAGAAAGTTATTCTATTTTATGAGAAAAATAATGCTGTTTTTCCCAAATCAATGTTATTAAATGGAATTGAAATGCATTGTGATATAACCATATAACCATATAACAATTACAGCACGGAAACAGGCCATCTCGGCCCTTCAAGTCCGTGCCAAACAACTTTTTTCCCTTAGTCCCACCTGCCTGCACTCATACCATAACCCTCCATACCCTTCTCATCCATATGCCTATCCAATTTATTTTTAAATGATACCAACGAACCTGCCGCCACCACTTCCACTGGAAGCTCATTCCACACCGCTACCACTCTCTGAGTAAAGAAGTTCCCCCTCATGTTACCCCTAAACCTCTGTCCCTTAATTCTAAAGTCATGTCCTCGTGTTTGAATCTTCCCTATTCTCAAAGGGAAAAGCTTGTCCACATTAACTCTGTCTATCCCTCTCATCATTTTAAAGACCTCTATCAAGTCCCCCCTTAACCTTCTGCGCTCCAGAGAATAAAGACCTAACTTATTTAACCTATCTCTGTAACTTAGCTGTTGAAACCCAGGCAACATTCTAGTAAATCTCCTCTGTACCCTCTCTATTTTGTTGACATCCTTCCTATAATTGGGTGACCAAAACTGCACACCATACTCCAGATTTGGTCTCACCAACGCCTTGTACAATTTTAACATTACATCCCAGCTTCTATACTCAATGCTCTGATTTATAAAGGCTAGCATACCAAAAGCTTTCTTTACCACCCTATCAGCCATATGTCTTTTCACTTTTGGGAAACTTCACAATTTCAGCTGAAATGTCATTTGAGGTAAAATAAAATAACTTCAGTATTAAATATTTTATGCCCAATTGCCACCACACAGCTGTTGCAAAAAATGAAAGTAATAACTGATCTGATGTAACTATTAACAGCTGACAAAATAATTCCCTAATTAGTAATATTCAATTGTACAGCACTTTCAGAAGTACATGGATGGAAATGCTATTTTAATTGAATTCAAAGCAACTGTGGATGTCTTGTGCCATTGTCCATAATTAAATCACTTTTTAGTTTTCTTTTCGATTATTTTATTAGGAAAATGTGAATATGGCCCATTATTCAAATGTCCACTGATTTTTCTGATTTGATTTTTTGTTGCATTTTCAGAAGAGTTTGTTTGCAAATGGTCAGATTTGAAATAATTCTTCATTGGAACCCATGTAGAATGTTTAAATGTTTCTGGAAACTTATACTCTCATTCTGTTGAGCTTTTAAATCTGGAAACTCGAGATTACAAATGTTTGAAACCGGTGCAAAAAGCCAACAGCTGGAAGAACTCAGTGAGTTGAGCAGCATCTGTTGGTGGGGAGGGAGGGGAGTGAAAGAATTGTCGACATTTACAGTGGGGGCCCAGCATCAGGACTTGTTTTTAAATTGGTATTGATATTGGTCTACTATTGTCACATGTATGGAGATACTGTGGAAAAAACTGTGCGCCATACAGTCAAACCATACAATTCATGAGTACAATCAAACCATACACAAGTAAAACATGTAGTGCAAAGATAAATATACCTGAGTGCAGAATATCCAATTACAGTATTGCAATGTTCCAGATACAGAGAAAGTGTGGGTAAAAAGGAAAGTACAGGGGCTGCAATGAGGTTGGTTGGGAGTTTCGGACTGCATCCTAGTTTATGGGAGGACCATTCAGTAGCTTGAAACAGTAGAGAAGAAGCTTTTGCTGAAGCTGGTGGCATGTACTTTCAGGCTTTTGTATCTTCTGCCTGATGGGAGAGGGGAGAAGGGGAATGATCGGGGTGAAAATGATCCTTGATAATGCTGGCTGCTGTCATGAAACAGCATGAAGTGTGGAGGTCAGGGAGGCAGATGGGGGAAGCCACTGATTTAGGTGACAGACTGCTACATCCACAACTGTAATTTCAGAGCTGTTATCAAATCAAGTTGGGCTTGGTGCAATTCCGATGACTGAGTAATGATCTGACCCTCCGATTCAATTCACTCATTACGTTCTTTTTAATATTTCCTGATGCCTCTTCTTCCCGTTTGCATCCTTATGCCATCAATATTACCATATGTATTTAGTTATCTCTGAGGATTTGTTTCTTTATTAACCTTTCCTCTGCAGCCTTATTATTATTCAGCTCCATTGGAGAACTATGCCACACAGGTCATAAATTCCCCCAGGAATCATTGCTACGATTGTCTCTTCTCCTTTGAAATCTGCCATTTTGCCCTGCTTCTCCATCAGCCGTCGTTTTTTTTCTACCATCCCACTGCACTGTCAGGTTACAGCTGTTTTTTATTACGAAGTCAGTACCAATTGTGAGATACAGAAACAAAGAACTGCAGGTGCTGGTTTACAAAACATGAGACAAGTGCTGGAGTACTGATGCTGTCTGACCCGTTGAGTTACCCAGCACTTTGTGTAGCAATCATGGGATCCTGACAATTGAATGGCCTTAAAGCCATTCTTTTCAACAGGGGTGTGGCAATTTGTATTGCAAAACACTGCTTATTTGTGTCATCTCCTACAACAGACCAATAACTACCGTTAAAAGACACAAAATGCTGGAGTAACTCAGCAGGTCTGGCAACGTATCTGGAGAGCTTGGATATGTGAAGTTTCAGGTCGAGACCCTTCCTCAGTTGTAATATTTTAAAAGTGAAGTTTAATATATAGTTTAGTGTATTTGTTGCTGACATTTAACTAATTGAAAAATTATGCGATATAGCCGTAATTGTGGTTAACAGTTATAATTGATGGGTGGTTGTAGTTGATGGGTGCATTGTTAATGATGAATCGGAGGTAGACAGTTAGGATGAGTGAAAGATTGTAATCGATAGATCATTGTAATTCATCGATTGATGGTAATTAATGAATATTTATACATGATGTTTGAAATTCAAGGTTATTACAGATTGAACAGTGCAACACAAGAACAAGCCCTTTGACCCACAATGTCCATGCTGAACATGACGCAGACCACCTCTTATCTACTTGCACATAATCCATATCCCTCCATTCCAAAATGCTTCTCCAAAAGTCTCTTAAATGCCACTATCTTATCTGCCCCATCCTCCAACCCTGGAAGCACATTCCAGGCATTCCCCCCCCCTCCTTTAAACTTTGCCTCTATCACCTTAAGGCTATGCTCTATAGTATTTAATTTTTCCATCCTGGGGAAAAAGGTTCTGACTGTCTACCCAGCCTACGCCTCTCGTAATTTTAGATAATTCTATTAGGCCTCGCTGCAGCTTCTGTCATTTCAGAGAAAACAAACCAAGTCTGTTCAACTGTTCTCCCTGCAGCTAACACCCTGTAATCCTCACATCATTCTTGTAAACATCCTTTTTCATCCTTTCCAAAGCCTCCACATCCTTCCTGTAATGGGATGACCAGAATTGCATGCACTGCTCCAAATGCAGCTTAACCAAGGTCTTATACAGCTGCACTATGCCTTTCTGACTTTTATACTCATTGCCCTGACCTGTGAAAGCATGCATACTTTCTGTTGCCTTTATCACTCTGTATACTTGTGTTGATACTTTCAGTTATGGGCTTGGACCCCAAGATCCTGCTGTTAGGATTCATGATATAATTGGGTATTTCCCCCCTTGCATATGACTTTCCAAATCATGACACCTCACACTTGCTCTGATTAAGCTCCATCTATCATTTATCCACCATTTCTATAATTGATTTATATCTTGCTGTATACCTTGACAGCCTTCCTCACAGTCCTTGACCTCAAAAACCTTAAGTGTCATCTGGAAACTTACCAACCAACCCGTCTTCATCATTTGTATGTATCACAAACAGCAGAGGTCTTTGCACAGATTCTTCTGAAACTCCACTAGTCACAGACCTCCAGCCTGATTATTGTCCTTCCACCACAACCTTCAGACTTCTATTACCAAGCCAGTTCAGAATGCATATGACCAAGTCACTGTCGATCCCATGCTTCATTTTTCTGGATGAGCCTATCATGGGGAAAATATCTTTGTCAAGGATCCTGCAATTTCCTCTCTTGCCTCTCTCAATAACCTGGGATTAATACGACAGTCCAAGGCCGGATTTACGTATAAGGTTCACAAGCTTAAGCTTAGGGCCTCAAGGTCTAGCGGGGCCTCGCAGAGCTGGATTTACCACTAAAGCCTAGGGCCTCAAAATCTAGGCGGCCTCCGGCCAAGGCAGGACACCTGCCATTCAACTCTGCGCGGGCCCCCCTCTCTATCTCTATCTCTATCTCTCTCTCTGTCTGTTAATCTCCGTCTCCGCCTGCCATCCGTATCCATGTCCGGGCCGCCGGCTCCGCTCTCCGCTCGCTCCTCATCCCCCGGCACGGCAGCCCGCCTTGCACATGCGCACTGCTACGGCCAGCACATCCTACCCCCTGCACATGCGCACAACCACGGCCAGCACATCATCGGCCGCCTTGCACATCTGCAATGCCACGGCAACTGGTTGGCGCTGGGCACTTTCTCCCACGCTTTGAATTGTGGGAGATCTGGCCGCCATTGCTGTCCGGTCGCCGCCTCGCCGCGACCGCTGAAAACCAATGCAGAATCACTCCCTGACCCTGGATCTGGAGTAACTCGCTGGAGTAACTCTTGCTTCTGATTTCATGGTCGTCCATAAATATTCTAAATGGAATTTAAACTGGAGGTGGTGGAGGGCTGAACAATAGCAGCCTATTGCATTTTATCTGTTTATGTATTGTGTCTATGGTCTATGGTATATAAACACACTGAACTTTTATCTCCTGTTCTGTATTATGTTTACATATTCTGTTGTGCTGCAGCAAGCAAGAACTTCATTGCCCTATTTGGGACACATGACAATAAAACTCTCTTGACTCTTGACTTGGGCTTAAGCAAAAAAGGGTTCTTGGGGGAAAAAAGAGGTACCTTAAATTTAGTTGCGTCTGTTGGGTAACTATGGTAGGGTGAAGACTATTCCATGCTTTGGTTATGCGGGGGAACTCAATGGAGCAGGCAGCAACTCTGGATAGAAGAAATTGGGTGACGAAATTGGGTAATGACCCTTCTTTAAACTCCCTCTGGTTTTAGTGTTTTTAGTTTAATTTAAAGATACAGCGTGGAAACAGGCCCCTCGGCCCACCGAGTCCATGCCGACCACCGATCACCCGTACACTAGTTCCATCCCACACATTAGCGAGTAAGTCAAGAGTGTTTTATTCTCTTACGTCCCAGTTAGAACAATGAAATCCTTACTTGCAGCAGCACAACAGAATATGTAAACATGGTACTCTGTGAACAATGTTATAAACGAGAAAACAAATCTGTGTATATTTATCTATGAATATAAACTATATATATATATAGTTTATATACCCACACACACACACACACAATTTCCCTCCTGGGATTAATTAAGTTCTATCGTATAGTATCGTGTGTGTAGGAAGGAACTACAGATGCTGGTTTAAACTGAAGATAGACACAAAAAGCTGGAGTACCTCAACAGGTCAGACAGAATCTCTGGACAAAAGGAAAATATTATGTTTTGGGTGGGGTCTGAAATAGGTTCCTGCACACCTTTGGAATGTGGAAGGAAACAAGAGCACCCGGCGACAACCCATGCGATCAAAGGGAAAAGGAGCAAACTCCATAAAGACAGCACCCATATTCAGGATCAATTCCGGGTCCCTGGCACTTTTAGGCAGCAACTTTATGGCCAATGTACTGCCCCATAGTCTTGAACTTAATTAAAACATACAGTAGCTGTAAAGGGGGACATAGCGTCACTTGGAGATTTAAAACTGAAAATTGATATCTTCATTTTTTTAGTAACCAAAGTTATCAACGTATATTTTTTTGTTTGTTGGAAAACAAAATATAGTGGCACAGCTGGTAGACTTGCTGCCTCACACGCAAGAGATATGTGTTCGATCCTGTACTCGGGCACTGTCTGTGTTGAATTTGCACATTCTCCATGCAAGCGTGTGGGTTTCTTCCCACATCCCAAAGACGCATTGGCTTTGTAGGTTAACATGTCTCTGTAAAATTGCCCCTAATGTGTAGGGAGTGTGTGAGGAAAGTGGGATAACAGAACTTGTGTGAATGGTTAGACAAATTTGCTGGAGAAACTCAGCAGGTGAGGCAGCATCTATGGAGCGAAGGAAATAGGCAACTTTTCGGGTCGAGACCCTTCTTCATACTGATGTGAGGGTGGGAGGGACTTGAAGAAGAAAGGAAGAGGTGAAGACAGTGGGCTGAGGGAGAGCCGGTAAGGGGAGGAGAAAGCAGGGACTACCTGAAATTGAAGAAGTCAATCTTCATACCGCTGGGGTGTAAACTGCCCAAGCGAAATATGAGGTGCTGCTCTTCCAGTTTACGGTGGGCCTTACTTTGGCCATGGAAGAAGCCCAGGACAGAAAGGTCCGATTCGGAATGGGAGGGGGAGTTGAAGTGCTGAGCCACCAGGAGGTCAGGTTGGTTATTGCGGACCGAGCGGAGGTGTTGGGCGATGTGATCGCCAAGCCTGCGCTTCGTCTCATCGATGTAGAGCAGCTGACATCTAGAGCAGCGGATGCAGTAGATGAGGTTGAAAGAGGTGCAGGGGAACCTCTGGCGCACCTGGAAAGACTGTTTGGGTCCTTGAATGGAGCCAAGGGGGGAGGTAAAGCGACAAGTGTAGCCTTTCCTGCGGTTGCTAGGGAAATTGCCAGGAGAGGGGGTGGTTTGCGTGGGAAGGGATGAATTGACCAGGGAGATACGGAGGGAGTGGTCTCTGCGGAAAGCCAACGGGGAGGAGATGGGAAGGGTGGTAAAAAAGCTGGAGAAAATCAGCGGGTAAGGCAGCAACTATGGAGCGAAGGAATAGACGATGTTTCAGGTTGAGACCCTTCTTCAGATTGATGCCGGGGGGGGGGGGGGGGACACAAACAGGAAAGGTAGAGGCAGAGATAGTAGGCTGTGGGAGAGCTGGGAATGGGAGGGGAAGGAGGGAGAAAGCAAGGACTACCTGAAATTAGAGAAGCCAATGTCCCTACCGCTGGGGTGTATACTACCCAAGTAAATAAGTAGATGGGACTAGGGGAAAATAAATGGTCGGCACGGACTGGAAGGGCCGAGAAGGCCTGTTTCCGTGCTGTAATTGTTATATGGTTAAATATGAGGTGCTGCTCCTCCAATATGCGGTGGGCCTCACTCTGGCCATGGAGGAGGCCTAGGACAGAAAGGTCGGATTTGGAATGGGAAGGGGAGTTCAAGTGTTGACCACCGGGAGATCCGGTTGGATATTGCGAACTGAGTGGAGGTGTTGTGCGAAGCGATCGCCAAGCCTGGGCTTGGCCTCACCAAGGTTGATCATATGCTGAATAATCCAACCACATTTTTGTTTGGAAGTGTAAAGAAATAATAGAAATTGCATTCATTGCAACGTGTAAAAAAGTCATTTTCCTTGAAGTGTGTGGACGATAGGCCCTGCATTAAAGACATGGAAAACAAAGTTTACCCTGTTGCAGCACACGACATCCTTAGAATTTAAGTCAAAACATTAAGTCTGGCACAGAGCTCATAGTCTACTGGGCAGCAGTGATCCCTGTTAAGTTTAACAAGTAGACAACCAGCGGCAGGCACCTTAAATCACCAGAAAAGTACCACCAATTCTATGTGAACATCCACTGCCAGACCAACATCCCCAATGTTGAGTCTCTACTCAATGCTCTTTGTGGTAGGACAATCTCAAGAAGGCAGTGGAAACAAATGAAGGATGTTCATAATGCATTCTCTCTTAAATGTAATAATTGCACCATCTTGTGTGAGTCGCCGGCCAAAAATCCTCAAAAGAACATTCAGATTTTATGAAAAACATTGAGTCCATTCTCAAACACACGGAAGGCCGGTGAAAATAGCAGGAGTGCTTCACATTCTGTACTATCCACCCATCCGCACCTTCTAACATTTTCTACTCACCTATAACAGAATTCATGGATCCCACAGAACTGCAGTGGAGTCTAGTCATGCTGACCCAATGTAGCAATGTTACAACATTTTGAGATTTAAAAAATCAAGTCTGCAATTTATCCCATCAGATAAAGCATAAAAATAAGTTTAATTTGACACCTAATTCACTTTCATATCTTCAGTATTAAAAAAGTTATGGCCATTTTCATACTCAGAAATTAGCATCTTGTTCCCCATTGCCTTTCCATTGATTTAACACAAAAGCTGTAATCTAGGATGGTCAAAAGCCCATAACTTTCTTAAATATTAAGAGAACTCAATGAAATTTTTCGTTATTATAGATTGAAGCATTCTGAAACAAATATGAAACAATATTACTTGGATGACCTGAAATTAAAGCATATAATTAGTTAGTTACCTAATTGTAGCTAATTACAAAATTCAATTACTAGATCTAAACATCTATCCATTTCTTAAGAAAATATAAACATTTTTAAATTGCCTAAGTGTCCAAATAATATTCACACAATAATTCACAATATAACATGATTTTTAAATTTCATTTTCATGAATTTATAGCCCTAATGGAAGGAATTTAGTGTTTAATTCCTGTAAATTAATGGCCATTTAAATCAACTAGCGAGTGGGTTTTAGTGGAATGCGGTGGATTAGAACGTTGCGGTTTGCAGTGAAGTCGGCAGGAAAAACACTGCCGGTTCATACATTTTTTTTGTCCCTATTTCACAACATGAAAATGTGATTAAAGCCTTCCTAAAAACCAAGTTTTAATGTAAAAATAAACTGTGCACTTTATTTTCTCCCCTACGTAAAATCCTTCCCGTTGTCGGCGCTCATGGCTTTAGAGGATGATTTTTAAATTACTCTAGTTAATAAATAATCTAGCATAATTTAAAAATACCTTCATGAATGAAATGTTGCAGCGATTTTTCTTCAGCAACGAAATCGCCCGACATGGATTGATTTGCTCTGTCTGTGGAAAAACGGCACTTTAAACACGCCCCCCTCTGAAAGGTGCCAAAGTCACGCACACGGGCAGCTACAGAACTGCAGCGCTGCTCAAGGTAAGTTTTGTAACATACCTACCCCATGGACTACATAAATGGTTTATTTCATTGTGAAGGGCAAAGAATGCATGGAGCAACTGTGAGTTAATATTCAGTGGTGCCGACTATAAGAAAAGCCAAGTAAGTATCAATCCAACAAAAGGGTAATAGCTGCTCAAATAAGTGTGGAGGCTGTAAAATAAGGGAAATATGGGCAGACCTATAATATAGTAATGATAAAAGATCTACAAAACATGTATGCACCTTGCCTGCATGCTATGGTGATGCCTCAGAAGAAAAAGGCAAGGTTTGCATAGGTCCCTTGAAAGTGAAGATTTGCAGAGGTCCCTGAAAAGAGACCTCCCAGGGAAGAGAGGAACCTCAGTGGTTTCTGCTGCCTTAAAGTGTGGTCCAGCAATATTAATGGTTCAGTGGTGCTATATTTCGCATGTGCGAAGTGCAAATGCACAGTGAAAATCTGTTCATTTCCAAATGGAAGTGCCATTGAGAAGATCATTTAGTGCTGATAATACTGTGTTAGGGAAACAACTGGAGTAAATTTTAATGGGTCAATGGTGCTTTTATTGTTGCATACATGTGTGAAGTTCAAATGCATGGTGAAATTATTTTCTTCCAAACAGCCCAGTAGAGTATTGCCATACCTCAGTGCATTCCCGATTAGCAAATTGTACAGAAATAGTCTACTGATCCTGCATGCAAGAGGCTCATGTTTTGGATTTAATGGGGGCTGCAGTTGCTCCACTGCAATAAGTAGAGCTAATCTGGTAGTAACTTGTTTCTGGCTATTTACTGCGCTGTAGTCTGGCATAAGGTGTGAAAAAAAAATACCCGATTGATAAGAGCCTGATTGAAATGGTTTGAGGGGTAAACTTCTGTATGGAATGCAACATATTTCATGCTTTTGTTTTCTGGCCACCTTCCTTTCAATCTTTTGGCAAATGCAGGATCTGCATAGGAAATGTCAATCTAAATAGGGGAAATTAATCCCTGTGTTTGTGTCATTTCTGTAGAAATACAGAATCACAGTATGGTTACAGGTTGGAAGGAGACCATTCAGCCTGTCAAGTCCTTACCAGCTCTGCCTGAAACCATGTGTAAGAAGGAACTGCAGATGCTGGTTTAAACCAGAGTTAGACACAAAAACTGCAGTAACTCTGCATGACAGGCAGCACCTCTGGAGAGAAGGAATGGGTGATGTTTTGGGTCGAGACCCTTGTTTAGACTGGTTAGGGATAAAGGAAACAAGAGATATAGACGGTGATGTGGAGAGATAAACAACACTGAATGAAAGATATGAAAACAAGTAACGATGATAAAGGAAACAGGCCATTGTAAGCTGTGCAACTTGGGTGGGGGATGGATAGAGAGAGAGAGGGAATGCTGGGGTTACCTGAAGTGAGAGAAATCAATATTCACTCCACTGAGCTGTAAGCTGCCCAAGCGAAATATGAGATGCTGTTCCTCCAATTTGCGTTTAGCCTCACTCTGACAATGGAGGAGATCGAGGACAGAGAGGTTTGTGTAAGAATGGGAAGGAGAATTAAAGCATCAGGGAGATCAGGTTGGTTCACGTGGGCTGAGCGAAGATGTTCTGCGAAACGATCGCCCATCTGCAGTCTCGCCGATGTATAAGAGTCCACATTTTGAACAATGGATACAGTAAATATTTCAGATACAAATCAAGATTAGATTAGATTACCTTTATTGTCATTCAGACCTTTCGGTCTGAACGAAATTTCGTGCCTGCAGTCATATATATATTAAAAGTAACAAAAACACACAATAAACACAAATTTAACATCCACCACAGTGAGTTCACCAAACACATCCTCACTGTGGTGGAAGGCAAAAGTCTTATAGTCTCTGCCTTCTTCCCTCCTTGTTCTCCCTCTGCACTGAGGAGATCCAGGCCTCTGATGTTGCCGTTCATCAGGCCCGCGGCTGAGCCTCCGAAGCCGGGCTGCCGCCACTGCCATTACCGAAATGCCGGAACACCGCCACAGGGCCCGCCGCTGGAACGCTAGAGCACCGCAGCTCCAAAGCCAGGTCGCAGCTGGAACGCCGCTGAAGCACCGCAGCCCCGAAAGCCAGGCCGCCGCTGGAGCACCGCAGCCCAGAAAGCCAAGTTGCCGCTGGAGCACCGCAGCCCCGAAAGCCAGGTCTCCGCTGGAGCACCATAGCTTGGCGCCATAGCTCCAAGGCCGCCAGCTCCGCCATTAGGGCCTTAGCACAGACGGAGACGGTGACGGGGGACACGACAAGAAAAATCGCATCCCCCCGAAGGGAGAGACTAAATCCCTGTTTCTCCCCCTCCTCCCCCCACCCCCCCAACACACATACACAGCCTAATAAACCAAAATAATCACTAAGACAGACACAAGAAGACAAAAATAAAATAAAAAACAGGCAGACTGCAGGTGAGCCGCAGCTGCCAGGCAGCGCCGCCACTTCCGGCGGTATTTGATACCAATCAGATACCAATCAAGCTTACATTTTGGACACCATAATTGAATCTGATTCTACCACTACCTCTGGCAGTAAATTCCACACCCTAACCATTAAAAAAAAAGTTACCTCTTGTTAATATTGATTCTTTTGCCATCATCTTTACTGTGTCCATTAACTTGACTCCAATGCCAATGGAAACAATTCTGTTCCGTGTATTCTGTTTATTATCATGGCGTGTTCCAAGATGCAACGAGAAGCATGTTTTGCATGCTATCCAGGCTAATCATACCATACATGAGTATATCAGGCTGTGCAAAAGAAAAAAAAAACAAGTGCAGTAGGTAATGTTACAGCTGGAGCAAAATTGCGGATCCAAATATGCAAGGGTTGCAGTAAGGTATTGGATGATCGGGAATTCATCTTTAGCATCCATTCATGAGTTTGATAATAGTGGGAAAGGTGCAGTTATTGACTATGGTGGTACAGGCTTTCTAGCTTTTGTATTTTCAGGCCGAAAGGAGATGGGATAAAAGAGAATGACCTGGTTTGGGAGTGGTCCTTGATTGTGTTTGCTGTGTTTCAGAAGAATGGAGGGAGTTAATCTTGGGGAAGCTGCTTTGCCTGTGGCGTGGATTGTATCCATAACTCTATGTAATTTCTTCCAATCTTGGTCAGTGCAGTTTCCATACCAAGCTGTGGGGCATCTGGAGTAATTGGAGACATACCACATTTCCTTGGTCTTCTCATGAAGTAGTGTTGTTGGTATAACTTCTTATTACTCTATTCTGAGGTCCCCACCTTCAAGAAGACCACTGTCATCTTGGTGCCAAAGAAAGGTAAGGTAGCGTGGCTTAATGACTACTGTCCAGTGGCTCTGACATCCACCGTAATGAAGTGCTTCGAGACACTGATGATGGCACACATTAGCCAGCTTCCCAATCAGCCTTGATCCACTGTGGTTTGCTTATCATCGCAACATGTCCACAACAGACAACATCTCCATGACTTATCTCTGGGACTCCCATATTAGACTCCTATTTATTGATTATAGGTCTGCCTTCAACATCATAATCCTGTCCAAATTAATTTCCAAATGCCTGGACCTAGGAAATATAAGTGTCCCCAACACTCCCCTCTCCCCCTCCGCACTACCCCCCATGTACTCCACTGCCACTTAATCCTTGACTTTCTGACCCACAGCCAATATTTAGTGAGGACCGGTAACAACACCTCCATAATAACTCTCAACATAAAACGCAACATCACTTGGTGGACTGGATCACAAACATTGACGAGATGGAGTACGGGTAGGAGATGGCAAATATAGGAATGTGGTGTCAGGACAACCTCTCTCTCATTGTAAGCAAGACAGTATGTTGGAGAGCATCCCCAAATTAGCACCAATATGCGCATGTCCCTTGGCATTAATATTACCACCGATCTATTGTGGGGCAAACACATTGATACGACAGCCCAGAAGTTACACCAACATCTTTACTTCCTGAGGAGACAGAGGCAATTTGGCATGTTCCAATGACTCTTGCAAAGTTCTGCAGATGCACCATAGAAAGCATACTGTCAGGCTGCATCACCTCTTGGTATAGGAATGGTCTGCCCAAGATTGCAAGAAATTGAGTTGAGAAAAAGAGTTATAGATGTAGACCAGTCCATCACACAAACAAGACAAAAACATGATTTCACTGCTGCTGTCATAGTTGATCCCTCGCACCGTCTCCTCTGTGTCCGTGTTTTTGCTCTCCTTGCCCACAAATGGAATGATAGTTCCTCTGATCCGCGCCTTTTAATTCACCAGCTCCACATCCAACACCTCATTCTCCAACATTTCCGTGTCTTCCAATGTGATTCCACCATGTTATATCTTACCATCCCCACCCTTTTTCGCATTCCACAGAGACCACTCCCTCTACAACTCCTTGGTTCACTAACTCCCTCCTCGGGTAACACCTGTTCCTATAACTCTTCCCTTGCATCCATCCATAGACCCCTGCAGTCCTTCCAGTTGAGACAGAGGTTTACGTGCCCCTCCTCATATATTAAAAAAATGAATTGGATGTAAATGTAGATGGGTTGGTTAATAAATTTGCAGATGGCACGAGAATTAGTGGAGTCATCAGTGGGGAAGGCTTCCTCAATCAGTGAGGAAGGCTGTCAAAGGACACAATGGGGTGTAGATCAGTTACAGATATGCGTGGAGAATTGGCATTTGATGTTTAACCTGTGCAAGATTTAGGTGCTGCACTTTGGGAGGTAGAATGTAATGAGAAATTATAATGGCAAGACCCTTAACAGTACTGATGTACCAAAGCAGCTTGTGTTC
Organism: Raja brachyura; assembly: GCA_963514005.1. The sequence goes on from OY740782.1 coordinate 75,154,015, forward strand.
CAGGTCCATTACTCCCCGAAAGTGACAACACAAGTAGATAGAGTGGTGAAGAAAGAATATGTGGTATGGTTGCCTTCATCAGTTGAAGCATTGCGGGTAGAATATTGAATTATTTATTTTTATGATATTTGCTACAAAGTTGACCACAGGCTGTTCCAATGCTTCCTTTGTTTTGGTTCCAGATTTCAGTTCACTACCTTATTAAATATTCTCTGAATCAATTCCCTAGAGCTTCTGCTAATCTAGTACTTTTCTTTGGGGTTTTCTTGGTGGAAAATAACCCATAGTAAACTCAATTCAATACTTTTTTTCATGTTATTGTTATTTAGTGATATTTTTTAGTATTCTAGTAATTTGCTTTCCTGAGTAACAAATCCCTTGAGTTCATTATATCAATGACTAACAGAATACATTTAAAAAAATATATTTTTATTTATTAGAGGTACAGTAAGTTACATCAGTGTACATCCCATATGTTTTGTTACAATCATTGTATCCCTTAATTTTTTTTAACTTTTAGAGAAAAAAAAAGAAATAGAAACAGAGAAAGTAGAGAAAGTGAAAAAGAATTGTGAAAGTGAAGAAGCGTGCCAAAGGAAAAAAAAAACCCTGGTCAAAGAGTTAAGGGCCTGTCCCATCAGCATGCGACTCCATGCGGTGAGCGCGACCTAACGTGGTCGCATGAGCCATCTGGCCTCGCGGGGCTGGTCCCACTTCGATCGCCAGAGCCGTATGGAGTTGTGCGGAGTTGGTCCCGACATCGCGCGGGGCTCCGAAAAACTGACCGCGTTCAAAAATTCTGCGCAGCAACGGCTTGTTGGCCCGCAGCCACCACGACGCATTACGCACCACCTCGACGTCTTGCCTCCGTGACCCTCTCTATATGTGCCTCCTTGACCCTCTCTCTGTCCTTGCGAACTTATTGTGGACATCACTCCAACTTCCCGCCACTCACCCGACCTTCGCGCGGCCTCCACTGGCGGTTTGGTCGCGCTCACCGCATGCAGGCGCATGCTGGTGGGACCGGCCCTGTACGGGGATCACCCGACCTCCGCACAGCCCCCGTTTCCAGTTTGGTCGCGCTCACCGCATGGAGTCGCATGCTGGTGGGACAGGCCCTTTAGAGAAAGGAGATTAAGAGATAGACCCTAGAAGGAAAAAAAAGAGAGAGAGAAGAAAAAAGGAAAAGCCAATTACTTTATTATAAACATCACGCAAAAGAAATCTACCAACTCAACAGTTTTTCGTCCCCCTTTACCAAGACGCGACGCCGGTACCTTTTTGAGGTACTCTTGCACCTTATCCTTGTAGTAGATCTATAAATGCAGACCAAGTCTTATAGAAACGATCTGATTTTCCTGCCAGGCGGAGTCTCATATCTTCCAGATGTAGTGTTTCAAACATAGTTGAAATCCACATATTTACTGTTGGACAGAATACATTTTCAACCAATCATAGAAACATAGAAACATAGAAAATAGGTGCAGGAGTAGGCCATTCGGCCCTTCGAGCCTGCACCGCCATTCAATATGATCATGGCTGATCATCCAACTCGGTATCCTGTACCTGGGTTCTCTCCATACCCCCTGATAACAAGGGCCACATCTAACTCCCTCTTAAATATAGCCAATGAACTGGCCTCAAGTACCTTCTGTGGCAGAGAAATCCAGAGACTCACAACTCTCTGTGTGAAAAATGTTTTCCTCATCTCGATCCTCAAGGAATTCCCCCTTATCCTTAGACTGTGACCCCTTGTTCTGGACCTCCCCAACATCGGGAACAATCTTCCTGTCCAATCCCTTAAGAATTTTGTAAATTTCTATAAGATCCCCCCTCAGTCTTCTAAATTCTAGCGAGTACAAGCCAAGTCTATCCAGTCTTTCCAAATATGAAAGTCCTGACATCCCAGGAATCAGTCTGGTGAACCTTCTCTATACCATGGCAAGAAAGTATTTTCTCAGATTTGGAGAGCAAAACTGTATGCAATACTCCAGGTGTGGTCTCACCAAAAAGCCAGTACAACTGCAGTAGAACCTCACTGCTCCTATACTCAAATCCTTTCACTATGAATGCCAACATACCATTTGCTTTCTTCACTGCCTGCTGCACCTGCATGCCTACTTTCAATGATTGGTGTACCATGACACCCAGGTCTCGTTGCATCTCCCCTTTTCCTAATTTGCCACCATTCAGATAATAGTCTACCATCCTGTTTGTGCCACCAAAGTGGATAACCTCACATTTATCCACATTATACAGCATCTGCCATGCATTTTCCCGCTCACCCAGCCTATCCAAGTCACCTTGCAGCCTCCTAGCATCCTCCTCACACCTAACACTACCCCCCAGCTTAGTGTCATCCGCAAACTTGGGGATGTTGCATTCATTTATCTCGTCCAAATCATTAATATATATTGGAAATAGCTGGGGTCCCAGCACTAGCCTTGCGGTACCCCACCAGTCATTGCCTGCCATTCTGAAAAGGACCCGTTTACTCCTACCCTTTGCTTCCTGTCTGCCAGCCAGTTCTCTATCCACATCAATACTGAACCCCCAATACCGTGTGCTTTAAGTTTGTATACTAATCTCTTATGTGGGACCTTTTTTCGAAAGCCTTCTGAAAGTCTAGATATAACACATCCACTGGTTCTCCCTTATCCACTCTGCTAGTTACATCCTCGAAAAATTCTATAAGATTCGTCAGACATGATTTACCTTTCGTAAATCCATGCTGACTTTGTCTAATGATTTCACCACTTTCCAAATGTACTGCTATCCCATCTTTAACAACTGACTCTAGCAGTTTCCCCACTACCAATGTAAGACTAACTGGTCTGTAATTCCCCGTTTTCTTTCTTCCTCCTTTTTAAAAAAGTGGGGTTACATTAGCTACCCTCCAATCCTCAGGAACTACTCCAGAATCTAAGGAGTTTTGAAAAATTATCACTAATGCATCAACTATTTTTGTGGCTACCTCCTTGAGTACTCTGGGATGCAGACTATCAGGCCCTGGGGATTTATCGGCCTTTAATCCATTCAATTTACCCAACACCACTTCCCGGCAAATCTGGATTTCACTCCGTTCCTCCACCTTATTTGACCCTGGTCCCCTGCTATTTCCGGCAGATTATTTATGTCTTCCTTAGTGAAGACAGACCAAAGTAGTTATTCAATTGGTCTGCCATGTCCTTGTTCCCCATGATCAATTCACCTGTTTCTGACTGCAAGGGACCTACATTTGTTTTAACTAATCTCTTTCTCTTCACATATCTATAAAAACTTTTGCAGTCAGTTTTTATGTTCCCTGCCAGTTTTCTTTCATAATCTATTTTCCCTTTCCTAATTAAGCCCTTTGTCCTCCTCTGCTGGACTCTGAATTTCTCCCAGTCCTCTGGTTGGCTGCTTTTACTGGCTAATTTGTATGCTTCATCTCTTGTTTTTATACTATCCCTGATTTCCCTTGTTATCCATGGATGCACTGCCTTCCCTGATTTATTATTTTCCCAAACTGGGATGAACAATTGTTGTAATTCATCCATGCAGTCTTTAAATACCTTCCATTGCACATCCACTGTCAACCCTTTAAGAATCACTTGCCAGTCTTGGCCAATTCACATCTCATACCTTCAAAGTTACCTTTGTTCAAGTTCACAACCCTTGTTTCTGACTTAATTATGTCACTCTCCACCCTAATGAAGAACTCAACCATATTATGGTCACTCTTGCCCAACGGGCCATGCACAAAAAGACTGCTAACTAACCCTTCCTCATTACTCAATACCCAGTCTGGAATAGCCTGCTCTCTCGTTGGCTCCTCTACATGTTGGTTTAGAAAACTATCCCCCATACATTCCAAGAAATCCTCTTCCTCAGCACCCCTGCCCATTTATTGCCCAATCTATTGTCCTCCTGTCACAGCCACTGAGACCTTGGTTTCAAATGTGGGTGTTCTGGATGCACAGAGAATAGAGTTATGGAGTCATAAGAATTTTGTTTGTATCGATGAGATCGTTAAGAGGATGGTCCCTGACTAATCTCTCCTCAAATGACAAACTTTACTTCCAAATTTCATAAATTACCAGAATCTCTGTAGTTTCTATCCAGAGAGCTCTAAGCTCTGCTCATTCACATTAAACATGTCAATTGAACAACCACCCCACAGTGCTAATCTATATTATCGATTAGCTCACTGCTGATATTGTAACAATCTCAAGTAATTGAGAAGGGAAACAGAATGCGTCTAGGGGTGAAAAATATGACCAGCAATGGCAGTGAATCGAATGTTGGTTCTAGGCTATGAGTACAAACGAAGCCAAATCTTAACTTAAGCGACCTGATCTTCTCCGGATGTTTTCTATTTTCTATCATATTTACAATGCAATTTCAATAGCTCCTAATTGAACTTCTTGATTCTCTGCCTGATAGAGCAAGCTTCAACTGATAACTTGTTTGCAGTTGACTGATGAGGAAGAATAATAAATGGAATTTCTTTTTCTGGCCAATACTAAATGTGTCTTCCATCAAATCTCAGAATATGTACTTGATTGACATAGGAATTGTCGAGCATTTTTTTACTTATGAATTTTGTTTAGTTCAGATGACATGACATTATAATTATGTATTAATCCCAACACAAGGATACATTGAGTTTTTAACCTGCGTTTGTTTAAGTGTGTGGTTAATTGAAACCCAACTCATCTCTCTCTATTGCAAAATGTTTATAGTTGCAAATGCCCTTGTATTTATAAATTAATCAAATTTTAATTTTACACTTACACTTAAAAAGAAATGCTGCTATGGGTCTGATTTAATGAAATCGTATTCCTCTTGTGAAGTCATATCTATATTGGGATATCATTATGGTTTTCCATCTGTTTATTTTAATGGGTACAAAGTCATGGGGAGCATGCATGTTATTTCCCAATGTGTGCACCTGGCCCATAAAGCTTATGCCCAGAGCACCACTTTGCTTAGTTGTCCATTATGCTATTCTTGTCACAGAATTGTGAATACAATTAGACATTTAATCTTTAATATATTGGATATTTGATTACTCCATGTAGTTTGGGTGAAAATGTATGTAACAATGTGTCCAATGTATGTGTTGCCATTCTAACATGGAGTAACAGGAGCAAAAGGTTACAGAATTTTATGTATCACTTGGGCCCCATACTGGCAAAATTTTTTATCATCATGAAAGAATAACAAGCAGGTTTTTTTAAAATATTTGTATCCCGCGTTTGGGACATATAAATATAAATTTCAGCATGTATTTTCAGATCAAAAATAAAATTAATCACAAACTAATGTAATCAGGTTTATTCAGCAAAAATAGTTTTGGAATTGAAGGGGAAAATAGTTTAAAATAAACTTTAAATATTTTTAGGATGTCTTAGGAAATTGATGTTAAGGATGATTTCTTCAGTGCTTCATTTCCTGCACAGTGGAGGATATAGTCTACCCCATTGCAGTCAATAAAAATACATGATTGTATTATTTTTATTAAATCCAGGATGCAGAATTGCACATTGTATTTGATATAAGCTATTGGGACATTAGTTAAAAACATTTTTTTATTATTTTGCTTCAGAGAGGAGTATAAAGTCTAACACTGGCATTATGGGGAAGATGGAAAAAATAACTGTTTTTGACATCTTTTTTTCCCCACACAATATCTATTCAGTACTATCAGTTAATAACACCTAACTGGATTCATTTACCAGAGCAGTTGCATATGGAATGAATATGCGATATGCAGCTGCTCCTTATCTATGTCAAATTTGGTGGAGAAAGATCCACCAAGCTATTTTTTGGAAGACCGGGTCTGCCTGAAATAACTGTATGTGAAACTGTGAAGAAAACGCACAAAGCCTGTGACTGCTCACATGTGTGAGTCAAGTCTTGAAGGTAATTATATGATAGATGTGGAGTTTTCAGGTACAAATGGATAAGAAGTGTTTGGCCATTTATAGGAGATGTATCCTGTGTAGATGCACCTAAAGGCAAGGGCATTGATCTTTCCAAATGGGGGGGAATGTTAGTTATGTAGTTGTTAGTTAAGAGAAGCTGAGAATGTGTAGTGTAGATGAAACAAAAATGTAAAAGTAACAAATCAAGAGCTGAAGAACAGGCATTGTCTTTTGAGGAAATGGACAGTGGACATTTTGGGTTGTGGCCTTGCTTCAGGGTCCTGCACTTTCCTTAGCTCAAGATTTCAGCATCTGCATTTTCTTGTGTCTGCAGAAATGTCAAAGTTGTGATCGAAATGATGAAAGCTTTTCAATGAGGTAAATAAGAATAAATTAATTCCACATGAGTGGAATTAATTTAGAGTGGAGGTTCATGTTAATGTAGAGTCGAGAGTATAGAGTGGAGATTCATGTTAAAAGAACTCCAGGAAAGATGAGATTTATATTAATAGTCCATTGTCCTGACGAAGTCTACTCTGGTTGAAAGGAGGTGGAAGCTGTTACAATAAGTTCAAAGGGAAATTGAGGGCCAGTACATTGAGACCCTGTGATTAAATAACTTATTTATTACAGATTGAAAGGAGAAGCACTTTTGTGATCAGAAGCAACAGCAAATGAAATCTGTAGATGGTCCTGGGAATCAGTGCATCCATTGAGAGGACATGTGGAGAATTTGTCTCACGTTTGGTTGACTGGGGAAATATGCCTCAATTTTTGCTGCATGATCGCATGTAAGCCATGCTTTTGATCAATGATTCAGATTCAATCAGATTCATTCTTAGAGCAGTACGGTTTGTAGTAAATCGTACACCATATTAGAGTGGAGTTTTCTACTACAGGGCAAATGGGAAACAATTTAACATAGGTTGACCCATCCCAGAACCAAGATCATGCTAACCTTGCTCATTGGGCTGTAGTGCACAGACAATGTTTGCAACATGCATGCATTTGGTTACTAAAATCAAAGTAATTGCTGACTTGTTCACTGAAGCATACGAGTATGTGTCCCACCCTTACTTCCCTATTAATCTACAGCATCACCCCTGAAAATGAAGGACTATAATAAGACCCTGACTGAAAATATGGAACACTTCCAGTATCTCAGACAGTTTCTCTTGATAAAGGCAAACATTGATGAAGAAATTCACTTTCACCTTCAGTGTGTCATGTGACGAGTGTTTGAAGATCATAGAGAGTGTTTGCAGATCTAGGTCTAAAACCCAGCACAAAGCCCTATTGCACACTTCTGAGCTATAGGCTACGTATTGCAGAGAGCTCAAAGCCAACATTGTGAGCCAAAGGGCCTGTTCTTGTGCTGTAGTGTTCTATATTAATGAGATATCAATGAGAACAACTACAGCACAGTGAGTGTCAAGAGGGGAAAGTAGCTCTGTCACAATCTTAAAGAAGCTGATTTATCAAGTATTCATTCCATAAGGAGAAAAATAAGGATCTTGTAAACATTTATTAATTTGGATAGTATATCACATTTACTCAATGTTCAGGATCAGATCAGCATTCATTACCCATTGTGCTTGCAAACGTGATGGTGAGCTGCCTCCTTGAACCATTGCAGACCATCAGGTTAAATTAGACTCCATGCTGTTGGGTAGGGAGTTCCAGGACTTGGAGTAACATTGAAGGAACAGTGATGGATAGCCAAATAAGAATAACATTCAACTTGGATGGGACTCTGCAGGTGGTGGTGTTCCCTTGGGCTTGCTACCTTTGCACTTCTTGGTGGTAGAGATCATGAGTTTTGAAGGTGCTATCAGAGTAACCTAGGTGAGTAGCTGCAGTGCATTCATAAATGGTACATGCCCTGCACTAGATTCCTGAAGCAGACACGATTTTGAGCTCTGTTACTACAAGAAATTACCATATGACGGAGAAATATGCACAAGGATGTTCTTACAGCACTCCTTGGAAAAAATGTAACATCTGTACTAACTCCTGAGAATCATGGGAAAGGAGCAGTTGGCACGTCATTGCAAATCTTGAGTGTTTGAAACCCAGCATTAATGGTAGAACGGGCCACCATTAGACAGGCTCACAACCTATTTAGCCACGGGTCTGATCTAGTATTTTCCTACTTGACCTCTGACAGTCTGTGGGTCCTAGAATGCCCACATTAGCTACATCAGAATCTACAGAACTGGAGTGGAAGTATGTTTTTCTCAATCCTGAATGATATACTAAAAATATGTCAAATAGAGGGGCAGGTGTAGTGGCTTAACAATAATACAGGAAATGTTGGCAGTATATAGAAGATCAGGGGAGCGAGAGCGAGTTAACATTTCAGATCAATGTCCTTTTATCCGGATTACCATTCCGTTGTAGGGTTGTGGATTGAAAATGTTAGCTTTGTTTGTCTTCACAGATTCTGCCTGACCTACTGAACATTCCCAGCATTTTCTGTTCTTATTTCAGATTTCTAATTTCTAGGTAGCTACTCAGTGGTTGGAGGCTGCAGTGAATGATCTGGGACATCGGTGAAAAGAAATGTGGACTCTAATGTGATTGGAACTGGTATGTGTCGCCTGGGATTAGGAATGTCATGGCTTTTCTGAGGGGTGGAATGGGAGTATTCCTGCTCCAGTTGGCTCACATGACATTCTAATGGGAAGAATCCATCAATGGAATGCAGTGTCTCAAGTGGGAATATCCACTATTCGTTATGTCCAAAATTAAAATGTTTATGCATTCAGATTCTAACTGAAATTGAGCATGAATTATTGTGTGCTTCTGGATATCGTGCCACAGTCTTCATCCTGGAGTCCATGTGTTTGTGCTGAGTATATATAGTGCTACAAAGATTGTATGTTAGAGTTAGTGATACATTTAGTGATACAGATACTGTTACAGTGATAATTTCACTGAAAGATAAATTTTATTTAAGAAATTAGATGAGTGAGTCTGGGTGCATAACTTGAGATAGTTGGTAATATAATCAATGTAATGTTGGTAATATAATCAAAATTGATGTCATGAAGCTACAGAGAATTTGTGAAAAGTGATTTTAATAAGGGGATTGTTCAGCATTGAGCCATTAATTCTAGATCAGCTCATCCCTAAGATTGCTTATGGGTAATTTAAGCAATATAGCATTGAGGCTTGGCAATTAGTGGACTACAATTGTAGGAAATGATAAAACAATGTCATCAGATGTCACAACTAGGGGAGTGTCTCTGATTGTCCTAAATTTAGCTTACACTAGCTGGCTCGGCTTAATACAGAATCTCATAATGCCCCCATTATGCTTTTTTATTTATGTACAGTAAACTCAATATCATGGACATCTTTATAATGGATTATGATTATAGCAGATCAAATCTGCCGTAGACTGCGTTTGTCATATCACGGAATGATCGCGAGGTGGTTGGAGCGAATCTTAGTTTAGTTTTAGAGATACTGTACATTGGGTTGATATTGCTCGGTTTCTTTTACTGTCCTTACGACTACTAGAAATATTTTGAACTCTTTGCAGAATTACACATTTGATTAATGTTTAGTTGAGACATACAGGGTGGAAATAGGTCCTTCGGGCCAACCAGCAGTCGTTACATTACAGTAGTTCTATGTTACACACTCGGGTGGGGGGGAAATTCACAGAAGCCAATTAAATTATAAACCCACATGTCTTTTGTAATGTGGGAGGATATGGAAGCACCCAAGGAAACCCATGTGGTCACAGGGAGCACCAAAGGTCAGGATTGAACCCGATCTGTGGCGCTGTGAGGCAGCAGCTGTGCCACCGTGCTGCCTGAACAAAATAAAGAATGAAATAACTCGTCAGTTTGAAAGAGGCGTTTGACTCGACCTTCACCGCACTCTGTGTGGCACAGAACCAATTATTTGTAGTGTGGCTTCTGTAAAAGTTGTCACCGGTCTTGCCTAAGAGAAGCCTTGTAAATGTGTTAAAGAAGGAACTGCAGATGCTGGAGAATCGAGGGTTACACAAAAAGCTGGAGAAACTCAGCGGGTGCAGCAGCATCTAAGGAGTGAAGGAGATAGGCGACGTTTCGGGTCGAGACCCTTCTTCAGACTGGTAAATGTGCTTGACAACAGTTATTCAAAAACATTGCATGTTGAACGTTGGAGATGTTGGAATGATGAAGCAATGCCAGACTGTTCATGACATTCTGTACATTGATGTAGCTCAGTTTGTTTCACTGTCCTTACTACAAGTTGAAGTGTTTTGAATACTTTGGAGAATTATACTTTTTAATAGTGTTTTGTGAACCATTTTAGTTTTGTTTAGAGATAAATCATGGAAGTTGGCCCTTCAGGCCACCTCTTCTTTCGTGTGGTGTGCACAGCCTAAAGTTGTAGGACAACTTGTTCTATTTGATCTATTTGTGCACGTCGAGTTGATTGCATTAGTTGAAACAGGGCTGACCACGTGAAGGTTGCAATCTTCCACCCCTTCAGGCCACTGAATCCATGCCAACCAGCAATCACCCATATACTAGTTTTATCTTACACACCAGGGACTATTCACAGAAACCAAATAAATTACAGACCCGCAGGTCTTTGCAAAGCATGTGGAAACGGGAGCATCTGGAGAAGACCCATGTGGTCACAGGGAGAACATACAAACTCCATGCAGACAGCACCCGAGGTCAGGATTGAACTCAGTTCTCTGGTGCTGTAAGGTACCAGTTTTACCGCGGCATCACAGTGCCGGCCCGAGGTATTGTGTATTTTGTGTAGTGTATGTTTATTGGCCATTTTCCAGTAGTACTGTACATAGTAACCCTTGTGGCAGCTCTCCCTCCCTTGGATGTGGGTCTGATCTCAATCACTGGCTGACTGACCAGGAGAGGCCAATCCCCAGCATCATTGGTAACAGCTGGGTCCAATTAGCTGATATTGGTTGGCCAATTGAACATGGTTAGCCTACTCCCTACAAAAAAAAAACAAGGCATTCTAGACAGAGGGGAGAATGGAGATAAAGTGGGATACCTCTCATTTTGTGAACAGCTGTATTTCCCTGCTGCAGGTTTGAGGATGTCTGAGCCATACCCAAGACCACCAGTGCCACTCTGGTCAAGACTGGACTGTTGGGAATAAACCATAGACAACCAGTGCCTCTACTAAGGCTAACAATGAGTTCAGGGACAAGCCTGACATGCCAGTGCCTCTTCCTGCCCATGGAGAATGAAGGACTGTGCCCCACGCATGCATGCACACACGTGCATAGATTGTGCTGCTAGGATAACTCAGCACTGCCTTTTCAGGCCCAAAGCGGAGCTGCCAAGATAAACCCGAGGCTGCTGGAGTCTCCTCCTGACGCAAGGGTGAACTGCAGGAAAAAGCCTGAGATTCCCTTGCTGCCTCCTTTGAAGACCAGGACTGAGCAGCTGGGACAAGCTGAGATTGCCATTGCCACTGCACATGCAACCTGATGGTGAGGGACAGTGCCCCCATGTGGTCATAGTCAGGCAGCATGGAAACAGGCCCTTCAGCCCAACTTGCCCACACTGACTAACATGTCCCATCTACACTAGTCAGCCTAGGATTGCCAGTGCTACCACACATGTGCCCTGATTCTTGGGGGCAGTGCCCCCATGTGGTCCCGGACTTTCTTATCACTGTAAACAAAATATGTAATGTGAGTTCACGCTTCTGGAAGTGTTGGTGGTCACTGCCGAATCTGGCATCGTCCCTGATGCCATATCCCCCCCCCCTTCCAACCTCCCATCTTCCCATGTTCTGTTATAGTGGCAGTTTACTGTTTTCAAAGAATGTGATGGCACTTTCAGGCAAGCACATTATATCGCTAATTAGTGGCACTAATAGCAGATAATTTATGGCAGTTTAAGTGTGTCGATTCTGCCTGCTACAGCAAGTGAAGCAATATATTGATCAAAATAGATAGTGCAAACTGTGATTGGACTTTTGCATCCTCCCCTTATTAATTAATTATTCCAAAGTTGTGGGACTACTACCCTTATCTCAGAAGCCACCCATCAATAAATTATATTCTCTATCACTTTCAGTACAAGTGCACAGCCCGAGAAAAATAGTTTTGAAGGTCTAGATCACAAAGCTATTGGCATTAATCCTTGCTCTCCTGCATGCTTGATGTATTCTCTAAGCTTCTTGAAAATTGTAATATCCTCACAGGTTGTCATTTTTGTTCTTGATTGGATCCTAATCGTCTGAATATTTCTAGCATTTCATGATTTTATTCATTATAAAAGATTCCATTTAATGGAAAATGAGTCAAGTCTCCTTGGTGAGATGCCAATGTTAACTCTTCAATTTGAATCACTATAACAGAATATATGAATATCATCGCTTTGCAATTTGTTAGACATGTATGTGCAAATTGATTGTAATGTTTCCCACTTTGGAATGGTTCCTGCACCTCGTACGTTGTTGGCTGTGAGATATCCAATTTCCCATGAATCTCATGTCATAAAATTGCCCAATTCATGCGTCTTTCTTTCCTTCTTTATTTCTATATAAGAAATTATGAACAAAACTGATGTAAAAATATTAGAAGGAATCTTTGCAATACACTGTAAAAATATTAGTTTCTTCTCATTTGCTCTTGCTACATTAACTGGCATTTGGGGGATTAGAAATGAACTTTATGCTAGCAAAATTATATTTTTCTATTTGTGGTGTTGCTGCAAACATTAATCCTCTTGTCTTAAATTACAAGAGGTGTATATGTTTCAGAAAAAGTGAACAATAAATTGGTATAAGATTGGTAGTATTTCTTCATACAAGAATTAATAAATGGAATAGTCCTAGTATAGGTAATGACTAGAGCCAGGATTTTGCCATGTGCCTTTTCATGCCTTTTTTGATGATTTCACTAGGATAATGCCTTTTTCACGATCGAGTTCCTAAATCAGCCTTTTTTTTTCAATTTTGCTAAAAGGTCGTGCTATTTTCTCTAGTTTACCGTGATTACTATGACGTTTTCTATGTTAACACGTTAATATTAATGTTATTATTAACGTGTTAACATAGTATAACTTACAAGAAAACTTCCACCACCGCGGCGAAACTGGGGGCGCCACCTTCGAATATACTTATGAATAGAATGTTTAAGAAAGAACTGCAGATGCTGGAAAAAAATCGAAGGTAGGCAAAAAATGCTGGAGAAACTGTGCGGGTGAGGCAGCATCTCTGGAGAGAAGGAAAAGGCGACATTTCAGGTCGAGACCCTTCTTCAGATGTGGGAGAGGCGGGAAAAAGAAAGAAAGAGGCGGAGACACCAGGACTAGAAAAGGCTATCTAAAATTTGAGAAGTCAATGTTGATACCGCTGGGGTGTAGACTACCCAAGCAAATTACCCAAGCTTGTCTCCTCACTGCTGGCTCCAGTTTACTGCTGGCTCCAGTCGCAAATCTGAGTTTTCGAATGATCTGTGCAAGGCATTCATTGATGCTGGAATTCCACTGTGGAAATTGGAAAACAAATCTCTTAGAGGTTTTTTAGAGAATTCCACTGAGGAACATATACCAAGTTTCGACTAGTTTCCAATGTCAAGAAAATCTTCCTCAAAGCACTTATTCTTCCTGTGCAGTTGTTTAAGGAAATGGCCCCCTTGATTCCGCTACCTTGTCAGCCTGTTTTGACTAGGTGGGGTACATGGCTCTTTGCTGTACTCTGCTATGCTGCACATTTTGAAAAGATAAAATAAATCGTCAACTGTTATTGAAGAAGAAGAATCCGCTGCAGTCCGGATCATCCGTGAAATCATGCCGAAAAAGTCCCTCCACCGCGATCTTGTATTTATTGCTTCCAATTTTGCTAACTTCCCACAAGCTATAACTTTCCTTGAGAAACGTGGCGAAACATTAGTGAATAACTTGTGGGTTTTCAACAAAGTAACTGACGATATTCGTAATGTTCCTGGCAATGTCGGTAAAGACATGCAAGGAAAATGTGAGAGAGTGATTTTAGCTAACAAAAATCTTGAAGAAATACAAAACATAGCTAAAATTCTCAAAGGTAGTTGTAATGTGCAAGATATCAACATGAATATAGTCTGTAGTTCGTTTCGGGCATGCACCAGTGACCTCAGCTGAGGTAGAAAGAAATTATTCTCAATTGAAGCATATTCTGTCTGATAGACAGTATAGTTTAACACCAGATAATTTGAAAAAAATGCTAGTAATTATGTGCAACCTGGCAACTTTGGTCATTTAATGTTGGATACCTTTATATTATCATTTTAAACCATATTTTGGAAATAAATGCCTTTTAATACCTTTTGTCAATAAATGCCTTTTTTGTAATTTTATTATGCCTTTATGCTTGCCTATTTCAGTGTTTTTTAGCGGTTAAACATCCTGGCTCTAGTAATGACACTATTAACAGGTCGGATTGTGTGAGAGAGTAACCATCTGAAGTTATTTTTGTAAAATAGTAAACAAAGGAATTAGCTGTGAAACCTTTTTTTTCACTAATCCTGCCAAAAAGATTGAACAAAAAATAGTATTGTGGAAGAACTAAGCTCCTCAGATATGCAACTGGCACAGAATGTTTGTATCCTCATCAGAAATTGAACATATTGGACGCTACATGTGATTTGCCAGCATGCATTTCTGGAGCCAGAACTGCTGTTCTTTCCTGAATCTCACAACAAAGAAGTGCTCTTCTCTGGTTCGAACCGGAGTTGCTCTGTTTTAGATCAGGGCTGATCTAATATCAATTCTCTATATCTTCTAATTATGCTGCCATTCATTAATATTAACTTATAAATTAGAGCATCATTACAATAAAAATGACTAATTTGTTGTAATGTCCTGTCGCTTAAAATAAAATTTTGCCCTTGACCACTTCAGTCTTCTAACATAAAATATACTTAAATCATTTGTCAGATGTCAGATTTGTGCAATAGATGAGAATATGTCATATTATGGGTGAAAGGTTATTCACAATTATTTGCTTAATTGCCAGTTGGATTCCTCCTATCTTATTAATGAATGAGATTATGAAGGGAGAAAATAATTTATGGAAGCATAGAATATTTATGAATGTGCTTTAGATGTGTTTTGAATAGTAATATAAATATTCATTAATAGGAATTACTCTATTCTATTTATGGGTTGGTGAGAGCTATCTGTGGTGTAATGCTTTCAAGTGCTGATATTTCGTTTGCGCAATAATACTTTTATCACTTTTTTGATTAATTAAAAGAGAAAAGGATCGGGAAATCAGGACATCTGACAGGAATAGAATATATACCCAATGATTGTGGAAAAAAACAAAACAAAACACATCTCCATCCAAACGTGTCAGGCAGGGTGTTCCAAAAGGCATTTCTCCCAGGACGAGGTTATCCAATTGCACTTCAATGTGCTCATGCCTGCAATGTCCCCAAATGCAGGATACTCGATTGCAAAATTCATAGTAGTGGGGGACTGCATTCATGCAAAATATTTAGGCCTGCACAATCGCGCAGCGGTAGAGTTACTGCCATACAACGCCATAAACCTGGGATTGATCCTTACTACGGATGCCGTCTGTATGGAGTTTGTATGTTCTCCCTGTAACCGCGTGGGTTTTCTTTGGGTGTCCCGGTTTACTCCCACACTGCAAAGATGTACAGGTTTATTGGTTAATTGGCGCCTGTAATTTGTCCCTAGTGTGCTAGCATACGAAGTGAACGCTGCATGACTGGCAGAAGGGCCTGTTTCCAAGGCGGACGGCGTAGGCCTGCACGATCTCTCAGTTATCAAACATTTTAACTCCCCTTTCCTTTCTGTCTTGGGCCTCCACAAACAGAGTGAGGTCACATGCAAATTGAAGGAACTGCACCTCGTATTTCGCTTGGGCAGCTGACAACCCAGCAGTATAAGTATTGATTTCTCTAATTTCATGTAATCCTTGTGTTCCCCCTCTCTCCATTCCTCTCCTACACTAGTTGTCCTGCTAGTTGCACTGTTTGTATCCCTTCAATATTACCTCTTCCACAGCCAACAGTAGACCATTGTGGGCTCCAACATTCTTGAATCATTGGTGCCGGCTGTGATTTGTTCTGTACTTTTTTTATTCCTCTAGTTTCCCCTTCCCCTGTCTCCCACTCTGAAGAAGGATCTCAATCTGAAACTCCACCTATTCCTTTTCTCCAGAGATGCTGCCTGACCCGCTGAGTTAACTCTACCATTTTGTGTCTATCTTTGGTGTAAACCAACCAGCATCTGCAGTTCCTTCCTACACAAAGTTTAAAGAAGTTGTGCAGGGCAGTTTTTTTTTTAAACAGAGGGTGGTGAATGCCTGGAATGCGATGCCAGGGTTGGTGGTTGAGGCAGATTTAATAGTGGTATTTAAGAGTATTTTGGATAGGTAAATGGATATGCAGGGAATGGAGGGATATAGACCATCTGTAGGTAGATGAGAGAGTCTTGGCCTCATGTTGGGCACTAACATTTTGAGCCAAAGGGCCTGTTCTTGTGCTGTAGTGTTCTATATTAATGAGATATCAATGAGAACAACTATAGCACAGTGAGTGTCAAGAGGGGAAAGTAGCTCTGTCACAATCTTAAAGAAGCAGATTTATCAAGTATTCCTTCCATAAGGAGAAAAATAAGGATCTTGTAAACATTTATTCATTTGGATAGTATATCACATTTACTCAATGTTCTGGATCAGATCGGTATTCATTACTCATTGTCCTTGCAAAAGTGATGGTGAGCTGCCTCCTTGAACCATTGCAGACCATCAGGTTAAATTAGACTCCATGCTGTTGGGTAGGGAGTTCCAGGACTTAGAGTAACATTGAAGGAACAGTGATGGATATCCATATAAGAATAACATTCAACTTGGATGGGACTCTGCAGGTGGTGGCGTTCCCTTGGGCTTGCTACCGTTGCATTTCTTATAAATAATAATATCTTTTATTGTCATTACACATAAGTGCAAAGAGATTTGGTTTGCAACTTCGAGATTTTGGTTTGCAACGCCCGAGAACAAGGTTTGCAAAAACGAACATTTAACCAGTAACATCAACACAGACTAAACTGCGAGGCCGGGGGAGACGGTCCATGGGGGTGGGGGTGGGGGTGGAGGTGGGGTGGGGGTGGGGGGGAGGGGCTAATCAGCAGGGCCGGTTCAGAGCCGCTATAGCTCTGGGAATGAAGCTGTTCCTGAGTCTGGTAGTGCGGGCGTAGAAGGCCTTGTAACATCTGCCGGAAGGGAGTAGTTCGAACAAGGTTCCATTACATGGGTGGGAGGAGTCTTTATGTATGCTGATGGCCTTCCTGAGGCACCGTGTGTGGTAGATGCCCTCCAGGCTGGTAGCTGTATCCCAATAATCTGTTGCGCTCTGTGGACAACGCGCTGAAGAGCTCTCCTCTCCGCCTCCGTGCAGCTGAGATACCACACAGAGATGCCATACGTTAGTATGTTCTCTGTGGTGCAGCGGTAGAAGGTCGTCAGCAGCTGTTGGGGCAGACCAGTCCGTTTCAATGTTCTTAGGAAGAACAGTCGTTGCTGTGACTTTTTGACCAGTGCAGCGGTGTTGGTGGACCATGTGAGGTCCTCTGAGATGTGAGTGCCCAGAAACGTGAAGCTGGACAATCTCTCCACACTGTCCCCGTAGATGGAGATTGGGGCGTATTCCCCATTCTGTGACCTGAAGTCGATAATCAGCTCCTTGGTCTTGGAGGTGTTTAGCGACAAGTTGTTCCGTGAGCACCAGTCCGCCAGGTTCTGCACCTCCGCTCTATAGTTTGTTTCATCACCGTTGGTGATCAGCCCGATCACCATTGTGTCGTCTGCAAACTTGACAATGGTGTTGTTGTCAAATGCAGGGACACAGTCGTGGGTGAAGAGGGAGTAGGGCATAGGGTAGTACACCCTAGGGTAGTACACAGCCCTGTGGTGTGCAGGTGCTCAGGATGATAGTGGTGGACAGGTGCAGCCCCAGTCTCACTGCCTGCGGTCGCTCCATCAGAAAATTCAGGATCCAATCGCATATCAGTGAGCTGAGGCCTAGCTGGTGGAGTTTGGTGGTGAGCTTGGTGGGGATGACCGTATTGAAGGCAGAGCTATAGTCAATGAAGAGCATCCTCATGTAAGTGCCCTGTCTTTCCAGGTGGGTAAGGACAGTGTGAAGAGCCACAGAGATGGCATCCTCTGTAGATCTATTTGCCCTGTATGCAAATTGATGAGAGTCCAATGATGCAAGGATGCTGGAATTGATGTGGGAGAGGACCAGCCTTTCAAAGCACATCATTGGTATTGGAGTTAGGGCAACCGGGCGGTAGTCATTCAGGTTGGTGACTTTAGACTTTTTCGGCACCGGCACTATGGTAGCTGTCTTCAGGCACTTGGGGACCGTTGCCAGAGATAGAGACAGGTTGAAGATCCTCGTAAATAGCTCCGCCAGCTGTACAGCACAGTCCTTTAGTACCCTACACTGGACTCCATCCTGGCCTGCAGCCTTGCGTGGATTGATCCTAGGCAGAGCGCACTGTACCTCCTGGGTGCTCAGTGTTAAGGCCTGTCCCTCCCCCCTAGCCGGGGTTGTTCCTCTCTTGGTGGTGTTGCCAGTTTCAAAGCAGGCAAAGAAGGTGTTTAATTCATTGGCCAGTGTGATATCACTGTGGGGGCAGACGGGGCTCTCTTGTAGTCAGTGATGTCCCTGACACCCTGCCACATGCTTCTGGTGTCCGCGGTGTTGAAGTGGTCTTCCACCCTTTGCCTGTGGATGTCTTTGGCCTTTTTTATGCCTTTGTTTAGGTTTGACCTGGCAGCACTGTAGGCAGAAGTGTCCCTGGATTTAAAGGCAATGTTGCGTGCCCTTAGCAGATTCTGAACCACCTTGTTCATCCATGGTTTGCAGTTTGGGAACATCTTTATTTCCTTGTCCACTGTGACGAACTCCACACAGCAGTTGATGTAGGAGAGCACAGTGGATGTGTACTCCTCCAAGTCTACCTCTGTACCACTGGTAGCCTGTTGTGCAAACAGGTCCCAGTCGGTGCGATCAAAGCAGTCCTGGAGTTGTAGGGTGGTGTCCTCGGGCCATATTTTGACCGTCTTTATTGCAGGTTTGGTCTTGCGGATGAGGGGTTTGTATGCAGGCAGTATAAACAGTGAGAGGTGATCGTATTTTCCCAGGGATGGGCAGGGGAGGGCTCTGTATGTGTCCTTGATGTTGGTGTACACTTTATCCAGCGTGTTTGAGCCCCTGGTAGGGCACTGCACGTGCTGGTGGAATTTGCGGAGTGCAGCTCGTAGGTCCACCTGGTTAAAGTCCCCTGCAACAATGAAGGCACCGTCGGGGTGAGCATCCTGCTACTTGCTGATGGCCGAGTGCAGCTGTGCTAGCGCTAGGTTAGCATTAGCCTGTGGTGGGATATATATGGCCATGATGATTACCACAGTAAACTCCCAAGGCAGGTAAAACGGCCTACATTTAAGCAGTAGGTATTCCAGGTCTGGGGAACAGTAGCTCTCAACCACAGTGTGGTTGGTGCACCAGTCCTTGTTGATATAGATGCAGAGCCCTCCGCCCTTGCTCTTACCGGAGTCCTTTGTTCTATCAGCACGATGCAGTGACCGGTTGGTTAGGTCCACAGCCTCGTCGGGAACCAGCGCGCTGAGCCAGGTCTCTGTGAAGATCAGCACACAGCAGTCTTTCAGGGATCGCTGGGTGTTGATCCAGAGCCTCACCTCGTCCAGCTTGCTGGTGTGTGACCGGACATTCGCGAGAAAGACACTTGGTAGCGATGGTCTTTGTGGGGCCCTCCGTAGCCTGTCCTGCACCCCCGCTCGCCTTCCATGTTTCTGCTTCCTCTCTCGGCGCATTCTCCGTCTCCTACCCTCCGGGGTTGTGATCCAGGGGGCTGTTCTGCCAAGCTCCATCGGGATTTTGGTAAGGGTACTGTAGTACTCATCAGCCAGTTTCTCGCAGCCACGTCCAATGTTGAGCAGTTCCATTCGGCTCCACGTGCGACCTGCCGGGATCACAGTGCAGGTACTGGATATCCCCGTCCTGGATGTGACTCCCTTACTGTGTTTTCTGGGGGTACTGGGAGTTCTAGGGATTCTAGGGGTTATGAGATTTTTAGGTACCTTATTTCCACAGCAGCGTTCAGTACCGGGCTGCTCCGAATTGACTCGGACTGGGGAGCGCAAAGTCGCCGTGTCTGATTTCCCCGTCCTGGAGGTGAGTCCTTTATGGTGTTTTCGGGTGGTACTGGGAATTCTAGGAGGGGTACTGGGGTTTCTAGGGGTTCTAGGGGTGTTAAAGTTTTTAAATACCTTGTTTTCACAGCCGCGTTCGGTCGGGGGCTGCTCCGAATTCACTCGGACTCAGGAGCGCAAAGCCGCTGCGTCTGAGCCGCCATCTTCCGTAGAATCTTACGTGGTAGAGATCATGAGTTTTGAAGGTGCTATCAGAGTTACCTAGGTGAGTAGCTGCAGTGCATTCATAAATGGTACATTGTCCAGGCACTGTGTACTGATGCTGGAGGAGTAACATGATTTAATGGTTGATGGGCTGTCAGTCACATGAGATGTTTCACCCTAGTTGGTTTTGCACTTGTTGGAGCTTCAATCATCTACTTGAGTGCAACTATTACCTCACATTTCAGACTTGGCCCTTTGAGTTGGTGGAAAGGATTCTGGGCATCGGAAGATGTTTGCTTCAAAATGCCAGCTTCAGATCGGCTCTTGGGGATATGGTATTTATGACCCGCTGACCAGATGGTGAAGAATTTGGTAATGGTAATGCCATTGGCTATCAAGAGTAGGTGGTCTGCAATCCCACCACTTCCACAGTAATACATGAGGAAATGCAATATTTATTTTGCATAATCATGGAATGCTTTTTCTTTTGACCGTACATTGTTCTCGTTGCAATGAGTAATGATAAAACACTACTTACAAATATTTTCAGCACTATTGCAAGATTCTGGGTTTACAGTAAAGGCACCATTTTACATTCTCTTCAAATTTATGGCCACCTCTTTTCTGCCCAAGGCATGATACAAAATTTGAGAGAATCTGTGACAGATGATATATACAACGACATAGCAATGTGTATTAATGAGGTCCTTGAACAGAAAGCAATGTTCTTTTGGCAATTCAACTCTCTTGTCGGAGCAATTTGTGAAAGATCTGTTGCAGTTGCAAGGTCACAAGTGAGTTGTGAATAACAAAAGTCATTCAACATCTCAGTTTAGTAAAGCCAAATGAACTCCAATGCCTTCCCTGCATTCTTATTCAGCTGCTTTACCTATCCATGAGTTGATCTCTCCTTCTGCAAAGAAGGAATCCATGTCTTATGCTGGTGATATATTGATTTTCATTTTTAATTTTAGAATTTTTCAGTTAACTTTGTTATCAAGTATACTGAGGTACAGTGTCTGTTTTTTTGTTGAGTGCTATCCAGACAGAAAAAAAGATTACATAATTACTATCAAGCCATCCACAGAGTACAGATACAGGACAGGGTGAATAATGTTTAGTGCAAGATAAAGATCAGTAAAGTCTTATTAAAGATAGTTTGAAGGTCTCCAGTGAGGCAGATGATAGGCCAGAACCACTCTCTGGTTGATGATAAGATGATCTGTTGCCTGATAACAGCTGGGTAAAAACTGTCTCTGAATCTGGAGGTGTGCGTTTTCATACTTCTGTACCTTTTGCCTGATGGGCGAGGGGAGAAGGCGTGACCATGGTAAGGGGAAAAGGAGTGGGGTGAAGGAGTGACCATGGTAAGACTTGTCCTTGATCATGCTGGTGGCAATGGAGGGGAGGTTGGTTTGCGTAATTGTCTGGACTACGTCCACAATTCTCTGCAATTGGATGTAGCTGTTCCCAAATCACGCTGTGATGCATTTTGATAAAATACTTTCCACGGCGCATCGTTAGATGTTGGTGAGGGTTGTTGGGGACATGCCAAACTTCCTAAGCCTCTGAGGAAGCCTAGGTGTTAGTGTGATTTCATGGTCACTGACTGCTTCGATGTGACTGGTGCAAGACGAATTGTTGATTACATTTACTTCTCCGAACAAAACTTTCAAACATCTCTACTATGGCGCTAAATGTATAGTATCGCTGTGTGTATCACTTCTTTTCCTGAAGTTGATACTATCTCCTTTATCTTACTGACATTGAGGGAAAGGTTTTTGTACTGGTACAAGATTACAAGGCACTCAATCTTCTTCCTGTAATCCGTGGCTTCACCCTCAGGAAGGCAAAACTAACTACTACAAAGTGACCCTGGGAAAAGGCACACTGAGTCAGATTCAGATTCAGATTCAGATTCAGATTCAATTTTAATTGTCATTGTCAGTGTACAGTACAGAGACAACGAAATGCATTTAGCATCTCCCTGGAAGAGCGACACAGCAAATGATTTGAATAAATAATAATAAGTGTCCGGGGGGGGGGGTGATTGGCAGTCACCGAGGTACGTTGTTGAGTAGCGTGACAGCCGCCGGAAAGAAACTGTTCCTGGACCTGCTGGTTCGGCAACGGAGAGACCTGTAGCGCCTCCCGGATGGTAGGAGGGTAAACAGTCCATGGTTGGGGTGAGAGAGGTCCTTGGCGATGCTGAGCGCCCTCCGCAGACAACGCTTGCTTTGGACAGACTCAATGGAGGGGAGCGAGGAACCGGTGATGCGTTGGGCAATTTTCACCACCCTCTGCAATGCCTTCCGGTCGGAGACAGAGCAGTTGCCATACCAAACTGTGATGCAGTTGGTAAGGATGCTCTCGATGGTGCAGCGGTAGAAGTTCACCAGGATCTGAGGAGACAGATGGACCTTCTTCAGTCTCCTCAGGAAGAAGAGATGCTGGTGAGCCTTCTTGATCAGAGTTGAGGTATTGTGGGTCCAAGAGAGGTCGTCGGAGAGGTTGACTCCCAGGAACCTGAAGCGAGAAACTCTAGAAGCTAGAGTCTGACGGGATGGATGTTATTGCCCAGTTAGTCTTCTGCTCAAAGCGAGCATAGAAAGCATAGTTAATCGGGGAGGGCCACACCATCACCAGGAATGTTGTCTTTGAACGTGTTCTGAATCTGCCTTTATTAATGCCACGTTGTGTCTTGTATGGTTATAATGCCACCGCACTGGTGTAATTCCTTAGCGATACTCCGAATTGTTAATCCGTATGAACAGCACTCTAAAACATGTTATTCTATCTATTGTGCAATCTAAATAATGTCCCTGGATGAACTTAGAATAGTTCTTTTTAGCAGTTGTGGATGTAGCCTATTCCATTACACAAACCAGCCTCGGCATCATCGATTCCATCTACACTTCACGTCACCTCAGGAAGGCAGCTGACTTAATCAAGAACCATTTACACTTCAAACATTCCCTCTTTTCCACTTTTTCTTTGGGCAGAAGATATAAAAGCTTGAAAGTGTACCATCAGATTCAGGAACAGCTTTGCATGGCATGTGCCATTAATAAACCAATGCCAATGTCAGTTACGTACAGTAAATCCTTGTTTTAACGGACCAATTTCTAATGGATTTTGGATATAGCTGATGCACCTGCTGATGCCCCCCGGCTCACAGTGCCTCCCCGGACGCTTAGAGCCCCGGCTTCTGATGCCACCCCCAAGACGCAAAGTGCACCAGCGAGCCTTTCTTCACCCACCGCACTGTCCTGTGACACGGCTGTTGTTGTGGCACACATTGTAGCCCCTGAGGGCAGCACTTTCTTCGGACTGTCTCCATCGACTGGCCGTGTTCAGTCACTGATGCTCCCTCCACTCACACCTGCTGATTCTTGTCAGAGGTGGTTTTGACTGCCGCCACCTCATCCTCCTGACGCTCTGTCTACTCTGCCTCTTTTCACCCTCCCCCCCCCCCCCCCCCCCTCACCGCCGCCTTTTCCTTCTCCCCGGAGTTGTCAACATATTCCACATAGAATACACAAATAGCATGGGTTCTCTTGATCCAGAAATTGTTATGGTACCAACAACTGTGAAATAATTGACACTCAAATGGTATTCCAGCGTATACAACAATCAGACTAACCTGAGCCTGACAGGACCTGCCTATGCTTATTAAATATGCTTAATCGAACAAACATTTAGTCTTGTCACCCTGGATCATGCCTTATTTACCCAGCCCAGTCGGTTATCCAGTGGGGACCAGTTGGATTACATTATCACGTGATTATCATGTGTGCGATTGTTATCTTCAAAGAAATGGTAATGTTAGGCTCAAGCCTGTAAAATTAGGGGAATTTCCCTGGAACTAATGAAACAATTATTTAAGGCACTCATTTTACTTTCTAGCTGTTTTTTTAGTGGTGAGTGTGAGTTGAAAAAGTACTTGCTGCTTCATTAATGCTACCTGAGCTTTATTAACACCCAAGCCGGTTTAAAATGTAACATCTCCAAGTTTGCAGATGACACAAAGCTAGGTGGCACTGTGAGCTGCGAGGAGGATGCTATCAGACTGCATGGTGACTTGGATAGGTTGGGTGAGTGGACAGATGCATGGCAGATGCAGTGTAATGTGGATAAATGTGAGTTTATCTGCTTTTGGTGGCAAGAACAAGAAGGCAGATTATTATCTGAATGGTAGACACAAAATGCTGGAGTAATTCAGCATTGACATATGATGAAAGAATGGATCGACTGGGCTTATATTCACTGGAATTTAGAAGGATGAGAGGGGATCTAACAGAAACATATAACATTGTTAAGGGATTGGACATGCTAGATGCAGGAAAAATTGTTCCCGATGGGGAGTCCAGAACCAGGGGTCACCGTTTAAGAATGAGGGGTAGGCCATTTAGGATTTAGATAAGGAAAAATATTTTCATCCAGAGAGTTGTGAATCTGTGGAATTCCCTGCCACAGAAGGCATTGGAGGGCAATAGCTGTTGGGGCTAATGGAATCAAAGGATGTGGGGAGAAAACAGGAATGGGGGACTGATTTTGGATGCTCAGCCATAAACATATTGAATGGCAGTGCTGGCTCAAAAGGCCGAATAGACTACTCCTGCACCTGTTTTTTTTATGTTTCTATATTTTTGTTCTATCAGCCCATTGGAGCAGGGAGGAAGTGGTGCAATTTTATGAGATCTTCAAGATACACACCCAGCAGGGTGGTTGTTTTGTATTTAGCTACTCGGGGCAATGGACAAAAAAGCAGGGAAGAGGGTAAACATTTGAATACTAAAACATATAATGATAATGTAATCATAAAAAGAGAATGGAACTAAACTAACTCTTTCATTCAGCCAGCAAATGCACCGTTGAAATCATTTGATTCAACAGTATTCAGCATATTCTGACCTATATGAATATAATGGGACACACCAGCTTGTATTGACCTATATATGGAATACTCTAGATTGTTTCATCATATAAATACACATGTTCAATTATCTTTTACGTGGAATAGCCTGACCTGTATTACCCAGTACTGAATAATATACTCGCACATCTATTATCACCTCAAAGAACACATTTTATTTGCTATCCTGTGAGTAACATGGTCTAACCAGTATTATTATATGTGGCACACCAAATTATGTTATCACTGCAAATGGTACTCTGAATTCATGTTATAGGGACAGAGTTAGGACATTCAGCCCATCAAGTCTACTCCACCATTCAATCATAGATGATCTATCTTACCCTCTCTCTCATTCTCCTGCCTTCTCCCCATATTCCTTGACACCTGTATTAATCACGAATCTATCAATCTCCACCTTAAAAATACCCATTGACTTGGCTTCTACAGCCTTCCGTGGTGGTGAATTTCACAGATTCACCACCCTCCGACAAAAGAAGTTCCTCCTCATCTCCTTTCTAAAATTATGACCTTTTATTCTGAGGCTTTGGCCTCTGGTCCTAGACTTTCCCATTGGTGGAAACATCCTCTTCACATCCACTCTATCGAGGCCTTTCACTATTCGGTAAGTTTCAATGAGTTCCCCCATTATCCTTCTAAACTCCATTTTGTATTTTCTAATTATTATCTAAATTATGTTTTATATTGATATATGCTACAGTATATATTACAGTATTATATGTATTGAAGAGAGATAGAAGTATATAAAATATTGAGATGCATGGATAAGTTGGACAAAACCTTTTTCCCAGGATGGAAATATCCAACACCAGAGGGCTTGGCTTTAAGGTGAGAGGGGGAATGTTTAATTGAGATGTGCGGGGCAATTTTTTTTCACAGACAGTGGTGGGGGCCTTGAACACATTGCCAGGGGTGGTGGTGGTGATGGTGGCAGATACGATAATGAAATTTAAGAGACTTTTAGATAGACACATGGAAATGCAGGGAGTAGAGAGATATGGATCATGTACATACAGGCAGATATCTGTTTAATGTGGTATCATGTTCGGTGCAGACATAAGACATCTGACGGCGCTGGGCCTGTACTCGCTGGAGTTTAAAAAGATGAGGTGGGGACCAGAGGCCATAGGTCAGAGCTAAAGCATGCAACTTTAGAAAGGAGATGAGGAATTTCCTTAGTCAGAGGGTGATGAATCTGTTGAATTATTTGGCACAGAACACTGTAGAAGTCAAATCAACTGATATTTTTAAGGTGGAGATTGATTAGTGCTGGTGTCTGGGGTTGTGCAAAGAAGGCAGGAGAATGGGGTTGAGAGGGAAAGGTAGATCAGCCATGATTGAATGGTGGAGTAGATTGATGGGCCGAATGGCCTAATTCTGCTCCTACAGCTTATGAACTTATGAACAAACATTGTCGGCCAAAGGGCCCATTCCTGTACTGTAGTGTTCCATGTTCTATACTTGCAGCTTGTCCTCTGGTTCCATGTTGAATTCCATAGATTTCTTATCCCATTTTAAGATGTGTAGGTTAGATGAAGGATGTCAGAGCATTTGTTTAACAGTTCCTACAGTCTGGAGTTCTTTATCAATTGCCGGGTCGAATAGATTGACTGATGTCACTGTAAATACATTTTCTTACCTGTTTCATGTAACAAAACAAATAACATGTTTTATTTTCTGAAGGATCATCGGTTCAATGATGAAATTGACAAGCTGACAGGTTATAAGACGAAGTCCATTCTGTGCATGCCGATTCAGAACTGCGATGGGGAAATTATCGGGGTGGCTCAAGCCATCAACAAAAACCCTGCAGGAGTACCATTCACGGAAGAAGATGAAAAAGTAAGAGATCCACACTCGTGTTGACATTCTTCATTGATAACCAGTTTCCATAATGTAGATTATTGCACTTAAATTTGTTCTGTTGGGCATCCAAAATCCTATTATAATTTCACTAGAAGTGAATATTCTATATTGTTCTGCTGTAAATATAACGTACTGTGTTTTGCAAAATGTATTTTACTACTAGTGTCCTTTGATATGTAGAATATTTCTGGCAGCATTTCCAATTACTGTGACTCTGGGTTATGAATTACCTAACTTATGGAAATCCGACCACACAAATTTCTGCTCACATTTTGGAATCATTTTTCAAGCAAGCAATAATAAGAATGAAACGCTTATGGTTCATTAATTATTGTATACTATATATATTGCATAAGTTTAATTTTTGGTTAGTGTTAGGGTGATTATTCAATGAAATGAAAGATTTAGAGCAAGTGTATGTAGAGCGATGCGATATAGTTACAATAGAAACAAACATGTCTAATTTGCGGTTATTTAAGTTTAACTTTCATTCTGGATTCAATGTGACAGTGATGTAAGGTCTGGAAATTAGGAAGATATTCAGATACTTGGCCCTCACTTTTCCTTACAGTTTCTACAGTGCTTGCAGTAGATCGAACCACCTCTCCTCCCAATGTGAGTTATGACCCAGACCCACTAATATTCAGTTGTAGATGCATGGCAACAAAATTAAATGATACCAAAGATAGCAGGTGTACCTGAAAGGCCTTGATTTCACGTAAAATAGTAGTTGTCAGTGAATGGGATCTGATATGATAAGTGGAGGAGATGTATGAGAGAGAGAGGGGGAGAGAGACACACTTGTTTGTATCTTCCCATTTTTATTGTGCATAGTTCTGAAGTTTCATTTATTGAAGAGGTGTTTCATGTATTTCAGCATTGTTTAAATCAGACACGGTTGCATTTATGATTTATTTGCATTAAAGGAGATCACATTATTGACTTAGCCTGACCTAGTTGAGCTGACGATCTGAAGACAATGTTTAAGCAAAATGAGCCTAGATCTTACAGTCTGATATTCCCAATGCTCATGATTGATTGCTCATTACTTCCAACCATTGCATTCCATTCTGAAATCTCTAGGAGTAGATGTTTTATTTTTTTACATGTTGATAATGTTTTGCATATCATTTGGCTTCAAATGCACCCAAATAGAACTAAGCCATTCAATTTTCTTTTGTCAGTTCATTTACATAAATTCATGTTGCGAATTTAGAGAAGTTTAGGGGGCACACTGGTGGTAGTGTCACAACATTTTAGACCAGATGAATTAATAACATACCATATACAAATCAGAAGCAAGAGGAACCCACCTGGTGCCTCATGCTTGCTCTGCCTTTAAATAAAATTATGGCTAATCTGAATGTAACTTGAATGCCACATTCACAACTGCTTGTAATGACGTTTCATTCCTATGTTTATCAAGGATCTTTCTGATGCTGTATTAGAAATATTCAATACAAAGCTCCCAACACCCTTGGTGGGTAAAAGCTCAAAAGACTCATGATCTCAGTGTGGAGTGTGGCAGCGCCTAACGGCAGCGACTCGACTGTAGTCCATCTGTCTTTTTAAATTATTTTTGTCTCGTTAAATGTATATGTTGATTCTAGTTTTTATTATTTTTTAGCTGTGTATATGTGGGGGAAACTGTTTAATCTCTTCCCTGTACGGGGACCCGACTTTTTCCCTGCCTGGTCTCTGATGCCGTTAGGCCTAACATCGTGGATCCAGCGGCGGCCTCCAACTGGAACCAACCCGAGGGCTCCAGTCGCGGAGCCTGCTGACTCACCATCGTGGAGCTGGCTGATTTCGAAACGGGAAGCACTGTGCTGGCGCGTGGCTGCGGCCCAACTTCGGAGCTTCGGAGGCTCCGGCTGCAGGCCCAGTGGACAGGAACATCGGGAGCTCGCAGGTCCCTGGTGGGAGACAGCTTTTCGGAGCTCCCGCAACGGCAACTTCTCCCACCAGAATTGCGGGGTTAAAGGACTCCGAGCGAGGCTTAACATCGCCCGGCGCGGCTTAGACGGCCGTGGGACTTACCATTGCCCGCCGGGGGCTTCAACATCGTGAGCCCCAGTTGCCTCGAAGTTGCAGTTGGACTGCTGGACCGCGGGAGAAGAACAAAGGGAAGAGATAAGATATTTGCCTTCCATCACAGTGAGGAGGTGCTGGAGATTCACTGTGATGGATGTTTGTGTAAATTGTGTTAAGTGTGGGTCTTTGTTTTTTTTGTAATGTTAAGACTGTAGAAATGCAATTTCGTTCAAACCAAGCTGTTTGAATGACAATAAAAGGCATTCTATTCTATCTGTTAAAAGAGCATTTTGCCTTATCTCAGCTATAAGGGATGGGAGCCCTCTTTGAAAACATTTTGGTTAGCTCTCCAAAAAGTCAAATTGGTAAGACACAATCTCCGATGTACGAAACCATTCTGACTAAGCCTAATCAACCTCTGCCTATCTAAATGTCAGTATATCTTATCCCTCAGATCTTCGCCAGTCATCGTGCTCTTTTTCCCTCATTCGTACACTTTTATTCCATCCCTGAGCCCCCATTAACCTTTTATCTCTCCTCTTTCCCCTCCCTCTGCCCTGCCCCCTCCACCCGCATCCCTCCCTCCAGCTTTACAGTTCACTCTTCCTCTTGTTATCTAACCTCTAGCCTTTGTCACTTAGTCCACCCATCTGCTAATCAAACCCCAGCACCCCCCCCCCCCTCCATTTATCTCCGATTAACACCTGCCAGGCTTTGTCACCACCCCCACATCTATTCCAACTTTCTCCCCTTACTCCAATGAGTCTGAAGAAGGAACACTGCCCGAAACACTCCTTCATTTGGTGTTTTGATCTAGATTCTGGCATTTGCACTTCCTTGTGTCTACATTAACACCCATTCTTAAATACGGAGATCGATTCTCTCAATCAGATCACCAATATCTTCCATAACTAAAAGTTTACCTCTCTTTGCATTCAATTCTTCCAGCAGGAAGCAATAACATTTTGTTAGCTTTCCTAATTATCTGCATACCAGACTTTGACGAATCTTGAACCAGAACACCCACATTTCTCATTGTTTCTCTAATGTTGTGACCAGAAATGCACACAATTCTCCAAGTTGGTCTAAAGAATGTTTTGTATAGCTGCAAAATGACATCCAGATTCTTGTATTCATTGCCTTAGATGGCTTTGAGGGGAAGCTCATCACAGGTGCAGTATTTGTGGACTTGTCCGCAGCATATGACACTGTAAACCACCGTACCATGAAAGCCAAACTGCAACAGACACTACAGGACTCGCATCTTGTCCAGTTCATCATGACAATGATGGAGAACCACCGCTTCTTCGTATGCCTGAATGGTCAGACCAGCTGTTGTAGATGCCAAAAGAATAGTCTACCACAGGGCAGTGTCCTTGCCCCAATGTTGTTCAATATACACACCAATGTTCACCCCAAAAACTAGGTTGTTTCTGTATGCTGATGACTTGTGCATCGCAACGCAATCCTCGGACTTCAGCCAGATTGAGACCGTACTGATCTGCAGAATATGACAACATACTACCAAAATAACCCAAACCCAACAAAAACGCAAAGCGCAGCTTTCCACCTCTGGAACCGGGGTGTGAAACGTCAACTGTAGGTACGATGGAATGATGTCCTGTTGGAACACTGCAAAGCCCCAAAGTACCTAGGTATGGTCCTCAATCGAACGTTATCATATCGCCAACATGTTGAGAAAACCAAGGCAAAGGTCAATACCCGGAACAAAGTAATCGAAAAATTGGCAAGCAGCTCATTTGGAAATGACCCAACAACAATCCGCACTTCAGCCCTGGTGCTCTGTTTCTCAGTGGCAGAATATGCAAGCCCCATCTGGAGCCGCTCTAAACATACACGCAAGGCAGACTCGGCATTGAACACTGCCTGCAGGAAAACCACAGGATACCGGAAGACGACAAAGATTGAACATCTGTACGAGCTGGCAGGCATCGACGAACCATCTCGAAGAGGTGATTGGGCAGCTGCAGTAGAACGCTTCAATGCAGACACAGACCCCCGTCACCCCTTGCACAATCACCAGCATGCCAAGAAACGCCTGAAGAGCTGGAACAGCTTCATGGAACTAGAGCCAACCGTACCAGGCACCAAAACCAAACAACAGATGGCACCGGGACACCACCTGCCTTATACTACCTGGAAAACCCTAAACTGCCTCTGCACTGGAGTGGGACCCAACCTGAAGAAGTGGGGCCTCTCGCAATCTGGCAAGTGCAACTGTGGAGAGGTGCAGACAATGGCCTACCTACTGGCTTGCGGCGGAGAGGCATGCACTGCGGACGATCTCTGCAGAGGCACAGATGTGGCACTGGCTGTGTCAGAGCGATGGCAGAACGTTGTCTGACACGAGCGAATGAAATTGCCTTGGCCTATGAAGGATGCATATAAAATGCCTAGTCTATCCACCTGTGCCACCACTTTCCAGAGTTATGGACTTTTGATCTATGTCCCTCTGTACATCCACAAGCGCAGCCCATACATAAAACACATCAAAGTATGCAGACAGCAGTGCCGTGATACAGCTCGTGCTGTGTGGGTCCAGCACCTGGTAAAGATACCAAGTCTTGGATTTGATGAGCAATTCAGCAAAGTCGGAATCAATTCCTGCTCATAAGGACCCACAACACCAACTGCGACAGGATGGGAACTGGCTGCTCCCACAGCTGGACTGGCTTCTCCTGCCGTGAAGTAGTGGTCTGACTGAAGATGACTAAATTGTGGACTCTCAGTAGGTCAATGATTCAATTGTACTTTATTGTCACATGTACCCAGTGAAATGTTTTGTTTTCCATACAACCCGATAAAATCACCGTGTGGCAGACCACACCTAGGCAGCGAACAAGTGTCTCCATGTTTGGCACTGACAAAGTTATGAAAGTTAACAGTGTAGTGGCTATTTAGGTTGTATTGCATGTCATTGATGATGGCATGTGTCTTTAAATTTTAGACTGTCCGTTATATTGTGAGGGGGATTTATGAGGTATTTTTGGGCGTGTTTGGAGCTAAATTTCTTGCACAGAAGCTTAGTTGTCAGTTTCATTTGGAATCAGCATGGAGAAGGTTTACCCTTTGAACAAGCGAAGTGTAACGGAGACACGAGGAGTTTTCTAATGTTCAAAGCGATAAGCTGGAGTTCGATGAAGATTATAGTAATGAGTTGGAAGAAGTTTGGATGTACCTTATTGTTTTTCATCAACAATAAAGAATTTATTACTCAAAAGACTGTGTTTTTGAAGACTTATCTGTGAAGAAGCTCTGAAGGTCTCTGACAGTGAGCTTGCATGCGTATAAAGACATTCCCCTTAACCATGCAGTCCATTTAGCTGCTAGAGGGAGTAATCTCTTGAACGATATAAAAATCTGCCACTACATCAAGTCAAAGGAGACTTTTGGCGAAGGGGTGAATACCAGTCCCAGAGAGTGGGACAGAAGAAGATCTCGGAGAAGTTTTGGCCAGAATTCCGGTTCCAGCCAAGGAACTGAAGAAAATAGATCTCGGCCAGAGAAGGCCATAAGGTCTGTCAACAGCATTGAGACCTATCTAAAGACACACCACAGAAATTGTGAGTAGAAATCGACTATTATTCTTTGAATTTTGAGGCTGCAAGCTTTAAATTTAAATGGCTTTTGTCGAAGAGCCAGAAAGTGTTTTTCAGTCTGTATGACTGACCTTGGAGATTGTTTTGAACTTTTGATAACACGCATTCCTTTCGAAATATCATCATCTTTAAGCCCATGGATTGATAGAAGCTTTCTATAATTCCAGTTTGTTATGGTTTTGATGAGAATGTTGACAAAACAAATTTAGAACTACCCGCAGAGGATTCTGTTCGGTTAATTTTAAGACTTGGTGACCTGCCAAGACCTCTTTAAAATCATGGAACTAGAAGATGAAGAAAGTTCTACACCTGAGGGTGCACAAAGTGGCGATGTAAGACCAAGTAGACAACTTAAACTCAATGACAAAGGTCGAGTTCTATCTCTGAAAGGAGCCGAGAAGGAGAGAAACGAGTTGTGGAAGAGGATAAGGAGGCTGTGAAGGAATTAATGGAATCAGATTCCAAGCTGGATAAGGTGGAAGGTAAATTAAGCCTGATATACAGCCTTAATAATGAACTCAAAGAGATGCAGGATAAACTGTTGGAATCAGAGCCATCTCAAGAGGAATGTGAATGACACAATAAGTGGAATTCGGAAAAAAAAGAGTGTTATGATAATTCCATGGAAGGTGCTAGCTGAAGTAGATAAGAGAGCGTGCGTCAGAGAAGAAGATGCGAGGCAACTAGGTGCTAGAAAAAGATGAAGATGAGATTGCACCTGGGGATAGTATCTCAAATGTATCTTCACGAAGATCAGGTCACAGATTTGGTTTTACAACCAGTTCGGTATCAAGGGCTTCTGCTCGATTGGGAGTTGAAGCTGATCTAGCCGCTCTCACAATAAAAGCGGATGCCTTGAGGATGAAACATGAGATGGAGCGAGAAAAAGAAGAGCTGAGGCGACTAAAGGAACAACTGAAACTTGACACAAAGACAGTGGTGGCCAAGACGAAGAAGGAGCTACTGGAAAGTGAGGGTTCAAGATACAGCTCTGGATCATCGAAGACGATGAGCTCTGGACCAAGAAGAAAAACTGCTCCAAGTGAGTTAGCAGTTGGATCAATTCTACAATCGAGGTCCACCGGATTTCTTGGCTTTGACAACCTATTGGAACGGAATATGATAGGTAAAACCTCATCTCGGCAAACGGGTGCTAGACCGAAGCAAGGTATTTATGGGGAGATTCAGTTCCCTGATGGGGAGACAAGCCAAGGCTATCAGGATGGGTTATTGGCACTGTTGATTAGGCAAACTGAATTGAACCAGATAATTGCTCGACAAAATACCTCTCTCACTCTACCACCAGCAGAAATTCTTATGTATGATGGAGATCCTTTGCGATATGAAGCTTTCGTAAGGGCATTAGAAGAAGAATTAGAAACGAAAGTTACGGACGAAAAGGAGCGCTTACGATTTCTGGTGAAGTACACAAGTGGAAGTGTTCAGGTACCTGTAGAAAGTTGTCAAAATGAGCCAGATGGCCATGGCCATAAAAAGGCAAGAAGGTTACTTAAAGAACGTTTTGGGGATGAACAGAGGATTGCTAACGCATACATGGAGGCCTATGCTTGGAAAGAAATCAAGCCGGAAGATGGGGAAGCATTGAGTGATTATGCAATATTTCTGAGAAGTTGTTGCAGCTCGATGAAAAATCTCGGCCACATGGAGGAGATGAATCTTCCAAGTAATACTAGAATCATCATTAGCAAGTTGCCCAGAAGAATGAGAAAAAGGTGGAGATATGAAGCAGGTGTAATAATGGATGAAAGGAAGCAAGTAGCCAGGCTATCGGACCTGGTGGAATTCATAGAAAGGGAAGTACGGTGCATGTTAGAGCCACACTATGGGTCTATTGTTACCTATGGAGAA
Source organism: Raja brachyura (assembly GCA_963514005.1). The sequence goes on from OY740782.1 coordinate 75,188,634, forward strand.
GACAGGTGGAGCCAAAGAAGATGTACGAACTATTAAGAAGAAGGTATTTTGTCCATTATGTGATGAAGTGGGTCACACCATAAGATGGTGTCGAAGATTCAAGAAGAAAGAATATGAAGATAAAATGGACGTAAAAAGGAATAGAATCTGCTATGGATGTTTGAAAAAGGGGCACATGATGAAAAACTGTAAAAGTCCACTAATTTGTGATAAGTGCAAGCAGAATTATCCTGATGTGCTTCACCCTGTAAAGAAGAAGATGGATCATACAGAGCAGCATGAGGAGCCAGCTGTTGGAGAAGCTGTCACCTCGCCTCAAGTAACTGCTCATATTCGGGCCGGGATAGAAGCATGCATCTTCTCTATCTTACCGGTTCAGCTGAGGAATAGAGCCACGAATGTAGTGTTGCAAATATATGTGTTTTTGGACCACGGAAGTTCAGCTACTTTTTGTACAGAGAATCTGATGAGAAGGCTGGACATTACAGGAGAGAAGGTTAAAATTCAAATGCGTACCTTGAATAAAGAGAAAGAGTATCCTAGTCAAGTATGGAGATATCCAGCTTGGATGAAGATAATTACCCTCGCCGGGTCCCCCATAGTTCTCAGCACCTGATTCCGATGGCCTTTCTTGCTCCCTGATGGCTGTCAATCCCCTCTCCCTCTGGTCAACCTCGCTTTCTGAACGTCCCCTTCCTCTCGCCGGTTTCTCAGGGGTCTCTCTCGTTCTCAACGACATGGGACACCATAATGCCATTGGCTCGGGGCTGAGTTTGGAGTCTGCGGATCTTGGTCCGCAGTGGGCCTGCTGGAGGACTCAGCCCTACTCGCCGGGATGCTCCCCCCTGTGCTCACCCGGATACCTGGTAAAAGCCAGGAAACTCATGAAAACAACGCAGCTGATGACCGCTAGCAATGGGCCTGGCGAAGAAAGTACTTTGGCAGAAGATGCAAAGGATTCTTGGAGTACAGGTATCTCTGTAGGGTCCTGATATGGAGAGCCACCACCTGAGTGTGGATACACGCCACTGAATAACTGCCCTCTCCAATTATGAGATACAAGACCCCACCCAGATCCAGTGCACTAACCTCTTCTGCATCCTGCAACAAAGACCGAGGGTGGGACCATAGCGACAAACTGGTTCCACAACATGGAGGTCACCAGTTGATTTAAGACTTGTGTTGCCTCTGCAGGAAAGTACTCTGAGCAGTCCGAACCAGTGCTTTAGGTGGGCAATGACCATTGGCCAGGTCTGATCAGTGGAGCTCGCGTGGACTCTTGGGTAGAGGAGGTGGTCCACCTTTCATGGACTCAGCAAGAGCCCATACCATCCTAGATTAGTGTAGATTCAGCCGGGAAAAACTACTGGCACTCTTGCATCCTCTACAGGTCAACAGGGTGAGGAACATGTCACCAGCATAGGCCGAGTGGATCATTTTGACACGTGGCCCATACAAAGCCAGAACCATCAATCTCCTTTGTGGGCAGTCACGATGACGCAGTGGTAGAGTTGCTGCCTTACAGCGAATGCAGCAGCAGAGACCTGGGTTAGATCGCGATTACGGGTGCTGTCTGTACGGAGTTTTTACGTTCTCCCCGTGACCTGCATGGGTTTTCTTTGCGATCTTTGGTTTCCCCCCACATTCCAAAGGTGTACAGGTTTGTAGGTTAATTGGCTTGGTAAATGTAGAAATTGTCCCTAGTTGGTGTAGGATAATGTTAATGTTCGGGCATCGCTGGTTGGCGCGGACCCGGTGGGCCGAAAGGCCTGTTTCCGTGGTGTCCCTCTAAACTAAACAGAAAAATCACAGGAAGACCTCAATGCAGATGGACTATAGCTGGCTAGATTTGGGGCATCCCTGACTCAACTCCTCTCCCAAATCAAAGGGGTGCCCTGAATGACCTACTCACTTCCATCAAGCATTCTGCATGTACAAACACTGGAACTGGGCCACAAAATGCAGCTCACGTTCGAAGGCGTGCAGAGTTCCAAAAAGAAACTCGTGATCCACCCTGTTGAATGCCTTCTGATTGAGGGAGGAAAGGCAACTGACAGACCAGCTCTGTGGGACTGGTGAACAAGGTCCCGGACAAGGTGGATGCTGGCCTGGGACTGTGAAGGACTAGTCCGGGTGGATCATGTGAGGCAGCATGGAACTCGTACAATTGGCCATTCCCCTGGCAAAGAGCCTGTAATCTGTGCACAAGAGGGAGACCGGGTGCCAGTTTTGCAAACAGAAGTGATCTCCCTTCTTAAAGCCCTGTCCCATGGTACGAGTTCATTCCAAGAGCTCTCCCGAGTTTAAAAAAATCAAACTCGTGGTAAGGACGGAGAACTAATGTAGCGGGTATGTCGGAGCTTGGGGACGTCTCTTACCGACTCGTAATGCGAACGGCAGGTACTCGGGAAGACTCGCTAATGGCAGGGAAGCACGGGAAGACTCGTGAAGATTTTTCAACATGTTGAAAAATGTCCACGAGAGCCCCGAGTACCGACGAGTGGCCATTACCGTAAATCTCCGAGTTCGAATCAGGGCAAACTCGGGAGAGCTCTTGGAATGAACTCGTACCGTGGGACAGAGCTTTGAGGCAGCAGAACTATGACTCCTCTTTAACTTCATTCCCTGGTTGATCCAGTAGGCAGCATTACAAATCCTTATGTGGGCATTATCACATTGCTGTGGTGAGAAACTTTGTGATTGGAATCTCTGGGATACTTTGACTGACCACATGCTATGGTTTTGGGGACAGACTGATGGAAACCGAGAAAAGTTGTCGGGTACTGGGGATTCTGTTCGGAGGGTGAAATCCTTAACAGTATCAATTTTAGCTTTTAGACATTTTGATCCAGTGGTCTGCTCTTCCCTGTTGTTATGTCCTGACTTCACCAGAGGAGGGATTGCTCTGCAGTAGTTGGCTGTCTTGTCACCTCATTGAACTCAATAAACTATTTAACTGATGAAGCTCAATCTTATTCTTTTGTTCTCCATTTTCTGGCTCCAAGATTCTCCAAGATCTGGCTTGCTGCTGGTGCAGTTTATAATCTTCTGCAATGCAATATTATACATTACAACCAACTTCAGGATTTCCAATGGAATTAAAAGCTGTGCATATTGATGGCCAAATGTTCCAAAGTTGCTGGGACATGACAATTTGAACAAATTGCCATAATAATAGGAAATATTTAATATCTGAAGTATGGTGCAATGTATCATGCACTAAGTATTAAGATGAAGTTAGAGAAAGCACGAGGCAGAAAGAAATGGAAGGATATGCTGATGTAGAAGCTTGTCCATGCCAAACATCAGTATTGGCATGGACAATTTGGAACACATTTATTTCTGTGCAGTATTTTATCCTATTGTATCCTAAACAGATAAAAAGAGGTACAGTGGGCACCTGGGAAATTATTGATTATTAGATGTTTTGTGAGTACCTGAGGCAATAAGTAAAATTTCAACAATCCTTTGGAGCAACTTGCTGACTTATTGAAGGGCTCCCATGACACTGTTAAAGTTTACAAAATACATTTCATTATGATGTTTGAAAATGACTCAAAGTCATTCACACCTTTTATATTAAAAGGAATTTGCTTAGCTGTCCTCTTCAGTAATGCTATATTGCAGACTAGTTTTGTAATGGCATTAAGAAGATAACAATGACTAACTTTGTATCTGTATTTTTCTACTGGAGCCACTACAAAGATGTGATACTCAAGTATAGAATTAAGCATTCAATAAAAACTCTCCATGTGCATAATAGTGAGTTGTGTAGCATTATAAAGCATAAGTAAGGGTTCAGGATAGGCCAGTAATGTCATGAGAGGTGGTAAGTTGAACATATTGGTAAAGTAGTGGGGAGAAAAACAGATAACACAGATAACAATTAATAATTTCTCAGTTGCCTTCTTTTCATTTTCACTAATAGATGTAAATCTTAGTAGTGGCCACAGGGTGGCAGAAGATCCTATTTCATCTGAGAAATTAGTTCAAGCAAATGCAAAGAACAGCAAGAAAACTTCAAATGCTGCCACCACTGGGAATTCGGGAGAATTGTTCTTTCCTTCAATTAAATTTGTACAGATGTTAAACAGCAGCTGCTTCTCAAAATATACTTAAGACAGTGCACATATCATTAATAATCATACATTCTGTATTTTACTTGAAAAATCAGTTGTGATGCTGCAGGCTCTGTATCATCTGTGATTTGCACTTTGCAACAATCAAAGAGACTTATTTTAATCACAGAATAGTAGTGTCACTGGGTGTCAATTCCATGTTTGTGTGACATTTTAGATGGATTTTTTGAGGTACAGCTTTGATGAAAGTGCTGCTTGCTGACTTACTAGATAATTTCCCTCAAACAGCTAGTGACTTTATTTTCAGTATCTTTAACTGAGGTTATTACTACTCCTTTACAAACTTGCAGAAATTATTTAGTTCGACTTCCTTTAGGTTTAAATGACAGAGTAGTTTTAGTTAAGAAATGCAGCGTGGAAATAGGCCCTTTGGCCTACCGAGTCCACTCCGACTAACAATCACCCTGTACACTAGTTCTATCGGACACTCTGTGGCCAATTTGCAGAAGCCAATTAACTTACAAACCTGCATGTCTTTGGAATCTGGGAGGAAACTGGAGCATTTGGAGGAACCCCACATGGTCACAGGGAGAACCTGCAAACTCCGTACAGGCAACACCATAGTGAAGATCGAATCCGGGTCTCTGGTGCTGTAAGGCAGCAACTCTGTTAGCTCTCTTAATGCCGTCAAACCATCTTCCTTTATAGCTGGAAACATAGGCTATTAGCAAATACATTTCAATTTCCAGTGTATAATGTTGCTGCATGTTACCTTTTTCAATGTTGTATTTGCCTTCAATTAATGAAAATATCAATTAATTGAATTATAATAAAAATATCAATTGAATTATGTACTATGTATGAAGATAAAGATTAATTTGAAATCACTGTTGGTGACCAATTTTGATCTATTCATTAAAGACAGAATAGTAAATGAATCAGTAAATTTGTATCAACTAAATGTAACAACATTGTAATTGCAATTAAGAAGATATTCTAATATTTATTTATTTTCATTATTAACCAAAATGTCATAAAAATAATTAGAAAAACAAATCAGAAAATTAGAATAAAATGTAAATAACAAATAAGTATTTGGGCATTTTCTTCACACCAAGCAACAAAATACAGATATGAAGTGTGGAATTTGGAAGAGAAAGAAGTTAGCTTTAAATGCAGCATGTTGATTTTTTTGGGGGGAATTTTGTGGTATTTCTTATGTTTGCACCATTCTGAATAGCACGTAACTTAAAGTCATAGACTCTATGAGCACGTAACTTCCTGTAAAATATATGTATCAATTAGACTTTGAAATTATGGAACCTGAACATCACTTTTACAATGTCTATATAATGCAAGTGATTACGTATGTAACCTAATAACGATTTAATGAGGACCCCTCCCTTGCAGAAAAGTGATTTTGTTTTCTATCTTTTCTGGATTCTCATACTAAGTCAGTATAATTCAATTGAAATGTTTCTTAACTAATTCCTCAAGTGCTCTATCTTTTCGTACTCCATATACCAAAGTATAGTGTTTCAGTTCACACCTTTGTCTGTATCGCCATATTTAGAAAGCACGTGTCACTTTAATCAAGAGTGAACTTTTCTCACAGGGAAAATAATTTATTGTTTATTGCCATGTAAAAAAATTGACGTGGGCAACTTTGGAGTGAGAATCGGCAAGTGTAAAAAATATTGCAAGATGGCCCCAGAACATGGCGGCTCTCTGTGAGCTGTTCTAGAGGAGGATGTATTGTACTCAAGTATAACATGATTTGACTAGATAGAATGCAGAACAAGAATTTCCCTGCCTCTGCACACGTGACAATAAATAAACCATCGAACCATCACTCGGTTCTCTGATAAATGTTAAAATGATTTCCATTTTAATATTTAAGATAAGATTATCTGACACTTGCCCATCGGACAGTTTATTCCAACAAGAAATTTTCTGATTAAAAGAATAGAGCTCAACCCAGAGTTAAAATCTAGAGATTAAAAAACAGTTGTAAATGTAATTCTCAGAATCATCTTAAACAATTTTGCTGCGTTAGAAACAATATTTATATATGATTAATATAGTCTGTTCAAAGGCCTATGATGAAAAACACACAGTTCTGTACAATATTTAATCTAACCAGAGCCTTCTGTTGGTTGATTTCTGTGCCAAATCTTGTACAACACCGTGGTGTTCAAGCAGGCACATATCCTGTCTGTGTCGTTTCTGTGGTAATGAAGGTGATATCAAGGTCTTTTGCTCGTACAGGATGTTTCTTTGTTTGTGTATTTATTTATTTAACATGGACATGTAGAGATTGAGTGTCAGAAAACCTTGAGCAAGAACAACTGATCCAAACATTCCAAAGGTGACATCCATCTTTTAATATTGGAAAAATGCCAATGTCAACTGTTTAGATATGTTGACTCGCAACCTATGTCCCACCCAAAATCTCAAATGGAAAGAGTTACTGCATGATATTTTGTCAAATCATATTCCCAACTGTTAGATCATCTAATTTTTGTAATTGCTTCATTTTGGGATGGAATATTCTTTTACTAGATGTATTAGATGTGGCAATGTCTAACATAAGAACCACATGCTTCCCCTTATCTTGTACAAAATTATTTTTGAAAGAACCTTCAGAAAGTAATTGGAGTTAGAAACCAATCTTACGAAGCCGTCTTAGACATGTAACCTGCAATTTGCATGCTAGGCTTCAATAATACGGAACAGTTTCACTACAGAAGTAAGATATTACACAGTACTTTGGTCAGTACAAAACAGTGATCTCCTCCCCAATAGGTGATGATATTGAGGTTACACCTGTTTCCTAAAAGCTTTTAGCTATTATGAAGGGTATACATTCATTTAAAGTTACAGATGCTAATGAATAACGAAAATGACAAAGATATTAGAATAAAAATGCAGGAGAAACTCAGCGGGTGAGGCAGCATCTATGGAGTGAAGGAAATTCCCTTCGCTCCATAGATGCTGCCTCACCCACTGAGTTTCTCCAGCATTTTTGTCTACCTATTTTTCCAGCATCTGCAGATCTTTCTTAAAAATATACTAGAATAAAGTCAGAAGTCTAATGAGTACTGTCTGTTTTCTAATAATTACAGAAATTAGGTAGTGGAAAGATCACTTACCATGTGAAGCTCTCGCCTACACTAATCTGAATGTAAAAAAAACAAAAAACGTTCACGCAAATAACTTGAAATTAATAAGACTTCCTAACAGACTAGCCACAGTCAGTCTGGATGGGACCCCACCACTCCCCCACTCTGATGCTCAGCACTGGAGCTCCACAAGGATGTGTGCTGAGCCCCCCCCCCCCCCCCCTCTACTCTGTCTATACCTATGACTGCATACAGACCCACAGCACGAACACCATCATTAAATTTACAGACGACACAACAGTGGCGGGGCTGATCACTGAGGGTGATGAGTCAGCTTACATGAAGGCGGGGTTTAGAGGTTAATAGGCTGGTGCACAGAAAACAATTTAGCACTCAATACCAAGAAAACGAAAGAGTTCATCATCGACTTCAGGAAGAAGCAGGGTGACCATCCCCCACTGCACGTAAACGGAGAAAGAGTGGACAGATTCTCCAGTTTCAGGTTCCTGGGCACCCACATCTCAGCAGATCACAGGTGGTCAACCAACACACACTCCCTGGTAAAGAAGGCACAACAACAACTTGATTTCCTAAAATTACTCAGGAAAATCAATTTGCCACAACAGCTGCTGGTGTCATTCTATTGTTGCTCCATAGAGAGTGTCCTGATACATGGCATCCTGGTATGGTATGGCAACAGATCTGCGGATGACAGAGATTCATCAATACAGCCCAGAAGATCACCAACACACATCTGCCTGCCCTGGAAGAGATCTATAGCTCTCGTTGCCTGCGAAAGACATCACGCACACTAAAGGACTCATCTCATCCCACACATCACTTGTTCCCCCAACCCCCCTCCCCATAGCCAATATTTTGTACTGTTATAGCACTACACTGTGGAATATTGTACGTTCTGACTTGACGTTTTTCTTGCCATTATTGTTGTTTTCATTGTTATTTATTTATCTGATATGTTAGAGCTCCGCTCGGGCAGTGTGCCTGAAATGTTGCTATATGTATTTACAATTACAATAAAGTGTATTCATATTATTATTATGTTATGTAGAATCTGAATTCCTTTGGGAATGCCCCGTTAACTTGGGATCATTAACGTGAGCTGGAAGAGTTCTGGTGCAGGACCCATTCAGTTAATTCACCTGAGCTTTCTCTGTGATGCCACTCTGGCTGCACTGCTACAATTGCACAGCGTGACTTGGGATATTTGACACGCCCTTCTGTGCCTATATTATGTTGAAGCTGTCAGTCCGTTCATTTCAATGTTCCTGAAGGGAATGCTGTAATCTAGTTTGTCCTCAGTAACACTCCGAAATGGATTCACTTTACCAAACCAACAAACAGGAAGCAATTTTCATTTGTACAGCCATCCTAAGTCGTTTGTGTGGGGATAACTAACCAAAACAAACAGTGTCCTAGGCTTGGAGATTAAAACCTGTTCAAATGTTTCCTTTGTTGCAGACAGCATGTTTATTGAATGTCTACACAGTGCCAAGAAGTACAGTATATTGACCTTAATTTCCTGAGGTGTAGATCATGAAGGTATTTAATATGAAATTGGATAAAGCATGAGGCAGAATGAAAGGGAACAGTATGTTGATGGAGAGGCTTATGTGGAACATCAGCACTGACATGGATCATTTGGGACAAATAGACTTTTTCTGTGTAGTATTTTATCCACTTCTGCAGATACAAAGAAGTAAAGTAAGCACCTGGGAACTTATTGACCATTACTGGTTAGGCAAGTACCTGGAGGTAATAAGTAAAATGTAAATAGTGATGGGGTGACATCTTTGGTTGCCAAGCAGGCATCCTTTGCTGACATGCAATGATATTTACGAGGATGCTGCTCGAACTTGAGCGCATAAACTACAGGGAGAGGTTGGGCAGGCCGAGACTTTATTCCTCAGAAAGTCTTTTAACCAGAAGACGCGAATCAAAAAACAGTGGAATAAGCTTAAGGGGTGAGGGGACAGATTTAATAGGAACCTGAGGTAGAACGTTTACCCCACAAGAGAGTGGTGGGTATATGGAATGAGGGAGTAGTTGAGACAGGTATTATAACAACATTTAAAAGACAGGAAAGGTTTTGAGGGATATCGGCCAAATGCGGGCAAATGGAGCTAGTGCAGAAGGGGCATCTTGGTCGGCATGGGCACATTGGGCCGAAGGGACTGTTTCCATGCTCTATTATGACACCGTGCCAACCCAAATACACACTAAATACCATAGACTGCCCAGTACCAAAGGAAGATCAGTGGCTCAATTTTATCGTTATCAAACCATCAAAATGGACCAGGAATTTGACTGTCTACTGTACTGTATGCATACACAGACTGCTAAGTCACCACCCAGAGTTTAAACTTACAATCTAATGGGGAATTTCTAAAAATACAATCTCTTCACTGTTTTGTGAACTTTCTGAGGATGAGAGTGATGCTTTATGAGTGCAAGTCACTGCTTTATTTTTCAATTATTTCAAGTCAAGTACACACTGAGGTGGTAAATAGTTTGGGGATCTATGAAACCATAACCAGTACCTAAGGAGACATTGTCCAACGTTCAATTATCCATTCTTGACCGTTAGACTTTAGAAATACTGCACGGAAACAGGCCTTACAGTCCACTGAGTCTTCACCAACTAGTGAACACTAACCCACTGGGGACAATTTTACTACTTACCAAATCCATTTAACTTACAAACCTATACGTCTTTCGAGTATGGGAGGGAAACGGAGCATCCAGAGGAAACCCACGCGGTGACAGGGAGAACGTACATACACTGTACAGACAGCACCCGTAGTTTGATTTGAGTCTGGGTCCCTGGGCTTTAAGGCAGCAACTCTAACGTTGTGCTACTTTGCTGCTCTAACATTTCTCACTTTGCCACCTCAATCGTTCTCACATTTACATGAAACTTCATTTTGAAATTGTCTGATTTCTCATAATTTTGTGCAATCATATTTATTCTCCCTCCATTCCAGCTTCTGACGGCACTCGAGTTGTTGTCCCATCAAAGGAGAGTGTTAAGAATCTCCCTTCAACAATTCACTGACGTGGGAAACATGCAGTGGATCAAATCTTCAAGTGTAGAAACTTTAAGATTGTGGAACAGGCAGGTTGGGGAAATTCCCTGAGTGGCAATCACCAAAACAAAGTTTGCAGAGTCTCTGGGACCATTCATTTAATGTGTCTAGGGCGGGTGACTTAAATATTGCTTTCAAACCAAGATTCTCTCAATTGCTGACGGATGTAATGCCAAATTCCATTAAGCCCCTGTCCCACCTTCACAATCTAATTAGCGACCTCTGCCGAGTTTGCCCTCGACTCATACTTGCAGCATGGTTGCCACGAGGTCGTAGAAGGTCTTCGTAACTCTTTCTCATGCTCATGAGTGGTCTCCGTGTACTTGTGGCCTCAAGTAGGTTGCGGCGTTTTTTCCAGCCTGATTAAAAATGTCCACGAGTAAAAAAAAGGTCGGCATGGGAAAAACTGATGCTTTTTACTCATAGGTAGGTCGTAGTAGGTCGTGAGGACTATAGGTAGTACGACTATCATAGATAGTCGTAGGTTGTCGTTGATCGGTCACTGGCCCAAGAAAAAAAATGAAAACATGACATCATTTTTTCATGTGATCATTTCCCACTCGTAGCTAGTCGTAGTTGGTCTTAGGTGTGGAAGACTGAGGTTGAGGAGGTTGTAGGAGGTCTTTTACTTCGGCGAGTCAACACAACCTTGACATTTTTTTCAACTCGTCTAGGGTCTTCTAAATTTGTGGATTAGGTCGTCCAAGTGGGACAGGCCCTTAACTCGTTCATCAATAGGATCAGGTCGTAGGTCAGATTTTGTGTCATTGTGCTGCAAATAAAAAATGTTTCATTATTAAGGCTGTACTCAAATAACAGATGCCTGATCAGGAAGATTCCAGAAATAACATACTTTTGTTTTACAAGTCGTGCCTCATATAGGACTTTATTCTGAAGTTGCATTGATCTGTTAGTGTTCCATTGATAAATCCCAGCCCCGTGCTTCATGATTCATTACGAAAGATCATTGGAAAACATTGGAAGATATGTAGGATCTGGCCATTCAGCTTGTGTGCATATTCCACATTGTTCATTCCACTGCCACTTTCCATCTCTATATTATACCCCTCGATTCCCTTAAGTCTAAAAATCTATTAATTTCTGCCTTGAATACAATCACGAACCAGCCTTCATTGTCCTCCTGCGTGGCAAATTCACAATAATTGTTATCCTTGAGGTGAAGAGATTTCTTCTCACCTCTGTCTTGATTTGCCATCAGCTTATTTTGAGACTAATCACTAGATCTAGACACCTCAAGTCAGGAACATCACCCCTGCTCTCTATCCTGTGGTGATAGGACAAATTAATGTGGTAAATGTGTTTGTATCAAGGAATAGGACTTACATTTTTTCTTTACCTATTTTTTTTTCTGTAAACATAACTGAAATTTCTCAATGTTCTGTCCATGCAAAAAATAAAATCAGGAAAATTGGGACAATAAATGAAATTTAAAATATTAATTTTATTGTAACATTTGAATTTATTTTGTTGTAAGACTTACAAATGGCCAGTTTTAAAATACATTATATATATATATGTCCATAAAGTGCCACTTAGTATTATTTATAGAATAATGCAGCAAACATAAATAACAATTAAACTACGATTTCTTCAATTAAAAGGAGCTGAAAGTTAGGTTTTATGACAGAAAAAACACTGACTGTTGGGAAAAGCTTGTTAAGTGAACATGTATTCCTTCCACATAAATGTATTGTTCTACATAAATATGGATCTCTAACGAGCTCTTGTCTAAAACTGAAATTAATGAATGCAATGCAGTTTTGTTCTGTTTCATGCCATAAAAATATAAGTAAAGTCAATGATGAAGCTTGGTAGAGGTGCAGGAAGAATATTTAAATTACCAGCAGAAGGTCGTGAACAACTTAAAGCATCTGAAATGTTTACAATCTCAGTTATCTTAGATGAGACACAAATTTGGAATGACAAGCTGCAGTAAGATGTGACGTGGTTCATAGCTATTTTATACCTAGAAGTTTCGTGGACCTCATCATGGTTACCAATCTCATCTACTCTAAAAGCACTTCTCAGATGCATGACCACCATCAAGAAGGACAAGGGCAGCAGGTGTATGCAAAGCTTGCATCTTTGCAAGATCCCTTATACTATCCTGATACAGAAAAATATCACAAATTCTTCATTACTGCTACATCTGAAACCTGGAACTCTTTACCCAACAGCATTGTGAGGGTAACTACATGAGAAGGATTGCTGAGGTTCAAGAAAGATGATTTACCCTCACTTTCTCAAGAGCAATAAAGGATAGGCGATAAACGTTATCCTTGCCACAATATGGGAATCTTCCAGGAAATTAAGGAATAGTCATTCTCAGGCCCTTATTTTTATAACGTAGTATTTGTAGATGGGATAAAGCCAAGGGATATCATTGCCTAGGATGATTGTCTTGCCACTCGTATTCCTTGATCTTACTTTTCAGTTAGGCATTCCATTACTGCTTTAGAATAAGTCTTAGGTGAGTCCTTAGGTGAGACTTAGGTATAAGATATACACGCATTTCCAAGGGACATGCATTAGATGGATAACGGCTGATTGGAGATAGTCAGCATGGTTTTGTACGTGGGAAAGTGTGTCTCAATAATCTTATTGAGGTCTTTGAAGATGTGACCAAAAAGGTTGATGAGGGTCGAGCTACAGATGTTGTATAAATGGATTTCAACAAGGCATTTGACAAGGTACCGCATGGTAGGCTGCTCTGGAAGGTTAGATCGCATGGGATCTAAGGAGAGATAACCGACAGGATAGAAAGTTGCCCCTAAAACACACACAGGCAGGTAGTTTTAGTGTAGATAGGGCACGTTGGTCAGTGTGGGCAAGTCGGGACGAAGGGGTGTTTCCATGCTGTATGACTCAATGACTATGTTTATCTTCCAACCTTTGAAGTGGGTACTGAAGAGAATTGTAAAAGCATGTTCCTCAGGATTTCTGTGATTACCAAAATCAGCATAGAACTTGCCTTCATCGTTGAATAAAGTGACAGACATTAAGTGGGAGTAAATAGACTTTAAACTGAAGAAGGGACCCTACCCGAGACATCACATATCCATGTTATCCAGAGAAGCTGCCTGAGCTGCTGAGTTACATCACTTTGTGGACTGTTTACTCAGTACATACTTCATGAAATGTATTAGAAAGGGCAAGCTATGTGATTTGAAATAAATGGCAGTTTAGTTGAATTTATTGTAATAGTTTTACTTTGATTGTGTCGTGACTAATAAAGGGTAAATGTGCACAGTAGTAATCTGTAGGTAGCAGGCAATGGGTAACTTGAAGCATTTTGAGAATGCCATCTATTGAAATTAAACCCGTCACACAAAAACCAAACCTGTTTATTGGCACCTTGAAAGATGGTGTATAAAGCATTGATAAATTCAGATATTGTCAGTGTCAAAGATTGAGTTGATGGTGTGGCGACAAATATGTCAGTGATAACATAGTGCTGAAAAATTTAAGCAAGTCAAGGGAGTAATATTGTGAAATTAGGGCATGAGACTGACCCTGGGAGATTCATAAATTTGTAATAAATCAGAGTGACCAACAGAGATGGAGGATAATAAAATGCAAGCAATTACCTCATTAAAACAATGAGGTACCAACATCCTCCACAATTGTCCTGTTTCAACATAATGTGCAATACACAATAAACCAAACAGCATTATTTCCACAGTGGTGCAGGTATGCAGTGCAATAGCATAATTTGGCGTTCTGTGGCAAGATATTGAAGCATGACTGTTAACTGAAAAAATATTCAATATATTTTTCTTCTCCTGATTACTGTATACCTGGTTGATGCCCACGTGGTCATTACCCATGTGGAGGTTTGGATATTGAGCATAGGAGGTTATTTAACATGGTGGACAAATTGAGTCATGGTTCAGAATAACCATGATTTAAAAGAATGGTGGAGCTAATCTGAGGGATTACATTACCTCCTGTCTGACTTAGGTTCCATGCTGCTCTTCAACATGAGTGGTTAAATAGCTACACACTTGCTTGTGCATTTCACACTGGGGCCAATTCTGTGATGAGGGGAGGCATCAATATTTGCAACATCCCATTATAAATTCCCAATTAAAACCTTTGGGAATGAATAAGATTATGGAATGATGTCGGCATGTTCTTTGCTGACATCAAATTTTGTGCTAATTGGAGGTTTCTTGAAGGTAGGTGGTTGTAGAACGGAGGCATCTGTTTGCCAGATAAAGGGCATGGTCCCCACTATAGATGCATGGTAATGTGCTCCTTCCAACAATACCTCATTCTCAGATCTTCAATTTTTCTTTTTGTTTTTCTTCGCATAAAGCACACGTTTACAATTTGTGCTATTTACCTCTTTATTCCTTCACCTCTAATGCAAAACGTTCTCCACTTTTTCATCATTTCTGTGTTACTGCAATTTTCTTGTGGCTCTTGACAAAGTTAAAGTGATGTAATACAGGCCAAAAGCTTGTTTTCTTACCATTGGGACCTGAGTAATCCACATTTTGAGCAATTTATCATTCACCACGGCCCTTGACTGGCTAACAGATGTATAAACTAGAACCATCCATCTCCAAGGAACCTTCAGTCAGCCCAAGCGCCATGTACAGTTACCCCTCCACAGAGCACTATTTTATTGAGACACTATAATGAATTCAATTCATGTTTGTAAACTTCTTTTTTGATATTCCAGTCACGCGATTGTCAGTGCAACTTGAATATTATATATGTGAATAAGAAGACTATTCATTAATATTCATGAATTAATATTCATCCTTTGTCTCTATTGTCAGTTTCAAGTTCTCTTTCCAGCCTATCAATAAATTAATGCAGATAACAGTGAGTTAGTGTTGTCTTGTCAGAGCAACTGTTTGTTCATTACAGTATTAAATTTAGGTCCTGTCAGATGGATTTAGAAGATTTCACGGTGCAAGTCTAAGAAAACAGACCAATATTCATTCCTCATAGAAGACTTGCATAACTTCAAATGTTCCTTGGCTGCTTCTCAGTGCATGAATATTGATGTGTGCAAATTGGCCGCTGTGTTTGCTTGCAGAATGATGATGAATGCATTTCAAAAGTAGTGCATTTCAACTGCATTGAGACAGTTTGATGACATGACAGGAGCTATATAAATGCTTTTTTTTTCCTATTACAATCCAAGATGCAATATGGGCTTATCAACAGAAACTGGAAATCCCCAGCCTCAAGTGAAGCCTCAAGTGAAATATGTGACTCCAAAGTAAATTATATCACAACCTATACTTTCTTGTCCAGAATACGGTAACCCCAGACAAGGGAGGACATATTTTATGACGTTATGTCATCAAATAGTTAAATCTTTGCAAACGTTTATTAGATTTTCGTGCTGTGTAATAATTTATGGTTTGGTCCTTTAATGTTATATTTAGCTGGATGTGTGCAAAAATCAATGCTGATTAAAAAGAATGAAAATTTGATTGGATTAAAAAGTCCATTTGGGAGTGATTTATTTTTACGTGCTTCCTCTGATTGTCGACAGGCTTTCCTACCGCTTAAGCGAATGAAAATACTTTTAAAAAAAACTCTTTTAACACTTAGCCAGGCTGACAATTCATTTAAAGAAAACAAAGAGCAGGAACATAGTATGGGCCATGAATTCTATAGATTCAAAAAAGGTGCTTTAAAGAGGAATGAATATTGAATTCTCCAATTTCAAATAATGCCCCTCTACCGCCATGCCCTTTCTCTTTACCGCACTTAAATGTACACATTTCTCCCACCATCCCTGTAACCCTGTACTTTTCCCCTCCTCCAGAAATGCTTTTGTGTTTTGGAGTTTGACATTTGGGAAACCAGGTGGTTAGAGAGCTGTGGCATCAATAAGATGGAGAGGGGGTTGGAAAAGAGCAGTAGAAAAGCTACTTAAAGGTCCTATGGATCAAACTTTAATTAATGCAGAAGCTGGCCATTGCCTCGCTATTGTTCTCATGTGAAGAGCCTAAGTTATTTGTGATCCTGGAATGTGTGCTTGTGTCTTGCTCAAATAACGTCAAAGCATTTATTGCATGCTGTCACTATGAATGTTTGAAGACTCCCAGGTAGATGTATGCTAAAAGCATGGTGGACTGGGATTAAATTAGAAATGTCATCCACAGGCAAAATATGACCAATTGTTTTTAATGATCTGGTTTTAGATAAAATTCATGTGCAATGAATACAGAAACTCAAGGTGAAATTAAGACAATCACGAAGTACAAAGCACCATGTTTTAACCAATGTCACCTTAGATTAATTTTGCTCTGAAATGTGGCAGTTTTGTGATATGCATTTTAATTAGGAAAATGAAATGGATGTGTAATTTCATAAATATGCATAGAGTCATAGACAGATGCACAGTGGAAACAGGCTTAATCATCAACTACCATTTACATTAATCTTGCATAATTCCCATGTTTTATTGTTCTCGCATTCTCGTCAACTTCATTTGGATTCTACCATTGACCTGCTATAGCCAATTAACCTACATGTCATTGAGATGTGGAATGAAACCAGAGTGCCTGGAGAACACCCACATGAGCATTTGGGAAAATATTTGACTACAATACAGAGAGCACCCCAAGTTAGAATTGAAAATGGGTCACTTGTGCAGAGCTTTGAGAGGCAGGAACAAATGTTGAAAGTACATGTTTCTCATAGATTTCTAACCACTTATTATTGGGCTCATACTCAGACACCACCAAGATTGTGATTATTGGATTACTAATTTGCTTATCTCCAGGCTCTGCAGATGTACTTGCCCTTCTGTGGAATATCCATATCAAATGCCAAACTCTTTGCAGCATCTCGTAAGGAATATGACAGAAGCAGGGTATGTATTCTCGATTAGTGTATGTTAATAGTCCAAAGTGTAAAGTCAAATATGAAATAATTATGATTGGGCATTCGTATAACAAATGGGATCTCGATTCAGCTGCCAGTTTTGCACTTGTTTTGCACTTAAAATCAATATCATGTCATAAATATCAAAGGATGTCTACCAAAATAATAATTAAACATTTTACTGGAAAATTCTATTGGTTGTCATACAAACTAAATATGTATTTTTTTCTGAATTTGTACCATTGTTATTGAAATGACAAACAGCAAATACATTCTATTGTAAGTATCACCCACACCTGTTGGTTGGCACTGTGATTGAAAAAGTTCATTCAAGTCTATCTCATTCTGACTATAATTTCACATGTTTCACCCGGAGGACCAAAAAAAAAACATTTCACTTACCTTTGGAAAAGAATAAGGGAAGAAATGTTTCATTGCCTCTGTTATTTAAAAATAAAACATGCACATAAAATATTGAATTTGTATTAAAATCATTGCAGACAATAGTTCAATTTGATGCAAATTAACATTAGCGACACCAACCTGATAATTGATCGTCTTGTAATCCCCACATACGTGAGCATAAAGTTAATGGTGTGCTACATTGTCATCTTTCAGTTGGGATAGTAAACTGAAGCCCCATTTGCTTTTCCTATTAATTGGACTGAGCTTTTTTATTCCCTTGTGGACAAAAATGCTGGAGAAACTCAGCATTTATGGAGAGAAGGAATTGGTGACGTTTCGGGTCAAGACCCTTCTTCATTTTAAATTCCCTTAATACCTTTCATGGAAGGATAAGAAGCTCCTTCGGTGTGAAAGATACATCTTCTAGATGCGCTGGGACACATCCTCAGTGATGTGACCTGGGGTCATCGGGTGTTTCGGGTCTCACAACATCAGACACCCTTGCACAGGCGACCCAGCCGGGGTTGATCAAGCCCCGACTTGCGTCCCAGCAGCAACCGCCCACGGATCAGCCCTCTTAATCCAAAGCCACCTAGTGGCTTTCTCTGCGGCTTCACTTGCGGATTGAATGGCCCTCTTCTTTGCCAGCCCTGTAAAGCCCAACTGGTTGAGGACTTTGCAGAGTGAGCGTCCTGCAAAGCCTCTACAGCACACCTCTATCGGCTCATAGTATGTCTTCCAGCCTCTGTCCTGGCACATCTCCACCAGTTCCTGGTACTTTGCGTGCTTCCTCTCATTAGCCTCTTCAATACGCTCTTCCCAGGGCACTGTCAGTTCCAGAATGATCAGCTGTTTTGTCACTTTGGAGGTGATGATCATATCTGGCCGGAGTGATGTTGTTGTGATGTACTGTGGAAACTTCAGCTGATTGCCCAGATCGACGTGCAGTTGTCAGTCAAAGTACTGGTCAATATTTATCAACTTCCCCACCAAATCAGATGAACATTGTTCATTGCATTGTTTGTGAGGACTTTTGGCACATGCTATCTGTATGTTGAGATTTCTCTCAATGAATCACTTTGTTAAGCACATACATAGAAGAAGGAAGTAACTTTCTTTGAGAAAGTTAAGAATGGCACATGTTTAACCTGTTATTCCCTGCAAATATTGAATGGGAATACCGATGTTTGCCTTGTCCCAGCATTTCTGATCTCCAACATTACTGGGATGATTTTCAAGCAAGAACTTTTTTTTTAACAAAACTGGAGTTTGTGATGTCTTATCGATTTAACATATCCTGGTCTCTATTAACTCTAGTATTAATGGTTTCAGGCATTACTAAAGGTTGTCAATGACTTGTTTGAAGAACAAACAGAGCTGGAGAAGGTTGTCAGGAAAATTATGCAACGAGCTCTGACCCTACTTCAATGTGAACGATGTTCTGTCCTCTTGCTGGAAGACATTGAGTCTCCCGTAAGTGTTTTATTTGCTTTCTTTATTTCAACCTACAACTGGATAAAATTTTGTGGGCAGAACATGATCACTGGATAATAATTTTCAAAGAAGTTTAGTTTAAAAATAATCATTTAACATAATATCTCCTTATTTTGTAAGGGGTCAAATCTCGCCCAGACTGGTCAAGAGAAATCCTCTGTCCACTGCCAATGCAAATATCCTACACATAAAACAAATTCATTCAGTTTTGACTTATTCTGTAATGTTTGGCACACTATAGTTCTGAAAGAGTAGCAATAAAGTTTTCTCACTTTTGTGACATTCATATAAAATTGCATGATTTGGCAAAGCGTCTTGCTAGTTATTTTCACATGACTTAACATTGTAAATCTTGAATCATGATCTTTTTGACGACTGGTTCCACAGCGTTTTATTTTTCTGTGCCTTCCACATTATTCCACTGGTCCACTTTGTGAAGCTCCAATAACATTCAATTTGGTCTTTATAATATTTCCTCTAAATACAAGATCAGGTCACAGGCTTTGTATCTAGTGATAAGTGCTGTACCATCTGACACTCCAAAATATGTCCATATCTTTCAGGCACATGTTTGAAGGAATACTCTCCATTTACCTGAATGAGTACAGCTCCAGAGCTACTTGTAAAGTTGACACAATCCAGCCTGAAAGAGCCCATTTTGTTTGGCATCTCATCCATAACTTTGTTCATTTGCTCCACTATTGATGCACCATGACTGCTATGTGTACAATCAACAACATACACTAGAATTACTTGTCTAGGCAATTTTAACATCACCTCCCACCACAGAAGATAAGGGCAGAAGGCACATAGGAACATCCAACTTCAGGCTCCTCTCCAATTTGCACTCTGTCCTGACTTGGAAATACATTGCCAGAATCAATGACTCAAAATATCTTCTCAAAGGATACTAGGAATTAGCAATAAATACCAGCCCTGTCAGTAATAGCCAAAATGCTTTCTCTTTATCTTTATTCATAGTGGTAGCTATTTACTGTGATTTATGTTCATAGCATGATCATGTCTACAAGGTTACAATTCTTTTTGTATAAATATTTATCTGAATTTTTTTTTAAACGATTCTCGCAACTTAAAAATGATTTTCCTGCTTTTATACTTTAATCAAACCAAGCATTCAGGATAGCTGGATCTTCTTCAAATGATTTTCCAAGAGGAAGATTAGGCATTTATGTTAAAAAAAAAGTAGGTTGCAGATAATATGTATTTGAAACTCAGAAACTGGCATACAATTAAAGTTATGTCCATTTTGGTTAAAAAAAACCTCTCCATCGTAGTCTTTTTATGAACATGTAGGAATAAAGTATGTACAGTACAATGGTGCATATTATGGAAAAGTGACCTGAAATTTAGATTTGTTTTCAGCCATTTCAGTAGTTTATTTATTTTTCTTAGTTACTCTTAAAATTTAGGATGTTTATGTGTTTTATTTGCCCTCTATATCAATTATGAACATTGAAAACGTATATGGATTACCTTTCGCTTTGTCTAGGAATAGATACAAATGATGTCATGGATCACTCTATTGAGATATCTAGAGTTGGGCAATGTGGACCTGGGTCTGTTTTTAAATTTATTCTTGGGTTGTGAGAAATACTGTGTTAATTTATTACCCTTTTCCAATTTCCCAATGTCGGTGACAGATGATTTCTCCTTCTAATGACTATGCATCTTAATGGAGCTAGATAAATCACCAAGGATTTTCCCAACATATTCCAGCACAGTTCCCACCCTGGTCATTTCTCATACTTCCATTCCCAGGGAGCAGAAAATAAAAAAGCTTGATCGCATCAAAAAGCTCAAAAGTATCATCTGACACTGGAACAGCTTGCATTATGCAGTATATATAAAGACCTGATGTTCTCCAGATCTTACTGTTTTAGTCTTTCTTAATAGTACAGATTTTGTCAGTAAGCATTGCTATTAAATTAACCTGGATGTGCAGCTACGGTGTAAATTGTAAGATGTAAGTTTTTGCACGGGGCTTCCAGTAGAAATTCTCTGAAAAATAGAATGTTTCCCTTCTAGTGTTTCTGTGGCAACAGTGTTAAAATTTCCAGGGGATTCATCAGTTCTGCCTTGTTTCCCAATCCACTTTGAATGCAACTGGATCTGTCAATATCAGGGTTTTCCTTGGCAAACTTGCTGATTGTGTCAAAATCTGGAATGCATTTTCCTGCTTCCTAACATATTGAAGGGTGAATATCTGACTTTTACCTCAGTTTCATGGAAACTGTATAATTGATGGTGTGATTTCTATTCAAATTTTCGCTGGGTGGATTGCACACGATGTTATTGTGGGCAGAATAGTGGTTGATCGCCCAGCATTGTTGGTAATAAACACAGGGGTTTATTCTTTAACCCCCCATCCCCCCCCCCCCCCCCTTTTACTACTGCTGGTTGTAATTAAATATTTCAATGCCCCAACACTGACTGCCTTCAAAAACATTTCTAATTGCCTCAAAGCAACAGTGAAATAGAGGGACCTGGGACTTTAAAACATTTTAGTTTCTCTTACATTTGTAATTAATTATATCGCCTAGGTTTTACATCACCTTTTAATGATCATGTAAACATTTGCTTCAGTTTATTCTTCAGCAACCATGTCATTGTATCTTATTTATTTGTATTTTTAGTATTTAATCAACAATTCGTGCCTTTCAAGATCATGTATGCCTTCTCTCCCTACTGTCCACCAAAAGTAGCCTCAGATGCTTTACAATATGGATTTCCACTTTCCCTGAGCTTTCTTTCTGCCTCTTGGTGCCAGGTCTTTTCAGAGCTATGGAAGTGATTTATAAACAAGCATCTTTGTTCTTGACCCCAGAACATGGAATTCATCAAAATAAACAAAATGATCCAGATTTTTTTTTGTTAAAAATCCTCATGTGACGTGTATTTGGATTTATGAATTTGGCACAGAATGGCAACTGATACCAAAATAAATGAATGACTTTCAAATGGAATTCACTGATCTTTGTCCTGTTTGGTCGAACTTCACTGCAAGCTCAACTTCAGTGAGCTAAAATGTCACTGTGTTCACAGCTCTTTTCCTTTGTTGGACAGGTGGTAAAGTTTGCAAAGACCTTTGATCTGATGTCTCCACTATGTTGTATAGAGAGTGATATCAGGTGAGGAGCATAACTGGTATAGATTTGCATGTTGGTTTTTTACTATTATTTTCACTGCATGTGAGAAACTAGTTGGAGAAAAAATCCTTAATTAATTTATATGAGTAATATAATCTAATATTAGCCCAGATACTGAAAGTAATACTCTTGTTATAAATGTAACACATCCTTTAGAAGTGTGTACTAATGATGCAGATTGGTTCATTATAATCACACAGTACATTGAAAATAATGGCCTGAGAGAGGGTGGATGAGTCTTGTGATATTGAAGTGAATGTTCCATATTCATTTGCTTCCAGGTGGGTTCTGGACCTATCATGTTGCAAATCTACAATGAGACTTTACACACAGATTCTAATTTCAAACCTATTCCCTCTTCAAACCAAAATGGCATTGTCTGTTTTTATATTCAATACACGGTCACGGTGGCGCAGCGGTAGAGTTGCTGCCTTACAGTGAATGCAGTGCCAGAGACCCGGGTTCGATCCCGACTACGGGTGCTGCCTGTATAGAGTTAGTATGTTCTCCCCATGACCTGCGTGGGTTTTCTCTGAGATTCTTGGTTTCCTCCCACATTCCAAAGAGGTACAGGTTTGTAGGTTAAATGTAAAAATAATTGTCCCGAGTGGGTGTAGGATAGTGCTAATGTGCGGGGATCGCTGGTCGGCATGGACCCAGTGGGCCGAAGGGCCTGTTTCCGCGCTGTATCTCTAAACTAAACTAAACCAAACCACTTGGGACATGCAGAGTGGCAATTGCTGAAATCTCTTTCAGTTAGTTCTGTTATTGGATTCCATGTGAAGTCATAAGAAATCTAGTTCTCAGAACAATCATTTAAGAGGGCACTCCTGGCCTGGAAATTATGAGCAATTAAATTGTATTTTATTTAATTCTTTTGTTCTTTTAATTTAAAAAAAAAATTCTTGATGTTTTTAATTCATTTTACTTCAAGAAGTTATTAAAAAAAATTATTGACAGTAATAGTGATAGTTTAAAAAATGTAATTTAAGAGTAGAGATGCTTAAAAATTGTAAAGCAAATATCCCCAGAGGTTTAGCCTCTCCGTTTATGGTTAGAGAGAAAAGCAATGTTGCAACTACATTTAAAGGCATAGGGACAGGTACATGGAGAGGAATCATTTGGAGGGATTTGGGACAAATTGCATTCAGGTCGACCATCTTGGTTGGCATGGGCAAGTTGGGCCATAGGGCCTGGTTCATGCCTTATGACTTGAAATACTCAGAGCCATGTATGTCGATCATAGGTAATGCTCTAGGTGGCATATACGTCTACTTCATAACACAGGCAAGAACCAAATTAGACATCTAGTTTGGTGTTGGACACAATCCATAGATTCAGAATTCAGATCAATTAGTGCAACAAAAAGTAAGGTTTCAAGGAAAATAATAACATTTGAATCTCAAATGTGTCTGAATGGTTTACAGTGCCTCCAAATTTTAACTGCCAACTAGCTCATCAAGTGGGTGCATTCACAAAGCCAAATGGTATTGGATTGTAACTATTGTCTGAAGAAGGGTCTCAACCCGAAACGTCGCCTATCTCCTTCGCTCCTTAGATGCTGCTGCACCCGCTGAGTTTCTCCAGCCTTTTGTGTACCTTGGATTGTAACTACCTTAGTAGTACATTACATGTCCAGTGATTAAACTAGCTTATGTCTTCAAACTACAGTGTGCTTTCAACTTTCCTGTCCCAATGACAGCAATTGATAAACCTGAATGTCCTTCCTCAAAAATATGGACATTTCTTAATTTTTGAACAGGTAGGAATTAAGCTAACAAACAAATTCCTTCAGTAAAGGAACAATAAAGAGCTCACAATGCTTTGAACTAACTGTGCTTTTAAATGGCATAATAATACCGGTGCCCAAGAAGAATAAGGTGATGTGCCTCATTGACTACCAACTAGTGACACTAATGTCCATCATGATGAAGTGCTTTGAGAGGTTGGTTATGGTACATATAGTTCATATAGTTATCGTTATGGTCCTACCTCAACAAGAACCTGGACCTATTATAATTTGTCTACTGCCACAACAGATCAACGGGGAATGCGATCCCGCTGGTGCTCCACTGGGCACTTGACGACTTAGACAATAAAAACACATATCAGGCTAGACACAAAATGCTGGAGTAACTCAGTGGGACAGGCAGCATCTCTGGAGAGAAGGAATGGGTGACGTTTCGGGTCGAGACCCTTCTTCAGATTGATCAATCAGTCTGAAGAAGGGACTCGACCCGATACGTCACCCATTCCATCACTCCAGAGATGCTGCCTGTCCTGCTGATTTACTCCAGCATTTTGTGTCTATCTTCGATTTAAACCAGCATCTCCCATTCCTTCCTGCACATATGTCAGGCTGTTGTTCAAAGACTAGAGGTTGGCATTTCACATCATCAATGTCAAACTAGTTACAACTATGAGGCAACTGGGTCTCTGTGCATTCCTGTACAACTGGATTCTTGACTTCCATATCAATAGCGAACAATTTGGTACAAATTGGCAACAACACTTCCACCTCTATAACCATCAGCACAGGGGCACCACAAGGCTAAGGACTCAGCCCCCTGCTTTACTTGTTCTATACCCATGACTGTGTAGCCGGACACAGTTCCAACTCCATTTAGAAATTTGCTAACAATACCACTGTTGTTGGATGAATTAGGGATAACGATATGTCAAAGTATAGGAGGGAGATTGTTCATTTGGTTGAATGGTTGCAGAACAAACACCTTGCTCTCAACATCAGTAAAACCAAAGAACTGATTGTTGACTTTGGAAGTGGAAGGTTGGGGATCCACAAACCTGCCTAAATAAATGGGTTGGTGCTGGAAAGAGTCAACAACTTCAGGTTCCTGTATGTGCATATCTCTGATGCTCTGTCCTGGACCAAACACATGATGGAATCATAAAGCCCATAAGTGCCCCTACTTTCTTAGGAGATTGAGGAGATTCATTATGTCGACCATACTCTCTTGAACTTCAACAAGTCTATGGTACAAAGCATAATGATTGGTTGCATCATGGTCTGATTTGGCAACGAATGCCCAGGAACAAAGGAGATTACAAAAAGCGGTGAACACTGCCTTGTCCATTATAGGTACTGACCTCCCCACTAATGAAGATATCTATAAGAGGCACAGTCTCAAAAAGGTAGCCAGCATCATTAAGGACCCACACTAGCCTGGCAACATTTTCATTTCACTCCTTGCATCGGGAAGGTGGTGTAGGAGTCTGAAAACTGTAACGTCCAGGTTCAGGAACAGCTTCTTTCCAGTACCACTAGGCTATTGAACGCTACGAACTCCAACTAAACGCTGAATTACGAACTGCCTCGGTTGCACTAGGGACTTTGGGCTATGTTTTGTTTTTGCACTATATTGGTTTCTTTATTTTTGATCATTGGGTGTGTTATCTATTGCGTATTATGTTTACAAATCTATTTTGCTGCTACTGCAAGTAATAATTTCATTGTTCGGTTTCAGGATATATGACAATAAAACACTCTTGACTCTTAAGCTAGATGTCATAAATTATCATTTGATCAAAGTCCATCAGCACGTATGGAAGGATAAAAGAAGTTGGCATTCCAGACCGAGGCTTCCAATATTTATTCTGATCTGTTAGGAACTATAAAAAATTAGAAATTGAAGTAGAAATATGGCTGCTCCATTAATCAACAAGATCATGGCTGATCTTCTATCTCAACACATTCCCACTCAAAGCCCTATTGATCCCAGTTGATCCTAAATAACAAAGGCCTATCAATCTTCCATGTATTCCAACTGAAGCTACGTTATAGTTCCAGAACTTCTATTTTTGTTTCAGATTTCCAGCCGTGTTTTTTCTTAATTGGCAATATGTTAAATGTTTTTTTAAGGCATAAACATTTTAATGGATAGATCTCCCATTATGTTGCCTTTAATGGCAATATGAATGCGCAGGTTTCAAATGTATGCTTCTGTCTTTAGCCAGAAAGTGGCTTTATTGGTTAATCTTTATCAGTTTTGCTCAAATAACTAAATATAATTGCAAAATAAATTTGTGAGGGGTCTGAATCCATTTCATATTGAATGCTGCACATTACTTTCCCAAACTTAGAAACTGCATTTAAATAGATTACCAGTTCTTGGATCCTGTCACTTGCAGATTTTACAAAGATAATTAAATATTTATTTTCTAAAGAGGATGCGCCGGCTTTAAAATTTTAATTGATTTCAAGGCATTAATGGGCTGCTTATGAGATTCCTATTTAATCCAGATGAAATCTTGATTTTGATATTAACTAAACCCTTGTCAAAGCTAGCATGGAGAAATTATCCTGCTCCGGTTGGTTGATAAACAACAGCATCGCAGAGCTCGTCGCATCAACAGGCCTTCCAGTGAATATCAGTGATGCCTATCAGGACCCTCGCTTTGACACAGAGGTAAGAAAATCATTTTAATGGTTGAGCAACAAAAATTCCACATTTAGAAATTTAACTCTACTATGGACTTTCTAATTTGCATTACATTAAGTTTCTTCCATTATTTCTCCAGCCCAGAAGCAGTATTCATTGCGATCAGTCGACACCTATCCCATCCTCGACTATTGTTGCATGTAAAGCAAAAATAACATAAAATTCTCACTATGTGAAAAGTAGGATGGTTTTTACTGGTATTAGCTGAAGGAGAAAGTGACAGTTGGACTGTGGCGATGTGGTAACCCTTTCTCCTTTGAAGACTTCCCAGCATTTCCTATTGGTGTCTCCTTGAACATTGCCTTGTTGTCTTTGTTGTCTCTTTTGCATCTTCGCTGTTGAAACACTGTCTTAGTACTGCACTGGATCTCATTTTAAATTATAAACACAAACCCTCAACCTTAGCCAAGACCATGATCTGGCATGTTTCTGGTGGTTCCCAACCATTGACACAAGCTTATAAACTGGCAAGAAGTGAGAAGTGTACTTGAAGAAAGAACTAGTGCAGTTGTGGGAAATAAAAAGATAAACATTCCAAAGTAGCATGGATTCATATACAATATTATTAAGGCAATGAAACTTAGCTGTATTTAATTTTGCAGTGCTTATTCTAAAATGTTCCAGATCACGGTATTCTTTAAGGGCTGCAAAGGAATATTGCCCCAAAAAATCTGGAATTTATATTACTGTAAATGATGATATATGAGGTACTGATATACTTAAATTGGCCACACCTTTTTGGGTTTTCAGTTTCAAAAGAAAAATGTCTTCAAAACTCGCTCACTGCATAAAACAGAGTCTGGGACTGCCAAGAAGACACGCCAATGCCTCTACTTCCTTAGGAAACTAAGGACATTCAGAATGTCTCCAATAACTCTTACAATCTTCCACAGATGTACCATAGAGAGCATACTGTTGGGTTACATCACAGTTTGGTTTGAGAACAGCTCTGCTAAAGATTGCACAAAATTGCAGAGAGTAGTAGATGTAGCCCAGTCCTTCATACAGCCAGACATTACACCATTGACTTCATCTACACTACTGTCTCAGATAAATAGCTAAATTAATCAAAGACTTGTCCCTTCCGCCGCTTGTTCCTCCTTCTCCCCGCTTCCGTCGGGCAAAAGTACAGAAACCTTAAAGCGTGTACCACCAGGCTCGCAAACTTCTTTCCCTCTATTATCAGGTTTTAGAATGGTTCTTCCATAAGCTAGAATACTGTCCGATTCACCTCTATCCTATTGCACACACTGGACTTTGTATCTGAAACTATTACACTGCAATGCTGCAAAGTATATTCAGTATCTTGCACTTCGCCCTATCTATTGTACTTGAGTTTTGCTTGATTGTATTTATATCTAGTATTATCTGATCTGATTGGGTAGCACGCAAAACAAAACTTTTCACTGTACTTCTGTAAACATGACAATAATAAACCTAAACCTAAAGAGGCTGAGAAAACCTGAGCCCTAAGCCTTCGCTGTAGAGGTAGTAGGAGTGGATACATAGGGAATTATGAACAGAAGAATTGTGAAGTCAAGTCAAAGTCAAAAGTCAAACAAACTTTATTGTCATTTATAAATACATTGATATATGCAGTTCCAAACAAAATTCCATTGCATTTGGCTCCCTATGCAACACGATAAATTAACAGAAGGATAGGCATGGATAAAAAGGATAAAAGGATAAATAGACAATGGTGGCAGCCCATTACATGGCATTCAGGAGTCTGATGGCTCATGGGAAGAAGCTGTTGCAGAACCTTGATGTTCTGCTCCTTATGCTGCGATATCTTTTTCCCGAGGGCAGCAGAGTGAACAGACCGTGATGGAGATGTGTGGGGTCTTTTATAATACTGCTGGCCTTAGACACGCAACGTTTGGTCGCAATATCCCCGATTGAGGGGAGAGAGGTCCCGATGATTTTTTCCGCTGTCCTCACCACTCTCTGCACAGACTTCCAGTCGGAGGCTCTACAGTCCCCAAACCAGACAGAGATACAGCTGGTCAGAATACTCTCTATGGTGCCCTTGTAGAAAGTAGTGAGGATGGGATGGGGAGGTGAGCTCTTCTCATCCGGCGCAGAAAGTGCAACCGCTGCTGCGCTCTCTTAACTGTTGATGAGATGTTATTCGACAAGGTCACTTAGTGATCTGCACCCCAAGGAACTTTGTGCTACTGACCACCTCCACATCGCTGTCATTGATGTGAAGTGGTATGGGACTGTGCCGGGTTTTCCTGAAGTCGACAATAACCTCCTTTGTTTTTTCGACATTCAGGATCAGGTTGTTCGTATTGCACCAGTCCACCAGTTGTTTCACCTCCTCCCTGTAAGCCAGCTCATTGTCGTCCCTGATGAGGCCCACCATTGTTGTGTCATCTGCGTACTTCATGATGTGGTTTGTACTAAACCTGGCACAACAGTCGTGAGTCATCAGGGTGAACAGCAGTGGACTCAGGACACAGCCCTGAGGGGAACCGATGCTCAGAGAGATGGTGTTGAAGGTGTTATTTCCAACCCTCACAGACTGGGGTCTGTCAGTGAGGAAGTCCAGTAGCCAGTTACACATGGGGGTGCCGAGGCCCAATGGAACCAGTTTGCTTATCAGGTGCTGGGGGATAATTGTGTTGAATGCTGAACTGAAATCCATGAACAGCATTCGCACATAGGTGTTTTTCTCCTCTAAATGTTCCAGGCTCAGATGGAGTACGGAGGATATAGTGTCCTCTGTGGAGCGGTTTGGCCTGTAAGCAAACTGGTATGGGTCGAGTGTGGAGGGGAGTCTGGATGTAATGTGGTCCCTGACCAGCCTCTCGAAGCACTTCATCATTATGGGGGTGAGTGCTACAGGGCGGTAGTCATTGAGACATTGTATGTTGGATTTTTTTGGCACTGGTATGATGGTGGCAGTCTTGAAACATAATGGGACGACAGCCTGGTTCAGCGAGGTGTTAAATATGTCCGTAAGGACATGTGCCAGCTGATCAGCACATTCCCTGAGCACCCGCCCTGGTATGTTATCAGGGCCTGCCGCCTTTCGTGCGTTCATTCCTTTTAAGGTCCTCCGAACATCCACTATGTCAAGACTGAGTGCCTTTTCCTCACAATGGGGAATACCTTTGCTTGCAGGTGTGTTATTTAATGCCTCGAACCGACCAAAATAGTTGTTGAGTTCATTGAGGAACTCAATGTTGTCATCACAGGGTGGTGAAGCAGTCTTATAGTCCGTGATTGATTTGATTCCCTGCCACATGCGTCTGGTGTTCTTGGGGTCATGGAAGAAGCTCTGGATTTTCTGACCATGGGCACGCTTGGCCAGCCTGATGACTCGGTTCAGGTTGGCTCTTGCGGATCTGAGTGCCACCACGGCGGAGGGGAGCATATCAAGGTGAGAAATAGGTGGGTTTGATGTGGGTTTGAGAAAGTTAGAGGAGAGGGAGGAGAAGGATGGGGAGTGAGAGAGAGGGAGGGTGGGGGAAAGGGTGAATAGATCTAGATGGTATATGATAGATAAAGAGGGAGAGACTGTGACTGACCAGCTCACATACCTGTACCCTCCCCCCCTCCCTTTAACTCTTCCTCTTGAAGCTTTTAAAAGTGAGAGCAGGAATACAGATCTGCATATTCTTATGAGAGTGAAAGGCTAGGCTAGCAGCAGTAGGAAACCCTGGCAAGGTACAGTATATGCAAGCGATATTGATATTTCTGTTCAGAAAAAAGAAGGCATGTATTAAGCACAGGCAGCTGGGATTAAATTAATCCCTTGAGGTGTATCGGGGATGCACAAGTATACCTAAGAAAGAAATCAAGACAGCAAAAAGGCGGTGTGAAATGACTTCGGCAGAGAAGATTAAAGGAGTAGTCCCACTGCGGCGACCTAATTGGCGAGTTTAGAAGAGTTTAGGAGAGTTTGAAAAAGTGTCATGTTGAAGACCTCCTTCGACCTCCTTCGACCTTCTTCGATTATGTTGAAGACTAGCTTTGACTAGCTTCCACTAGCTTAGGGTAAAATTGGACACGGAATAGTGGAGAATGAAAATGACCTTCTTCGACCTCCCTTCGACTATGTTGAAGACTATCTACGACTACCTTCGATTACCTTTGACTACCCTCGATTACTTACGAATAATATGCCGACCTACTACGACCTATTTCGACTAAACCTGTGAGTAAAACAAATATCGATTATTTTCCACGGCGACATTTTTTTACTCATGGGCATTTTTCAGCATGTCGAAAAATACGCAGCGACCCAGCTGAGGCCTGAAGTACGCAGGAACTATTCTTGAGCATGAAGGAGAGTTACAAAGACCTCCTAGGACCTTGTGTCGATCATGCTGTGAGTAGGAGTCGAGGGCAAACTCTTCTAAACTCGCCAATTAGGTCACAGCAGTAGCCCCTTAAGGAGAATCCAGAGAGATTTTCCGGCGAGCCGTGGAGTAGCCGAGTCCGGAGCCCCCCGCGGGTTGGAGCATGCATCTGATGGAGCACGTGGCTGAGCGTGGGTTGGTGGAGCCCATACACTGCGAGTCAATGGAGCCCAAGGCTGGGACCTGGGTCGGTACCACGGAGACGTCCAGCGAAGACCCGGCACCGATAGTGGAGAGGTTGCTGCGGCAGTTGATGAGGGCACTGACTGACGACGGATGAGGGCAGACTACGTGGAGTGAGGACGCTGCTGCTAAGGGAAGGAACAAAAAATGGCCTGGCATGGAGGGACCGCTTTGGTGGAGGGGGAAGAACAATGGACAATGGAGGACTTGGGCGTTGAGGGGGGGGGGGGGGGGGGGGGCATGGGAGGGGGAGAACAAAGGGGGGTCAAGTGCGGATACTGTATATACTTTGTAAACTTGTCAGCGCCCCTTATGTGGCGATTATTTGCAGAACGTCACTGTGACTAGTTACATGTGACAATAAAGCATTTGTTCATTCATTCGTTCATTCGTTCATTCATTCAGATTTTATGTATTTTAAAGGAAAAAGTATACAGAGGGAGAATGAAGCCCCTCAAAGACCAAAGTGACCATCTGCGTGTGGAACTGCAGGAGATGGGCAAGGTCCTCAATGAGGTTATCAAGAATTACTGCAGGGTCTTGATCAACTGGTTAAATATGCCAAGGAATGGCAAATGGAATTTAATTCAGATAAGTGCAAGGTTTTGGATTTAGGGAAGTCAAAGTAGGGTTGGACTTTCACAGTGAACAGTGGGGTCCTGGGGAGTGTGATGAAGGTGGCTTTTGGTACACTGGCCTTTATCAGCCATTGAGTATACGTTGGAATGTAATACTGCAGTTGTATTAGAGTGTTAGGTCTCGGATGCACCAAGGACCAGGTGCATAAGTTGCCCCAACGTCCATTGCATTCTTTTTTTGAATCTTTCATCAAATACACTGGATTATGTGGTAATCAGAGGTCATTGCTCTTGTACAACTAAAACTATCATGTTTTACCTCTTAAGTGAAAAACTGACAACTCTGTTAAATTAAAGTTTGGACTGAATCAGTCCATCTTTGATAGGCATTAAATGTACTATACAAAATGTAAATTTTGTATTCCATTTAAAGGTTGCATATATCTTTAAAAAAACAATCAGATCTCAACATTTCTATGTTTAATACTTAAAATCACATTACAACATAAAGAGGATATGAGAAAAGCTGGATCCAGCTGCTCTGTCTTGGTGTGTTTTTAATCCCAAAATGTGCAAGAGATGAAATTTCATGGATGTGTGAGCTGAGTGAAATGTTGATCCCTAATTAAATTTGCCTGCAAATGCCACTAAATGAATTGAGCAAGACTGGCACTAGTTAAAATTAATTGTTGGAAGTTCATCCATTCAATTCAGGAATCTATTCATTAGATGTGAAACGTCACAGTAAAACACTTACAGGTTATATAAAATAGTTCAAGAGAAAATCTGACTAATTATTTTGCCTTCAGTCATTGTGAAATGGTTCCTTTTCAATTCTTTCATTTTCTATTTGTTACAAACTAGATTAGCAGGATATTTAAGGAGTGTTGCATAACAATCTGCAAGATTAATGCATTTTATTAATCCATGTGTCAATGCCATTGTCTCTTATGGTCATGTGTCGATGGCCATTGTCTCATGGTCACGGGAGAAAATATGACAATCTCCTCAGGGAAAGTCCTTAAAGGCATTAATATAGTTCCAGAATTGCAGACAAGCCACCATAAATTATATTAATTACAAGGGCAAAGTTGTCATTATTATATTATATTAGAAGTAAAGTGCACCGCTGGCTGGAAGGGGTCATTTCATTTTTGGGCCTTATAGCTAGTTTAATATTATAATGCTGTTTTTGTTTGCTGCTGATATGAGGAGTGTTAGTTTAAAACTTGGGAGCAAAACTCATAACATGCTCCTGATTGGGGTTGGTGTTCAAAACAGATTTTTTAACAAATGCAACATGGCATATTTCTGGTACACTCAAGACATTGTTCATCTCATTAGTTATTTGTGAGTAAGACGGTCAATTCTGTTCAACTCTTGGGTAATGGTTGCTCGATCATCACCAATTTCATTTGTGGGTACTTCATACATGGGATATGTGGCATCAGTGAGCAGGTGTTCCTGATGTTGGGGGAGTCCAGAACCAGGGGTCACAGGTTAAGAATAAGGGGTAAGACATTTAGAACAGAGGTGAGGAAACACTTTTTCACACCGAGAGTTGTGAGTCTGTGGAATTCTCTGCCTCAGAGGGCAGTGGAGGCCGGTTCTCCGGATACTTTCAAGAGAGAGCTAGATAGAGCTCTTAAAGATAGAGGAGTCAGGGGATATGGGGAGAAGGCAGGAACGGGGTACTGATTGTGGATGATCAGCCATGATCACATTGAATGATGGTGCTGGCTTGAAGGGCTGAATAGCCTACTCCTGCACTTATTGTCTATTGTCTATTGATAACGAAGAGATTGTGAGATTCAACCAACTAATTTAAACTACTTCACTGGATCACCTGACTTGGTCACGTGTGTTAAAAGGCCAAGATAGTAGTCTTCTCTGTTGGACTCTCTTTTGTAAATTGTGTTTCCTTTAATGAGAGTGATCAAATTTCACAGATACAACTTGCAGTGTACAAATTATACATTTATATTTATTTTATTTTATTAGAAGCAATTTACAAGAATAAAGCAATCGGCATGAGAGTTATACAATTTTCGTACAGCTTCATTTTTAACATTTTATAAATTGATACATAAATCAAGAAAAAGAAAAAAAAGGAAAGAATGAAGAAAGAGTGAAAGATGCAAAAGAGAGAGAAGAAAAGACCCCTGAACTACCAAAGAAGTGCGAGAATAAAAAAGAAAGAAGAGGAAAGAGAAAAAAAAAGAAACGGAGATATGCCCCACTGTCCTTCAAATTATACATTCAGCTCATGTAACTGAGATAACAAAGTTTAAACCAGGAAGCTTAAAACAGGAAATATTGATTAAATTAAAATTATGTTGAGGAAGTGTAATGGAGGCTGGAAAGTACAGGGGGGATTAACTGAAATAGGTAGATAAAATAAAATAAAATAACGAAAACTTTTTATAATCTCTGACATTAATTTTCTGATGAAATAACAATACTTCAAAGTTGTGAATTTTATCTTTCAGTGTCAGATAAATTATTCCACGGTACTGACAAGAGCTTGCTAATCCCTGAAAGTAGCCACTTTAACTCTTTCTCAATCATTCAAATGCTGAACTGCTGGAAGAGTTGAACACATTTATGCTATGACTATTATTTTTCACAGAAGAGAACATAAACATGCTCACTGTGGAAAAGCAGAGTATCTTCACAAGCAACTTCTGATTTTCTACATGAAATCATGCATGCCCCCATTCTAAAAGTTGCTGTCAGATTTATCCCAAAAGATAAATGGTAATAGATATTATTATTATAGCAAAATTTGGCCCATTCTGTCAGTAAACCAGATATTATAAATTAATAACACTGATCTGGGGTTTTAGAGCAAAATGACCTTGATAATATGCATTAAATTATGAATAGTTCTGTTGATTGTATAAATGGCTTTAACCTTTACATTTGGTTGAATCTTTAATTTGAAGTTAATTGAATTAATTTGTAATTAATTTCAGTTACCAGCTTTTATCCAATTTAATATTTAGACCTATTGCTATAATTGTATTTAGGTATTCAGGCCATTTGAAAAATATACTATTAATTAACATGTGCCATTTAGTGCATCTTAATTAATTGTTATTACTCAGGTAAATACTGATTCTTCTCTACTGTTGCAGAAATCATGGCACAGAGTGAGCACATCTTTGCCCATTGAACCTCTGCTGCTGCCAACCAGAAATTGGAGCTATCTACTTCGAAGCCTTTGTCTTTGTTTTTCATTCCTATTGTTTAAATATTTTCTTTCTCATGTATTTAACTAATTGTTTAGTACTAATTCATGTATGGGTGAGACTGAACAGGAGGGGGTGGCAGGGGAAGTGGAATTTGAATTTTTTTAAAGTCCTGTCAGCAAGTGCTTCGATTTAAAAAATATATATAAAGAGGGAGGATGAGGGGCTATGGGTGATTGATGGAATATTGCATTGGGAGAACGGGTTGTGTTGGGGAACGGGTGAGTGGTGGAATATTGCGTGGGGAATGGGTTGCTTTGGGGGACCAGACCTCCCGTGTAACAGGGACCCAATAGATCCCACTGTCTAGCAATGAATACTCCTTTAATCTAAATAATTCCTTCAGTTTCTGAGCAAGGTGTTGAACCAAGATCCGGTTCCACAAAGATGCTTCTTGGTTTATCCAACCAAATAAGGCTGGTGAAAAAAAAGGTTAACAAGGTGAATAATGTTTGGATAGATTTAGGAAACTGGGCCAATATGTCACATTATTTCAGCAATTTAGAAACATAGAAACATAGAAATTAGGTGCAGGAGTAGGCCATTTGGCCCTTCGAGCCTGCACCGCCATTCAATATGATTATGGCTGATCATCTAACTCAGTATCCCGTACCTGCCTTCTCCCCATACCCTCTGATCCCCTTAGCCACAAGGGCCACATCTAACTCCCTCTTAAATATAGCCAATGAACTGGCCTCAACTACCCTCTGTGGCAGAGAGTTCCAGAGACCCACCAATCTCTGTGTGAAAAAAGTCCTTCTCATCTCGGTCCTAAAGGATTTCCCCCTTATCCTTAAGCTGTGACCCCTTGTCCTGGACCTCCCCAACATCGGGAACAATCTTCCTGCATCTAGCCTGTCCAACCCCTTAAAAATTTTGTAAGTTTCTATAAGATCCCCTCTCAATCTCCTAAATTCTAGAGAGTATAAACCGAGTCTATCCAGTCTTTCTTCATAAGACAGTCCTGACATCCCAGGAATCAGTCTGGTGAACCTTCTCTGCACTCCCTCTATGGCAATAATGTCCTTCCTCAGATTTAGAGTCCAGAACTGTACGCAATACTCCAGGTGTGGTCTCACCAAGACTGTATACAACTGAAGTAGAACCTCCCTGCTCCTATACTCAAATCCTTTTGCTATGAAAGCTAACATACCATTCGCTTTCTTCACTGCCTGCTGCACCTGCATGCCTACTTTCAATGACTCGTGTACCATGACACCCAGGTCACGCTGCATCTCCCCTTTTCCTAATCGGCCACCATTTAGATAATAGTCTGCTTTCCTGTTTTTGCCACCAAAGTGGATAACCTCACATTTATCCATATTATACTGCATCTGCCAAACATTTGCCCACTCACCCAACCTATCCAAGTCACCTTGCAGTTTCCTAGCATCCTCCTCACAGCTAACACTGCCCCCCAGCTTAGTGTCATCCAATTTAAAGGACATTCTTTTACATCTGCAATATTCAGACTATTTTTGCAAATCCGTTCCAACATCCATTGTAACTTTGAAATGAAGCACTATTAAAACAAAGAAAATTGGCCCAAATAAAGTTTCTGTTGTGTGTTCTGTGGTATCCAGTTGCAATTTTTCAAATATGACTGCAATAAGGCATTAGCTTTTCATCTTGTGCCCTCGACCATTCAGAGTATCTGGAGAGATGGCAATGGATGACAATTCCAGGTCATGCTCAGGCTCATAATTTCCTGCCCCACTGTTCTGCAGTGGAAATGATCCTTTGGTAAGCTGAATGCATTCAGCATTCAGATGTCATAGAATTATTGAACAGATTCGCTAAAGGAACTGGCCCTTTCAGCCCACTGAGTCCACACCTACCATCTACCACCCCATTCCCGCTAATCTTATATAAATCCCATATTTTATTCTTCCCACAATCACCTCAAATTCTCCCAGATTCTTCCACACATTTACACACTTGGGCAATTCACAGTCACGGATTTATCTACAAATCTGTGCACCTTTGGAAGGTGAGAGAAAACTGAAGCATCTTGAGGAAACCTGGAGGGAGAACATGCAAACCTCACATCCAAGGTCAGAATTGAGTCCAGGTCACTGACATTGTGGTAACTCCACAATGTGCCACCCACTAGAGGGACTACGACCAGAGAAAGCTCAAAGCATTATGTGCTTTGAGCATTTATTGTTTGTTGAAATATGGTTAGATTAACTCACAGGTCAACTTTCTTGCTTATTCCTTCAGGCTCATTGTAGTTGCTACTCCAGCTCTACATGCTCAGTTTGCCACAAGCTCTCAGTTTTCCTTATGGTAGAATCATAGAATCATAGCAAATTGGTGCAGGAGTAGGCCATTTGGCCCTTCGAGCCTGCACCGCCATTCAATATGATCATGGCTGATCATCCAACTCAGTATCCTGTACCTGCCTTCTCTCCATACCCCCGATCCATTTAGCCACAAGGGCCACATCTAACTCCCTCTTAAATATAGCCAATGAACTGGCCTCAACTACCTTCTGTGGCAGAGAATTCCACAGACTCACCACTCTCTGTGTGAAAAATGATCATCTCATCTCGGTCCTAAAAGACTTCCCCCTTATCCTTAAACTGTGACCCCTTGTTCTGGAGTTCCCCAACATCGGGAACAATCTTCCTGCATCTAGTCTGTCCAACCCCTTAAGAATTTTGTAAGTCTCTATAAGATCCCCCCTCAATCTCCTAAATTCCAGCGAGTACAAGCCGAGTCTATCCAGTCTTTCTTCATATGGAAGTCCTGCCATCCCAGGAATCAGTCTGGTGAACCTTCTCTGTACTCACTCTATGGCAAGAATGTCTTTCCTCAGATTAGGAGACCAAAACTGTACGCAATACTCCAGGTGTGGCATCACCAAGACCCTGTACAACTGCAGTAGAACCTCTCTGCTCTTGTACTCAAATCCTTTTGCTATGAATGCCAACATGCCATTCGCTTTCTTCACAGCCTGCTGCACCTGCATGCCTACTTTTAATGACTGGTGTACAATGACACCCAGGTCTCGTTGCATCTCCCCCTTTCCTAATCGGCCACCATTCAGATAATAGTCTACCCTCCTGTTTTTGCCGCCAAAGTGGATAACCTCACATTTATCCACATTATACTGCATCTGCCATGCATTTGCCCACTCACCCAACCTATCCAAGTCACCTTGCACCCTCCTAGCATCCTCCTCATAGCTAACACTGCCCTCCAGCTTTGTGTCATCAGCAAACTTGGAGATGTTCCATTCAATTCCCTCATCCAGATCATTAACATATATTGTAAATAGCTGGGGTCCCAGCACTGAGCGTTGCGGTACCCCACTAGTCACTGCCTGCCATTCTGAAAATGACCCGTTTACTCCTACTCTTTGCTTCCTGTCTGCCGGCAAGTTCTCTATCCACATCAACACTGAACCCCCAATACCGTGTGCTTTAAGTTTGAATGCTAATCTCTTATGTGGGACCTTGTCGAAAGCCTTCTGAAAGTCCAGATACAACACATCCACAGGTTCTCCCTTATCCAGTCTACTAGTTACATCCTCGAAAAATTCTATAAGAATTGTCAGACATGATTTACCTTTCATAAATCCATGCTGACTTTGTCCAATGATTTCACCACTTTCCAAATGTGCTGCTATCCCATCTTTAATAACTGACCAGCATTTTCCCCACTACCGATGTTAGACTAACTGGTCTGTAATTCCCTGTTTTCTCTCTCCCTCCCGTTTTAAAAAGTGGGGTTACATTAGCTACCCTACAATCCTCAGGAACTACTCCAGAATCTAAAGAGTTTTGAAAAAGTATCACTAATGCATCCACTATTTCTGGGGCTACTTCCTTAAGTACTCAGGGATGCTGCCTATCTGGCCCTGGGGATTTATCGGCCTTTAATCCATTCAATTTACCTAACACCACTTCCCAGCTAACCTGGATTTCACTCAGTTCCTCCATCACATTTGACCCCCGATCCCCTGCTATTTCCGGCAGATTATTTATGTCTTCCGTAGTGAAGACAGAACCAAAGTAGTTATTCAATTGGTCTGCCATGTCCTTGTTCCTCATGATCAATTCACCAGTTGCTGACTGCAAGGGACCTACATTTGTTTCAACTAACCTTTTTCTCTTCAATTATATTAGGTGATGATTCGGGCTTGTAATATTAACTTTACCCTTCGCATTCCCATCCCATGCCACAATTGTGCATCTAACTTTATTTCTATCTGTAACCTCACCATTCCAGCCCTACGATCCTGAAGTCTGAACCTTGGATTGTTAGATTAAGTTAGATTACATTGGTGTCATATAAATCAACCTGCAATGGCATTTCTTGGTCGTATGAAGCTCGCAGATTAAACAACATATATTCAGTAATGATAAATCCAACAATAAATACAATGACAGGTGCAAAGCAGCAGAATGGTGCAAGGTCATAGTGCAATCAGATGTAGTGCAAAACAAAAGTAAAATATAATAACTAAATAACCGAATGAGATAAATTAAGATTACCTCTGGGCAGTGGGTGTGAGAGAGGTGAAAAACAGTTTTCAGGAGATGAAAGAAGGAGGCATTATTTGAATGTCAATTTCTCTGTCAAGGAACATTATTGACCACCAGGGGCGCCGGGGAGATGGCCAGCCCTGCCGGCAGTCTGTTCGTTTTTTCAACTGTTTGTTATTTTTAGTGTCTGTTTAAAGTTTGTTTTTATGTTCTTCAGGTCGTTTAATGTGGGGGGCGGGGGAAGGGGATCGGGGATCGGGGGAAACTTTTTTTCAAGTCCTTACCTTCCCGGAGATGTGATCATTTTTCGGATCACATTCTCCGGGCTCTGCGGCCTACTGCTGGAGCTGGAGCTGGGAGCCGCCTCAGACTGTTGTGAGCCCCACCACGGGGCGCGGACTTACCATCGGAGCGGATCCCTTGCCTGGGAACGCTCCCACCGCGACCACCGTGGACTTACCAACAAGGGCTCGAAGTCTCTGGAGAGGCAAGTCGGGAGGTCCAACGTCGCAGTAGGTTCGTCCAGCCCCGACGCGAGGTTCGATCGCCAGGCACGGGGGAGCTGACAACCCCCCGATCCGGGAGCTGAACGCCTTGATGCGAAGGGCCCGAACGCCGCCGGTTACAGGAGTCAAGACCATCCCGTCAACGGAGGGTTCGAGGCCTCCGACCAAAGAAGAACGAAGGAAGAGACTTGAACTTCATTTCGCCTT
Organism: Raja brachyura; assembly: GCA_963514005.1. Next base: position 75,228,929 of record OY740782.1, read on the forward strand.
CCATCACAGTGAGGAATGTGTAGGAGTCACTGTGGTGGATGTTCATGTTAAATATTTTTTGAATCTGTTGCTTTTAATTGTATGACTGACCTGGCCTGTGAAATTCCTCGTATGTTGCAAAACTGAACTGATTCTGAACAAGGAACAGAATAGCAATGCTTTTGAGTTGAAGCCATGAAACAACACTCTTATTTTTCGATCATATTGTCAGTCCCATCCTTTAGCATATGTTTTGTAGGCAACATAAAGATTTAATATCACCATTAAATCAGGTTATCAGGAGTTTATCACAATGCAGTTTATGGAACCATGTTGGCTGGGTGCAAATTGCCTGCTGCAGTTGCAGAAACAATGATTCCTCTTCAAAGGAACATTCCTGTTTATAATGCAGCTTGGGGTTTTCATAAGCTCTGAAAGTGCTGCAAAATATCAATTTTACTGGACTGGCAGGGCATCGCTCCTGCCGGCGGTAAGTTTAAATCTAGAAGGCAAGTTTGTTTTACTTACCAGAGTTTGTTGTTTGAGCAGGAACCTCTCTTCACAGAGGTTTCCTGCTAGGTTGATCGCGAAGTGAAGTGAGTGAAGCCGGCTATGGGCTATGGGGAGACCCCGGTTCCGACCATGGAAGCGGATAGCCGGTAAATGTTGGGCTCGCGATTCCAGCCACTGACAAGATGGTGAGTGGCTTCCAGCCTGCTGTGATGCCCGTGGTGGGGCAAATCAAGCAGGAACGCGGTATTATCGCCAGAGTCGGCTCACAGACATATCATCGTTTATAGTGGGTCCCAGGCATAGGGTGAAGTCATTGAAAATTTGATCCTCCTTATTGGCCCATGGAATCGGGGGAGTCGGTCCGGGAGGATTCCCCTCCGGGGCTGGATACCGTTTTTGAACGGTTATCCCAAATGGAGCACCTGTTGCACAGGGTGCTCCAGCAGGGCACACTCCAGGAGGAGGAGTGGTGTCGGCGCCAGGCTGGAGAAGAGGCCACGCCAGCAGCACCTAGTAGAGGGCTGCTTGATAGCACCCTCATTGATGAGGCGCATGCAATGGGTCAGCTGAGTTCTGACCCCGACTCTGACGGTGAGGTCGATCCAAGCGAAGAACAGCAGCTGCCAGATGTCCCACCTCTGGCAGCACGATTCACTGTCCCATCAGAGTCAGGAGATTCACTGAGAGAAGAGCTGGCCTCCATGATAAATTATACCGAATCTGTCACAGCGCCGGCCTACGGGAGAGCCCGCGCCAGCAGCACCTGTTGATAGGGCTGCTTAATGTGTGACAGCGCCGGCCTGTAAAAAAGGCCGCACCAGCAGTGCCTGTGACAGGGCTGCTTCATGTCTCCATCTTGGAGGAGGAGAGCATGCTGGGTCAGTGTCATTCTGACGCCGAGACTGAGGGTATAGCATACTCCAAGGGAAGAACGGCACGTGTCAGAGGTACCATTCCTGACAACAAAGTTTGCCATCACAACAGAATGTTCCATCCTGGTATACGTCCATTGGGGGCCGTCTCAGCGCAGGTATCCTCAGGGACCTAAGGCTGCACCTGTCTAGGGCTGCCTACGAATTGCCCTCTCTGAGGAGGGGAGTGTGAAAGATCAGATGTAACTGACTCCGGCTTCTAAAGATGTCGGTGGAACATACTGGACCACATGCCGGCAGTGAACAGCGCTAACAGAGGGATATGAGAGCCAGACGCCGAATCTTCTATTCAGGTAAGGCCTATTCAACAGGAAAAACTTGGCTGACGGATTAATCAAGGCCAACGGCGGGCAAAGGTTCATCGTTTCAGAACGCACCCCGGGCACTCGTCGGCAGTAAGCGGTTCACTGAAGCTGGTGGCAGCATGACAGCTGGGCAGACGTTCCACGCACCCTACCAGTCCTACTCAACAAGGTGAGTCTGGCACTTCCGAAACATGGGTGAGTGGACCACTCCCAAGTTTGTAATATTTACACTTGTTTGTACAACACACAAATGATAAAAGTATCTGCTTAGAAGCATTTAACCATGTAAAACTGCACAATACTAGCATTCCAAGCAAGTTTGGGATTATGGCCAGGATTGTCTTTTAAGACAGGCTCGGAAATCGGGCCAGAGTTATCATGCGAAGCACCCATGAAATGATGGCAGGAGTGGCCTGTTCATTATGAAAAATGGTTAACTTGCATATGAACTTTCAGAATTACTGACTAACAACGGATTCATAAGGATCCCATTACAGAGGTTATCAAAGGGCAATGACAACTCTACTAATAACAGTGGAACATTGCTGAATGGGATGAACTATTTGCCCAGGTTATTTGGCTAATTGATGGAGTCGGTGTTTGGTCTGCGAATTTGAGGGCACTTGTTATGTCTTGTCTGGATGATATTCTAACGTTGTATTTTTGTTGGCATCATCTGTTTCAGCCTCAAACTGTGTTTGGGAGGTTGGGTTCATCCATCCAAATTAACTTTAAGTTGTTACCAAATAGACTTGTTGGTCATTGGGATTTACCTTTAACTATTAATTAGCCTATGACTCCGCCCTGTGGCAAGAGATTGGAGTTAATAGCAACCTGTTATAAAACTGACTTGTATTCATCAAGAGTAATTGGCAATATAGTAGCTGTGTGAGCTACGCAAGTCCGGGAACTTACATCGTGCAAAGTAGCAACCTCTCAAAGGACATGTAGATCATTGTTAACAACCTTATTATATTGCCAGCTGAAGCTACCTAAGTCACAATGATGAACAAACAGTATTCAACATTGCTCCAGTAATGTAGTCAGTCGAATTTCAGTTATTTACAAACTGATGTTAACAGCTCTAAGGTGGGAAATTGCGAATATCATCTCTAGTTGGAGGTGGAGGAGATTTGCATGAGTTGCCAATTCTTCAGTTGTTGGTATCAACTAAATATATACACTAGATGCACCCCATGGGTAAAGGGCTATTGAGCGAATATACATAATGTACGTGCTCAACTTCAAGTTGCTACACTACGGCGGTGGCATATGTTAGTCACATGGCAATCAAGTAAAAGTATCCTGTAATAATTTACCTAATCTCCTTTGCCACTGGTGTACCAACGTAACTCTTCATAAAATATAGATCAAACTTCAAACTGTTAAGTTCTCGTTTAATCTTGCTATTCTTTCCTTTATATCCATGGACAAATATTGACTTAATCAGTGATACTACACCTGTGAAAGTTATACATTAAGAGAATTTATCAAAGTTATTATTTGATATTCGATATAATATTCAGATTATACATCGATATTATCTGAATCATTTGGTATAAGCAATTTTTATATCATATAACTGACGATAAGCGAGAAGAAACAAATCAAACCATGGTTAATGATACAGAATTGAGGGAAAATTCTATGGAATGTTGGCAAAAATAAATCCTTGTTTTAGATGAATGCCATATTATGGGACACTTCCTCAAAGTGCCAGAAATTCCCGATGGAACAGCATACCCCAAATTCCAAAGCAAGATGGCATGCTGACCATCAGTGTACTGCATTGGGTGGTCATAATTGTACTGTATTCTCCTCTACAATGGAAAATGCATACACAGATTGGATAACTATTTTCTGAACATCTAGTCTCAACAGTACAAAGATGCAAAGGAAGAGGTTTTCTCGAAAGTCCCAATTGAGACCTGGGCCTTCTAAATGTAATACAAGAGAGAGAGCAGGTACTACAAACTCCTATTGTTCCATTGGGGAAATATGGGTTCTGCACCTGGATTGCCAGGCTGACTGTCGGACTTCAGAGGTATCAGGACGTGGATGAGAAAAGTGCCAAATCTCCAGCACCTGGTCTACATTTACACAATACCAGTTGTAGGTGGCAGATAAAGATAAAGGATGGAAGTGGGGTAGGTGAAATGATAACATAAATTCTGGGTAAGATGGTGAGGTACAGATGGTAAGCCCCCACTGCTCAGACTTTCCTTCACCTTGGATCATGGAGGTTCATGACAGCCTAGACCATCACGCAAATCCACCTTCCCCTCCCTCCCCCCTCCTCTCCCTTTTCCCATCGACTCCATCTACATTTTGCGCTGCCTCAAGAAAGCAACTGATATAATCAAGGAGCACTCATACACCAGTCATTCTCTTTTCTGTCGGGCAGAAGATACAAAAGCTTGAAAGTATCTACCATTGGATTCAAGAACAGCTTCTTTTCTGCTGTTGTCAAATTATTGAAATGACCTTCCAAATGCCAAGGATGGATTCCCAATCTTCCAATCTTCCTCATTGGGGCCCTTGCACTTTATTATTATCTGTGTTTTCTCCGTAGCTGCAACACTATATTCTGATTGTTTGTTTTTTCTTTTGCACATGATGTGTTCATGCATGGTGTGATCTGCCTGGATAGCACAGAAAACAGTTTTTCACTGTATTTTGGTACACGTTACAAAAATAAACCAATAAAAATAGTAATATTGATTTCTCCCTTGTCTAATTTGTAACAATATTAAGACGTATCCACTAAATTTATTCCTGCATTTCATCTTGTGTGAATGCATTCAGAGCAGTTCTAAATGCATATCATTGGTAGGCATCTTGAGAAAATACATAATATTTATAGTTTTCATGATTCATGTGAGGTTTCTTCTTTCAAGTCCAGAACATGGGATGAATTGTACACTTCAGATTTCCAGCTTTTAAGTTTTTAATACAAAAAGTCTGTTTAAACTCTTTGCATGCCAAACAGACCCAGCTGTTCAGTCAAACTAAGGAATCCTGCCATGTAATGGCTGTTTAATGTCTACTTGTGTTGGTTGCACATATGCCCGTGCTCATATTGTCACTAGCTGCTGCCAAAATATTTCCTGGACATTGTTGAGCTGAGGTTTGTGCTCAGCTGAGAAATTTCCCAATGCCCTGCTTTCAGAAAATCAGCCTTTTATGTTCTCATAACATGTTAATTTTCTTTTCTCCTTCTAATCAAATACGATACGATAGAACTTTATTTATTCCAGGAGGGAAATTGATCTGCTAACAGTCCTAAAACACAAAGTCCATTAAATTAAAGTGACGAGTGAAAAGGATTGAGGGGGGATGGGGGTGGGAGAGGGGAGTCAGTCTAACCCACGACAGAAGGGGGGTGGGGGAGGTGGGGAGTTGTACAATTTGATAGCCACTGGGAAGAAGGGTTTCCTGTGGCATTCTGTCTTGCATCTTGGTGGAACTAGCCTGTTGTTGAAGGTACTCCTCAGGTCAACCGGTGTGTCATGGAAGGGGTGCGCTGCGTTGTCCAAGATGCTCCGCAGTTTGAAAAGATTCCTCCCCTTCAAGAACACCTCCCATGAAAGGAGGGAGAACTTTAATAGTGCGTCGCAAACTAATTAGTTATTCACTTATATTTATAAAACAAAATTATAGCCCTTTGAAAGCTGCCAACACTGTGTAAAGGCAGGAGGCAGATAGTGGCCGTCACCTCACTGCGTATGCAAAGGTTTTAGCCCATCAGCTCAACAGTTGAGCCTTGTCTACATGGTACACTGTTTGAAATTAAAAACAAACAACCATACATTCTCCAAACAAATACAAATATGTCATCTTTTGTTTAGTTGGGCCGAATGATATGTTGTCTTTTCTTGCAATCCATGATTTGATTTTAAAGATTAATTGAAAAATACAACATAGGGTCAGGCCCTTCAGTCCACACTGATCATCGTTCACCCTTGCCATGTTCCATGTTATCCCACTTTCGCATCCAATTCCTACGCACTAGGGGCCATTTACAGAGGCCAATTAACCTTCAAACCTGCACACCTTTGGGATCTGCGAGGAAAATGGAGTATCAGGAGGAAACGCACATGGTCACAGCAAGAATGTGTAAACTCTGCATAGACAATGCCTGAGGTCAGGGTCGAGCCTGGAGCTCTGGCGCTATGAGGTGGTAGCTCTACTAGCTGCACCACCGTACTGCCCTTTTAAACATATTGTACAATATTAATTCTCAAGGGGATATGGTAATGGTGCGTTAATTTTCTTAGCAGCCTAGAGTAGGGTTACAACTTAAAGTGTTAACCTTATGATTAGAAAACTCTTTCTGTTGTGACTGACACAATCATTCATCGTACAGGGTGGAACCATAACTGGCAATGAACTGCTAAGTGGTGCATAGTATTATTGCGGTATGCTGGAATTGTCTGGAATGGGTAGTTAGTTATACTTCCTACTGTATCCTTTTGCTCAAAATAATATTCCCTTGTAAGGTGTTGGAAGGGTGAGCTACTCCACAGAGAGGGCATCATGGTTCTTGAGACCCTGGTGAGCAAAACAATGTTGTGAGTGAGAAAGGAGGGAATGGAAATGGGGTAATGGAAAGTTCAGCATTAGATCAGGTAGACACAAAGTGCTGGAGTAACTCAACGGGTGAGGCAGCATCTATGGAGAGAAGGAATGGGCGACGTTTCGGGTCGAGACCCTTCTTCAGATCAATTCTTCAGACCGATTCAGACCATCGGTCTGAAGAAGAGTCCTGACCTGAAACATTTCCCATTCCTTCTTCCATAGATGCTGCTTCACCCGCTGAGTTACTCCAGCATTTTGTGTCTACCTTGCATCTGCAGTTCTTTCTTACACATTAGATCAGGTACAGACAGACGTGATTATGGAAAGGAAAGAAAATTAAGTAGCAAATTAAAAACTAAGCATGTTAAATTTATGAAATCTCCCTTTTTAATTTACCATCTGAAAGAATGAGACTACACAAATTTAGTTTTTGACTTTATGGCCCAGAGAAATTAGTTGGCAGTCTTAAATAATTATCGCAATCTTAGAAGGATATTTATGATTTAACATTTGTGATGTGTTTACTGTATTTCACGAAACTCATGGGGTCCTTAAGCACAAAATGTTCTGCAAAGCTTTTGACCACTCAATCATCCAGTCACTTGAGGTAATTCATAATTTTTGGGATATCTTTTCTTCATTACAGTTTGCTGCTGATTGCCCATGAATAGCAGAGGATGCTTTCACATCCTGTTAATGAAAGACGGTGGTACTCATATCCTGTTATTTCTGTCAGCAGTCTGCATTCTATTATGAAGGCTTGGAATTATCTTTGGGCTGTGGTTCTCCATATTGGCTGCTAATGTTTTGATGAAAGGTCAGCAAATAAAACAGTGAAACAGAAAGGGACTCTTTCATGCTGATACCTACCAAGGTTTTGCCAGTTTTACTGGGAGGATCCCAGGATTAAAAAAAATCCCGCTAAATGTGACAAGAACACTACAAGTGTTGGAATTCTTGTGCTTCCATTTTCAAGAACTTTTGTAAATTTATATTTCCTCGCCAATCTTGTGGGTTACTCAGTGGTAGGCTGGCTTGAACTGATGTGGGACTCAGCTTAAGATCTTTGCCAAAGGCAACAAAAGGTGGCAGTGTGATGACACCAAATGAGCGATATCTGCGTCGCAGAATTTTGATGTTTAGAAGTGCATTCCACTGTAAAAAACTGCAGAACCGGAGTCAGTCAGGGTGCAACTGTAAATCTGTAAATTAATGGCTCAGGAATGAATCTCTCTTTACAATGAATCAATGTGCTTTGAAAGCATCTTCCGGATGCTCAGCACTGAAATATTGTGTACAAGTATATGTATTTGACATGTTGTTTTATTACGTGTAGAACAATTTGTACCCGGAAAGAACTATAAAGAAAAATATAAAGTGGATCACCATAGTAACTGTGGTTTCTCAGAATTCAGGGTTTAAAGGCTTACTTTCAGATTTTCACTTTTATTTAGTGTAAAGCTGAACACTCTCGGCCACTCTGGATGCCATGGGAGTTCAGAGAGTAATTTATTGACATGCCACATCAATCAGATCACTGCTTCCGCAATTGCAGGAGATGCGGCAGTCTTCACAAAGAGAGATGTCAGTAGCTGTGTCCCAATTCCTGCTTGAAATTCTGGTGCCAGGTTTTACAACCCTTCTGAGACCTTCCTGCTGCAAATGAAGAAAAATCTATGTGATATTAAAGCAGCTGCTCTGTCTGTGATTAAAGCCACAAAGTCAGCACTTGTGGCTCAAGCGTAAATAAACATTATAGCACAACCTGCATTTTCTAAGTAAATATTGAACTTTAATGTATTCCTATATTATTTGTTACAGAATAATATGAACAGGCTTGGCGAAGTAGTCAAGTGGCAGAATGAGCATTAGGCCAATATACACGAGGAAAGTATGCGAGACAAAGGGCGGAATTTGCTGAGAACAGACTTGCCGGTCTTTGTCAGATCCTGATCGGAAAAACTGCAGGCACCATATCGTGATTTCTCCGTCCACCTTAGCAGAGGATCACATCCCTATGCATTTGGAAAATTATCCCCATAAATTTCTCCTATAGGAAAAAAAAATCAAAAATGCCTGCATACTTATTGACCCTGTAATTAAATCACAGGAACACAAGGCATTATGAGGATATGATTTCATTCGTAACCCAGTAGTTTGAAGGATGACAGTCATTCATTTCCTTTCTGTTAAAAGAGAGTTTTCACCTCAAAATTATTACCAGTAAAATATGTCTTTAATTAAATAATTTGGTGTAGATGGCTCAGTAGTACCCTTTATTTAGATTGTTGAACGGTTATTTGATAGGTTACCTGGATCAGATATAGTGGACTTGTTCATAGTCGAATGGTCTTATTATATATACACTAACTGTAATAGCTAGTGTTTGGACATAAGACCAAGCCTGAAATATTAGTTAGAAACAAAGAACTGGTTAATACACAAATGGACACAAAGTGCTGGAGTAACTCAGCAGGTCAGGCGGCATCTCTGGAGAACATGGACAGGTGACGTTTCGGGTTGAGATCCTTCTTCAGAATGTAAGGGAGCTGTCGTTTAGATTATTTTGGAGCAAGTTAAAAAACCTGTTTTATGATTTCTAGTTAAAGAAAAATGACCAGTTCTATATGGAGGACCTAACTGTCTGAAGAAAGGTCTTGACCCAAAATGTCACCCTTTCCTTCTCTCCAGCGATGCTGCCTTTCCTGCTGAGTTACTCCAGCTTTTTGTGTTTATCTTCGGTTTAAACCAGCATCTGCAATTCCTTCTTACACACTATCTGTCATTCATTGAGTTAAGGGATCTCCACTTCACCTTGTTCTCAGTTAAGTGATCACTTTCTCCACCAGCAGCCTCATTGTAAGAGCCAAAACCTGAGTATTCCAGCATTATCATCTTCCAGCCTTTTGCTAAAATAGGCAAACATCCTCTGGTAGAAACCAAATGTTAGATTTGTTTACTTGAGTAGTGCTTTCCATTACTGTTGAATTAAATGATTAACTAAGAATTTTTGTTTAATTTCATGTATACTGGTCAATATTGTTTCCTCAGTCAGTAAATTAGATTAGCTTAGTGTTGATTCATAACACATTGTTTTATGCAAAGTAGCTCCATAATACCGTTAGGTTTAGCTTTATTATCGAGAAGATGTGGCTCGTCAGCCTGGGAAGGTAGTCCATCTAAGAGAGGGAAAACTGATTTAAAACCTCCACTGCCTTGTCGCCATATCCAGTCATGGAAAAGGCTCCTGGAGTAATCCTCAAGAAAATCCGGAGTCGGAGCCCCTAAGGCACTTCGTCGTTGTCGACAACCTCGCTCTGACAGCTCTTGCGACGGCGCTAGTGTCAAACTGCAACGGCCCTGCTGTTCCTTTGGATCGATCAGCGATGTGGAGAGGGGGAAGTGCTGCATGGGCTCCATATGACATTGCCCAGGCGTGCATCCGACCAGGATGCATCTCCCATGATCAGTCATGGCCTACTATTGTTGTCACATGTACTGAGGCACAACAAAGAGCTTCATTTTGCATGCTATCCAAACAGACCAGATATACCACACATACAGTGCCCTCCATAATGTTTGAGACAAAGACCCATCATTTATTTATTTACCTCTGTACTCCACAATTTGAGATTTGTAATAGAAAAAAAGCATATGTGGTTAAAGTGCACATTGTCAGATTTTAATAATGGCCACTTTTATACATTTTGGTTTCACCTTGTAGAAATTACAGCAGTGTTTATACATAGTCCCCCTATTTCAGGGCACCATAATTTTTGGGACACAGCAATGTCATGAAAATGAACGTAGTCATGTTTAGTAGTTGGTTGCATATCCTTTGCATGCAATGACTGCTTGAAGTCTGCGATTCATATACATCACCAATTGCTGGGTGTCTTCTGTGGTGATGCTGTGCCAGGCCTGTATTGCAGCCATCTTTAGCTTATGCTTGTTTTGGGGGCTAGTCCCCTTCAGTTTTCTTTTCAGCATATAAGAGGCATGCTCAATTGGGTTCAGATCAGGTGATTGACTTGGCCACTCAAGATTTGACCATTTTTTAGCTTTGAAAAAACTCCTTTGTTGCTTTAGCAGTATGCTTGGGATCATTGTCATGCTGTGGAATGAACCGCCGGCCAATGAGTTTTGAGGCATTTGTTTGAACTTAAGCAGATAGGATGTGTCTATACACTTCAGAACTCATTATGCTACTACCATCAGCAGTTGTATCATCAATGAAGATAAGTGAGCCAGTACCTTCAGCAGCCATACATGCCCCAGGCATAACACCCCCACCACCGTGTTTCACATAAGGTTGTATGCTTTGGATCTTGGGCAGTTCCTTCTCTCCTGCATTGCTCTGCCATCACTCTGATATGTTAATATTTGTCTCATCTGTCCACAATACCTTTTCCAGAACTGTGGTTGCTCTTTTAAGTATTTCTTGGCAAGCAGTAATCTGGCCATCCTATTTTTGCGGCTAACCAGTGGTTTGCATCTTGCAGTATAGTCTCTGTATTTCCGTTCATTAAGTCTTCTGCAGACAGTGGTCAATGTCAAATCTGCACCTGACTCCTGAAGAGTTTCTGATCTGTCGGATGGGTGTTTGGGGATTCTTTTTTTATTATAGAGAGCATTCTTCAGTCATCAGCTGTAGAGGTCTTCCCAGGTCTGCCAGTCCCTTTGCGATTAGTAAACTAACCAGTGCTCTCTTGCTTTTTAATATTCCAAACAGTTGGTTTTAGTAAGCGTAAGGTTTGGCTGATGTCTCCAACAGTTTTATTCTTGTTTCTCAGTCTCATAATGTCTTGTTTGACTTTTATTGGCACAACTTTGGTCCGCACGTTGATAAACAGCAATAAAAATTTCCAAAGGTGATGGAAAGACGAGGAAAGACTAGGTGCTGAGAGCTCTCTTATACCTGCATTAAGGAGGCAATTAAACACACCTGAGCAATTACAAACACCTGTGAAACCATGTGTCCCAAACATTATAGTGTACTGAAATGGGGGGGGGGGGGGAGACTATGTATAAACACAGCTGTAATTTCTACATGGTGAAACCAAAATGTATAAAATTAACCTTTAATAAAATCTGACAATCTGCACTTTAACTACATGCAACTTTTGTTCTATTACAAATCTCAAATTGTGGAGTACAATCGTGGAGGCAAATAAATAAATGATGGGTCTTTGTCCCAAACATTATGGAGGGCACTGTAGATACAATCAGTTCAAACTGTACAATAGATCGAGCAATGAGGAAGAAATAGAGTGCAGAATATAGTTTTCAGCAATGTAGCATATAAGTTCCTTAGACAAAATCCAATGGCCTCAATGGGGCAATATAACCATACCGTAGCTTACGGAAGCCTGATAATGGATGGCAATAAGGTAATTCATTATTTGCGAAAGATCTTCTGACATTAAGTTGTAATGAGAAAGCAAACTTTTACTTTTTGTGTGGTTTCGATGAGATAAAAAATGAAATATGAACACAATCTCTAACAGTGTAACACCCATTACTAAAGCAAAAATATATAGAGATCTGCTGAAGCTTGAACTATAACCCAATTTGGACTAATAGAAAAGTATAGACACAGGACTTTTGATTTAATCTGCACTTACAATGGTATTTTCTTGGTATAAGGATAATAATGACTCTTTTATTCACATTTTGGTGAATGAGGCAAGTCCAGATATAAATGCTTTGGGGAAGGGGGGGGGGGGAAATGTCAATCCCAGACTAATGTGGGGGGAGGGGGGGGGGGGGGTGAGGGGGAGGGAGACTTACTTTACAATTTGCGCATTAAAATTCAAATACGTGCACTATTGCCATTGAAACAGCCAAAGGCATGTTCAATAACTTAATCAAATGAAGTGTTTAATTAGTCCATGGTTAAGGCCCTCCCAACCACAATAGAATATGTGGCAGTACATTAAATGGATTGAAATTAGTTGGCACAAAGATTGAAAAGTAAAAATATATATATTTGAAGGAATAATTTACAACTGCTTATTGTATTTTTGTACGAGTTTTGTAACACATTTGCATTGCATGTTAATTATTTCAAAGTTCATATCTGTTTTTTTAAAGTAAATTATTAAAACAATAATTTAAAATTTTCCACCCTCAATGTTTGGTTTGGGGTACAAGCCATGTCAGCTTGGTTCAGTTTGTAATATATATTGATTCAGGCCAAGAGAGTGATCTTCAGCAGGATCTGAATGTATAACTTTATTTGAAAATTATTGGGTATCTGCCTTGTTAGAAATGACGTTTTTCAAACTATGCAATGAAATTAGGTTCCCATCTGTCTGTGAGTGTGTGAAAAGAAATGTTAGATTGCGTTACTATTTGAAAAAGACTAAGAAGCTGAGCATTTGAACATTTTACTGTCGATCGATTTACCAAAAAATATTCCTGGCATTATACGATTCTGGAGATGCTACAGAGCCTTCATTGTTTGTTTACACAACAACTGATGATTGCTCCTAAAAACAATTTATGATGCTTTAAAATTATTATCTACTCATTAGACAGCGGATAAAGAAAAGTTAATAGTAATTGCAGATATTCTTACTTCATCAGAAAAAAACATTTAAAATAGCCATGCAGTATAACTGAAAGATGAATTTTGTTTTAAAAATAAAGTTTTTCATGTTCTGAAAAAATATATAACGTTAATGATGCTCGTATTTTCGCTGTGTGTTTACTTTTCAGGCAGACCAGATGTCTGGTTTTCACATTCGCTCAGTGTTGTGCGTTCCCATCTGGAATAGTAATCATCAAATCATTGGTGAGTAGAGACATCAATATAAATTTAACAACATTTTTATACACAAAAAATGGCCTTCATGCCAATTTCCTCCTCGTGTACAGCCATGAAACTGGGTAAATCGGCACATGGTTTGATCTGATTTGCATGTTTTCCTCAGAAACCACACAATGCAAAAATGTAAAATTCACCTGCACTTTGTCATTTTCTTCCTGATTTTCCTAAGCATATTGTTTCCAGATTGTTTTCAGAAATAATTAGCTCTTTTTTTTGGGCGAAAGAACATTTTCTGTGCCCAAATGTAGCAAATAGGTCAGTTAATGGCGAGTGCTGAAATTTGTACTGGCATCTATGAATAAGTTGGAAACTAGACTTGAAATTATTATCATAAATAAGAGTTAAGAGTATTTAATTGTCATATTCACCAGGAATGAGACAATGAAATTCTTACTGCAACTTTATGGGCACGTTAATATAACAACACAACAAATATACATATATAATTAATAATAATATAAACTATCAGTTATGCTGATAACCAAACCATAATAATGTAAGATGAAGTATGTAGCAACCAATGCAAAGTCCACTATACTTTGGTGCTTTTCTGGTTCAATATATACAGACAACTCACATTTCATGAGTTGTGGTAAATGGGGCAAATCTTCCATCGCTTCAACTCTTCATTCCTCTGGCACAGTTTTTTCTCTTTGATGTGTTCAGGCATAGCTTAGTGGCAGCCCTAAGACTGGCAGCCCTGGACTACATTCTGGCTGACAGGCCCCCCCCCCTACTTCCCTGCTCACAGACCGTCAAAGCTATCTGCGTTCAGGGCCGTTGAACCTTGCTAAGTACCCTCGATGTTCTCAAGCATTCAGTAACACTGAGGACATTACATATGAAATATAGTTGAAATATAATTTGCATTTAAAATATAAAAACACTCACACACTAAAAACAATTAAATGCAATGAAGAAATAATAATAAAATAAACTATGTGTTTTAACTTGGAGTCACGTTGTAACTTATTTGAGTGGGCTTTGCTTAGCTCGTACCAGGATTAAACTGATGCACCATTTGTGGCTTGAGACCTGGGAAACCTGTAGGTGTTCACACTGCCCCATTTGAAACCAATAAGAGTCCCCAGAAGCAACACAAGAGTAACGACAGCTGGCATGGGTTGGCTGGAAGTTATCACAGCAACTTAGACCACCTTTGAGGAAAAGCAGCATTTTCCTTACTATTGCAATTAATCACATTTCTCATCAGTTTCCACTGAAATGGACGCATTGCATCTATCATCCCCTGAATTCTGTGTAGTGGGGTATCTTGTGTTTCAAATAATTAATGTAAAAATTGTGTCAGTTGGATCCGTAGTTCATCGGGGAAGGGTGACAACTTAATTGATTAAACACCAATTTCAGGATTAAGCTTTAAATTATTACTAGACCAAGTGATCATGTCCCCCAACGTGACGGGGGGGGGGGGGGGGGGGGGGAAAGCACGGCGTCACATGGGAGGGCTGGTCCCAGAATGCGGCATTGGCGCACACCCCAGAGACGGGTGCCCCCCAGAGCCAATCACCCCCATCACCCATTCCCCCAACCTAACCCATTCGCCCAACGCAATATTCCTCTACTCACACATAAGCCCCAACTGCGTAGGTGCGGCTCATTTCCCCTCATCCCCCAACACCCCTTCCCCCCCCCCTTCACCCTCCCTCTTCTCTCCCCTCATCTCCTCGCCTCCTTCACTCCCTCCTTCACCTCTCCCTCCCTCTCCTTTCCTCCATCCTCAATCACTCCCTTCCACACTCCATAACCCCTCGCCTCTCCCTATCCCCCCCCCCCCCCCCCGACCCTTTGGGCCCCGTTTCCCCAATGCAATATTTCACCACTCACCACTCAAAATGTACAAACTCCACATGGTCAGCACCAGCGGTCAGGGTTGGATCTGGGTTGCTAGAGCTGTAATGAACCAGTTCTACCAGCTGCACCTCTGAACCAGGCAAATTCTATTATTTGAAAATATAAGCCTCTGAATCAAATAGCAAGTTCAAGGAAAAATTGTATCCAGAGTTTTCATATGATTGATTCTTTTTCCACAATGATCAGAACCAGAGCTTGAACAATAATGTATGAGACACGGAGAATCATAATGAGTCACAGAGCCTGAGAACTCTGAAATAAATTATAAAGTTGATATTCGAGAAGAGAAAGGCTTGTATTGTTTAATCAGTTAAGAAAATGCTGAAGAAAAGTGAGCAGGTCAGTTAGCATCTGTGGAGGAAGGATCGGTTCATGATTGAGGTTGATGATCTTTCCTTGGGACTGGTTCCAATACAAAGTCACTAATCTGAAACGTTAAATTTGCAGATACTGCCTGACATTATTTTTTTTCCCCAGTATTTTCTGTTTTAATTGCAATTTCCAGCATCTACAGCATTTTACTTTTGACTTGGTATTGTGTCATTGGGTCATCTGCAGAAATTAATATTTTATTAATTGATCTCTGTAGTGTCTAATCAAATCTATATAATTGGTTGATTGTGTTTCATATTTGTTATCAGAATATTTAGAATAGATTTATCTAACTATTTAGAAACATAGAAAATAGGTGTAGGAGGAGGCCATTTGGCCCTTCGAGCCAGCACTGCCATTCTTTGTGATTGTGGCTGATCATCCCCAATCAAAAACTCGTGCCTGCCTTCTTCCTATATCCCTTTATTCCACTAGCCCCTAGAGCTCTATCTAACTCTCTCTTAAATCCATCCAGTGATTTGGCCTCCACTGCCCTCTGTGCCTTTCTTTCATTTTAAGTCGGGGAACAGGTTGGCTGTAATAAGAATCAATGCAATATACTATTGTAATGAACTTTATTTGTCATAGAAGGAATTCACACAGTTAAAGTTCTTTAAATGCTAGAAAGAAAATAAGTTGAATAATTAAACTTTTTTGCTGCAGGTGTTGCTCAGATACTTAACAGGTTGGACCGGAAAACATTTGATGATGCCGATCAGAGATTATTTGAGGTGAGAGTGTTTTTTTTTCTATACTGCGATGATGGCAGATTGCAATTGTGCCTGTTGAAAAATGCACTATTAATACCATTCCATGATATACAGCAAGATTTGGACACTTTGGTGATATAAGACTAGATCAAAACTGAATGCTGTAAAAGACTTTTGACATATAAATACACATTGAAGAGTTCCTCTAATTCTTCTTTCTCTCACAGAACTGAGTGTTTAGTTGTACAACTATTCACATGAGTTTTGTGAGTAACTATGCGGCAACGTTACCCGCTGGTGTTGATGTTCATATGTTGATAAAGCAGAGTTTTTTCCTTTGTCTTAATGAGAAATAATGAATTGGTTAATGGAATCACAAATTAAATGGTTTTGATTATAACCATTAACTTAAATATTATTTTATCCATAGTTTTAGGAATTTTAAGACATAATCTTGTTTTTACATTATTATGAGATGGTAATTTCAAAGCTGTAAGTTGTATTAGCATTATCAATGAACTGTATACATTTTGGTATTTCATTAAATAGCAATGTTGAGCATTTATTCAGTGGTGCAGAACACCAGTGATGAATCAATAGACTCAAGTTTTTATTTAGCATTATCAATTTGTAAATAACTTATTATCGAGAAATGACATGTGGGTTTGCTGCATTGTGTTGTTGAAATGATATACTATATATTTTGTTATGTTCTGTAGCAATGATGCAGAATTCTATGAAGAAGAAAGTGGTGTTCCAAATAGAGGGTCTTTCCTAGTATGAGCCATGCACATCACTATGATTAAAGATGCTACATGTAAAGAAACTGTTTATCATTTGTACAGCATTATTTATCTGGAGATGTTTCTCAGTTACCACCATTGGGAAAAATTGAACACTTTCAGCTTTTGATTGAAATAAAACTTTAAGCAAAGGCAAATCTGTTTTATCACATAAATTCGAACTAAATTGTGAATAACAAAATTATATTTGCACATTCCAAGTCATCCATGGCTACCCATGTTTAATAATTTCAATTCTCTTCGGCTTTCTTCAATCCATGTGGAATCTAGGGTTACAGTTACTAACACATACTTGTCAGTTCGACCTCCAGATCTGTCAGAATGACCTGGATTTCACAGAAAGTCCTTTATTAGAGAGAAACTAGTTAATTAATCATTGATTAACCCTGTGCTATTGCAAAATAGCTGTTCCCTGATTAGTTAAGAAAACTCTTAACATGGACTGATTCTCCAGGCTGTTAGTTTGAGCAGTTTGTAAGAAAATTAAATTCTCAAATGATTACTGGTTTACCTTTGATACATCTTTAATTTAACTTGCACTCCGTGGCAATACTAGTAGGAGGCCTATTAATAACTTCCAGCAATTTATCTGCCCTTATTATGGACTCGCCCTCAGCATTCTATATCCCATTTATGTTTCTGATCAGTAATCTTTTTTTTTCTGTTTTGCATTTCTGAAATTGTTTCAACATTTTGCCTTTTTTTCCCAACAGCAATAAAGTCAAATCCAATCCATCTGTGCTATTACTCACATGAGCAGAATAAAAAAAATCAGAACAGGAGTAGGACACAGCAGACACAAGAAACTGCAAATGCTGGATTCTTGAATAAGAATCACAAAGTGCTGGAGTAACTCACATGAGTAGGCCAGTCAGCTTTCGAACTGCACTGTCCTTCAGTAAGATAAAGGCCTATCCAAATTTGGTCTCACCATCACTTTCCTACATTCTCTCCATATACCTTAACTTCTTTGTATTTTAAATATTTGTCAGTCTACATCTTTAATATATTGAATGATACCATCTCCACAGCTTTCTGGGATAGATGATTCTAAATTCATGACTCTTGGAGAAGTTCCTCCTCATTTCCATCTTAAATCATTAGGTTGTGAGGTCTTGATTTATGACATTGTAAATAAGGTAGATAATTACCTTATTATTAAGTGACAGGAGCAGTATTTGACCATTCGCCCCATCAAGTCTACTCCGCCATTCAATCATGGCTGGTTTATCTCTCCCTCATAACCGCATTCTCCTGCCTTAATCCCATAACCCTTGACACCCGTACTAATCAAGAATCTAACTATCTCTACCTTCTGTAAATGGCTGGCCATGGTTGTAAATGCCCACTTCTAGAAGAAACATCTACTCAGCATCTATTACGTCTGCCCCCTCCCAGAAACCTCAATGTTTCCATAAGATCAACTCTTTCTTCTTCTTTTAATGAATATAAATCCCTGCCCAACCTTCCTTCAAACATAAATTGCATCATACCAAAAATTACCATTTACATGTATCCCTCCCAGTCACAGAACATCTCTGGTATATTACTGTTTCTTCTTTTTCTAGTGTGCTTAAAAACGTGCATATCCTAACGTAAGAACACTTTGCCAGCACATTTATCATAAGGATTCCATAGACATTTCCTCTGGAACAATTACGAATGGCCATTCGACACTGGCCTACTCAAAGGCATTCCTGATTAACAAACATATTTAGAAAAAACTTTCATAATTGATTGCTTAGTTTTGGTGTGGTAAAACCACACTACTGGGCAATGTTCTTTCATTACTAAAGGAACATGATGGAAATTCACTTTAGTTACTTTTCTCCTTGATTGTCATGAAGGTGCATGATGTTTTTATCCCCGACCATACTCCAATGGAAATCTTGCATTGATTATTTTAGGAGTATTCCTGTGGAATATCCAGGCACAAACATGTTAAATTTGATCTATGTGCATTGAATTTTATATTGATTGTATTTCACACTTGAAAAACTAATCAGCAGGTCGCTATTACACAACAAAACTGAAAGCCTGAGAGCAGGTGAAGTCTTCTTCTTTCGTGTGGCGTGCACAGCCTAAAGTTGTAGGACAACTTGTTCTATTTGATCTTCTGTTTGTGCACGTCGAGTTGATTGCATTAGTCGAAACAGGGCGGACCACGTGAAGGTTGCAATCTTCCACCCCAGCAGGTGAAGTGAAAGGAGTAAATTGTTCTCTTGTAACAGCTAATTTGTCCAATATCTAAATGGGTACAATTTTCCAAATTCAAACATATTAAAAGTAATCCACATTTCGTTTACTATAATGTGCTGGAATCACAATTTGACCAGTTATTTTTACAAATTCATTATGGTTGCAAATAATGTCAGTATATCAACAATAATCGGACAGAATCTGGACTCCGTGCTCTGCTCTGTACCAAATAAATAGTACATGATGTTGCTTCTGGAATGTGAACTCCATCAGCAGCAGCAATCTAGTTTCTTCACTCAGAATTTGTTCAAAAATAGTTGCAAAAGGAATTTTCTATCGAGCCAGATAAAATACTTTTCCTCAATATATTTTTGAAATACACTTTAAATATTTATCACTTATTCATTAGCCAGATTTGAATGTCTGTAATAAATGCAGCTATTGTTCCATTGAAAGCTGCGCACCTAGAAGCAGCTGTAACTTTACCAATAACTTTGAGTTAAGGTGCTGATGTGTTGTCCTGTCTTTACTCTAGGCCTTCGTCATTTTCTGCGGTCTTGGCATCAACAATACTATAATGTATAATGAAGTGAAGAAATCTTGGGCAAAGCAATCGGTGGCTCTTGATGTCAGTATGTTTTAAAATTTTAGAATGTTTTAAACTGTTGTGGAAAATATTGAGCAATAGATAAATAAAGGTTATAATATTTAATACCTCATATGTGCATTTTGTAAATCACAGGTGGATATTCAGAGAGAACCTGACGTCCCATTGGAAGGTGACAAGGAGCTATGCTCGCTCCCGTTCCTCACCTTTCACTGTTCACTGTTTCACTGTTCATTTCCTGAGACACCAACTCTTTGATAGTTCCCGAGCATTCACTCAATATCCTAGCTTAACTCTACCTTGCCACTCCTATCCACTCTTTTTCGCAGCTTTAGAGCAAATTTATGTATTAATCTATTGAACAACATAATGCTTCAGTAACATCAACAAAACTGGTAGATGTGGCTTGAGTGAACCCTGGCAACAATGCATCTTTTACCGGTTCAATGAGCTCAATGCCTTTTGCATCCCTTTTGAACAGTCATCGTTCCACAAAGGCATGTCTCCTTACCCCCCCATTGATTCTGTTCCATATATTTGGTGGTGGTTGTCAGATCTGTTTTATTGTGATTTAAACTTTGTTGTCCATAATCATCTTGATGATACTTGTTCATACTCAATAAAATGTATGCTCCCACCAGACCTTCTCCATAATTCAAGGGACTTTCAACTTGGGCATTCTCAGGCACTGGGGTGGTCATGGTGATAAGATTTGTTTTGTGAACTAAATGCTCTCAATATTATTAAAGCTCTTATAACACATCCCATTAAGCAATGGCCTCTATTTCATTTCGGAGTCACGTGAGTGACTTCGTGAAGAGCCCGCCGGCGCGCATGCTCGACATATCGTCGTACCGCGTTGCTGCGACGGCTGGCGGTGGAGCGCGCTCCTCGCCAGCCCTTCAGAAGGGGCCACGGAGGTAAGTATCCTACCTTTAGTTGGTGGTCCTTGTTGTTGCTTTTGTCTTGCAGCAAGGACATGGATGGGAGTTCCAAGGGCCGGAGGACATCAGGACGAGTTCGCCGGTCAACAGTTCCGGGGCCTTTACCATCGGCAGTACCTGCATCGCAGGCCGGGACTCAGGCGGAGATGTGGGTAAGCCCTGTGTTTACAGGTCCAGATCCGCCAGCACACCACAGCTCGGAGGAGTTCGACGAGGAGGAGTGTGGTGTGCCGCCAGAGCAGGGGGACCCTGCCATGGCAGTCAGGTCGTCAGCGGGCTCGCTGGCGACCTCGAGCTGGGTGCGTGCGGCTGCACGGCCTGTTCCACTCCGAGAAGGGGAAGGGCAGGAGCCCAGAAGCCTAACCCTACCAGGGCTAAGGCATTGCCTGACACGGAGGAGCGGTCAGGTTCCAGGGAAAGACCCGGGGCGGCTGTGAGGTCCAGCCGGCACGCCCCGACTCTCGACGCCGGGACGGGTCGGTCGAGTCGGGTCTCGTCATGGTCGCCGAGCCCCCCATGGATGGGTGGGCGAGACCATGCGTCGGCAACGTCCACGATGTGGGCAGCCGGCAAGACTGCGCGGGCCCCAGGCAGCCATGCTTCGGCTGGTGCCGACACCTCGCCGCAAGTGCCCTTAGTGGCAGCGGCTTCAGCTCCCGCTAAACGGAGGCGGTTGAACACGCCCGCGCAGGAATCGCGCAGTTCGCCTCGGCGGCTGTTAGCGACAACTACCGGCACCGGCAGGGCCTCGACGAGGTGCGGGCCGATGACAGGAGCCCGGTTTTCTTTTCAGAGCCGGAGGACTCCGACCACCTGAGTGTTCAGGGTGAAGGGCGTATTGACCGTATGGAGCGGCTGCTGGAGCTCCTGCTTCAACGTCAACAACAGCAGGGCAGCAACAGGCACAGGGCGTCTTCACAAACATCTACTATCAGCCTGGAGCAGCAGGAAGAAGTCCTCATCCAGGCAATGAGCCGTCACAAGGCTCCATCCAATTGCAACTCCCTCAACGTGCCTGTGGTCAATACGCCGATATGGGGCAACATCAGTGCGGCTATCCGTCAACAGGAGGTAAAACTGCAGCGGATCCTGAAGCTCCTCACGGCCGGTATTACCGCCTTTGTGCGGTCGGTGGACGGGGACGAATTGAATTTGGACCAGGGAGATGCCCTGGCCCTCCTGTGCGCGACCCAGCACTAAATTAACGGGTTTCGCAAAACCAGCATCCGCCCAGCGCTCAATCCAAAGTTTGCAGGAGTGTGCAAACCACCGCCGCCGCCCCCGCCCCGTCAGCTCTTTGGGAAGGACCTCTCGAAGAGAGTCAAAGAGCTTGACGAGCAAGCCAAAACGGTGGGGATCATGCGCCCTCAGAGTGCCCCCACACCGTCAGGCTCAAAGTCTCCATACATTCGATCACGAGGGTCTGCCAGTACCTCGACGAGGACCCACCCTCAAGCTCCACAACGACAGCAACATCAGACCCAGCACCAGGGGTCTTTTTTAGGACAGGGTCGGCAGAGACCCTGGTGGAAAACGAAGACGCAGCGCCCTCAAGCCAACCCAGCACCTCCACGTCCACACACGCGTGTCAAGGACCGCCGGTAACCACGGAGGTGAGGGGGTCTGGTTCTCTCTTTTCTCTCTGTTTAACTTCACATGTTGGTGGTCACCTTCGGTGGTTTTTTGGGTGCATGAGGTAATTTCACTGGTGACGAGTATGTGTTGCAGAATATTCAGGGGCATAAAATTGAGTTTATTAATGGCGACATTCCTCCATCCCAGCACATGCCCGCTCGAACATTTAAAATTATCTGCTGCAGAACAGGCAGCCGACTATAAGGAATTGTTAAGTCTTGAGCAAAGGAGTGATTAAGAGAGTGGTGCATGAGCCAGTTGAATTTGTTTCGAACATATTCACCAGACCTAAGAAGGATGGAAGTTGTCGTGTCATTATTGATCTAACCCGTTTGAATACGTTTGTAACATATTCTCATTTTAAAATGGATACGATGAAACAACCAAATCATTGATTTCTCATGGTTGTTTTATGGCATGCATCGGTTTAAAAGACGCATATTATTCCGTATCCGTCCAGAAATGTGACAGAAGGTTTTAAAAATTCATCTGGATGGGGCAACTCTGGCAGTACAAGGCTTTGCCTAATGAGCTCACCACAGCCCTAGATTGTTCACTAAATTAGTGAAGCCAATTATGGCTTATTTGAGACAACGACACCATATAGTATGGCCTATTTAGATGATGTCTTAATTGTGGGCCACACCCTGGAATTGGCTGAACAGGGTGTTGCAGCTGCTGTCAATATATTTCAACAATTGGGGTTTATTGTCCATCCAGAGAAATCAAAGTTCTACCCTGCCCAGGTGATTAATTACCTAGGGTTCACGGTGAACTCTATAAGCATGAGGGTTACCATTCCAATTAACAAGATTGAGGAGGTTACCCAGGTGTGTCAAGATTTAATCCGCACCAATATACCATCGATTCGGCACTTAGCTACAATAATTGGGAAGCTGGTAGCTTTGTTTTCGGCAGCGCGATATGGACCTTTGCATTATCAGAATTTGCAAAGAGCTAAAATTGCTGCGTTAAAACAGAACGCTGGTTATTATGATCGGTCCATGCAGCTGCCGCCCGAAGCGATAAATGAGTTGCAATGGTGGGTGTGTCACATTAGCAACTCATTCAAGCCTATTAGGGAGGCTAATCCGGTGGTATATTTGCAAACTGATGCAAGCTCCAATGGTTGGGGATCCACGAATAATTGCTCTAGTTGTGGTGGCAGATGGGACACCCTTGAATCAACGATGTTGTTAACTCAAGGGATTAACTATTTGGAGTTGCTGGCAGCATTCCACGGACTTCGTGCGTATTGTTCTAAGCTTGTTGGAGCACATGTCCGTCTCCAAATAGACAACACCACAGCAGTAGCATATTTAAACCATATGGGTGGTACCAGGCCTGTTTCGTGTGACAAATTGGCAAACTCAATTTGGCTCTGGTGTGTTCAAAGAGACATTTGGATTTCAGCAACCTATTTGCCAGGTGAGCTTAATACTGTGGCGGACACCAGGTCACGCAAATTTAATGACAACATTGAATGGATGTTGCATCCTGAGATCTTTTCTAAAGTCACAGCCAAATTTGGTAAACCGGACATTGACCTCTTTGCGTCACGGTGGAACCATCAGGTACCAACCTACGTTTCATGGGAACCAGATCCTGGGGCAATAGCGCTAGATGCATTCTCGCTGGACTGGGGGAAGTGGTTTTTCTATGCCTTCCCCCCATTTTGCCTCATCAGTCGGGTATTGGGAAAGATTCAGGCAGATGCTGCCAAGGGCATCCTTATTATACCCGACTGGCCCACACAGCCTTGGTATCCGGTGGTCTTTGACATGCTCAACGAACCTTGGGTCCTTTTGAAGGGTTGCCCACAATTGGTTACTCACCCTGTCTCAGGGGAGCCGCATCCCTGCCATGGCTATTTAAATTTGTTGGCTTGCAGGTTCTGAACAGGCCGTTAGTCCAATACGGCCTCTCGGCTCGGACCATGGATACCACCGGGGCGTCGTGTCGAGAGTCTACAAGGCGAAGATACCGCTCGCATATTAAGAGGTGGGAAGCCTACTGCAGCCGCTCTCGCATCACGTACGATGACGTGACAACAACCGACGTCCTGGAATTGCTCGCGGGGTTGCACCATGATGAACACTTAAGTTACAGTGCCATCAACAGCGCCAGAAGTGCGCTATCATTCTACCTCAGTTTGGAGGTAGGATCCAACAGGCTAGTGTCCAGACTCATGCGGGGTATATTCAATATGAATCCGCCTACACCACGCTATAATATCACCTGGGATGTCAGGGACGTATTAACCCTGCTCAGGACGTGGTCACCCATGGAAGGGCTCCAACTGGACCAACGCACCATGAAGCTGGTGATGTTACTAGCGCTGACTTCAGCTCAGAGGGTACAGACACTACACAAACTTCGTGTCGACAGAATGACGTCTACCCCCACAGAAGTAGTCTTTTTCATTGACGAGCTACTAAAGCAGCATAGACCTGGGTGCACAGGGCTGCAGCTGAAGTTCCCGGCATACCCCGCAGATGCTAGGCTATGTGTAGCCTCACATATCCGCCACTATGTCAAGGTGACGGCACGCATCAGAGGAATGGAGCGATACCTGCTTGTCACTCATAAGAGACCTCATCATCGAGTGACAGTCCAGACGATATCCATGTGGCTTCCAGTCGTTTTGGGTAAGTCAGGTATCGACACTAATGTGTTCAAGTCTCTTTCCAACAGGGCTGCATCGACGTCAACGGCGAGGGTCATGGAGGTGCCCATGGACAAAATTCTCGCCACAGCAGGATGGGCTAATGAAGCTGTGTTCCAGCGTTTTTATAACAAGCCTGTTGCTGCTCCTCTACAGTTTACAGAAGCCGTGCTGAATGCAGGTCACGAACGTGGAGATGTCCCCGCATGAGGGGTTTTGATTTGTTATTAATAACTCTGCTCTTGTTTTGCAGTATGAACTATTGAGCAAGTTTGTTCCTCCCATCCATCCCTGGTAGTGGTGTGTCAGCATGGACGTGGTCCAGGGCGTGTAATCACAGAAGCTTTGAAGTCTTCACGAAGTCACTCACGTGACTCCGAAATGAAATAGTAAGATTGAACGAGAACTTACCAGTTCGAAGGTTGATCTTTATTTTATGAGGAGTCGAAGTGAGGGATTTCGTGCCCTCCTCGCCCAACCCTCAATCACCTTCATCTGGTAATCTTAGTCACTTCAATCTTACTATGCGAAGTCATTTCTTTGTTGGTTTCTGTGATTCCACGCCGCTACTTTGAAGTATGTCGAGCATGCGCGCCGGCGGGCTCTTCACGAAATCCCTCACTTCGACTCCTCATAAAATAAAGATCAACCTTCGAACTGGTAAGTTCTCGTTCAATCTTACTATTCCCTGCTATCAAAGGGGTTGACCACACGAGGTTGGGAACCATTATTCTTAACAAATGCACAATGTTAGCTAAGGTGTTGAATATATTGTTGAGGATATTGGTTGCTGAGGAAACATTTCTTGATACCTTCGCTGATGTATTGATGTGATAGACAATTCTGTTGAATTGTGCTCTCCTGACCTCGAATACCTGTTCATAAAATGTCATCTCTTTTACCTACTGAGGGAATTTACCTCTCCCATCATTGTTGGTAGACTATATATCATCCCTCGCCAATGTCAAGATGGCATTCGACAAATTGGTCATCAACTTTCTTGAGACATTTTATTATCTCTTTATCATCACCGGTGACTTCTATCAATCTAATTTAGCAATGTACCTACCAAATTCAATCAGCATGTCTCCTTTCACACTGCAGACTGTGTTCTGACAAAGGCAATTAAGAATTTTCCTCACCAGAAACCTTGGATGAATAGGGAGATTCACTCTCCTTAAGACCAGATCCAAGGCTTTCAGGAAAGATGATGGTGTACTGTGCAAGGCGGTCAAGTATGATCTCCACAAAGCTCTATGAGAAGCAATGAGAACATTCCAAATCAGACGCGGCTGATTTCACTCAAGCGGGTGACCATGACAGAGTTCGAATAGCTGCATGGACTATTAACGGAAATTGAGGGCGATCTCTGGCAACAGCACGTCTCTATCAGTACAATGCCTTTTACATCCCTTTTGAACAGTTATAATTCCACCAAAGCTTGCCTCCCCATCCTCCACTGACTCTGCCCCATATATCTTGGTGGCGGATGTCAAAGCTGTTTTTATGAGGTATCCCTGGATGGGTTCTGAAACTGTGCACAACAAACTATTTGCAGTCTTCGCCAACATCTTCAACCCTTCTCTTCAACAGTCTACTATCCCTATCTGATTCAAGGAAACCTCCCTCATTCCAGTCCCCATGAAAAATAGGGTGTCCCATTTCAATGACTGCTGTCAACAGCTTTAACATTGACCATAATGAAAATGTGTTGGAAAAAGTGGCAACAGCACACATCTGCACCAGTGTTTCAGACCCTTCGCAATTTCTGCACTGCAAAAATAGGTCTACGAAGGACGCCATCTCTTCTGCTCTGGATTCAGCTCTGGGTCACCTTGAAAATAAGAACTCTATATCAGGATGCTAATCATTGACTACAGGTCAGCCATTAACACCACATTACTGAAAAAGCTTAGTCCTAAACTTCTAGAACTCAGCCATGTGGCCTGAATCTGCAACAAGCTTCTGGACTTCCTGACTTGCAGTTCCTAGTTGGTTAGAAATGGTCATAACATTTCCTCCACACTAGCCTTCAAGACCCATGTCTCCCAGGGTTGTGTGCTCAGTCCATCGTTCTACATCCTGTATAGTCATAACTGTGTGGCTTAGTTAAATACCAACCTGGTCATTAAGTGCACCGATAATATTGTTGTTGGCCCATTGAACAACAATGATGAGATGAAGTATAGGAAAGAGATCTAGAACCTCATGTGCTGGTGAGAAGAGATTAAACTAGTCCTTTATGTGAGTAAGACAGAAGGGTTGTTTATTGGACGAAGGAAGCAAAGGGAAGAACACAGCTTGTCCTCATCAACAGAGCTTCTATACAAATAGATGACAGCTTCTCGTTCTCTGGGGTCCATATCACCAGCAACTGAACCTGGTCCCTTGAGATTGATGGATGAAGAAGTGCACGTGCGTTTTTACTGTCTTTGGTGTCTAAGAAGATTCAGCTCATTCTCTCAAACTTCTACGAGATGTACTATGGAAAGTATACTGATGGGATGCATCTTAGCTGGCATAACTCTTGATTCTTCTTTTCACTGCCTGAACCTGCAAAGAATGTTCGAGTCAGGTGTTTAATTGTTATATGTAACATCACAAAAACCTTGCAATTCTTACTTGCTGCAGCTTAACAGACCAATTAATGCAAAACACACAATAAGTATACAATAATCAATAATGCAATAAATTCATCATCATTAATGCTATAACATTATAATCATGCAAAAATTGAAGTCCATAGTGTAACCAAAACAAAGTCCATTGCAGATCATAGTTGCTGAAACACATTCTTCCCGATGGTAGTAGCAAGATAAGAGTGTGACCAGAGGCGTGTGGATCTTTTATGATATTAGCTCCCTTTTCAGAGCACCTCAATGTCAATCCATTTGATGGTGTGGAGGTCAGTTCCTGTGATGGACAAAAAGGCTGCTAACACTTTTAGCGGCCTTTTTTGTTCTTGGGAATTCAAAGTACAGAGCCAGGCCGTGACTTAACAACTTCTTTCCCACTGCGATTTGCCTCCAATCACCTCATTCACCTCCTCTGGTGGAGATGCTGCCAAATACATTCAGCTTATTTGTTTATTCCATTATTGTTTTTTTGGGGGGTTTTCACCTCCCTTCCATGATCCATTCATATTTATTCTTTTTTTTAATTTTTATTTTTTTAATATTTTTATTTATTAGAGGTACAGTAAGTTACATCAGTGTACATACCATATGTTTTATTACAATCATTGTACGCCTTAATTTTTTAAGGCTTTTAGAGGGGGAAAAAAGGAATAGAAACAGCGAAAGTAGAGAAAGTGAAAAAGAATTGTGAAAGTGAAGAAGCGTGCCAAAGGAAAAGAAAAAAAACCATGGTCGAAGAGATAGACCCAAGGAAAAAAAAAAGAGATAGACCCTAGGAAAAAAAAGAAAAAAAAAGAGAGAAGAAAAAAGGAAAAGCCAATTACTTTATTATAAACATCACGCAAAAGGAATCTACCAACTCAACAGTTTTTCATCCCCCTTTACCAAGACCCGACGCCGCCACGTTTTTGAGGTACTCTTGCACCTTATCCTTGTAGTAGATCTGTAAATGCAGACCACGTCTTATAGAAACGATCTGATTTTCCTGCCAGGCGGAGTCTCATATCTTCAAGATGTAGTGTTTCAAACATAGTTGAAATCCACATATTTACTGTTGGTATGGGAGCATTTTTCCAGAATTTTAAGATTAGCTTTTTTCCTGTTATTAAGCCGTATTCAAATAGATTATTTTGAAACACATTTAATTCGGGGCTGCCTTCCGTTATTCCAAAGATGATCCAATCTGCCTTTGGAGTAAGTTTTATTTTAAATAATTTAGTGAACATTTCAAAAATCTCAGTCCAAAATTTTGAATTTTTGTACAAAAGACATATGAGTGTGCTATAGTAGCTTCTTGAAACTGGCATTTATCGCGAATTGGTGAGACGTTGGGAAAAGGTTTACTTAATTTAGTTTTTGAATAGTATAATCTATGTGTCTTATGTCAATTGCACATTTAATAATTGTACTTCCCACCTTTCTTTGGGAATTTTTATACTTCATTCTTTTTCCCAGTCTCTTCTGATGCCTTCAGTTGTTCGTATTTCTGCATTTAGAATAATATTATATATATATATGATATTAGGTTTGCTGATTCAGCCTTTGTATTCATTACTTCATCCAGTAAATCTGATGGCATATTGTGATATTCTTGGGCGTATTTTTTCAGATAGTCACATATTTGGAAATATTTAAAATACTGATTGTTTCCCATATTGTATTTTAGTTGTAATTGTTTAAATGGTAATAATTTTCCTGTTTCATACAAATCTCCCAAGGTTTTAATTCCTGCTCTTTCCCATTGTATAAATGCTTTATCTATAATTGAGGGTTTAAACTAAGGGTTTTTAGAGATAGGAGAGATAAATTTCTTAATTTTAAGTTCTATTTTATTTGTTTCCAAATTCTAATTGTACTATGTATAATTGGATTTTTGTTGTAATTTGTATTATTCAACATCATTGGTGAAAGAAGGATTGCTCCAATATTACAAGGGGAGCAGTCTTTCTCCATAATAATCCAATCCGGTTGCGGGGGAGAATTATCCAGCAATTGAATCGTATTTCTAATATTTACAGACCAATAGTAATACATGAAATTAGGGAGTGCTAATCCCCCTACTGTTTTGGGTTTATTCAAGTGTGATCTTTGTATTCTATGGGATTTATAATCCCAAATAAAATTTGTAATATTTGAGTCCAGTTTTTTTAAAAAACTTTTTGGGTAGGTATATTGGAATTGATTGGAACAGGTATAACATTTCTGGTAGAAAAAGCATTTTTATGGCATTTATTCGGCCTATTAAGGACATCGGAAGTGTTTTCCAAAATTTAATTAAGTTATATAGTTTCTTAACTAAAGGGTTATAATTTGCATTAAACATGTCTTGATATCTTCTAGTGATTTCAATACCTATTTAAAATTTTCCGTAGCTATTTTAAAAGGAAACTGAAAGAGATGTGTAGAATCTTTCGGTTTTATTGACATGATTTCACTTTTATTCCAATTTATTCTATATCCTGAAAATGATCCGAAATCCTCGATTAAGTTTAAAATATTGTGTATAGTGATATGAGGTTTTGTGATGTACAATAGTACATTATGAGCGTATAATTATATTTTATTGTTTGAATATTTTGTATTATAGCCATGGATATTTGGATGAGTTCTAATTATTTCTGCTAGGGGTTCAATTATAAGGGCAAATAACAGTGGTGTTAATGAACATCCTTGTCTATTACCCCTTGACAATTGAAATTTCGGAGATAAAATATTATTAGTTAATATTCTGGCCGTTGGCTTATTATATAATAATTTAATCCATAGAATGAAATTCTCTCCCAGTTGAAATTTTTGCAATACCCTAACCATATAATCCCATTCAATCTGATCGAATGCTTTCTCTGCGTCCATCGAAATAATTGATAGTATTTGATCTTCAATTTGGTGTGAATGCATTATGTTGAGCAGACGTCTCAAATTATTAAATGATTGCCTCTTATTCCATTATTGTAAATATCCCATTCCATTAATCTGTTTTCCACTATTCAGTCTGCACCACAATCTTGCACTATTCTGCTGTTTTGCACTTGTTGGATTTATCATTGCTGTGCACATACTGTTTAGTCTGTGAGCTTCATGTAAACAAGGAATTTCATTGCACCCTGGTGAATGTAACAATGAACTAAACAGAAGCTAAATTTAAACCTCACACAGAAACAGAGGGGTTGAACAACCAGTTCATTCTATTTTGCAAACATAAGGGCAACAGTTAGCTCCATGAAAAGTGTTTAAAGAAAGTCTATTTTATTTCAGGAGCTGAATGGTGCAATTTAAAAAAATAAATAAATAAAAAATTCTCAGTGCATGGGAGTCACTGGCATGTTGAGCAATTAATGACCATTGCTCTGCAGTAACTTGCTGAGTCACTTCAGATGTTAATTGCCATCACGTTATCGTGGGTGTGGAATGAATTTTAGAGCAGTTGCACATTAATAGATTTCCTTTAGGAAATACTGCTGAAACATTTGGGTTTTCAGGACGTGTTCTTGGTTGCTTTAATGTATTACAGGTTTATTTCTACATGTTTTAACTGTTGTAATCTTCAGATTACTCTGGTTGTATTTGAACACATCTGGATAAATATTGCAGATCTATTGATTCTACAGACAATTAAGATTGATGGTAGAGTTATTTGCAGATAGTTATGTCATATGGATCCGGACCTTGATTAAGATGTTAATTATGAATTCTCAGGAATTCTAGGAAAATGGATCGGGTGAAAGGACACAGGAAGTTGGCTGATCTGCCCTTAGATTCATTCCCTGCCTATTACAACGATTGCCCCCTGAACACCTCATGTGTTGCGCCTAATTGTGTATTTTGTCAAGTATTTTGAGTCATTCATTTATTCGACAGATACACTGCTTCTCAAGTTTTACACAGTAATATAATTGCAGTTCAACTAATTATTCTCAAATCTTGCTGTGATGCATCCCAATAAAATGTTTTCTACGGCACATCTGTAGACGTTGCTGCATCTCCGCCCCCGCCCCCCCACCCCCCCTCTTTGCGGCCTACAACGTGGAGTGGTGCGGCCTTTCCTGGAGAATGGCCCAGAGCTTCAAGCCACAGGTGCGGCGCGGACATACGATCGCGGAGCCTGGGATCTTTTGCCGAGGATCGCCAGTGTTGGAGCTCCGACCGTGGGGCCTGTGGACTTTAACACCATGAAGCAGCGGTATCCGGTAAGAAGCAGCTGAATCGGAAGCTCCATGCTCCATGCACTCCATCGGAGTGTTCCGATCTGTCCCGACGCTGGAGTTTCGATCATCCTGACGAGGGCTTGAACAGCGGACCGTCGGCAACGGCCCCGAACAAAGCAGGAAGATGAAAGAACTTTATTGCCTTACATCACAGTGAGGAATGTTGATTCCACTGTGGTAGATGTTTATGTTAAACTTTGTATTTTTACTTTTTACTTAGTATGGTTGTATGGTAACTCAAATTTCACTTAATTGGTATATACTTAATTAATATACTTAATTGGTATATGTGACAATTAAAATTAATCTTGAGTTGTTCGGGACATGCCGAACTTCCTGAACCTTCTAAGGAAGTTGAGGCGTTGATGTGCTTTCTTGACCATTGCATCAATATGGGTGATCCAGGAGAAGTAGCTGGTGATATTCACTGTCAATGGTAACCGACCGCTTTGCTTCCTGAAGTCAATCACTACCTTTTTGTCTTGCTGACATTGAGAGAAAGGTTGTTGTTTTGACACCAGCTCACGAGGTTCTCAATCTTCTTCCTGTACTCTGTCTCATCATGATTTGATATACAGCCCACAACGGTGGTGTCATTTGCAAATCTGTAAATTGAATTGGATTTCTACATGGCTGCCACAGTCGTGGGTGTACAAGGAGTAAAGGGAACTGAGAATGCATCCTTGTGGAGCACCAGTATTGAGGATTATCGTGGAGGATGATTTGTCCCCTATCCTCACGAATTGGGTTCTGTTAGTCAGGAAGTCGAGGATCCAGTTGCCGATCATGCAGAAGGTCCAGCGGAACCACTACGAAGGCATGCATGACATCCATCAATAAAAGGCAGCCTTTATCTCTCTAGTCATCCAAACTTGCTCCAGTACTCCAACCATAGTCTTCATCCTTGTTGAATGAAATTAGATTGCTTGGGTATCTAATTGCAAAGGTGACTAATTGCAAATTGGTGACAGTCTAACAGCGGAGGCATTAATTGCATATTTTACTGCACTGTCATGAGCCACGCATGTTCTGAATGCCATTTGGATCACAAATAAAGTTTTATTTTGTGCTGTGTATTATTAGGTTGCAATTACATTTCTCAGTTATTTGTGCAAGAATTCAATTACTTAGCACTTTAAAAAGTTCTACGACTTGATTAAATTTCTGCAACTTTTATCTAGCCTCTCAGTTGGGAAATATGGGTTTCCCTTGCTCAATGTATTTGTATCACAGCAGACATTATCGTTTGAGTGGCTAGAAAATTGAAATCATTGTGAAGCCAAATTTAAAATGATTTCCTCTGTATTGTTGATAGGGAAGAAATTCAGCCAGGCCTTTTTACATAAAAAAATGTTTACACTTAATTCGGTTGACATGGCATGGATTTGAATCCTGCAGACTGTAGTGTATTAAAAACCGCTAAACGTGCTCTCAATGGCAATCCTTGGTGCCATCTGTGATAATACTAGGATTCTGACAAATATTTCCCACTCACCCTAGTACAAACTGCTCCCTGGAGATTAAATGGTGTACTCAGTAAAACAAATCCTTCAATCTTTGTTTCTTTACTGACCTTTTTATTGCAGTGAAGGAACTGCATTGCTCATTAAAATTGTACAAAGCTATTAATTACCGAAACTCAATGCTATGTCACCATTAACGAGGAAGTTCACCATTCCAAATCTCTCCAGGATTGCTAGCTTCCATCCCTGTTTCTGTAAACAATATCTACCTTGGATCATACTGCCTGTAATTTGCCTTCATAAATAAGCATTACCCAATTCCAGAAACCTCCTGTTGCCTTACATATGCTTAGCATATTCTACCTCCCTGACTCAGACCCCTTTGACATCTTCCTCTACATTATCAACGTTTCTTAGTTGATTCTTGGCTGTCTAAACAAATTCTGGAACTTCCAAGACCCACAGCCTTGCTCGGCTCCAATTAAAGCTTTTGTTCGAATTCAAAACGTTTCACATTTAATGGCTCCTTCTCTCCACTCCAGAGAGCCAGAGGACCATGAGGAGATGCATGGAGAGCACTCCTGGTCTCCTTAATTTGAGATTTTAATGTCTGCTACATTCTGAGGGCACCTCCAGAGAAATCTGGATACATTGTCCCTATCTATTGCATATTCCACAACATTTTCATCATGAGAATCCTTCCCTGAAGGACACCAGCAGAAGTGAAGGAGACTGAAGAGGCAGGGACAGTGAAGGTGAATATCAGCAGATGATGACCTTCTATGGGAGACCTTCAGTGAGCATATTCCCCAGGAATATGCCTGCTCATCTTGCAGGCAGGGTGTTATTAACTGGGATGCTGCTGATTTATCAGAGTCTCAACAACATGGATACCATGATGCCGGTACTCTTATCCCAATAGGGGGATCAACTTGAAATGCAACAGGTTACCTATACTTGCATATCATAGCCATGACCAAGGTCTGCATTGATGTTGTGATGATTGGACCAGTTGATCCCAACATGTGCCAGCTAAAAACGTACCATTTATCAGTTGACCATGGGACAGTAAAACTGTGGCAGTGATGTCAACCCTTCCTTGCCTTGTTAATGAGCTTCTCTGTGAAGGAGGCATGAAGTGGCCATGTTTCTGCGTTGATCAAAGTCAGTAAGGAGAGACCTATCAACAGCACCTGGCTTTGTGAAAACTTATTTCAGTCCCTAGAAGAGTAATTTATTGCAAACACCAGGTCTCACTTAGACTTTGTTCCTATATTAGAAACAGTTATAAAACTAAACCATCTGGAAACGGGCTAGCTACGCAAGCACCTGGTACACACCCACCAGACCCTGCTACATTGGCCCAGTCCAGGCAAACTATATGATGTAAACGCTTCCAGTAAATGGAGCTTTTGCAGACCATAAGGTAGTGTATTCCCTCAGAAATCAGTGTGGACCCTCCCTTTGAAGGTGATCCAATAGGACATAGCTACAAATGCATAATTGGAGGCCCTATTATTGTTTATTTGTTTGTTTATGTGTATGTATATGTGTGTATAAAGAGTACAATATGTATATCTATACACACACACACGCACACACACACACTGGCCCGTTGCAGTGGCGGCCCAAGCTTACAGCCAACGCGGGGAAGAAACGCTAACTCCACTGCTCCGGGCCATTATCCCGTCAGTCCAGGGCTGTCAGTTAACCTGGCGGGACAGACAGGCGCTGGCTGGAAGCCTGGGCCGCCACTGCAACGGGCCGGTGAGCCATCCGTCCAGGGTCACCCAAGACATCTACGGCCACCCCCGGACACTCAGGAGACGACGGTGTTGGCCAATACCAATTAACAGTGCTTGCAGTGCCAGAGACCCAGGTTCGATCCTGACTACGGATGCAATGCAGGTCTGTATTCATGCAGTAGCACAGTTGCCGAGAATGTTTATAGCAAGTGACCTATGACCTGGGCATGCGCAGTCGGAATACCGAACTCGCTTATTCCTACTAGCAAAATGCATGACCACACTTTGCTACACTGTGTTCCATCTGCCACTTCTTAGCCCACTCTCCCAACCTTTCCAAGTCCTTCTGCAGACTCCCTCCTTTCTCTACACTACCTGCCCCTTAACCTATCTTCGTATAATCCGCAAACCTGGCCACAGAGCTTTCAATTCCTTCGTCAAAATTATTGATATACATCGAGAAGAGTAGCAGCCCCAGCAACGACCACTGCAGAACACCGCTAGTTGCTGGTAGCCAGCCAGTAAAAGCCCCCATTATTCTCACTCTTTGCCTTTTGCCATTCACCCAACGTTCTCTGCATGCTAGCATCTTACCTCACATATGATGGATTTTCATCTTATTTAGCAGCCTCTTGTGTGGCATCTTATCAACGGTGTTCTGAAAATTCAGGTAAACAAAATCCACTGATTCTCCTTTATCTGTCTTGCAATTTACTTCCTCCAAGAATTCCAAAAATTTGTCAGACAAGACACAGTCAGAAGAAGAGTCTCAAACTGAAATGTCACCCATTCCTTCTCTCCAGAGATGCTGCCTCATCCGCTGAATTACTCCGGCATTTTGAGTCTACCTTCGTCAGACACGATTTCCCATTCACAAAACCATGCTGACTTCGGACTATTTTATAATTCCCTTCTAAGTACTGGGAAAAGTACTCATCCATTTTAATGAACTCTAACTAACTCTTAGCAACCGTCCGGCGTATGATTTCGGCTCTTTTGCATCGAGAACCCAGTCACTCTCTCTTCTCTCCTTTCCCACCAGGCAAGCGATGCAGAAGTGTGAAAATGTTTACCTTCAAATTCATGGACAGTTTTTTCCTAGCTGTTATCTGGCAAATGAACCATCCCATCAACTGGAGAGCAGTCCTGAGCTGCTATCTACCTCATTGTAGACCAGGACTTTCTTTAATCGGATTTTACTGGACTTTATTTTGTGCTAAATGTTATTCTCTTTGTCATGTATCTGTAGTCTGTAGATTGTAATCATGTATAGTCTTTCCAATGACAGGTTAGCAAGTTGAAATTTTGCAAACTTGGTTCAAAGTCTCTGAAAGTTAGAAGATTGTAATATGATCGATCAAACATTATAAGACATTTATTAGTTATGACATGGTAAAATGAGAGAATGTCTTCCTGCTGGTTGGTATGTTTAGAACTAGGTTGTATAGCCTAAATATTGGAAACAGCCCTTTCATGAATGGAGTTAAGAAGTACACAAAATGTGTTAATGATTTAGATCAATATAGTGCCAGCAAACAGAAGATAATTTGTTCATTTTTAATTTGGGTTTGAATGATAGTTTTGTTAACTGCAAATATATTACGAAGTAAAGAACAAAGGTGGACAGAAGACGTGAGGTTGCAAATCAGCCACAATCTTCGTGAATGGTGGAACAGTAATAAATAAGCTAAATTGCCTACTTCTAATCCCATATCCCGATGGACAAGGACTAATTTGTGAGAGAGATAATGCAAGAAAAGGAGATAGGAAAGTGGAAGTTCTAAAAAAGCTATTCTGTGTGATATGCCTTTGCTTCTGAAACCATAACATTGTATCAGGTAACCATTAGAAAGGGAGAAAAATTAAGGCTTTTTCTTCAAATAGATACATAAGAAAATGAGGTGTTATTAACATTTTGATACTCACCGAATGCTATAATATTTGCTAGATTGCAGCACTTTCTCCTCATTTTGTACTGCAGCAGAAAGGGCCTGGAGCAGGGTGGACATTCTCTAATTACAGGTTTGGTATAGTTTCAAATGCTCTGGTTTGTCTGTAAGACAATGTCTTTGACGCAATCATGAGTCCAATCAGCATTTTTGCATGCAGAGCAAGTTGTTGATTATTTCAGTATGTTGGCCTTTAATGTCTTTGGCTTCTACCAGGATCCTGCCACAATTTTGGCTGAAAATCTTTGAAACCCCCAGGGGGGAAATATGTAGTTATCACCCTTGACTCATTAGAAAAAGAATGCATAGTAAAATTGTAATTTTTCTCTCCCTTGTTCCAAAGTCTGAAGAGGTTTGATTTAAAGTCGTAAATTGATTTATTCGTAGATTTTTGCTGCACACAGAACTGCTGTGTGTGTCGGCAGTGCCAATGAGGAATGACCAAGCATGAAGAAGGATTTACTCCTCCCTTCTCTGTTCCTCAGAGAGCCTCTATAAAAAAAGTGTTTTTAATTAGGATATCATAAAAATAGACTGAGTGGAGCTGTTTTTTTTTCAAACAAAAATTTGAATCTATTGAATACACAGATAAACATTTGGGACATTTGTTTGGTTCTGTGTGTTGTAAAATAAATTGCATTGCCGTATGGAAAGCAATTTTTAAAACTGCCATTCTTTGCTTTGCTGACTAGATTAATTTGTAATTCAAATGAAAGTAATGCAATAACATGTTTTGATCTCATTTGCCATCTGTTGTACATTTTTATATAATTCAGGTTTTACTTATTTTGGTTTATTCTTTCAGTTGCTGTCCTACCATGCAACCTGTTCAAAAGTAGAGGTTGATCGGCTGAAGGTAAACGTTTTCCTTTGCACATCCCTTGAAATAACCTTACAACAAGTTCCATCGTACCTCCATTGAACCTCTAATACCATCCTCCATTAAATCTGGGAAAATGTGCCCCTCTAAAATAAAACCTGCTATAATGAAGATATTAAATCAATACTTGCATGCATGCTATGAGTTAGTTTTTTTTTCACTCAATTGTGCTGAACTCTTGTTTAATAATAGATTATCTTGGGAACTTCATTCACAAGATGCTTTATATATCAACATGCGTGACTAGGTTTATAAATTAGTAAACAGGTTGTTGATTATAAATCTGGTAGCTCATGATTAAATGTAATGCATTTGCTTGCTGACTCTCTGCTGCCACACATACCAGAGAGTGGTCAGTGTAGATTATTTATTAAAGTAATAAAAACCACTAACAGTGAAAAAAGCAAATGGATGAATTTAAGGCTTGCATTTCCCTATTACACAAAGAGTTACTGCATATTACCTTCCTTGTGCATGATATTGCTATAATGCCTACTTTTTATGCTGCATAGTAAAATGTTAAGTATTGTGAGAAATAAATTACTCTAATCACAAAACTGATAAATTATTGCAATAATTTTATGTATAGCTATTTCTCATAAACAAGTTGTATATATTAAGAGCAAATGTTTAGTTATTGGCAATGTCATTTGTGTGAAATATACGTTCAAGAATCGAATAATGCCATTTAATGATATCATCAATTATTTTGGGAGTATTATGGACATCACTTTAAGCACCATTATTATGGTTACGAGAACTCTCAGCACACAAGATACTTTTATAAACCTGTCTCAGTAATCTTAAGCTATATCATGGCCTAATGTTGGAAAAGATGTTGAGTGACGTGAAATACCATATCTACGTCGTTTTATGAACTTAACAGCTCAACATTAATGATGCGCACTTTGGAGATAAAATATCAATCAGAATTGAATTTTGAACAGATCTTTAAAGCATCATTTGCCTCTCTAAAAGTAAGCCATTTGGTAATCTAATGGAAATTTTTACTTCTTACTGTCAGTATTATGCCATTCAAAATGAAGGAAGAGTTGT
The DNA here is from genome assembly GCA_963514005.1 of Raja brachyura. The sequence continues at coordinate 75,267,809 of OY740782.1, forward strand.
GAGTTTCTAAATCAGTACATTAGGGGCTAAGTTTAAAATCTGTCTGAGAGAGTAATGGCAAGGGGTTAGAATATTAACATTAGGTGATTATGGAAAGCACGGCATGAATCCAATCCATACTTTACATCTCTCCTGATTGTCTTCTATTGATTTCAATAGAAAGCATTGTCACTTGTTTTACTCTCTTGGGCAAAGGCAAAGCAAATCCTGGGGATGGGGATTTATTTCCCCAGCCCTCTAATTTCCACGATGAGTTAGAGAAGGCTGGATGGGTGAATTGTAGGAAACTTAAATTTGAATAAATTACTGTGTGTAGATCTGATCACCCTATTACAGGAAGGGTGTGGAGGCTTTGGAGAGGGTGCAGAAGAGGTTTACCAGAATGCTGCCTGGACTAGAGGATATTAGCTATAAGGGGAGGATGGAAAAAACTTGAATTGTTTTCTCTGGAGTGTCAGAGGTTGAGGGGAGAACTGATAGAAGCTTATAAAACAATGAGTGCCATTGATAGGGTAGACAGTCAGAACCTTTTTCCCAGGGTGGGAATGTCAAATACTATATGGCATTATTTTAAGGTGAGAGAGGGAAACTAAAGGAGATGTGTGGGGCAAGATTTTTTGCACTATTGGTAGAGGTTTACATGTTCTCCCTGTGCCTGCATTGGTTTTTCATGTGTTCTCTGGTTTCCTCCCACATCCCGATGAATTGTAGGTAGGGCGCATGAAAATCGATGGGTACTTCAGGGCACTTGTGAGAACATAGGCCGCAGGAAACATATTGTGTATGGGATTGATAGGTTTGCTCTGAGAGCCAGCATAGACTTGATGTGCAAATGACCTCAGTCCAATTTGTTATAGGTACTTTCTTCCCACTCTTTCCAGGATAAATCATCCCATTCCAAGAGTTCTTTCCCCAGTGAACTCTTCCAGTTCTATTGACCCTTGTAACCTTCTCCCTTCCCTGGCAATCTCTTCCATTCCAGTCAATCTTCCCCCAACAATTCCTTTTCCCTGATCTCACATCCACATTGTAAATCTCACTGAAATGTTGCTCTGTTCCAGTCATCACTATTTCCTCATAATCCAAGTCTACCCAGCATCTTTTTCCTTGCCTAGAATCTGAAACTGAACAGCTTCCACACACACAGAACCACACATACTATAATTTGATTGTTAAAGCTGCATACATATGCCCCTTCAAAGGCTGCCAAGTTTAAATTCTACCCAAGCCTTTGACATTGCTAAATGTTGTCAGCTTCACATTAACAATGACAGGGAACACTAAAATGAGATTCCTCATTCTGACTTGTTTTGAACAGATGGAAAAGAAATTAAATGCTTGTTCACAATATAATTCACATTTCTCTTTACTACTGCTGGATGTAGTAAAGTAAAACAAGACAAACTCTACAACATTCTGTTCATAATTATACTGCCTTTCCAAAGATCCATCTTAAAATAGATTATCAATTGATCACTACTCATTCCATAAAATGTCCTAAAATATTTTAATTGGTTATTGCTTTTATTGTGTTATGACTGATATAATCAAGTGTATTTATTGCATTGTGAAATAAACCCCTGCTAAAAAGATAAATCAAAATATGTTCATAGTTTATGAACAAAGTATCTTTTCATCCATTTTATTCTGAACAGATACCAATATTAATGAGAACATTTACTTAATGCACTCATGTCTTGTTATTAACTGAATGGCGATAGGAGTGGCATGGTCCACTGTCACATAAGAAATTTAGCACTTCCAGAAAGTTTTGATAAAATCCCTCAAAAGAACTAAAGTAAAAGCTCACGGGACTGATGGCAATTTAGAAATTTGCTGAATGACTGAATGGCAAGACACAATATTTGGGACATTGATCAAGGACGTACTGAGTGGATATGACTAATGTCTGCCTATTTTCTGATAGATTCTCATAGTTTCATAACTGATTAGGTAAATCCATATTCAGATTTGCTGATGAAACAAAGGCAAAATTGTAAGCAATGCAGATGGAAGGATTAGATTATGGATGATTGGAAAGTGAAGGAATGCCGCCTTTTGGAGTCCAAGGGAGCCAAAATAACGTGAAAGCTTGACAAGGTCCTGTTTTTGTCATATCTGGAATGCTTTGATAGTTCTGGGAACTAGACCTCGACAAAGATATTTTGGCCTTGGAGCGAATCATAGAGCCATAATTCTATGATGCAAGAGTCATGAGGGGGCCGTTCAGCCCACCATGTCAATGCGAACCTTCCAGCACCTACACTAATCCTATTTGCTTGTATCCTTCTATTCCTTGCCTGCTTAAGAGTCTGTCTAATTGTCTCTTAAACATGAATGAATGATAGTTTATCAATGAATGAATGAATGATACTTTATTGTCACAGGGTGCATAGTGCCTGCTTCCACTACTTTGGATGTATCTTCCAGATCTGCTGTGCAAAAAACCTTTCCCCTCAGAATTACTGGAGTGCACCTAGGGTACCAAGACTGTAAACACTGGATGCATTCCCTTGAAATTAGAGCATTGTGGATGATCTGAAGTTCCCAAGATATTAATGGAAACTTTTAGGGTAGATAGGGAAACGACTTCCACTGATTGAAGAAACAAGCCTTTCAGTAATGAAGTTAAGAAACACTTTCACATCAAGACAATAAGGGTAATCAAAATTTGGAGCTCACATCCTCAAAAGGCATTTGATATCTAGTTGATTTTTGAATCTAAATCTCTGATGAATTTTTGTCAGCAGAGTGTTAAGAATATGGCATAAAGATGGTTAAACATCATTATTTTGCAGATCAGTTTTGACCTAATGGTATGGTGGAACAGTTTCAAGGGACTAAATATCCTTCTCCCGCTTGCACTTTCCACAATACCTTTAGACGACTAATACCTTCATATCTGGAGGTCATCTGGCTCTTGTGACAGAAATATTAAGCTTAAGCGGTTAGTTTTTTTTAAATTCACCAGTGCAATAAGTTTTCAGCCAAGTTGGCAGTGGGAATCCTTCATCCCCAGGCATTTTTACCTTAAGTTTGCTTTCATGTCTAATGCATCAACAAGCTTAGGTTACTGCTGGAGAACCATAGCAACTTTCTGGGAATCCTAGTTTAGTTTCACATGTACCGAGCTACAGTGAAATGCTTTTGCCTACACCTTGCAAAAATATTTTTTTATCGTGGTTGTATACGTGCTACACATTAATGGGTGTGAAGGATAATATTTCTGATAGACAATAGACAATAAAATGCAGGAGTAAGCCATTCAGCCCTTCGGGCCAGCACCGCCATTTACTGTGATCATGGCTGATCATCCACAATCAGTACTCCGTTCCTGCCTTCTCCCATATCCCTTGACTCCGCTATCTTCAACTCTTCAGCTCTTGAAAGCATCCGGAGAATTGGCCTTCACTTCCTTCTGAGGCAGAGAATTCCACAGACACACAACTCTCTGGGTGAAAATGTTTTTCCTCATCTCCGTTCTAAATGGCCTACCACTTATTCATAAACTGTGGCCCCTGGTTCTGGACTCCCCCAACATCGGAAAAATGGACTCCCCCAATATCGGGAACACTCTGAAGGATCCAAAAGAAAAATAAGTTTTACAATGGTGATGCTTTTCAAAATCCCTTGTAACTTGTGACCATTTAGAATAGACAAAGTCCAAGAGGAGCTTTGAAATGAGTGATTTTACCTAATCATTCTGCAACTTGTACTCGGCAGCAAAACTGCATCTAAATGCATCTGCTAAAAATGTCCGATACATGCACTACCCTTTTGTTGTTATCTCTCCTGTCCTTTCTCTCCGCGCTCTGTTTCTGTCCTTTGTGCTCCTTCCCTCTCTGCAACTCTTTGTGGCTTTCTTTCTCCAACCATTACCTTCTCTGCTCACTTGTTGCTTCCCATTCTGTCTGTTATGCTTTATTTAAAGTACCTTGTGCATTTGCTAATTTTAAATTCACTCCCACCCAACCACCCACTTGAAGTTAAAATCCCACTCATTCCCTTATGGTTTATGCATGCTGGCCAATAACTATCATATAAATAGGGAAATGCAGTTCCCCATGTGATGTTTTTGAACAAAATGCCTACCAATATGATATTGTAAATCTTTCCTGAAACTAAAACACTAAAACTTTTAATATTTTGTTATTAATGTAGTGAGTATGGTATCATCATATGTCATGTCAAAACGTGTTAAAATGTTTGCACATCTGCTCTTTTCAATTTTCATACATTAACTCCTTTAACGATGACTTTCTCATTCACAACACACCCATTCCCCCAATCACCAAAAATGGTGCTTTGTGCTTCTTCAAATGTTTTCAATGTCTCTTTTTTTGTACTGCATAGTTCCTGTTTTAGCTTTTAATATGAATAATCTGTGTTAAACATGTTCATTAGCAGTGTAGAGTGACCACCAGCAGGTGAAAGATATTATGTCACATGAATTCCATCTTCACCCCACCAACTACTTTCCAAAATGGCCAGGAGGAATTGAACTTACACTTGATCAGAGATACTCCATCAGCAATCAGCAGAGAATCTTACTCATGTGTAAGACTTGTTTTCTTTGCAAATGTAAGTAAGGGATGTGATGTTTGCTAGAGTTCCTCACTTTTTCTGAGATCATCCCTGCCTCCCTCCATTCCTTTGGAGATGTTCACTCCCATCCAGAGCCCCATGCAATTCCCTGAACCCTATTGCTCACTGAAGATCTGTGATTTCCATACACTCCGCTGATCTCCCTAGCTCTGGGCAATCCCAGAACTCCTGTTACTCATCTGAATCCCATCACTTATCCAAGCTCCATGCCATCGTCCAAGCCCCCTTATTCCCTAAACTCCATCAGTCAGACCCAGTAATCCTGCGAACTCTACACACTCCTTAAAGCTCATAACTCATCCTAACTCCATGTGATTCTACAAGTCCATCGATCTCCAAAGTCCTGAACCACTTACTCACTTGCCACAAGGAGATTAATTAAAAGTGGCCTGGGAATAGTATAAATATCCTTCTTGTGCCTCCTCCCATGAATGTCCTGGGCATCACATGATGGATAAGATTCAAGGAACAACATCTGGCTTCCGCAAACCTCACCATTGGAAGCAGAGTAGGTTGAAGATATTCTTGACCTCATCAGAATTGATGCTGTGATGAGGAACAAATGTTCTACTAGATTTAGCATATATGATGCACCACTTGTCAGTGAGAACTGGTTGAAAGCTTTTGTATCTCTTTTTTACTGCTCTTTAACAGATCTTTACTTTTATCCAGGCTGCCAAACTTCCAACAGTGAATGAGCTGGGAATTGCTCATTTTTCCTTCAATGATTTTTCCCTTGATAACGATGGAATGATCTCAGCCTCGCTACGAATGTTCATGGAACTGGGGATTGTGCAGAAATTCAAAGTCGATTATGAGGTAGGAAGAAATGTGGGGCAGACTTTAAAGAACAGATAAAGGAAATCTGAAACGGAAGCAGAAAATGCTGGAGATACTCAGACGATGAGGCAGCGTCTATGGAGGGAGAAACAGTTGATGTTTCAGGTCAATGGTGCTTCATTGGATATTGTTGGAGTTGTTCAAGAGATATGTCAAATGTAGCTTGTACCAGATGATTTCCCAGGTGAAGAGGACTTTACGTAATAAGCAAATAATCCTGCACCTCAGTAACGAGTGCAAGAGAGACTCTTATGTCCAATGGTGTCAGAAGTTATTCTCTTGAACAGGAGGGTTAAAGATGGCTAGCACAGTGTATGGTAAGTCTTATAAAAGAGCAGGGGGGGGGGGGGGGGGGTGGGAGGAGGGGAGGGGAAAAGGAGTGGAGACACTTTTAAGAAGCCAGACAACTTTTAAAAAGCCAGAGATACACAGCTGTGAAGTTTAGCGGGCATTTAACATTACTGGTCGGTTTTCTTTGGTTCTGAAAACTCGTGCTTACGTTTTCTTTCCCCAATGAGCCAATGAACATGCTCGGTCTGCAAATGAGATTAACTAAAACTACCTATGGCTACCTCGACTACCTACAACGACATGGCGACCCCACTACCACTGCACCTATAACTACAAAAGTATTGATTTTCTGCATGGCGCACAATGTTTGGTCGCAGAAAAATTTTCAACATGTTTTTCAACATCCCCACACAAAGGGATAATGATTTCAGTACATGCATTATACCCCTTCACTCAACAATACATTATCTATAAAAAGTTTAGTACAGCCTCTTGCTTCTTAAGATTGATAGATCCTTAAGATTGACAGCATCAGAAGATTGACAGGTTCTTCTGACAGAGGAAGGGTTAGCCATATATGGTTATATGAGAAGGTTATATTTCTGCAGAACAAGCATTTTGTTTTTTTCTACTTATGATGCACATCATAATCTTGTGAAACAAGGGTTAGTGTGAATTCTCTCCTATGTTTACATTGTAAAGCAGACATTCATGAAGTTTTGCTTGTTATATTGCTTATGTGGTTGGATAGAGGAACATTGACAGTCTGCTGCCCTTGTTAATGTACTGAAAGCGAGGATTAGTGCTTTTTTGCTAGCTTAACAATTTAATAGAAGACGGTGAAAGCCTGTCTTAGTTTCAGCGGAATCCATTTTGTAAATTTAAATCTTGATTAACGTCCACAGATGCCTTGATGAATTCTTGCTCATTTACACAGGATGATAGTGATAGGTTTTGATACTGTAGATCGCCAGCAAACTGCCTTTCTTTGAAATGTAATCATAGCAAAACTACAACCTTGACACTTTTCTCTGACATTAAAGTTGTCAGTCTTGGATCACTCCTGAACCGAGGGCTTGAATTTGTGTTCAATTCCAGATTGTTCAGTGCATAAAGTCCATGCTGTCTTAAAGAAGTGTTACATTACTGTCCTTGCGATCAAACCTTTTCATTTTAGTGAAAGGCCTGGATAGAGTGGATGTGGATATGGAGAGGTTGTTTCCACTAATGGGAGAGAGCTGGACTAGAGGTCATAATCTCAGAATTAAAGGACGTTCTTTTAGGAAGGAGATGAGGAAGAATGTATTTAGCCAGAGGGTGGTGAATCTGTGGAACTTATTGCTACAGTTGTGCAGACAGTCAATGGACATTCTTGATTAGTACGGGTGTCAGAGGTTATGGGGAGAAGGCAGGAGAAAGAGGGAAAGATAGATCAACCATGATTGAATAGCGGAGTAGACTAGATGGGCCGAATGGCCTAATTCTGCTCCTATTACTTATGAACATTAATTTTCTATATGAATTCTCCTCAGCTGCAGCTGGCCAAGATAAATGGAAACTCTATACAAATGAGGCCTGGTGGTTAAAGTGGCTCAGCCCTTCATTTTGCTGAAGGTTATGAACGTCTCACCATTTGTTTGTATTACACTCCATTTCCGTGGTCTCCTGTTAAAAATGGAACAGCTCTTCTTCACTTTCTAGGTGAAATGATAACTTTCCACGAACTTACAAATTTGTGCATTTAATCTTCTCACATGAATTACTCTACCTTCCAATTTAACAATATTTTTAACTCGATTATTTGATTTTGCAGCTATCCCACAAACAAACCTGCCTTATCATACCACTATAAGTTGGTGATTTTTTCTGAACAGTGCTTGCGGTGAGCAATAGAATTTGTCATTTTTAATTTAAAAAAATTAAACAAAAGGTAATAGACTCTTACTTCATCTGTGATCAAAATTCAGAATTTTCCTCCAAGCTACAGATTGTACACAAAATCAATACTTTAAAAAGAAACCAAATTTGTCTTGGTTATATAACTGTCATCAAAACTAGCTAATGCATACACATTTTTGTGGTGTTGCAGGTTTTGTGTCGCTGGCTGCTTACCGTGAGAAAAAATTACCGTGCAGTTCCATACCACAACTGGCGTCATGCATTTAATGTTGCACAGTGCATGTTTGCAATGATTACGGTAAGTCTGATCTTGTTAGACAGATATAAAGACTATGGATGTAAATTACAGCATGAAATAGGTGACACTGGTAAATGAAGATATGATTAAGAGGGAAATCCTTTATCACAGTATCTCGGGCTCCAATTGATTCCAATATGTTAAAATAAGTACTCATACGTTTTGTTTGATACAGGCAGTTTGATAAATTGCATGATTTCATTTCCACAGGGATGTCTTAATTAGCTGGGTGAGTTATAATTGCTAACTGTTTTATTAATTCTATGACCTGGGTTATTTCAAAATTTGCTGCTGTAAGACAATTAATAATTTGATATGCTAAATAAATAATGGATGCTATGGGCTACATCAGTTTAGTAATTTGGAGTAAGGAAAATCTCCAAAATTAGTTAAAGAAATATATTTATACACCTTGGCAATTTCTTCAATGAATGAGTTTTGTTGCCCATTTTGGAAGAAATTTTCTATTTAAACCAGTCTTTTTCTGAGTTACCCCAAACTTTATTTTATAATCTTACTATCTATCTATTTACCCATCCATTGTCTTTTTCATGATGTCTCTGATTCATGACAAACATGGTTAACACAAACCCTGGATGTTTAACACTATTACCATTGCTCAGTCCCAGGATTTGGGTCAACATTTATGAAAAACATAATCTACTAAAGCTAGTTTGAGCCTATGTATCCTGCCATGAGTGATTTATCTCAGGGAACTACAATGCATTCCATCATCTACAAGGCAATAATCAGGAGCTTAAATAAATACCTATCTGGACATTTCAAGCTTAAATAACACTCAAGATGCTCAACACGTTTGTCGTAAGGAAGGCAAACGTAATGTTAGCATTTATTTCAAGAGGACCAGAATACAAAACCAGCGATGTAATGCTGAGGGTGATCAGTGAAAGACATAGGTTAGAAACAGTCTGTTCAGCCCACTGAGCCTGAATAAGGTGCTGATCAGGCCACATTTGGTGTATTGTGAGCAGTTTTGGGCACCATATCTGAGGAAGGGTGTGCTGGAAACAGGGTCCAAAGTAGGTTTACAAGAATGATCCCAGGAATGAGTGGGTTAATGTATGATGAGCGTTTGATGGGCCTGTATTTACTGGAGTTCAGAAGGATGAGAGGGAACCTCAGTGAAACCTACTGAATAGTGAAAGGCTTTTATAGAGTGGATGTAGAGAGGATGGTTTCCACTAGTGGGAGAGTCTAGGGCAGAGATCATAGCCTCAGAATTTAAGAAGGAGATGAGGACAAATTTCTTTAGTCAGAGGGTGGTGAATCTGTGGAAGGCCAATTTGATGGATATTTTTAAGGCAGAGATGTATAGATACTCGATTGGTCTAGGTGTCAGGGGTTATGGGGAGAAGGCAGGAGAATGGGGTTGGGAGAGAGAGATGGATCGGCCATGATTGAATGGCGGAGTGAACGTGATGGGCCAAATGGCCAAATTCTGCTCACTATGACATTCATGACAAAGCACTTCTCTTAACTGACACATTATTTACTGCCCTAAACATTCCTTCTCCAGCATGGTTGCAAAGTATACCATCCTCAAAATGCTGCTGTTACAGGAATGAACAGGAATAGTGCCCATGGTCTTCAGAAAATCTTTATTGCAGTCAGATGGCTACCTACCTGTCCTAAAATATAAAGTCAACCACCCCACCCCCCAGCACTTCCCCGATCCCAATATTGGTTTGACACACCCGTTCCATCCCCACTGCAGTCTGGCTGCAGCTTTCCATTGCTAGTTTTCTTGCCACACTAGGGTAAGATGAGGTTCAGCATGGCAGGATCTGAGGATTTCCAGCTTAACCACCCCTGCCCTCTGCTCTGTAAATGGGGGGTTAAGGGGCTGTCCCACTGCGGCGATCTCATCCGCGAGTTCAGAAGAGTGTCTTCGACCTTCAAGCTCGAGGGCACTCGCGTGGAAAACCTCGAGCTGGAGCGACCATCAGCGATGAAACCGCGAGTTGGATCGACCGACCCCGCACGCACACACAAACAAGTCGCAAAGGCGGGGCCCAGGGAAAGTGGGGGAGCGCTGTCTGAAATTCACACCCGCGATGAAGAGGAACGTAAAGGACGGCTGCACAGTGTACGGTAAGTCTTTCAGAGAGCGCGGGGGGGGGGGGGGGAGAAAAGGGAAGAGAGGGAGAGAGAAGGAGAGAATGGTCAAGTGAGTACACTGAGTGAAGGGCGGAGAAGGGGCAGAGAAGGAGTGGAGACACTTTTAAGAAGCCAGACCACTTATAAATAAAGTTTAGCGGGCATTTTACATTACCGGTCAGTTTTCCTTGGTCCTGAAAACACCAATGAGCCAATTAAAATGCCCGGTCAGAGAAGGAGATTGCCTACGGCTGCCCTTGAATGTCTGTAACTACATAGCGACCCCACTCCACTGCACTACGAGTTCAAAAGAACCATGCCGACCAATTTTTACTCACTGAAAAATTATCAACATACTGAGAAATTTTCCGCGACCTAGCTGAGGCCACGAGTATGCGGGAACTTCCCTCGAGCATGAAGGAAATTTCCAGTGACCTCATAGGACCTCCTAGGACCACGTGTCGACCATGCTGCGAGTTTGAGTTGAGGGCAAACTCTTCTAAACTCGCAGATCAGGTCGCCGCAGTGGGACAGCCCCTTTAGTTTCCACTCTCTCAAGCGGGAAGGAGATCCTACTGGAGGTCAGATAAAATAAAAACCTGACCTGGACATGCCCCATTCCAATCTGATCAGAGCTGGTGATAATAGTTTTTATGATACGAGAACCTGGGACATACAGTTGAATCCTTTCGGATTCAGGTCTGGTAACCGGGCTGTCAGTAACTTGAGGTGAGATACGACTGCACTTAAATTATGACCGTACTAAAAAACAACCATAGCTACAAAAGCTAGTTAGCAGCTCGGGCAAGTGAGACTAATGTAGCTGGGACATGTTAGCCGGTTTGGGCAAGTTGAGCTGAAAGGTATGTTTCCACACAGTATCACTCTACGACTCTGACTCTATGGCCTATCTTGACATTTGCAGTTTAAATAGCACTCAAGATGTTCGACACCATTCATGACAAAGCAGTCCCCTTAACTGGCCCCTTATTTACTGCCCTAAACATTCCCTCTCCAGCCTGGTTGCAAAGTGAACTATCCTCAAAATGTGCTGCAATTACACTCTTAGTCCACACTGATCAAACCATCCACACCTGTGATCCCTACCGCCAAGGACAAGGGAATGGAAGGACTATCACGTGCAGGATCTCCTCCAGGTTTCCTCCTGTTTTGGAAATAGGTCAACGCTTTATCATCAACTCTCAACACGACTCCATATGGCAGATGTTTGAATTCAGATTTAATCCTTCCCTCCCAACATTCTAAATTATTTTTAATTTGATTTACAATGTACATTTATACTCCACTAATCAGAGGTAAATGTAGTGGGGAGTGCATCACATGCCTTTGTACTCACTTGACCTTATGCTGTTATCCTTATTCCTTTCCCACCCATTTTTTGATAAATATATTATTTCCAAACTATGTAGCTCCGTGACACCCTTGAGTAAATATTTAATGGAGTGAACAAATGTTAAATAGAGGTAAAATTAACCAGTTTTTGAAGATATTAAGAATTGCGTGAGCTCTGTTCATGTAGTGCATGATCTAACTAATTAGTCTTCTGGCTAATTTCTTGTCAACACAAAGAATGATCTCGGCTTGAGTGGTAGAAATGTCTTGCCACAGTTGTGTTCCAAACAGAATGAATAATTATTTCTATATAAAATAAATCCTTCCATGAAATGACTATATTAAAGCACAACAGCTAATATCTAGTGTTTAAGAAGAAACTGCAGATGCTGGAAAATCGAAGGTAGACAAAAGTGCTGGAGAAACTCAGCGGGTGCAGCAGCATCTATGGAGCGGAGGAAATAGGCAACGTTTCAGGCCAAAACCCTTCTTCAGACTGATGTAGGGTGGGGGGGGTAGACTGACCCCCCCCCCCACATCAGTCTGAAGAAGGGTTTTGGCCGGAAATGTTGCCTATTTCCTTCGTTTCATAGATGCTGCTGCACCCTCTGAGTTTCTACAGCACTTTTGTCCACCAGCTAATATCTAGTTATTGTTTACAGGGGAATTAACATATTGAACACATTTTATTTTCCTGTACTATTAAACACCATGACTCTAGCCAGATATAGACACAAAAAACTGGAGTAACTCAACGGGACAGGGTCTCTACCCGAAACGTCACCCATTCCTTCTCTCCAGAGATGCTGCCCGTCCTGCTGAGTTACTGCAGCTTATTGTGTGTATCATCATTTAAACCAGCATCTGCAGTTCCTCCCTACACATAACGCTAACCACATGAATGTGCTGTTAATCATTTTTGTTATGTTAATTCATTTCCCAATGAGGCCCAATATAAAAACTATCTTGGCCTCTACTAGCTGTAATTGCATTTGGTTTTCTTAGAGGGAAAACTTGATTTGTTTCCTATGACTTTAATCTGGTGATTTCCCATTGTGCCAGACCTGGGAAATTCATTAAATAAATGAAAAGAGTATGAGTGTCTCCTTGCCTCTCCTTGTAACATTGCCACATTCTCCTCAGAACGTCTTGGTGAATTCTAGGTATATTTGGGCCTTTACTAATAATAACATAATCTGGACAAGTGAAGAGTTTTGTCCTGGAAGTCAAGAAGTTTGTCTAGTGCTATGATAGTGTTAAGTAAACCAAAGCAACACATATTTGAGGTTGTGAACAATAGACAGATCACTTATAAAGTGTGCAGACTCTGCCTTGCTGCAAGATGGTCTCCAAATTAGAGAACTTGGATTAACTAACCCAAATTAGGGAATTGGGTCCCATTGTACCTTTTAGGAATGAGGTACAGGACTTTAGATGTTAGTAATGAGATTCATCTGGCATCAATGAGGTTAAGGTAATATTTGACTGATTTGTGACTAAGTGAGATACAAAGATGCTCTCATTAGAAGCTAGTCATTACAATGCCAGATCAACACTCTAAAAATTACTCAACCCAACCATTTTCAACTCCAGTGTCAATGGCCTTCCTTCCATCACAGAATGATAAAATGTTGAAAACACCTGTGGCCAGTTGTAAGAGCAATGCAGTTGGTGCCACTCCCTCATCACAGTCCTGCAATTAAAAAAAAATCCTGATACAATAGCCTCTGGAACAGATCTGCTTCCTATGCATAGAAACATAGAAACATAGAAAATAGGTGCAGGAGTAGGCCATTCGGCCCTTCGAGCCTGCACCGCCATTCAATGTGATCATGGCTGATCATCCAACTCAGTATCCCGTACCTGCCTTCTCTCCATACCCCCTGATCCCTTTAGCCACAAGTGCCACATCTAACGCCCTCTTAAATATAGCCAATGAACTGGCCTCAACTACCTTCTGTGGCAGAGAATTCCAGAGACTCACCACTCTCTGTGTAAAGAATGTTTTCCTCATTTCGGTCCTAAAGGAATTGCCCCTTATCCTTAGACTGTGACCCCTTGTTCTGGACTCCCCCAACATCGGGAACAATCTTCCAGCATCTAGCTTGTCCAACCCCTTAGGAATTTTGTAGGTTTCTATAAGATCCCCCCTCAATCTTCTAAATTCCATCGAGTACAAACCGAGTCTATCCAATCTTTCCTCATATGAAAGTCCTGACATCCCAGGAATCAGTCTGGTGAATCTTCTCTGTACCCCCTCTATGGCAAGGATGTCTTTCCTCAGATTTGGAGACCAAAACTGTACGCAGTACTCCAGGTGTGGCCTCACCAAAACCCTGTACAACTGCAGTAGAACCTCCCTGCTCCTAAACTCAAATCCTTTCGCTATGAATGCTAACATACCATTTGCTTTCTTCACTGCCTGCTGCACCTGCATGCCTACTTTCAATGACTGGTGTACCATGACACCCAGGTCTCGTTGCATCTCCCCCTTACCTAATCTGCCACCATTCAGATAATAGTCTACCCTCATGTTTTTGCCACCAAAGTGGATAACCTCACATTTATCCACATTGTACTGCATCTGCCATGCATCTGCCCATTCACTCAGCCTATCCAAATCACCCTGCAGCCTCCAAGCATCCTCCTCACACCTAACTATACCCCCCAGCTTGGTATCATCTGCAAATTTGGAGATGTTGCATTGAATTCCCTCGTCCAAATCATTAATATATATTGTAAATAGCTGGGATCCCAGCACTGAGCCTTGCGGCACCCCACTAGTCACTGCCTGCCATTCTGAAAAGGACCCGTTTACTCCTACCCTTTGCCTCCTGTCTGCTAGCCAGTTCTCTATCCACATCAATACTGAACCCCCAATACCGTGTGCTTTAAGTTTGTATGCTAATCTCTTATGCGGGACCTTGTCGAAAGCCTTCTGAAAGTCTAGATATAACACATCCACTGGTTCTCCCTTATCCACTCTACTAGTTACATCCTCGAAAAATTCTATCAGATTTGTCAGACATGATTTACCTTTCGTAAATCCATGCTGACTTTGTCCAATGATTTCACCACTTTCCAAATGCGCTGCTATCCCATCTTTAATAACTGACTCTAGCAGTTTCCCCACTACCGATGTTAGACTAACTGGTCTGTAATTCCCCGCTTTCTCTCTCCCTCCTTTTTTAAAAAGTGGGGTTACATTAGCTACCCTCCAATCCTCAGGAACTACTCCAGAATCTAAGGAATTTTGAAAAATTATCACTAATGCATCCACTATTTCTGTGGCTACCTCCTTGAGTACTCTGGGATGCAGACTATCTGGCCCTGGGGATTTATCGGCCTTCAATCCGTTCAATTTACCCAACACCACCTCCCGGCTAACCTGGATTTCACTCAGTTCCTCCATCTTATTTGACCCCCGTTCCACTGCTATTTCCGGCAGATTATTTATGTCTTCCTTAGTGAAGACAGAACCAAAGTAGTTATTCAATTGGTCTGCCATGTCCTTGTTCCCCATGATCAATTCACCTGTTTCTGACTGCAAGGGACCAACATTTGTTTTAACTAGTCTCTTTCTCTTTACATATCTATAAAAACTTTTGCAGTCAGTTTTTATGTTCCCTGCCAGTTTCCTTTCATAATCTATTTTCCCTTTCCTAATTAAGCCCTTTGTCCTCCTCTGCTGGATTCTGAATTTCTCCCAGTCCTCCGGTAGGCTGCTTTTTCTGGCAAATTTGTATGCCTCATCTTTTGTTTTTATACTATCCCTGATTTCCCTTGTTATCCATGGATGCACCACCTTCCCCGATTTATTCTTTTGCCAAACTGGTATGAACAACTTTTGTACTTCATCCATGCAGTCTTTAAATACCTTCCATTGCACATCCACTGTCAACCCTTTAAGAATCACCTGCCAGTCTATCTTGGCCAATTCACATCTCATACCTTCAAAGTTACCTTTGTTCAAGTTCAGAACCCTTGTTTCTGACTTAATTTTGTCACTCTCCATCCTAATGAAGAACTCAACCATATTATGGTCACTCTTGCCCAAGGGGCCACGCACAACAAGACTGCTAACTAACCCTTCCTCATTACTCAATACCCAGTCTAGAATAGCCTGCTCTCTCGTTGGTTCCTCCACATGTTGGTTGAGAAAACTATCCCGCATACATTCCAGGAAATCCTCTTCCTCAGCACCCCTGCCAATTTGATTCACCCAATCTACATGCAGATTGATGTCACCCATTATAACCGTGTTACCCTTGTTGCACGCATTTCTAATTTCCTGTTTGATGCCATCCCCAACTCCAATACTACTGTTAGGTGGCCTGTACACAGTTCCCACTAGCGTTTTCTGCCCCTTAGAGTTTCGCAGCTCTACCCATATCGATTCCACATCCTCCACGCTAATGTCCTTCCTTTCTATTGCATTAATCTCCTCTCTCACCAGCAACGCTACCCCACCTCCTTTTCCTTTTCGTCTATCCCTCCTGAATATTGAATATCCCTGGATGTTCAGCTCCCAGCCTTGGTCATCCTGGAGCCAAGTCTCCGTGATTCCAACTATAGCATAGTCATTAATCGCTATCTGCACCTTCAACTCATCCACCTTATTACGAATGCTCCTCGCATTGAGACACAAAGCCTTCAGGCTTGTTTTTACAACACTCTTACTCCTTATACAATTATGTTGACAAGTGGCCCCTTTCACATTGATCCCTATTACACTTGGCCATACTCTCCTATCCCTTTGTGAGCTTTCTTCCCCGTTAATTCTGGGGTCATTAACCATCGCTTTACTCTCTTTCCCTCTAACTCCGTCCTCGACTATCCCATTTGATACCCCACCCCCCTTATTCAGTTTAAAACCATCCGTGTAGCATTAGACACAGGAACATATCTATTCCTGTGTCTAATGCCCTTTGCTGCTCTTGCAGTAAAAAACTAACCCATACTAATTTAACACACGGGATGGAAAATATTAGTTAGTTTTTATAGGTCCAGGCAATTGGAGAGCATTGGCAGGAAGATCTGTCTGTTGGGATCAATATTTGAGGACTCGTAATGCCTGGGATAGATCAATGGACGGGTGAACAACAAATGGAAACAGTTTTGCTTTTATAATCTTACATTAACCTGTTAACCATACCTGTCTGTATGTTAGCATCATAAGTAATTTGGTGAGGTTGATCCCAGAAGATTTGAGCACTTATGAAGTTGATAGTCACTGCTAATGCAGGAAAGATGTGGAGGCTTTGGAGGGGGTACAGAGGAAGTTTACCAGAATGCTGCCAGGATTTAGACAATAGACAATAGGTGCGGGAGTAGGCCATTTGGCCCTTCAAGCCAGCACCGTCATTCAATATGATCATGGCTGATCATCCGCAATCAGTACCACGTTCCTGCCTTCTCCCCATATCCCCTGACTCTGCTATCTTTAAGAGCCCTTTCTAGCTCTCTCTTGAAAGTACCCAGAGAACTGGCCTCCACCGCCCTCTGAGACAGAGAATTCCACAGACTCACAACTCTGTGAGAAAATTCTCTGTGAGAAAGACCAGATTGATTCCTGGGATGTCAGGACTGTCTTATGAAGAAAGACTGGATAGACTCGGTTTATACTCTCTAGAATTTAGGAGATTGAGAGGGGATCTTATAGAAACTTACAAAATTCTTAAGGGGTTGGACAGGCTAGATGCAGGAAGATTGTTCCCGATATTGGGGAGGTCCAGGACAAGGGGTCACAGTTTAAGGATAAGGGGGAAATCCTTTAGGACCGAGATGAGAAGGACTTTTTTCACACAGAGAGTGGTGGGTCTCTGGAACTCTCTGCCACAGAGGGTAGTTGAGGTCAGTTCATTGGCTATATTTAAGAGGGAGTTAGATGTGGCCCTTGTGGCTAAGGGGATTAGAGGGTATGGAGAGAAGGCAGGTACGGGATACTGAGTTGGATGATCAGCCATGATCATATTGAATGGCGGTGCAGGCTTGAAGGGCCGAATGGCCTACTCCTGCACCTAATTTCTATGTTTCTATGTAAATAGTGTTTCCTCATCTAAAATATTCTTAAACTGTGGCCCCCTGGTTCAGCTACAGAGAGAGATTATGTAGACTTGGATTATTTTCTCTGGAATGGCTGAAGGTTGAGAGGAGACTTAATAGAAGTATATAAAATTATGAGAGGCATAATATAGGGTAAACAATCATAACCTTTTCGCTTGGTGGAAATGTCTAACACTAGATGGCATAGCTATTAGGTGAGAGGGGGAAAGTTTAATGGAGATGTGCGGAGCAAGGTTTTAACCCAGAGAGTGGTGGGAGCCTGGAACACATTGCTAGGGTTAGTAGGGGAGGTAGATACAATCATGGCATTTAAGAAGAGTTCAGATCGGCACATGGAAATGTAGAGAATACAGGATTATAGATAATGTAAAAGCAGATGAGATCAGTTTAATTTGGTATTATGTTTGACTCAAACATTGGGCCGAAGGGCCTGTTCCTGTGCTGTATGGTTCTATGTTCTCTGTATTTTATTCAGAATGCTGTTGGTGCTCTGCCAAATGCTCAAGAAACCCATGCTAGTAGCATCCATTACTGTGAAAGGGACAGATCTCAAACAGAAATATTATTCATCCTTCTCGGTACTTATCTGCTGAAATGCTCCATGCAGAGTAGAGCAGAGTGCAATATCACCCTGATACACATGCAATCTTTCACCTCGCCTGCCACGAGTGCTGTGGTACATGTGAATAATTATACTCTGGAAATTGAGAACTACTGCAGAGATTTACACAGTACCTAACCCATTTATAACTGACTAACACCAATAGAAATAAAATCAGCCCACAAAATGTCTGGAAATGGGCAATCTTATATCCATGAGACTGAACATATTACATTGGTATAATTTTTCAATCAGTATAGATTGCCTGTCCTCCTACTCACTTTGAATGTATCTCAGGAGAAATGTTCGTGAATAAAAAAAATAATTATTTATCAACTATCCTTCTTTCAGACTGCTGATTTTCAGGAAATTCTGACTGATATTGAAATTTTAGCCTTGATGGTGGGTTGCCTTTGTCATGACCTTGATCACAGAGGAACAAACAATGCTTTTCAGGCAAAGTAAGTGAAAGATTAATCTATTCTTCAGTGATCAGTTGAAGTAAATAACTTTTAAGTTGTTGCCTTTTCATGTGGAGTACTATAGAGCAAAATACTTTCTAATATCAAGCATTATATATTCAAGGCCTTTTTGCAAATTTGTGCTTCACCTGTGCAGAATAATGAAAGGTAATTGTAAAAATAAATTTAATGTCTAAAAAAGATCAGAGGAGAAGGATAATTAGTATCAATTTATTTTTCTTCAAAAATATCCAAATTTTCCATTGTGGTTTGTTAAGATTGTGTATTGGTCTCAAGATGTGAACAATATTCTAGAAACATTACATGCATTATATACATAGAAGCTACAATAAATATGATGACCCACAGTGTGCTATCAAAAAGTGGTAAGGTTAATGGTAGTCAGTGTTATTCACCCACAAATGATCCCACAATTTTAGATTAGGACAGATACAGAGTTCAATGTGGAAATCAAAAGATGCAGTGATCTGTTATGTGATTCAAATAAATCTGGACATTTGTATCACATTTGAAAAAAAAAATAATCTTTGAAATGCATTGATTGAGATGGGACTGCTGTATTATATATGATGCTGTATCAATATGAATTCTATGCTTCAAAGTAGTCAACTCTTGTCCATTTCAGAGCAAATATTCCTCCATTTACTTAATATAAATTACTGCAACACTGCATTTTTTGCATTGAAAATTAATAATTACAATTGTTTAATATTTTAGGCTGTTCATTTAAAAATGTAAAAAATGCAGAAATCGATCAAAAACATGTTTTTTTTTCTATTTTAACTGTTCCAGTCTTCCTCCTAAACTTAATGTTTCCTAACCACTCCATAATATCTTTCTATACTTGTTAAACATTGAATTCACCCATTTAAATTTTAATTTCCTTCCGACCTTTCGCATTTTTAATTTAAAAAGATCTTCAATTGTTCCATTTCTTGTTCATTCTGATTTCTCTCACCGTGGTATTATCAGCAGCTCTATTTACCAATACTCAGGGCAAAAAAAATTAAAATGCTAAACCTGCAAAAAGCTGGTCGAATGTCAGTACTGCTGGGTTGATTTTTACATCACATTTTGGACCTGTATTACATGTGAGCATTTGCGATTAGCTTAGAATCTTCATTCCCAATGAACAAAGCCTTGACCCAAAGTTCACCTGAAGACTGCACTTGTTCATTATTCCCTGTGTGCAGTGACACGTGAAATTGACTAGTAATGTGTAAATTCGCAACATTGGAAAATTATGCTCTTGATCAAGAGACTAAATCGAAATAATATTTGAATTTCACATGCAAGTATTATTGATTAAATGTATCTGTTATTCAGATGATTGATTCATATTTTAATTAACATTCACTTGATGGTAGAGGTGTTGTTTTTTCCCAAAATAATATTGGGTAATTTGCAAAACCAAGAACTTTGCAACTATGCTCACCCAGAGACATGGCTCCAATTTATGTATGACAGGCTAGCATCAGGTGTGGCCATGCTAACAGGAGCCTTCTGCTTTCAAGACTTAAGCTCGGTGCGCAGATGGACGCCTGAGCTCAAGTGACCTGGAGATTTTCTCTGTAGGCTCTGAAGTCTTGGGGCCAAACGTAAATGACCCAGGTATCGTCATTTGGTGTGAAAAATAAAATATTTAGTAAGTGAAAGGCTGGAAAAATTGTGACACAAGCAGAAATATGCATTCCTCTGTAATTGGTGCTATTTCTGTCCATATCAGTGCGGGGATTTATCTTTGTCTTTGGGCTTTGGGCTCATCCGTTCTTCATTGTATGTTGGTGATAAATAACTTGAGTTCTACTTCACAAAAGTTCTCTGTGAATAAAATGCAGATGGCCATGATTATGTAGCTGGTGTATTTATCTGGTAGAGGATAAGGCTGTCAGCGCCATTTATGCTTTCCTGTTTGACCAATTATGGGAAGTTGTAGAAAATGTGTTAAAGGCCAGAGAGGGAAATGCTTACGCAATCACCAAGTCAGTTGTTCATTTTAAAATTCAATACACACCTAATGAAAGACTGTAGACTTTCTGGATGAGAGTTGGATCTCAAGTGACTCTGAAAAGGTTGCCATCCGATTGTAACCTCCCACCATGCACCAGCAGTCTGGACTGATAGACATGCAACACTGTCGGGGCAGGGGCAAGATCGCAGGTGCTGTCATCCCAAGGAAGGATAACAGAGCCTTACTCCAGGGAGCCTGTCTATCAGCAGTGGATAGGAGTGGGGTGATGGGTGGTGTGCTTGAGTGCTCTGCAACCATGTTAGTCTTTTGGAGGGAGTATTGGAAGACTGTGTTCAAAGGAGTTTATAGATGTCGCAGCAGTGTCTGTAGTCATGGTGGCAGCAGCCTGAGATTTGCACAAAGCCTCTGCCGTGGTGGTTTTGGTCTATTTAACGCTCTGTGTAAGGTTGTTGCTGGGCTCCCTTGACACAGTACATGCATTCAGGCAGATTCACCAGTGCACCAACCATTTCACTATGCAGAGCTGTCGAGCCTTTCCTGCAGGTTCGATTTCTCCTTCAGGCTCCTCAGCAGAGTCATCTATAGCAAGTCTCTTTGTGAGAGCAATAAAACAGCAGATGATGGAAATCGGAATTAAAAACAAAAGATGCTGGAAGCACTCAGCACGTTTTTCCTCTTTCCCAGTTCTGATGAAGAGTTTTTGGTCTGAAGCATTGATTCTCTTTCTCATTTACAAATGCTGATTGACCTGCTAAGCATTTGCATCATTTTTTCCCCTTTTATTTGGTCTTAGTGTGCCTGGGTTGCTGGTACCAGAACAGTATATCCCCCTCACCTTCACCCCCACTCCGTCCTTCTGCCAACTCGGATTGGCTGTATACTTGCAGGCCTAACAAAGAGTAGAAAAGGGAAAAGGTGAAAGGCAAGAGGTGGTTTCTTACACTATCTGCAGTGTCCAAGATGAAGTGAGGTAGCATGTAAGAAGATAAATTAAGTACATGAAACCGGAGGTTTTGGACACTGAGTCCCTCATGCTTGCTCTACCATTCAGTAAGATCATGGCTGATCTAATTGTAACTTCAAATGAACAATTCTGACTAACACAGAATGTGTGTTGATTCCTTGTCTGTGCTCAGTCCCTTGCCTTATTTTATTCCAGGTTTAGTGAATGAACTCATAACTATTCATATTAAATATTAAGAATGAGGAAAATCAGAGCATGCCTGGCTGTCACACAAATCATTTTATTGTTTAATTGAGATTTAAGATTTTCATGATGTTCTTTGCACAGATGAGTAAAAATGTTACCCTGAAGGTTTCCTTTAAGGTCAAGACAACATTAAACTTTAAGTTTGTTATAAATTGAAATCATTCTTCAGAATGCAGTGATAGAGCTTGCATATGTGAGCCCTGCAGGTAACTGATGCTGTTTGAGATTATGATACCTTTATGTTTGTTAAATGATTATCTTCAATATCATCAACTGACAGAACAATTTTATACCTTGCATATTCTAAGCCTAACTACCACATTCTGTAGCCCACCAGTGCTATTCTGTATCAGTGTAACAGCAGGAGGAATCAAAATTGAGATCATTTTGCACATTTTCCTTTGTTATTGATATCAACAGGGGCTGGAACTGCTGTGTTAAGGGTTTTTGTGGAGAGTGGGAAAGCTCTAGAAATTATAGGATGACAATTCGGATTCTTTATATTTCTGCATCATAAAAAGTGTTGCATACCATGGTCATTCGTTTCTATAGCGTAATATTTCAATCAATTTCAAAAAAGCGTTAGATACAGCACTTGGGATTAATGGAATCAAGGGATATGGGGAAAAAGCAGGAACAGGCAGCCGATTCTGAATGATCAGCCATAATCATATTGAATGGCGGTGCTGCCTCGAAGGGTCGAATGGCCTATTCCTGCACCTACTTTCTATGTTTCCATGTTTCAAGATGCTCGGGCCTGATGATGCCACTTTAATATATCTATAATATGCAGCAGCTGTGGAGGTTAGACTTGTAAGAATACAAGATATAGACCGTGTACTGAATTTTCATTTGAATTTGCCTGTTTACCCAAGGTTAGCCTTGTCTTTGTGTCTCTATTACATTATTAACTTGGGTATACATGCCTCAGGATCACAATCTTTTGGTTGGTTGTTATAAACAATGAAGTAGCTGAACAGCTTGGATGTAAAAACTGAAGAGATGTTTGCCGTTCTTAGTTTTCTATGCTAAGAAAACATTAAAAAACGATGATAACATTTGTACATACAAAACGGATCTTCTAAATAGTACAAAAAGTAAAATTTACAATCAAAATTTAATAAAAAAAGTTAATTCAGTACTTAAAGATTATCTTAAAGATTAATTATCTTTTTTGATTCAAGTACTTGCATATATTTTTTTGAACACTAGATGGCCCTGGGAGAGAAATATGCATTTAAAATCATTTCGGTAAATTTTTGCATCTGAAAAAGCTTAATGCCTCTCCTAAAGTACAGTGCCCTCAAATGGCTGCAGAGGTAGAATGGGCCCACTATTTATAAAGGTTTAACATAGCTCATTAGGTATAAATGAAGAATCCCATATTATTTTATAAGCCTTCATTATATACCATCACCTTCAAAAAATTATGCATATACACTGTCAGTTTCCACTGTTCCATCTCCTATTTTAAATGGTGCCATTTAATTCATGTTGCCTCTTTTGTGTAAAACTTAATAGGGCAGTACATTCAAAGGAGTTGTGAAACTACGTGTAAATCACTTGGACTAGAGGGCATAGCTTTAAAGTGAGGGGCAAAGTATGAAGGTGATGTGTGGAACAAGTGGTAGGTACCTGGAATGCATTGCCACGAGCGGTAAAGGAGGTGGAGATATCACAGTGACATTTAAGAGGCTTTTAGAAAGTCAGATGAATATGCAGAGCATGGGGAAAATGAATCACATGCAGGCAGAGGAGAATAGTTTAACTTTGCATCATGTTCAGTGCGGCCTTTGTGGGGAGAAAGACCTGCTCCTGTGATGTACTTTTCTATGTTCTGTGAAAGAATCTCTGCAGTTATATAAAGTAACTAATAGCTTTGTTGCACAGAATGTGTGGACCAAATTATCCTTCCTAAAAATGGCAGTTAATCTGCTCCTAAGATAAACTACCCCAGGTGACCAGGTCACACCATTTAAGTCAGTTAACACAAGAATCATACTCATGTCAGCAGGCACGGAAATCGCTATCAAAACATTGGGGGGGGGGGGGCACAATTTTGTGGCGGCTGCGAACACGCATGCGCGCACACACGAGGCTTCGGCCGTGGGCCCTGAGGATGGTTACATCGGAAGCTGACCTGGTTGGTGACCGACTCCGAACTCCAGCAACAGCAGCTTCGTCCGCCCTGAATCATGGGCCTTCAATCGGCCCGTTCGCGTGGCTTTTCATAGGCTGGATGGGGCTTCAACATCGGGAGCCTCTATCGCCTCGATGCAGCAGTTTAATTTTAAGCTGCGCCGGCCGCTGAAAGGCCCCACCAACGGGCCAATTCAGCCCTCAGAAAGCTTCAGATAAAGTCCGGATTACAAAACGTGGGGCGGATTGTCCCCCACCTCTCAAAACATTGGGGGGGGGGGGGGGGGGGGGGAGGGGAAACGTGTCCCCCCCCCCACCCCCCAGGATTTCCGCCCATGCTTGTCAGCAAGCAGTCTAGGGCCAAAATCATTGGGAAGGCGAGCTGGAGTAACATGGTGAATTTGGTGGATGAATGATGCTGCTAGGAACATGATGAAAGGCCAGAACAAAAGTGCACACAGATGGGTTTTCCATTTTGTCATATAGTTACAGTAAGAGAAGTTTATACATTCCACATGATTATATTGAGGAGTCTGTGCACTAGATTCCAGACTGGCCATCCTAACATCAACCTTGCATGGAAACCAACCATGGAAAACAACCATGCTTGTTACTTTTCAAGATTCAAGAGTTTATTGTCATGTGTCCCAGATAGGACAATGAAATTCTTGCTTTGCTTCAGCACAACAGAATATGGTAGGCATAAATACAGAACAGATCAGTGTGTCCATATACCATTATGTAAATATATACACACATGAATAAATAAAACAGATAAAGTGCAAATAAACAGATAATGGGCTATTGATGTTCAGAGTTTTGTTTGGGTTGAGTTTAATAGCCTGATGGCTGTGGGGAAGTAGCTATTCCTGCATCTGGACATTGCAATCTTCAGGCTCCTGTACCTTCTACCTGAAGGTAGAGCTAGATAGGGCTCTTAAAAATAGCGTAGTCAGGGGATATGGGGAAAAGGCAGGAACGGGGTACTGATTGGAGTTGATCAGCCATGATCACATTGAATGGCAGTGCTGGCTCAAAGGGCCGAATGGCCTACTCCTGCACCTATTGTACATTGTTTATTGTCTATTGTAGCGGATAGGTGAGTGTGTGGCCAGGAATGTGTGGGTCCTTGATGATGCTACCAGCCTTTTTGACGCAGCGACTGCGATAGATCCCGTCGATGGTAGGGAGGTCAGTGCCGATGATGGACTGGGCAGTGTTTACTACTTTTGCAATCTTTTCCACTCCTGGGCGCTGAAGTTGCCGAACCAAGCCACGATGCAACTGGTCAGCATGCTCTCTACTGTGCACCTGTAAAAGTTAGAGAGAGTCCTCCTTGACATACCGACTCTCCGTAATCTTCTCAGGAAGTAGAGCCGCTGATGTGCTTTCTTTATAATTGCATCCGTGTTCTCGGACCAGGAGAGATCTTCAGAGATGTGCACGCCCAGGAATTTGAAGCTCTTGACCCTTTCCACCATCGACCCGTTGATATAAACCGGACTGTGGGTCCCCATCCTACCTCTTCCAAAGTCCACAATCAGTTCCTTGGTTTTGCTGATGTTGAGGGCCAGGTTATTGTGCTGGCACCATTTGGTCAGTCGGTCGATCTCTCTTCTATACTCTGACTCGTCCCCATCAGTGATATGTCCCACAACAGTGGTGTCGACAGCGAACTTGATGATGGAGTTCGCACTATGACCAGTTACGTAGTAATGAGTATAGAGTGAGTACAGCAGGGGGCTGAGCACACAGCCTTGAGGTGCTCCCGAGGCTGACACCTTTCCACCAATTCGAATAGCCTGTGGTCTGTGAATGAGGAAGTTGAGGATCCAATTGCAGAGGGATGCGCAGAGACCCAGTTCTGCGAGTTTGGTAACCAGCTTGGAGGGGATGATTGTATTAAATGCCGAGCTGTAGTCAATAAATAGCAGCCTGACATATGAGTTTTTGTTGTCCAAGTGGTCCAGAGCCGAGTGGAGAGCCAGCGAGATTGCGTCCACCGTTGATCTGTTGTGGAGGTAAACGAACTGCAGTGGGTCCAGGTTTTTGTTGAGGTAGAAGTTGATTTGCGCCATGATCGACCTCTCAAAGCACTTCATCACCACAGGCGTTAGTGCCACTGGTCGATAGTCAGTGAGGCACGTCACCTTGCTCTTCTTGGTATAATTGATGCCCTTTTAAAGCAGGTGGGAACCTCAGACCTTAGAAGTGAGAGGTTGAAAATTTCCGTAAAAACTCCTGCCAGTTGGTCCACACAAGTTTTTACAACACGACCGGGTATGCCATCAGGTCCAGGCACTTTTCGACGGTTCCCCTCTCTGAAGGATTTTCTGACGTCGGCCTCTGACTGTGACTGAAATACCATCACAGCGAATGGGGGCTCGAGAAGGCACGTCAGTGTTCTCCCTATCAAAGCGTGCGTAAAACGCATTGAGCTCATCAGGGAGTGATGCTACGCCGACACTCGAGCTACCTCCTGATTCCGCCTTGTAGGAGGTGATTGCATTCAGGCCCCGCCATAGCTGCCGAACATCTAACACCTTCTAAACCTACCTCTTAGCAAATCCTCCAAATAGCAACAACTCACTTCAATTAAAATTTATAAATATGATAAAGATATGGCTGAAAGCACAGTTAAGTTTATCCTTGTAAGTATACCTGGATTCTGCTAACAAATGTAGCTACTGATGTTTGTTACCACTTTAAAGTCTCCAATTTAATGAACCAGTAGATACCTGAATGCAAGTTGTTTACCAACCAAGTTCTGATAGCTCTTATGTTTGATTTTCATGCAGAAGTGGGTCTGCTTTAGCACAGCTGTACGGGACATCTGCCACTTTGGAACACCACCATTTCAACCATGCTGTAATGATACTGCAGAGTGAGGTAAGCAAAGTAAAAACACTGAACAGACAAAAATTAGAAAAAAATACCCATAATTCGCAAATGCGATATAAGGCAAGAAAAGGGTATCAGCTTTTAATAAACATGGTTGCTGAGCTGCAAAATGTCATGGTTTATAAATTATACTTTTATGTAGTTATAGCATTAGAATTTATAGTGTGGTAATTATTAAGCCTAACTCTAATATCAAATATATATGCATGACTGCCCACTCAATGCAAAAGCCTAGCAAAGCAAGGGTTTTATTACAAATGAAAGTTTATGCTTACGAGGATTCTTTAACAGGAACCAAGTTGATTAGTGCCACACAATTGGTTTGTTAGCCAATAATTTATGTCATCACATTTTTTAGTCAAGCATGGCATCAGATGAATTGTTATCCCCATATACTAGCCATCCTTATTCATGTATGAAACAGTGATACAGGTTCTAAACCATTACATCTTACAAGTTGTAATTTAAATATACTTATTGAAATCCTTGCATAGATTTAGAAAGAAGATGGAATTCAGTGGCATACAACACTTTTCTTCCATCTTTGCTGCAACATCCATTGTCTGTGTAGACTTGCTGAAATGTTCCAGCATTTTAAAATAAGAACCATTATTCGGGATACTTTTGGGAGTTCTCCGAATGAAAACACATGGTATATCTTAAAAAGCAAAATCATCTTTCACTTTCAATAGATTATTTGAGGTGATTGCCAGGGAATAATTTTGAATGTTTGCAAGTTTGTTCTCATTAAATTAAATGAACTCTGGTGTGAAAACGTTTTCAATCAGTAGATAGGTGTTAAAGGGGTTGGGCTTCAACTTGGCAGCAAGATTTGATCACTTATTTTCAGCTGTATTAACAGTTTAGTAGAATAACTGGCATAATCTCTGTGGGACAATAGCAGAATCCCTGGATAAATCTTTATTGTCCATTCATAAATTCCCCATCTGCAAATCTTTGTGACAATTCCAGGCAACTATGTACTTGAGCCTGAAAATCCACACTATTCAGCGGGTACTTCCATAATTTATAATAATTTAATTATTGGGGTTTACTCTCAGAAACGTACATTACATTTATCCAAACTAATCTGTTTTCAATTCCTTTTTGTCACTTTTCTGAACTTTCCTTACTATACTACTCGTATGTTGTTGGAAAACCTTAAGAATATGTTTCTATATGTAAATCCAAATTTTTCATTTACAAGAATAAAAATGAATCCCAGCTTGCCTTCAAATTGGAATCACTTAATCAAGGGTCCTCCATCTACTCCACCATTCCCTCACTGAATGAAGTGTTACAATCAAAAGGATGCCAAAAGTGGCACTCATCATAAGTTGATTATGTGATAGAAATCCTGATGTCAGCAAGCCAATTGTGTTAAAGCATGTCCCAAGCCATTTGGTTCCAACTGAGGCTTTTAGCTAAGTCAGTGCACGCAGAGATGTTAGTGTGGTTTATTATGATTGCAGGCTGGTAGCATGAATGGTGCTGCTATGCTCATCGGTATTAATGGTAAACGGTTCAATGCAATGAGATGGGAAGCCTCTGAAAGAAGCAGACATGCTTTCCTGGATCACTTTACTCTAGCAGATTTGATTAGCTATTTGAACTATATCAGACACTGAATAATCATGGTTGTGTTATTTGAATAGGGGGCACATGCTCCTTTTGAGGCTTGCAATAAATTCAATTTGGGTATCCAACTTTTTAAAGTGATGCAGATTAGTTGACAACAAAATTGTTGAAGTTGGATTCTAATGCATCCTGTGGATAGCATCAAGTACGAAGTTGTGAAATAAAATGGAGTGAAGAAGTTTGATGAATCCAGATACATCATACACTATACTTGTCTGATCTAAAAGGTTAATGGAATATTAGTGTTCAATCTAGAAAGAATATAAATAAATGATTTTGTTAAACTATCTAAAATCTGAAGAAGGGTCTCAACCGGAAACGTCACCCATTCCTTCACTCCAGACATGCTGTCTATCCCGCTGAGTTACTCCAGCATTTTATGTCTACCTTCGATTTAAACCAGCATCTGCACTTCTTTCCTACACATATATAAAATCTTGGTTAAACTACACATGAAACACTTGCATAGTACTGGGCGTCCATTTTTGAAGTGATGAAGCGCCAGCCAGCTGGCATTTCTTCGAAGCTTCCGGCCTGTCGACCACGCTGAGTGACAGCGGGGCGTGAGGTGATGAAAAGCCCATTTCTTATCCAAGTTTCCTTGGCCTTTAAATCTGCAGAAGGAATGAAGTCCCTTTAAACATCTTAAATTTATAAAGTGTCTGTAGTCTAGACAAGACATCCCACAGAAGTATGATCAAATGTACAGATCAAAACTATAATAGAAAATACAAGCAGCAGCATTCTTGCTGTCTTCCTCATAAGTAATCTTTTGCCTGCAAAAAGAAAAATGAAGTTCAACATTATCACAATCATAAGCAGGAATTTCAATTTAATCCATTGTGACTGATAGCAGGTATGAGTCAAATAACTGCATTTAAAGTGCAAGCATTGTGATCAAGTAAAATCTATTTAAAATGTAATATGAGAAGAAACCTGTATAACTGCTAATACAATAAGAATAACAATGCATAGCTGCTTGGAGCATGCACATTTACAATGGTAATCTTGATAAGAAATGGGAGTGGCATAGAAATCCAGGGTCCCATGCCATCTTTGAACACACCTTTGTCTGGTGGTTATTTGCAATTATGGTAGGAAGTTAAACTACTTCTAGTGAGGAATACCTGCCACTAAGATTTTAATTGCAACACAGTCTACTTATCCACCTATATGGGATGATGCCGCAGAATCTTGCATGAAACAGTACTGCGTCTTTCGGCTTCACTCACACAATTCGTTTCAAGCCAACTGAGCAAGCCAGCACGATTTTAGCCGTGGGTCACTGATACCTTGTTCTCAGGCAGTAGGCAAGGCAATGGTCCCTGTATGTTCCCATTTTGTATTGCTTAAAAAAAAATCTAGAAACAAATATATTATTGTGACCTTTAATTAAATGAGTGCATATGTTTTTTTAAAGTTTGTATCAATTCTGTAAATGCTAATTGCCTATTTACTGGATTACATTTGGGACCAAGCAGAGAGGAGAGGATGGTCACATCTTGTCTTTGTTCCCTAAAATGTAAATATAGTGAGCTAGTAACTATTTTACACTCGCATAAAAGAGGAAAAAAAATTATCCAGAATAATTAATGAACCCTGAGGCAATTGAACATTTCCAAACACTGGCCCAGTAGAACGCACTTTTCATCATTAATGTATCATAAGCTATTCCGTGAAAGAAGATTAAAATATAAATCAGCTTCAATCGTCCATATCCATGGGGAACAACATGAAAAAGATTTGTGAATAATTTTTAATAAATAATAATCTTCTAACTTTTTTTTAAACATTTATGCACTGTAAAGACCATATTTTCTCCTTGAAGCACTCTCTCTTTTTGCTTTAGCACAGTTTCGATTCTTAGTAAGTTAGTGAAACAACTCCCAGGGGTCCTGAGAATTTTTTTTCAAGGCCTTGCAGTTCATTGAAATCTTCAAGCAATCTGCATAAAATGATAAGAACGAGCCCTTCTTGACATTTCCATTGTGAAACAATCAGCCTGATCTAAATGTCTGCCCACAGTCATTTGCGAGATTGACATTAATTGTGGCATTGGGCCTTATTTGAATAAAATGGGCAAACTGCAGACATGATTGCTGGAAAAGTTGATTTTAGAAAGCTGGGAATCTCGCTGTGGTCGAAAGAGAAATGAACAGCATAGACTGGCTCACAGAAGGGAGATTGCAAATTGCTTTATGCTTGTTTCTGAATCGGCCTTCTCTTGGTTCCTTTAAAGTTTGTTCAAACTTAATAAGCATAGGCAAGTAAGGGTTCCGCAATAGGGGGTCTTACAGTTTAAAATATTGATTCAATAATACTAAAGATCTTTCCCTCTATCTGTACTTTGTCTCTGTCATGCACTTTATAGCTGCTTGTTAAAGAATGTTTTTTTGGTTAGATATTTTACTTATTCCCCAGATTTATTGTGGTTCGAAAACATTCTAAAAAATGTCAAATATGCTATGTGTACTCACATACCTATATAATAATAATAGAATGCTATACCTGATGTTTGCAACTTCCGTTAGCAGCTAGATCGAACCCTTTAAATAATTACATTAAATGCATTCTTGATATACTTTGCAACATTTTTTTCTTTTCACATTCTCTAGTTAGCTTCATCATCACATATCCATCAAAACCCAAAGACTGAAACAACCTCCAAGAGGGAGAAACATGAATACACTGTGCAAGCTGATTTCCATATTCCATTTGAGATAATCAGATTAGTGTGACTCTCCATTCTGTTATTCTTTTGGATATTCTAATTTAACATAGAAACATAGAAAATAGGTGCAGGAGGGGGCCATTCGGCCCTTCGAGCCAGCACCACCATCCATTGTGCTCATGGCTGATCGTCTCCTATCAATAACCCGTGCCTGCCTTCTCCCCATATCCCTTGACTCCACTAGCCCCTAGATCTCTGTCTAACTCTCTCTTAAATCCATCCAGTGACTTGGCCTCCACTGCCCTCTGTGGCAGGGAATTCCATAAATTCACAACTCTCTGGGTTTTATATGTTCCTATAAATTCCCCCCTCATCCTTCTAAACTCCAGTGAATACAAGCCTAGTCTTTTCAATCTTTCCTCATATGACAGACCCGCCATCCCAAGGATCAATCTCGTGAACCTACGCTGCACTGCCTCAATCACAAGGATGTCCTTCCTCAAATTAGGAGACCAAAACTGTACACAATACTCCAGATGAACCTCTTTACTCCTATACTGAAATCCTCTTGTTATAAATTTTTGATATTCTCTTGTTATGAATTTACTTGTCCACCAAGTGAAAGTGCTGATTAAAAAATCCTTTTTGATTCTTTATTAATCAGCTCTAGTCTTTAATTCTTCCATCTAATTTTAAAAATACTCTTTACCCCACATTCTTTATGATTTCAATGAGTGCTTTCTGATCAAATAAGTTTGAGAGCAAGAAACATCAACATATTCCAATTTCGCTTTGCCATAAAGCAGATAATTGCTTCATTTTGAAACGTGATTTCAAAAGCCTATAGGTTGCCATCTTGGAATTGCTTTGTTGAATACTTTCCAGTTTAAAAATCATACTTCCACACATCTGATACAAGAATTTGAAATGAGCATCATTAATGTATTACGTCAATCAAAGTTTCAGACTCTTGGAAGTCAGTGTGTCAATTGCTAATTTGTTTTGGTTTCGAAGAGCCCATACCATGGTAGGTTGCTTTTTATATCCATCTGAACAAAGAAACCTGAACACTTGGACATTGTACTACATTTCTCCAAGATGCAGCAGCAAAACTGGAAGTCAGTTACCTCATTTAACATGCTGACCGCTGGGCTATGTTATAAACGAGCCAAGAATTTCAAGCAGAGAAAATCTCAAAAAAGTTGTCTCCTCTTCCTGCCTACATTTGCCTTGGAAAGAACAAACTTGGATTCCAACATAGACTGGACTAATGTTAAAAATAACAAAAAGTTGTCACAATCAAAATTATGGCATTTCCTGTAAGTTCCACTGATTTACCGCTAGAATTAGAGTAGGATTTCAACAGTATACAATGAACATTCAGAGACCTATTTGTAATATTATTGATTTCAAAACTGAGAAAGTATTATAAAGTACATAGAGGAATTGCTTTGCTGATAATCCATGTTGGTATATATAATTATATTATATTTACTAAACTAAGTGGGACCCATTGGGTCCCAGTCACACGGGAGGCCTGGTTCCCCCAACGCAACCCATTCCCCAACACAATATTCCACCACTCACCCGTTCCCCCAATGCAAGCCATTCCCCCAACACATTATTCCACCACTCACCCATAGCCCCTAACTGCGCAGGAGCGGCTCATTTCCCCTCATCTCTGAGCATCATGCGTGGGAGAGGTGGAGGGGAGGGGGGAGGGAAGTGGGGCGTGTGGCAGGGTTTGTAGGGTGGGAGGGGAGGAGGGGTGTGTGTGGATG
Source organism: Raja brachyura (assembly GCA_963514005.1). The sequence continues at coordinate 75,300,674 of OY740782.1, forward strand.
GGGAGGTGTAGGGGGGGTGGGGTGGGGGGGTCTGGGAGTGGGGGGAGGGGGGCTTGTGGAGGGCGGAGGTGTGTGGGCAGGGGGGAGTATGGGGTGTGTCTGTGGGTGGGGGGGTGTATGGCGAGGGGATGTGTGGGCAGGGGGGCTTGTGGGGGAGTGGTGTGTGGGCGGTGGTTGGGTTTTGGGGGCGGGGGGGTTGTGGGTGTGGGGGCGGTTGTGGGTGTGGGGGAGGGTTGTGGCAGCGGGGGGGAGTGAGCTCAGAGAAAAGACGGGGGAAGAGCCTGTGGGGGGGGTGGGTGGGTGTGTGGGCGGGGGGGGGTGTGTGGGCGGCGGGGTGTGTATGGCTGGGAGATGTGTGGTCAGGGGGGCTTGTGGGGGGAGTGACGTGTGTGGTGTGTGTGCGGCGGGTTGTGGGGGCGGGGTGGGGGTTGTGGCCGGGGAGGGAGTGAGCTCGGAGAAAAGACGGGGAAGAGCCTGTGGGCGGTGGGGTGTGTGGGGGGAGGGGGAGTTGTGGGGGTCAGCGAGGTGTGGTGGGCAAGGGGGCTTGTTGGGGGGTGGGGTTTGTGGGCGGGGGTTGTGTGGGGGGAAAGGGTGTGTGGGCGGAAGGGAGTTGTAGGGGGAAAGGGTGTGTGGGCGGAAGGGAGTTGTAGGGGGAGAGAGACGTGTGGGCGGGGGGGAGTGGGCACGGAGAAAAGACGGGGAAGAGCCTTGGGGGATAGGGGGCAGCACGGGGGTGGGTGGAAGGAGCCAGCGAGGGGAACCAGAGGGGTTGTGGCTGGAATTGGCTGTGTGATGGGGACTTACAGCAGGCGTTGGTCGTTCTCCTCTGCCGGGATCAGAGTCTCCGATTTCTGTTTGGCGACATCGGTGACATCTTCGACTCCGGGCTGGGCTGGGTCTCTGACTCTGGGATGGGCAAGGCTGGGTCTTCCACACTGGACTGGGTTGAGCAAGGTCTCCGACGCTGGGTTGCTTGGTGCTGGGGCTGCACGGGATTGGGGCTGCGCTGGGCTGAGCAGGGCTGCGCTGGGCTGCTTCGGGTCCCTCCAAAAGTCTGGTTGGAAACCTCCGCCGGCCATCCTCAGCTCCAGTAAAGACGCGATGGCTCGGGAAGGGGTGGACCATCCCGGGGAGTGACAGGGAAAGAGACTAATCCGCGCTGTACTGACTGGCTGGAGAAGAGATCGATCTGCGCACGCGTGGATTTATAAAGATTTTTAAACCTTGCTAACTTTTATGACATTCAACCGATCGGAAAGAAACTTGGTGGACTCGCAGCACAGGGGAACGATGAGCGAACTGGCAAAAAAATCGTAGCGCTATAGTGAACCGTTATTGCGCAAATAGAAAGACTGCCAAACCAGAAGATAACAAGATCAGAGTTTTAGTTATGTATAGATAAAATACTTTAAAATGTATTTGTAGATACATCTCATATTTGATCATGATGTGACACCTCAGGATAAGCTCTGAAATTGAACGCAAAATAATTCCCATACACGGCAAGCTGAGGAAAAAGAGGAAGTTTAGCAAGGAAACAGAGGATATGAGATAGTTTGGTCCACTTCTGGTACATAAATAACTCTGAAGACTTTAACTAAGGAGAGGAGATGGGTTACATGTAAACCAACAAAGGGAGATATTAAGACAGCGTTTTGGAACAGGAATTGAGAATCATTTGAACTGAAAAGGTGAGAGTAGGAAGAGCACAACCTCGCATTCCTTTATCCCTTAATATCCAACAATTATTTGATCTCTGTCTTGACAATCAGTGATTGCCGTCATGTGGAGAAAACTCCATAAATTCACCACACTCTGGATGAAGACATTTCTTTAAATGACTGACCACATAACATGATAACTCTGACCACTGGTTCTGGGCACTCCAGGAAGGGGGAAAAATGCATATCTGTGCTTATCCTGTCAAGTCCTATAAAACATTTGTATTAAAAAAAAAACCATCTCAATCTTCTAAACACAGGGAGGTAGAGATCCCTTCTGTTTAATCCCTCCTCAAAAGTTAATCCCCATCCCAAGTGAAACTGTTGTTTCCTCAATTGCATGTTTGTAACTCATTAGGTTGGCAGACCAGAACTCCACTTTATACCCTTATTTGTGATCGCTTTAGTGCCCTGAACAACTCAGTAAGATATCATATTACATGATGCAATGTTCCATTGTGATTTCTTGGCCTCATGTGTTCCACCAAATTCCAGCTATAGCTCAAAAACAGCATTTCACTTACCAATTTAAGCAATACAACTGTCAGGACGTAACACATAATGAATTATTTCTAGTTTGCATCAGAAATGACCAGATTTGACTGGAAGGTCAACAAGCTGTCATGTTAATTCTGCTTTTCCCCCTCCACTGGTGCTGTGATTTTGGATTCCCAGTATTTGGAATATTTTGTACCCCTTCATTCTAGCATCGTTTTTGTTTTGTTTTCTCTCCTTTTCATTTACATTTTCTCCAGTCTTATCGTCTATGATCACAAGCCTTCACCACCTACTCTTAACCAGCAGCACACTTGTATGATTCAGTCCCTGTTAGTCTACATCCGATTGCAGATATTTACTTTGTTGTATGGCTGCATCTTAAAACATGCTGATTTCTACCTTTCCTCAGTTCCAATGAAAGGTCAATGGCCTGTAAAGTTAATGCTGTTTTTCGCTTTGTTGATGTTGCCAGACTTGCTGAGCATTTCCAGTATTACTGGGCTTTATTTCAGATTTGCAGGATTTGCAGTTTTTGCTGTTTGATTTATGTTTATAAGGCTACCTCCTGCATGAAATTAATCCCATGTGAAGTAAAAAAAATTACAACTGAACTACAGAAATGTAAGGGATTTAAGATTTAGTAATTCTTGGCTTGCTAATAACACAGCACACTACGCCCAATAAGACGACCTACCTCCAGCTTGTCATCTAGGGATATGCTACAGACCATCTTGTTAGTATGCAAAGCTTGTTGCTCTAAAAAAGCAAAAGCAATAGTATTAGAGAACTCGGGAATTATTTAGCAGGAACCTTAAATCAATGTACACTGGGAATATCTAATTTAGAAACACTGCATGTTAAAGGAAATTTGGCATTTGTTCATCATCCAACGAAACAATTTCAATTTTCATTGAATTCATTCAGTTATAAAGCCATGGCAGATTTACAACTGCAGCCTATTGGGTCATTTTTGCTTTCCTGGTCGAGATCAACGTAATCAGGGAGTCAGAACTACCCAAATCCAGTAATATAACTTCAATACATAACATAGAGTCATAGTCATAGAGTGTTACAGTGTGGAAACAGGCCCTTCGGCCCAACTTGCCTACACTATCCAACATGTTCCATCTACACCAGTCCCACCTGCCTGCATTTGACCCATCTATCTATACTATTACTAAAATTCTCATCTTGACCACTTCCGGCCTGCGTTGTAATTATATTTGTGCAAAAACACTACCCTATATCGCTAGGATTTTTTTTTTGCCACATTACTCACCATTCTCCTTTGCTCCAAGCCACTAAGTTTTGTTCATTTGTGAAATATGAGAAAAATGATGAAGGTTTAAAAAGGTCGTGAGATCAGCAAATTGGTCTTCTCGCCTGTCAGTCACCATGAAGGTAACGCCACACCCGGCACCCGCTGGAGAATAAAACCCTGGAGGTGGGGCTGAGTAAACGAGCCATGCTGATTGAGTCTGCAAGAGTGGTGGCGGGAAAGCTGCTGTGTTGATTCATGAAAGCTGCTGTGTGGTCAGGAAAGGCCCTGTGTGGAGTTGGGTAAGCCACTGTGTGGAGTCGGGAGGTGCTGTGGCTTCCTTGATATACTTTGAACAGTGTTTCTCTTTGCATATTTTTTGGTATTATTATAATTTTATTCTTGTACATAGTGCCAGTGTACAAGACTGGAATTTGCTTTCAATGTGAACATTATTTCTACAGTTACAACCCCATTATGAACTTTATTGCTGCTGGTAACTCTGTAACCATTAGCAACGCTCATTAGCATTCCAACAGAACTATGTTTGGTGCTAAATATGCCAAATGCTTTTTTTACAAATGAAAATATTGTTAACATCAGGGTTGGGCAGTTCAAATTAATTACAAGGGAATTCAGAGTAAACCATCTAGATAGCCACCTTTCCCACTAACATATAGGAATCATGTTTAGTTAAGACACATATGAGGGTAATTATTTTCATAGGCAGCCTTTCAACTGATCAACTCTATCCCATTCAACTTATTCCTCTGTAAACATTTTTTTCAAACATGCAATTAACACATTCCTGATTCTCTCATCAGCCTCCTATACTAGCACGTCTTTGGGGTATAGGAGAAAACTGGAGCTCCCAGGGCAAACCCACATAGTGACAGAGAGAAGGTTCATGCTCCAAGCAGACCGGACCAGAATCAAACGCGGAATTGAACCCGGAGTTGACTGGATCACTCACTGGAGTTAAGTTATAGCTGCAGTGCTACGGTGCTGCATTGCAGCTCTTCGGTTCTGCCCTTGCTTAGTTTATAAGAGGATTCTAAGCAGACTAGAGAGACAGACTTGCATTTAACCCTGCTGGGCCTCTACTCGCTGGAGTAGAGAAGGTTGATGGGGACCTCATTGAAACTTACAGAATAATGAAAGGCATAGATAGAGTGGATGTGGAAAGGATGTTTCCACAGGTGGGAGAGTCCAGGACCAGAGGTCATAGCCTCCAAATTAAAGCCAAGACATAGCTATGGGCACGCGCATGGGCCAAGTCAAATCAAGTTTATTCGTCACATACACATACGGGATGTGCAGTGAAATGAAAAGTGGCAGTGCCTGCGTCCTTTGTGCAAAAAACAAACAAACAACCAACAAACTACAAACAGAATCACATGTTCTTTTTCATATTAAAATCCTAGCCCTAGCTAAGCCTGCCTCTTTGTTGGGTACGTACAACAATCCTGTTCCGGGCGTACACTGGCCCTATCCCCAACTCCTATTTCCGCTACATTGACGACTGCATTGGTGCTACCTCCTGCACTTGTGCAAAACTCACTGACTTCACCACGAATTTCCATCCGGCACTCAAATTCACTTGGACCATTTACGACATCTCCCTACCATTTCTAGATCTCACCATCTCCATCGCCGGCAACAGACGTTTGACCGACATCTACTACAAACCCACTAACTCTCATAGCTATCTGGACTACACTTCTTCCCACCCTGCTTCCTGTAAGGACTCTATCCCCTATTCCCAATTCCTCCGCCTACGCCGCATCTGAACCCAGGATGAGGTGTTCCACACCAGGGCATCGGTGATGGCCTCATTCTTCAGGGAACGGGGGTTCCCCTCTCCTATTATAGATGAGGCTCTCACCAGGGTCTCCGCTATATACCCAATTCTGCTCTTACTCCCCCTCCCCCTATTCGCAACAAGGACATTCCCCCTTGTCCTCACCCAATCAGCCGTTGCATACAACATATAATCCTCCGACATTTTTGCCACCTCCAACAGGATCTCACTACTGGCCACAATTTCCCATCTCCTCCCCTTTCTGCTTTCCGCAGAGACCGTTACCTCTGTAACTCACTGATCAATTTGTCCCTTCCCGCCCAAACCACCCCCTCCCCGGTACTTTCCCTTGCAACCGCAGGAGATGCAACACCTGTCCCTCTACCTCGCCCCTCGACTCCATCCAAGGACCTAATCAGTCTTTCCAGGTGAGGAAGAGGTTCACCTGCACCTCCTCCAACCTCATCTACTGCATCTGCTGTTCTAGGTGTCAACTCCTCTATATCGGCGAGACCAAGCGCAGGCTCGATGATCATTTCGCTGAACACCTGCGCTGAGTCAGTCTTAACCAACCTGATCTCCCGGTGGCCCAGCACTTCAACTCCCCCTCCCATTCCCAATCTGACCTTTCTGTCCTGGGCCTCCTCCATTGTCAGAGTGAGGACCACCGTAAATTGGAGGAACAGCACCTCATATTTAGCTTGGGTGGTTTACACCCCGGCGGTATGAACATTGACTTCTCTAGGATAGCCCTTACCTTCTCCCTCCTTTCGCTCCCTTTCCCAGCTCTCCCACAGTCCCCCTGTCTCCTCCTACTTCCATTCTTTTTCCCTCCCACCCCCGACATCAGTCTGAAGAAGGATCTCAACCAGAAATGTCGCCTATTCCTTCTTTGCTTCTCATCCGCTGAGTTTCTCCAGCATTTTTTGTCTACTCAGAATTAAAGGGCGCTCTTTTAGAAAGGAGGTGAAGAGGAACTTCTTTAGTCAGAGGGTAATTAATCTGTGGAACTCATTGCTACAGAGGGCTGTGGAGGTCATCAGTAGGTATTTTTACGGCCGAGAGAGTCAAATTCTTGATTAGAACGGGTGTCAAGGGTTATGGGGAGAAAGCAGGAAATTAGAATTATGAGGCAGAGATCAGCCATGATTGAATGGCAGAGTAGACTCGATGGGCTGAATGCCCTAATTCTACAATAACGTGAACTTGTGAACACTGGTCAGTTTGAACAAGAGCATGAATTGTGAACAAGAGCATGATCCACCTTCAAGCACAAAAGAAATGCTTCAACTATTGATGCAGTTTCAAATCACTTGCCAGGAAGCCCTGCAGATGGCAAGTGTATGTGAGGGTGAAATGGGGGTTGGCTGGGTGTCACTGTAAACTCTTCAACATTAAATAGCTGCCAACATGCACTGTAAATACTTGTCCATCTAGAACAATCACTTCACCTTAAGACTGAGGCCCAAATCCTGTAGAATGATATTCTGGCATAGCTGAACATTTCATGTAAAAGTAACTCCAATAAGTTCCAGAGCAGAAATAGGTCATTTGGCCCATCAAGTCTACCATTCAAACATGGCTGATCATCTATGCACAACCTTATTCTCCTGCCTTCATCCCATAACCCTTGGCACCCTTACTAATCAAGAATCTGTCAATGCCTTACGTATATCAATTGACATGGCCTCCAAAGCCGTGTGTGGCAATGATTTCCACAAATTCACCATCCGCTAATGAAATAAATTCCTTCTCCTCTCATCAATGGAAATGAGCTTGGACTTATGGCTTGCCCAGGCTTTATTTCCATGTGGTAACATAACTTTAGTTTTCATACATGTCACAGATAAAGCTTTGAAGCCTGGATTGAGGCTTGTCGAGGAACTATTGGAGCTACTAGGAAAGTGATCAAAATATAGTGGAATACCACAAGAGGCAAGTGCTGCTTTCCATTGAGCCCAACTTTCCCCCAAGCAGCATGAAATCTTCCACGTTCCCTTTAAAAGGGCAAGCCATTCCCTGGAAATATTGTCGTTAACTGACTAAATGTTAGGAGCATCATGATCAAGGCCATAGGTGTGTTGGGATCCAGGCTGAATTGTGTTTGCTGTAGCAGAGGAAGATTGAAGCATTCAACGCCGTTAATCATATTCTGTGATTCAGTACTTAAGTTTTTTTTAATGATTTGCAACTCTTTACTTTTATTGAAATTGCTGACCATTGCTATTTCCCAGTAGTACATGATTTTACATTTACTTTGCCATTTACCTTTACTATTTATTCATCAAGACAATATCTAAAGTTAAATTATTTGCCTGAAATAGAGAACTGTAGTTATTTGCCTGAAATAGAGAACTGTAGTTATAAGGAGAGATTGGATAGACTGATCTCACGGGAATCAGAGGAAGCTAAATAGTGACCTTATAGATGTTTATAAAATGGAGAGACATAGATAAAATAGATGATCAGAGTAAAGACACAAAGTACTGGAGTAACGCAGCAAATCAGACAGCATCCCTGAAGTTTGAAGAAGGGTCAAGTCTGAAAAAGGGTCCTGACCTATCCATGTTCTTCATGCTGTTTGACCTGCTGAGTTGCACCAGCACTTTTCTTTTATAAACCAATATCTGTAGTTTCTTGTATCTGGGTAGTGTTTTTTTCTCTAGGCAGAGAAGAAGATAAATTTAAAGACAATCTAAGGGGTATTTAGTTAAATATGTGTTTTTTTAATTCCAGGTGCTTTAATCTTGCATACATTTGTACTAACATACTTTATCTCTGCTTTAATTTTAGGGGCACAACATCTTTGCCAACCTTTCATCCAAAGAATACAGTGATTTGATGCAATTGCTAAAGCAAGCTATCCTGTCCACTGACCTCATGCTTTATTTTGAGTAAGTGTTTCCATTATATCTTGATTACAAGAAGGATTTCCCATTTAAGTTTATTATTGTTTTTCAATTATAAATGTAATGCTATTCAGCGAAGTTGCATTTGCCAAGTTGAAGAATGAAGGTTCACGATCTGTTCCAGGATTTTAACACAATTTAGCTTGACACTTCAGTACAGTATGGAAAGTCAAATTTTTTGGATAATATCTTAGAACAAGAAGTTATTTGGAGGATGCTTAAGATCAAATGGCTGAGAAAAAGAAAATCATTCATTGGTCTCATTCATTTTTGTTTTTCCCTCAGCACCATGTTTACTTGCAAAATGGCTGCAATATTTTCTTAAATCAGTTATTGATCTGCAGAATCAATGTATTCAGATGCGTTGCAAAAGTGCAAGTTCCTTGTTTGTTTCTCCTTTGTATAACTTTCAGATTAATCTGCATGATATAAGCACAGTTACATAGTCTGTGAACTGCTGCTGCATCACTCATGGTTGTACCCATCCTAACATCAGTATTACAAGCTCCTGGAGAAATTTAAGTGTACAATGGCGATTTATACAACAGAATTTCTTTTTTTGCATCACTTAACAGTTATTTGGAAATATGTATTCATTGAATTAAAGATATTGAGGAGATTAACGTTATTTAACCAAGGTTATGGCTGGACTGTGCATTAATTTTACTGATTGCAATGGGGTGGTTCACTTTGATGTGTATACCAGCGATTTGTATTTCCAGTATGTGAAAGTAAGCATTTTAAAACCCGTTTCATTTAATCATATAATTAGCAGATTGCTCATTTATCAACGTTTATTGCTGACTGAAGCTATTTCGATGCCGGCAGTTATATGGCACATCCGTTGTTGGTTTGTTGGTATGCGCTAATTTTCCTGAGTGTATCATATTAATCGTGCCTGGAATTGTAATGCTAAATTCAAGCGTAGATATAACAACAAATATTTTCTTCATTTGAATGCAGGCTGCGCTCAAAGTTCTTTGAGTATGTCACGTCTGGGGAACACAACTGGTGTCTTGAGAAGCACAGACAAATGTTGAGGTAACAGTATTCTAAAATGTTTTGTTTTCTCATTGATGAAGAGTACATAATTACAATAATAAAATGGCTAAATAAACCCCTCCGTTATTTACCCGAATTTCCACTGAACTAGGCAACATTCTGAAGATGAATCACAGCAACTTGTTTGTTTTTCTATAGTAAGGTACAATATCAAATATTTTCAAATGTCAAAGGTATTGGTTGCAAATGATCATATAAAGTTGCTGGTTTACTTATCAAACTGGATTTCAAATAAAATTCACATCTTTTAATATTAATTTGCGGTTGATTCTCTGACAGTTCTTCCCTTTTAAAAAAAAAACAAGGACTGATCCTGGAGTATGTTCCGAGAGCAATCGTTTTTGAATGGCTTAAACAAATACCTGAAATCAAGAGAAGGGTCCCAACCCGAAACATCATCTCTCCATTCCTTCCACAGATGTTGACCTGTTGAAGTACTGCAACCCTTTGGGCTTCACTTGAGGTACCAATATCTGCAGTTCCTTGTGTCTCTGCATGAAGTCAATCTGTGATTTTGCATAGCAAAATTTGATTAGCGGAAGGAAAGAGAGAATGGAATGCTCACAGGAATGTCTAGTTCTATTCTACCCCCATTGTTAGCCAAGGTGTGCACAAGCATTGTTTTGTTATTAGTTATGATACATCATCAGCATAAGAGATGGTTAAATCAACAAGGGAGAAAAGCTAGATAACGTGTGTGAGCAGATGTCCCGTCACAAAGGCATACATTGTAAAAGAGGATTATTAACTCTCGTTTCAGTGGGTGCTCTTTGTAATTAGAACTTGAGGACAAAATAAACATCAGATCCAAATTGAGAACTTGCAGTTTCATACTAGATCTAAGACTTAGTGACATAATTTGAAGAGTTATTAACAAAGTTTAGATAATTTGCAGCTCATATTTGCAAATCACTTCTCACAGAGTTCTGTGACCATTTTCAATTTGACTTTAGACTTTAGAGATACAGCACGGAAACAGGTCCTTCGGCCCACTGAGCCCACACCGACCAGCGATCACTATCCTTCACAAACTAGGAATAATTTTACCACTTATTGAAACCAATTAACCTACAAAACTGTATATCTTTGAGATGTGGGAGGTAACTGTAATGCCTGAAGAAACCCACGTGGTCACAGGGAAACGTATAGACAGCACCCGTAGACAGGATAGAATCCAGGTTTCTGACGCTGTAAGGCAGCAACTCTACCATTGTGCCATCCTAATTTGCTTTTTGTATGACCGAGGCATCTCCATGTTGATGACCCAGTGGACTCAATTTATTAAATCCTTGCTTAGTCATTGGTGGATGGCTGCATTTTATCAATGGAGCGCAGGCAATATCATGTCTTTCTTTTATCAGAGACTTGCTAGTGATTAGTGATAATCTTTCAAAACTCTTTAGATTCTAGAGTAGTTTCTGAGGATTGGCGGGTAGCAAACGTAACCGCTCTTTTTAAGAAGGGAGGGAGTGAGGAAATGGGGAATTACAGACCAGTTAGTCTAACATCGGTAGTGGGGAAACTGCTAGAGTCAGTTATTAAAGATGGGATAGCAGCACATTTGGAAAGTGGTGAAATCATTGGACAAATTATTTTTTTTTACTCAGTGTTCCCGTGGATTTTGAAGCAACAGCAACAAAGAGAAGCAGGAGAAAGCACTGATTGGCTCTAGCCCAAGTGGGAGGAGAGTTCTCAGTGAGTCCGAGGGGGAAAACAGTTGAAAAGGAGAGACAAAGCACAGGCAGACTTTACTCAGTGTTCCCGTGGATTTTGAAGCAACAGCAACAAAGAGAAGCAGGAGAAAGCACTGATTGGCTCTAGCCCAAGTGGGAGGAGAGTTCTCAGTGAGTCAGAGGGGGAAAACAGTTGAAAACTGAGGAATTTGGTTTGTAAATTAGGCAATTTAACAGTCAATATAAGCAAGGCAGCTCTTGCGGAGCGGCAGTGAGGGAAGTGCCCTGTGAGTAAAGTGTGAGCCTTTGGCTCGAGAGTCTTCGGAGAGGAGGCTGCGCAAAACACTGGATAGGGAGAGACCGAGGCAAAAGAAGGAGATGTCAAGCAAGCTGATGCAGTGTGATACTTGCAGTATGTGGGAGGTCAAGGACACTGCTGGTGCCTCTGGCTGCTACAAATGTGAGAAGTGCATCCAGGTACAGCTCCTGCAGGACCGTGTTGGGGAACTGGAGAAACAAGTGGATGACCTCAGGTTCATCCGAGAAACTGAGTCGTTCCTCGACAAGTCCTACAGTAAGATTGTTACACCCAAGGCACTAGAAGAGAGAAGGTGGGTGACGGTGAGAAAGGGAGGAAAACATGGAATGCAAAGGTCCCCGGGTGTTGTACCTCTTGTGAACAGGTTCACCCACGTGGAAGCTGCCGGGACAGAAGACGGTATCTCACTGAGCGGCAGACTGGCTTGCAAAACAAAAAGGGCTGTTGAGCCAAAACCAAAGAAGCCAAAGTCGGGCAACGCCATTGTAGTTGGAGACTCCATTGTGAGAGGTACGGACAGGGGCTTTTACAGCAACAGACGGAATTCGAGGATGGTGTGCTGCCTTCCTGGTGCCAGGATCCAGGATGTCACGGACAGAGTGCAGACAATCCTCAAGGGCGAAGGTGAACGGCCAGAAGTGGTCGTGCATGTTGGCACAAATGATGTTGGAAAGAAGGGGATGAATATTTTGCAGCAGGACTTCAGAGAGCTCGGGAAAATGCTGAAAAGCAGGACTTCCAGGGTTGTTATCTCCGGTTTGCTTCCAGTTCCTCGTGCTGGCGAGAGCAGGAACAGGGAGATACGGGGCCTGAATGTGTGGCTGAGGAACTGGTGCAGGGGGCAGGGATTTAGATTCTTAGATCACTGGGATCTGTTTTGGAGTAAGGGGGAACTGTACAAAAAGGGACGGATTGCATCTTAACAGGTGGGGAACCAGCATTCTGGCCGGCATGTTTGCCACTGCTACACGGATGGTTTTAAATTGAATAAGGGGGGTGGAGTGTCAAATGGGATAGTCGAGGACGGAGTTAAAGGGAAAGAGAGTAAAGGGATGGTTAATGACCCCAGAATTAACGGGAAAGGAAGCTCACAAAGGGATAGGAGAGTATGGCCAAGTGTAATAGGGATCGATGTGAAAGGGGCCACTTGTCAACATAATTGTATAAGGAGTAAGAGTGTTGTAAAAACAACCCTGAAGGCTTTGTGTCTCAATGTGAGGAGCATTCGTAATAAGGTGGATGAGTTGAAGGTGCAGATAGCGATTAATGACTCTGCTATAGTTGGGATCACGGAGACATGGCTCCAGGGTGACCAAGGCTGGGAGCTGAACATCCAGGGATATTCAATATTCAAGAGGGATAGATGAAAAGGAAAAGGAGGTGGGGTAGCGTTGCTGGTGAGAGAGGAGATTAATACAATAGAAAGGAAGGACATTAGCGTGGAGGATGTGGAATCGATATGGGTAGAGCTGCGAAACTCTAAGGGGCAGAAAACGCTAGTGGGAGCTGTGTACAGGCCACCAAACAGTAGTATTGGAGTTTGGGCATCAAACAGGAAATTAGAAATGCGTGCAACAAGGGTAACACGGTTATAATGGGTGACTTCAATCTGCATGTAGATTGGGTGAATCAAATTGGCAGGGGTGCTGAGGAAGAGGATTTCTTGGAATGTATGCGGGATAGTTTTCTCAACCAACATGTGGAGGAACCAACGAGAGAGCAGGCTATTCTAGACTGGGTAATGAGTAATGAGGAAGGGTTAGTTAGCAGTCTTGTTGTGCGTGGCCCCTTGGGCAAGAGTGACCATAATATGGTTGAGTTCTTCATTACGATGGAGAGTGACAAAATTAAGTCAGAAACAAGGGTTCTGAACTTGAACAAAGGTAACTTTGAAGGTATGAGATGTGAATTGGCCAAGATAGACTGGCAGGTGATTCTTAAAGGGTTGACAGTGGATGTGCAATGGAAGGTATTTAAAGACTGCATGGATGAAGTACAAAAGTTGTTCATACCAGTTTGGCAAAAGAATAAATTGGGGAAGGTGGTGCATCCATGGATAACAAGGGAAATCAGGGATAGTATAAAAACAAAAGATGAGGCATACAAATTTGCCAGAAAAAGCAGACTACCGGAGGACTGGGAGAAATTCAGAATCCAGCAGAGGAGGACAAAGGGCTTAATTAGGAAAGGGAAAATAGATTATGAAAGGAAACTGGCAGGGAACATAAAAACTGACTGCAAAAGTTTTTATAGATATGTGAAGAGAAAGAGACTAGTTAAAACAAATGTTGGTCCCTTGCAGTCAGAAACAGGTGAATTGATCATGGGGAACAAGGACATGACAGACCAATTGAATAACTACTTTGGTTCTGTCTTCACTAAGGAAGACATAAATAATCTGCCGGAAATAGCAGTGGAACGGGGGTCAAATAAGATGGAGGAACTGAGTGAAATCCAGGTTAGCCGGGAGGTGGTGTTGGGTAAATTGAACGGATTGAAGGCTGACAAATCTCCAGGGCCAGATGGTCTGCATCCCAGAGTACTCAAGGAGGTAGCCACAGAAATAGTGGATGCATTAGTGATAATTTTTCAAAATTCCTTAGATTCTGGAGTAGTTCCTGAGGATTGGAGGGCAGCTAATGTAACCCCACTTTTTAAAAAAGGAGGGAGAGAGAAAGCGGGGAATTACAGACCAGTTAGTCTAACATCGGTAGTGGGGAAACTGCTAGAGTCAGTTATTAAAGATGGGATAGCAGCGCATTTGGAAAGTGGTGAAATCATTGGACAAAGTCAGCATGGATTTGCGAAAGGTAAATCATGTCTGACAAATCTGATAGAATTTTTCGAGGATGTAACTAGTAGAGTGGATAAGGGAGAACCAGTGGATGTGTTATATCTAGACTTTCAGAAGGCTTTCGACAAGGTCCCGCATAAGAGATTAGCATACAAACTTAAAGCACACGGTTTTGGGGGTTCAGTATTGATGTGGATAGAGAACTGGCTAGCAGACAGGAGGCAAAGGGTAGAAGTAAACGGGTCCTTTTCAGAATGGCAGGCAGTGACTAGTGGGGTGCCGCAAGGCTCAGTGCTGGGACCCCAGCTATTTACAATATATATTAATGATTTGGACGAGGGAATTCAATGCAACATCTCCAAATTTGCAGATGATACCAAGCTGGAGGGTATAGTTAGGTGTGAGGAGGATGCTTGGAGGCTGCAGGGTGATTTGGATAGGCTGAGTGAATGGGCAGATGCATGGCAGATGCAGTATAATGTGGATAAATGTGAGGTTATCCACTTTGGTGGCAAAAACATGAGGGTAGACTATTATCTGAATGGTGGCAGATTAGGAAAAGGGGAGATGCAACGAGACCTTGGTGTCATGGTACACCAGTCATTGAAAGTAGGCATGCAGGTGCAGCAGGCAGTGAAGAAAGCAAATGGTATGTTAGCATTCATAGAGAAAGGATTTGAGTATAGGAGCAGGGAGGTTCTACTGCAGTTGAACAGGGTTTTGGTGAGGCCACACCTGGAGTATTGCGCACAGTTTTGGTCTCCAAATCTGAGGAAAGACATCCTTGCAATAGAGGGGGTACAGAGAAGATTCACCAGACTGATTCCTGGGATGTCAGGACTCTCATATGAGGAAAGATTGGATAGACTCAGCTTGTACTCGCTGGAATTTAGAAGATTGAGGGGGGATCTTATAGAAACTTACAAAATTCTTAAGGGGTTGGACAAGCTAGATGCTGGAAGATTGTTCCCGATGTTGGGGGAGTCCAGAACAAGGGGTCACAGTCTAAGGATAAGGGGGAATTCCTTTAGGACCGAGATGAGGAAAACATTCTTTACACAGAGAGTGGTGAGTCTCTGGAATTCTCTGCCACAGAAGGTAGTTGAGGCCAGTTCATTGGCTATATTTAGGAGGGCGTTAGATGTGGCACTTGTGGCTAAGGGGATCAGGGGGTATGGAGAGAAGGCAGGTACGGGATACTGAGTTGGATGATCAGCCATGATCACATTGAATGGCGGTGCAGGCTCGAAGGGCCGAATGGCCTACTCCTGCACCTATTTTTCTTTTTCTAGGTTTCCATGTTTCTAAAGTCAGCATGGATTTACGAAAGGTAAATCATGTCTGACGAATCTTGTGGAATTTTTTGAGGATGTAACTAGTAGCGTGGATAGGGGAGAACCAGTGGATGTGGTGTATCTGGACTTCCAGAAGGCTTTCAACAAGGTCCCACACGAGATTAGTATATAAACTTAAAGCATATGGCATTGGGGGTTCAGTATTGATGTGGATAGAGAACTGGCTGGCAAACAGGATACAAAGAGTAGGAGTAAACGGGTCGTTTTCACAATGGCGGACAGTGACTAGTGGGGTACCGCAAGGCTCAGTGCTGGGACCCCAGCTCTTTACAATATACATTAATGATCTGGATGAGGGAATTGAAGGCAATATCTCCAAGTTTGCGGATGACATTAAGCTGGGGGGCAGTGTTAGCTGTGAGGAGGATGCTAGGAGAATGCAAGGTGACTTGGATAGGCTGGGTGAGTGGGCTAATATTTGGCAGATGCAGTATAATGTGGATCAATGTGAGGTTATCCACTTTGATGGCAAAAATAGGAAAGCAGACTATTATCTAAATGGTGGCCGATTAGGAAAAGGGGAGATGCAGCGCAACCTGGGTGTCATGGTGCACCAGTCATTGAAAGTAGGCATGCAGGTGCAGCAGGCAGTGAAGAAAGCGAATGGTATGTTAGCTTTCATAGCAGAAGGATTTGAGTATAGGAGCAGGGAGGTTCTACTTCAGTTGTGTAGGGTCTTGGTGAGACCACACCTGGAGTATTGCGTACAGTTCTGGTCTCCAAATCTGAGGAAAGACATTATTGCCATAGAGGGAGTGCAGAGAAGGTTCACCAGACTGATTCCGGGGATGTCAGGACTGTCTTATGAACAAAGACTGCATAGACTCGGTTTATACTCTCTAGAATTTAGGAGATTGAGAGGGGATCTTATAGAAACTTACAAAATTCTTATGTGGTTGGACAGGCTAGATGCAGGAAGATTGTTCCCGATGTTGGGGAGGTCCAGGACAAGGGGTCACAGCTTAAGGATAAGGGGGAAATCCTTTAGGACCGAGATGAGAAGGACTTGTTTCACACAGAGAGTGGTGGGTCTCTGGAACTCTCTGCCGCAGAGGGTAGTTGAGGCCAGTTCATTGGCTATATTTAAGAGGCAGTTAGATGTGGCCCTTGTGGCTAAGGGGATCAGAGGGTATGGAGAGAAGGCAGGTACGGGATACTGAGTTGGATGAGTAGTCGAATGGCCTACTCCTGCACCTAATTTCTATGTTTCTATGTTTCTATGTAGCAATTCCGGCGGTTTCCTGTGAGTTGAGAAAGTACAAGTGAAAGCAAAATAAGCATTCATTCATTTTTTTAAATAATTGTTCAATATCAATTGAATACCAATTGTTCAATTGGTCCGGAAGCGGCGGAGCTGCCTACAGTCCGTCTGTTGTTTGCTTTTCTTTTTGTTTTCTTGTGTCTGTTTTAGTTTAATTTTGGTTTATTAGGCTGTGTATGGGTGTGGGAGGCGGGGGTGGGTGGGTGGGAGAAACAAGGTTTTAGTCTCTCCATTCGGGGGGGTGTGACTTTTCTTGTCGTGTCCCCCGTCACCGTCTCCATCTGTGCTGGATTGCCTCAGCGCAGAGGGAGAACAAGGAGGGAAGAAGACAAAGACTTTAAGACTTTTGCCTTCCACCACAGTGAGGAGGTGCCTGGTGAACTCACTGTGGTGGATGTTGGATATGTGTTTATTGTGTGTTTTGTTTTTTTATTATATGTATGACTGCAAGGCAACGAAATTTCGTTCAGACCGAAAGATTTAGTTCAGACTCAAACTCGCAGCATGGTTGACACGTGGTCCTAGGAGGTCCTATGAGGTCACTGGAACTCTCCTTCATGCTCGAGGGAAGTTCCCGCATACTCGCGGCCTCAGCTAGGTCGCAGAAAAATGTTCAGCATGTTGAAAATTTCCGTGAGTAAAATTTGGTCGGCATGGTTCTTTTGAACTCGTAGCGCAGTGGAGTGGGGTCGCTATGTAGTTACAGGCAGTCAAGGGCAGCCGTAGGCAATCTCCTTTGCTGACCGGGCATTTTAATTGGCTCATTGGAGTTTTCAGGACCAAGGAAAACCGACCGGTAATGTAAAATGCCCGCTAAACTTTATTAAACATTGTCTGACATTTTAAAAGTGTCTCCACTCCTTCTCTCCCCCCCCTTCTCCCCCCCCTTCTCCCCCCCCTTCTCCCCCCCCTTCTCCCCCCCCTTCTCCCCCCCCCTTCTCCCCCCCTTCCCCCCTTCCCCCCCTTCCCCCCCTTCCCCCCCTTCCCCCCCCTTCCCCCCCCTTCCCCCCCCTTCCCCCCCCTCCCCCCCTTCCCCCCCCTTCCCCCCCCTTCTCCCCCCCCTCCCCTCCCTTCTCCCCCCCCCTCCTCCCACCCCTTCTCCCCCCCTTCTCCCCCCCCTCCCCCCCCTTCTCCCCCTTCTCCCCCCCTTCCCCCCCTTCCCCCCCTTCCCCCCCTTCCCCCCCCTTCTTCCCCCCCCTTCTTCCCCCCCCTTCTTCCCCCCCCTTCTTCCCCCCCCTTCTTCCCCCCCCTTCTCCCCCCCCTTCTCCCCCCCCTTCTCCCCCCCCTTCTCCCCCCCCTTCTCCCCCCCCCTTCTCCCCCCCCTTCTCCCCCCCCTTCTCCCCCCCCCTTCTCCCCCCCCCTTCTCCCCCCCCCTTCTCCCCCCCCTTCTCCCCCCCCCTTCTCCCCCCCCCCTTCTCCCCCCCCCCTTCTCCCCCCCCCTTCTCCCCCCCCCTTCTCCCCCCCCTTCTCCCCCCCCCCCCTTCTCCCCCCCCCCTTCTCCCCCCCCCCCTTCTCCCCCCCCTCGTGCAACACTGCAGTTTTCTTAAAGAAATTAGGTTTTGGTTAGTACCTTGGCCAACATTGTGTGAAAAATTATGCCAGATGTTATTTGTATCCAGTAAGTGTCTCACCAATTGATCTTGTATGTTTTGTGGAATTGGCTTATGCAGCCAGTTACCAAGCTTTTCTGTTTGTCTGCCTTCAAAATAATTTTTAAAAATGCAATAAGGCAAACAACATTTGGTTGAAAGTTAATTTAAAAAAATGCAGATTTTGGAATTCTGGAATAAAAATTAAACCTTGAGGGAAGCAAAATAGTGTTAACATTTTGGGTCAAAGCCACTGCATCAGTACTGGAAATTTGAAAAAAAAAAGAGTACGCTTCAGATTGCTGAGAAGGGTTGGAGTGGCGCTGTGAGTGAATGGGAGGGTCTGTGATGGGGTGCAGACTAAGTATGACTGGTTACACTTTTCGGGGGAATCAGTTAACAGGTGAATGAAGGCAGCTGAAGAGGGAAAAAAAAAAACAAACACCCTGAACTGTGAGAAACCGAACACAGCAGATGCCAGAATTTTGAAACAAAAGAAAGTGCTAGAAAAAGCAGTCCATGACACAGCATCTGAGGTGAAAGAAACTGAGCTAATATTTAGAAAAATACACCAAGTGCTGGAGTAACTCAGCAGGTTAGGCAGCATCTGTGGAGAACATGCATAGGCAACGTCTCAGGTTGTGACTGATTGTAGTATAGCTGAGAAAGCTGGGAGAGGGGGTACGGGGAGTGGCATAAAGTATGACGTGATAGGTTGATACAGGTAAGGGAGGTTATCAGATGGTTGGACAAACACCAGAATTGAAAAGATATAAAGTGTGAGAAAAAGATAGAAGAGACACAAAATGTGAAGCCAATGGAAGGAATATAGAATTAAGGGAATGGGTGGAAGGGAGGAGGGGGGGAAACGCAGGGTAACATGGGTGCATATCCAGGTGTGGCACAGGGAAGAGAAGGGGATCAAATGGGGTGGGGAAAAAGGGAGGTGGTGTTTGTAGGTTAGTTACCAAACATTGGTGAATATGAGATGCTGTTCCTCCAGTTTACCTTTAGCCTCACTCTGGCAATGTAGGAGGCCCAGGCCAGAATGGTCAGAATGGGAAGGGGAGTTAAAATGGTTAGCAAATGGGAGATCCAGCTGGCCTTGGCTGGCCGAGCGCAAGTGATCAGCATATTGGTCGCCTCGTCTACGCTTGGTCTTGCCAATATAAAGGAGGCCACATCGGAAGCACCTAATGTAGTAGATGAGGTTAGAGGCAGTGCACTTGAATTTCTTTTTCACCTGGAAGGACTGCTGGGATCGCTGGTTGGAGACAAGGGAGGAGGTATTGGGACAGATGTTACATCTCCTGCAATTGCATGCAAAAGCACCTGGGGAAGAGGTGGTTTAGGTGGGAAGGGATGAGTGAAATCATGTTTGATGTCTTAGAATGAAAAGCCCCAACTTGGGAGGAAAATGCAGCGGAGTCAGAGAAATTGAGAGTAGGAGATGGCATCTTTGCAGGAGGCTGGATGTGGTCTTATTACAAGCAGTCGCCCCTCTTCTAGCTTTGTCTCCCTTCTCTACTGCAACCTGTTGGAAGAAAGGTCCCAACCCAAAATGTCACATATCCACGTTTTCCAGATATGTTGCCTGACCTGCTGACTTACACTCGCACTTTGTGTCTTTGTGAACTAGCATCTGCAGTTCATCATGTCTACATCTGAGTTAATATTACCAGTGATTGGCTTTGCATCAGAACTGGCCAGTTATGATATAAACAAGATAAGCTGGTTAATTAGAATAATTGAATTTGATATTAAGTCTTGAATGTTTCAACATCCCTCGGCAGAAGATTAGGTATTTCACCCACCAGCTTTTCCAGCTTTCTTCCCAACCAGTCTGAGGAAGGTCATGACCAGAAATGTTACCTGTCCTTTCTCTCCAGAGATACGTTCAGACCCATTGAGATCCTCCAGCACTTGCTCAAGATTTCATCATCTGCAGTTCCTTGTTTTTTAAAGCTAATGTTTTTTCAACCTTCCATTTGGCTTCTTTGGCACCATGTAGGAAATGAGGAGATTACTAGAGAGGTCAGGGCGGGAGGAACCTCCACAGTCTCTTGTATCTCTAACATTCTAAGTCACTCACCTGACTGCAGAACTAACTTGAAGCATTAATCTTTCCCTCCCTCCACAGGTGAGTATTTCCGACACTTACTGTTTTTATTTCAGATTCCACTGTTCGCAACTGTTCAAAAATGACCAAGAGAAGGAAAAAGTTATTGTACTGCAGAAAGAACCATAAGATTAGATATCTTGTTGTGAGGATCAAGCTCAAGTTGTTCCAGCAATTCTGATAGATTAATTTAGTTTTATTTACCATTACCATTTTATTTTGGCATCAGGTCCATGCTGATGACAGCCTGTGATTTAGGAGGTGTTACCAAACCTTGGGAGATCTCTAAGCAGGTGAGTACAGGAAACCCCTTTCCCATCATGATATGGAATAATAAATGTTCCAAAATTGTAAAGTTGATATGTCTAAAGTCAGTTTCATGTTTCACTATATATTCAGTAATTCATTTATTGCTTAAAACTATTCAATTTTATTTGCCATTCATAACACAATTGGTGCATTTACCAATATCCAAGAAACGTCACATGAATAATTATGGAAGCAAAGTAGATTTAGTCCCCAGAACTGGTAATTGCTGGAAAATATATATTCATCATGTTATTATAAACTTTCCAAAGATCAACATGTATTATCAGAAATTTCTGAACTATAGTTTTAACCACATTTTTCAGCTAAATAATATGGTTACTACTATAGTTGCATCCTTAAAAATAAAAAAGAGCCACTTTCTCTTCCCCTGGCAGTGAAATACTGGTCATAAGTGAAGGTCTTTTTCAAGAATCATCAAGATATTTCAAGATTCACATGGTCCCCCTGTTATGAGCAATAAATACTTTTTCAATATCATGAGGTGGACATCGAATATGGAAGATGGCCTAAGTTAATTATTGCATCCTAAATTAGATAAAGGAAAGTAATTGCTCTTTGAATTATTTCACCTAATCTCATTCTCAATGGCAAAAAAAATGATTGATACTTTTTTGTGAAATATGAAACAATCTGTCTAACTATATGCAAACCTATTTACAAATATGACATCGCCTGGTCCTATTTACAATACTAGTAATTTCTCTGCCATAAAGTGTGTAGATGTCTTATGTTTTTCTTAATTATAGGGGAATTAGCTTTGTTGCTAAATAAGCTTTGGATGACAGGCCATGTCTCAGATTTAATCAAGAGGATGCTACTTAGCTTAGTGATGACATTGTCTCAGAATTTCACACAAATTAGATCATGTTATGAACTTAATATAGTCTTGGAAAATAATAAAAGGTTTAAAGACATAACCATGAGGAAGCATGTTACCTTTCCAAACTTCCAAGGAATATTCACTTTCAACACAACTAAAAGGGAATGTGCACTTCTTTGTTCTCCATTTTGCATTTAGATTTAGTTTTTATTTTTTAAACATGAGAGTAAAGATACAAAATGAAATTGGAAAATCTTACAGCTGGTTGAAGATAAGAAGCAGCTCAGAAAACAATTGAAGTTCAGGGTCCATTGCAGCTTTAGAACAGTAATGGCTTGAAATAAAATTCACAAATAACTAAGCAGGCAATTTATTACTGATAGTTTCCTAATTATGGAAAGGAAAATGACACAGCCACATATGACATATTGATATTGAACTGCTATAATTAAAATGCATTTCATCAGTCTGAAGTCAGCTTAAATAAGTTTGTAGAACATGTGCATTGATGTATTATAGGTGGCTGAATTGGTAACTAGTGAGTTCTTTGAGCAAGGGGACAGAGAGAGAGCTGAACTGAAGCTGACACCAACTGTGAGTACTAATCTTAAAACATCACTTTTAAATAAGCAAATTTTCTATTCTGTACTCACTCCGAAAAAAAGACACGCTATTCTGAGATATGTTTCGCGAGATTGCCAGGCGGTCAGAGAAGAAGATTCCATGATGTGCTCAAAGCTTCCTTGAAGAAATGCAACATCTTCACTAAATGCAAGGGACCTACAATGTAATATTTGTCAATGAAAACTTCAATTCTGGACATCAAGAGCAACCAAAGGTTTGTGTAGGTATCTCACAGACTATGCACCTGTCAGACATCGTCTGCCCTATCTATGGAGAGGTGTGCAGTGCCTTCAGTGGCCTTGTGGTCACCTCAGAACTCACTAAACTGTAGTGGAAGCAAATCATCCTTGATCCAGAGGGACTGTCAAGGAAGGATTTACTTCCTTACTTATTGCTGCTTGCTAATATTATGTCCAGACTTGCAAAATTGATTTATTCTATTAAAATTAATTAAGAAAACATTTCTGCAGTAATAACCTCATGAGTGCCCTTCATTCAGCTTTTGAAAGGTGGCTTCAAGTATATTTCACCAGGATAGAAAAGGCCATCACTCTAAAATTCAACAGCACACTAATTTCGACCAGATCAATAACCACATCATTAGTCACACTGGAACATACTTTCTTGTTTACAGATGAACTATTGAACCATTTCAAGACTACCAAGCATTATACTGATTAGATCTTAATTAACGAGGAACACACTTTTCAAAATCTCTGGACAATGAGAAACACTTCACAGCTAGTGAAGTACTATTTGAAGTGAAACCATTGATGTAATGCATGCAATGAAGACACGCAGGATGGCCCCAAGCCATGTTCCTGAAACAGAATAAAAACTCTCTCAATAATCCATTGAAGTCACTTCAATTGGTCGATTGAGAGTGTTTTTTATTTTGTGCTCACATGTCTGGAAGGATGTTGAATACAATCAAGAGTGCAATCACTGAGATGCATTATACTAATGGTTTAGCACCGATCCAAGGATCACTGAAGCTAATTGAAATCATGTCTTTCAGTTTCCTTTAATGTGAGAACCTTGGTGCATGTGAGTTTTTACGATATGATATGATAGAACTTTGCAAACAATTATAAAACACAACAAGATACATGTAATATTAAATTAAAGTGATGCGTGGAAAGTCCAGGATTGGGGATGTGCAAAGATTTGAGGGGGGGGGGGGAGGAAATGGAGTCAGTCTACCCCATGACAGAAGGGGGAGGAGTACTGTTTGATAGCTATTTTGATGGTTGAAAATATGTTTCCCAAACGTAAGGTTCTTTGCTGTTATTGATACTTTCCAGGTGTCACATAGTTAATAGCTATTTTGAGTAATTATAATGTCAGGCAAACGAGACCATTCTTCAGACTGATGTCAGGGGAGTGGGCTGGATAAAGATAGAATGTAGTCAGAGAGACATTCAATCGTTGTCTCGCCCACTCCCCTGACATTAGTCTGAAGAAAGGTGTCGACGCGAAACACCTCCCATTCCTTCTACATAGATGCTGCCTGTCTTGCTGAGTTACACCAGCATTTTGTGTCTATCCAGGAATCCTATGTTTAGCTCCTGATGCAACGTAAACTTTAGTCAAAGATTGATTTGATGGCTCCAGTTTGCATGGTGGAACTAAGAACTTTTTTCCCCTTCTTGTAATTAGTTAATCAAGTGTTTTGCACAATTTGGCTTAAACCAGGATTACGAAATCCCCTATTCTGGGTTCCAATGGGGTACTTGAGTTTTATTCTGCGAATCTTTACCCTTTGCGCTACAGCATGCTGAAGGGTTCTTTATCTGACACCTTAGTTCTTTATTGACGTACAGTGCTGAAAGTTTGCAGGAATGATGGTGATGGTACAAAGCACAGTTAGATATGGTCTTGTTTATTGTGTTACTAAGGGCATGTGCCAGTCATATTTTAACTATGTATATTAACTCGCAACAATTCCACACTGCACCAAAATATTTAAAAAAGGGGCGTTTTACTATTGGTCATTTAAAAATCTGAGGAAGTGTGAATTAACTTTGATATTGCTTATTTTGTCAATTCTTGTTCCATTCTTGAATATTTTTGTTTAACTGCTGACATTGACATTGCCAAGGCGCCTGGCTAGAAAATATTGCAGTGCTGAAGCAATTTCAGTGACAGCAATTATTAACCTAGGATATTTCAGTGAAAATGTCATGACAACTGTGCATATGTATTCAGCATGTTCACTCTGTAGTAAATCCCTAAAGTCAGTTATTTTATGTTCTCCCTAACACATAAAATGGAAATGTACAGCCTTGAAATTGGATTGATCAGTACCAATTTTTTAGGAACTAATTGGACACAAATCTTTTTCACCTGGAGTAGTTGGGCCTTTGAGCATTTCCCCAAGTGAAATTGCACCCTTCATAAAATTTGGCCGGGTACTTCAACGCAAGATCTGGGGTAATTTGGCAAATATTTTCATGCCATTAGCTGTTTGGAATAATATCATCATTTGATATGGTTTGATCGTCTGTACTCCGAGCACAATGTGGCAATTTGTTGCATTTCACTATTTAAAGAGTCATGGTACTGATGTCAAGAAGCCAGACTCGATAGCCTGGAACTGACTGCAGGTGCTTCCAACATCATCAGAATGTGTCAAAACTACAAGCAAATATTTCCCCAGCTGTTAGTTGTAGAGATCCTCACTTACGGGTTTATCAATAGTGACACTGCTACCGATATTCCATCACTGGAGCTGTTGTGATGGTCATAACTGACCACATGGTAGGTAAGAGATGTCAGGCGGAAGGCAAAGAACAATATGGAATTCATCCATCTTGCTGCCAATATTAACTCCTCAACCAAAGTAGACTATTTGTCATTTATTTTATTGTTCTTTCCTCTGGCTGACTTGGAATGACAGTTATAAATCCAGTTTAGGAATAGTTTACCAGTCTAATGCTGTTGAGTGAAGGGAATGTATCTTAGTAGTGACATCATTAAATATTTAAAGGGCAGTCTGCAGTTACCACTGTCCTCAGTCCAATTCAGTTCAGTTTAGTTTATTGTCACGTGTACCAAGGTATAATGGAAAGCTTTTATTCTATTCTACATATGTTCTAATGCACCTTTTATTACCAATAGGTCACAGAGGCCATATTCTGTTTTGGCTGTGAATTCTAATTCCTTTGTAGAGGTAGGATTAGGGTTGTGAAGGTTGGTTCAAGAACCTAATAATTGTAAGAAGGTTCCTGAACCTTGTGGTATAGGACTTCAGACTTATGTTCTCCTGCCCGATGGTAACAGTGAGAAAAGGCCATGGCCAGACAGATCCCTGATGATAGATGCCACCTTATTGAGGTAGTGCCTCATGTAGATGCTTTTGATGGAGGTGAGGGCTGTGTCTGTGATAGACTGGGCTGAGTCCAACACTCAGCAACCTCATGCAACCCAAGCATTGGAATGGCCATGCCATGCCAAGATGCAACCAGTCAAGATACCTTCTACACTACCTCTGTAAAAGTTATGTCATAGTATTTGAAAACATAAAGAATCTCTTTAAACATGAGAAAGTAAAGGCACTGGAGCATCTTTTTTATGATTATATCTTTGTGCTGAGCTTAGGACAGGTCATCCATGATGTTAATACTCAGGAATTTGGCGGTGCTGACTCTCTCCACCATAGAAGCGCACACCAATGAACACTGGCACGTGGTCTCTCGACTTCTCAAGTGACAGATTATTGTTGCGACACCACTCAACCAGGCATTCTATCTCCCTCCTGTACGCTGATTCATCCACCAGTAAATTGGCCAGCCATGGTGACGTCATCATGTAGATGGCATTGAAGCTGTACTTAGTCCCACAGTCATGCGTGTAAAGAAAGTAGAACAGGGGCCTAAGAATTCGGCCTTTGAGATGCACCTGTGTAGATGGTCAGTGAGGGGTATTTTTCATTTTAATGTCCGAACCTCATTCCTGCTGCCATTCTCTTTGCTTGTAGCGTGATTGTGGCAAGTAACAATATAAGCATAGGCTAAATATTCCTCTGGTTTGCTTTGTTGTGCGACCTTACTATGTACACATTTGTCAACCATATTTGCCTAATTATCAAGAACATGTCCAATGTGAAGCATGATGAGATTTGCTGTGCGCATGATTATATAATAGCCAGTGGGTTAATTCCAGCAAAATATTTTGCGATGTTTTCTTCCAAATGCTGATGTTTGGTAAATTGATTGGAAACAGCACTCTGGAATGTCTATTTTTTTATTTATTCAGAAGATGAGGTAATATGCAAAATATATGTTCATGCATAGAAAAGCATATCCAGGAAAAAACCTACCATTATTACAAGAAACTATTCTCATCAGAAATCAGAGGTTATAGAAACAAATATATGAATGTGCTTGCAAATAAAAAAACTAAAACGTATAAAGCAGCAGAAATTACCCAAAAATGTGCAGTCATATTTTAATGAATCTGCTTCTATTGAGAAAACCCCGATGGGGTTTTAGTATTTTTTATTGCAACATGATTTAAACTGGAATAGACACAAAATTTGGCTGCTGGGCATACATTTTAAAATGCAGATCATAGATCTGATAAAAACCTCTGTGAATATCAAAAAACTTCATGAAGCAGAGTCATTTGTCCATCCCCTGTCCTGTTGCAATACAGCAAGGACTCTTAAATCAGATATGATAATGCTGCGGTACCAATGTAATGTAATAAAATGGAAAATCAAGCCCATTCGCAGAAGACCATTCATGGCACTTCAGTACAACTAATCTATTCCATGTACTCATGAGTTCTGGATCAGCTGCTAGAATTTATGACTTAGGAACTGGTCTCAGGTCAGCGCTAAATCCTCAGCAATTTCTTTTGCTGCAACCACATGTTCAGTGTGAACTAGGCTGAGGCGGCCAATTAAAATGAGTTCTAATGTGACCTTTAGCAGCTGCCACAGAGATTATTGCTGCAGCTATCTGTTAGGGCTTAATTTTAATTTGACACATTTTTGATATTGTAGATTTTCATAACGACATTTTTGTGTGCAAGCCTTCAAATCCATTCTAAAATAAACAAACAAGGGATTTGTCAATTTCCTGACCTTCTAATACTTTATTTGCAAAAAAAATCTTGTACTTTTTAAAATATTGTGGCCTGTAGCAACCAGTCTGTCTACAGTAATGTCACAGCTGACACCCAGTAAAATACATTGATGTGTAGGCAAATGCATCCTGCTGAACTGCACTCATAATTTGATTATAAATTGCACACCAGGGATGGATGATTTATAGCTTGTCAACACCTTACTTGACTTGTGCTATAATTTCCCTTCATTAGGAGTCTTTCATTATTTTGTTTGCTTTTATCAAAATTAATGCATCTTCATGCTCAAAAATCATACATGCATGGAGTGAGCAATGAATTAATCTTTTGACCTTGGAAGTGAACATGCAAAATGTAGGTAAAAATGCATGAAGAATTCTTGAGTTATTACTGCTATTAGCAATCCGTGAATGTCAGGTCCTGCAGTAACTGTACTCTTAGACGTGTGCTGAAACACAATTCTTTCTTGGCAAATCTTCTACAGGCTATCTTTGACCGAAATAGGAAGGACGAGTTGCCGGGCCTTCAGCTGGAATGGATTGATGGGATTTGCAAGCCATTGTTTGAGGTACTTTGAATGATACATTCTGATCTTTAACATTGTGCTTTTTTATACTTGTTTCATCTAACTTAAAAAAAAATCATGTTAAAAAAATATAAATAACTGCGGAACCCATCATCCAAAAACTAATTTAAATATTGAACATAATAAATATAAACCAGGTTTGTGTAAAGTAATTTGAGTAATGGATCAGTTAAACATTGCAAATACTTATTTTCACGGTCAATTTAAATAATTCTCAATTTGTGCATAAATGATGCAGTAATTATACTTGCTGGGAAAGAGTGCAATAGAGTTGCAAACTCTAGTTCATGGGGATTTGATTGGGTGACAATGATCATATGGTCGCAGACCTTATGATGCCTGAACACATGGCATCTTATCAAATGCCCTTTACAATCATTTTCACATTTGCCTTAGAAAGATTGGAATCTTTGCCATTGAGGTTTTTGGTTGTGGTTAGCAATTGCAGCAGTTGTTTGACGTGCCTTAGGAGCCAAGGAACCACTGATGAGTGAGTGAAGAAAGAAAGTGGGAGAGCAATTTGCAGAGGGGAAACCTTAAGTAAGAGAAACCTTTATTTTGGCCAATACCTAATGATAATTTAAAATAAAAACATAAAATACTGGAAACTCTAAGCAGGTCAGGTTGCATCTGTGATAAAAGTGGTAGAGATACCATTTTGTTTCAAATGAGAAAACGTTTGTTTTAAGTCACAGAGGGTGGAATGCACAGGATAAGGGGGATATTTTTGATAGGGTTTGAATAAGGAAAGAAAAATGTTGATAGATACAATAGACAATAGGTGCAGGAGTAGACCATTCGGCCCTTCGTGCCAGCACCGCCATTCAATATTATCATGGCTGATCATCCACAATCAGTACCATGTTCCTGCCTTCTCACCATTTCCCCATACTCTGCTATCTTTAATCCCTTCCAATCAATAAGAGAAAACTTTATGCTACGAAATGAGGACATTAAGAGAGTGAAAACAGTAAGGTATATAAACGTTGTAGGATGCAAGAGTTGTAGACACTTTGTGGTAGGTCAGGCCGTGCGAGGGGGGGGGGGGTGTTTTGGGAGAGAAAGTGGGGGGCTTGAAAGATTAGCTGAAATTGGAGAATTCAATGTTCATGCCGTTGGCCAAACTGAAGGATTGGAGGACTGCAGAGGGAAGCTATTGAGCCACCCTGACGGTCCCTGCTCGGCCCCGGAGGACAGAAGAACCAGAGATGAAGATGGGGGAGCCGGTGACATGGGACGTGAGAGCAAGGGCCGGTGAACCGGAGTCTTGCCTTTCACGCCCTCAATGTCGGCTGGGGGAGGTGTCCCTGGGCCACAAAGGCTGAAGGTGGCTGGGCGAGGAGAGGGACAATGTTTTGCTGGATGATTAGGATGGAGGTGACGGTTGGAGGCTGTGCAACAGCCTGGGTCAGGTATTGCTCCAGAAGACCGGGCTCGTGGACCGGACTGGACTGAAAATGGCATGAAAACCTGACCCTTGCATGTGGTCTCAGTGGACTATTTCTATGCACTTTGTACTAATCGTGGATTCAATGATTCGATGATACTTTAATGTCTCATGGACCCAGGTACAATTAAATAATTTAATTTGCATATAACCCGGTAAAATCATACTGCCGATCTCACATAGGCAGTCTACAAGAGACGCCATGTTTCTGGCACCGACACAGTTATAAAAGTTCACTGAACTGTCCTGTCCTCTGCCTGCCGCCGTACGTGGCAGCCGGCGGCCCCCAGCTGAGTCCCCCTTGGTTCTCAGTGGCACCCCACTGGTTAGCTCTCGGCGGCCCTCCTCGTTCGTGGTGGCACGGGTCCTCCTCCTTGCTCTTGGTGGCTCCGGTGGCTTGGGGCTAAGTTCGGAGTCTGCGGTGAGTGTACCTGAAGTACCGGGCGGGTCCTCGGTGAGTGAATCCAGGGTCTGCGGCGGGCAAGCCGGGCATACTGGAAGGCTTGGCTGTGGCTCAACGGGATGTGCTCGGGTATGGCAATACTTTACTGAACTGTGTGGAAAATAGAATTCCACTGTACTTCTGCACATGCGATAATAAAGAACCATTTACCATTGACGTGGCCGATCTGTAGCAGAACTAATCTGTGCTGATGGAACAGAGAAGATGAGTTAACTTAAGTCGTAGAATTTGATGTTAATTCTGAAAGGCATGATGTCACAAATAGGTCACATTGAGTGAAATTCAAAAACCTAAAAAGGAATTGTGAGAAATCTGATACAAAAACATAAAATGCTGGGAAGACTCCGCATAAACCGTTAATCTTTCAGCTCCAGGAAACTTTGCCAATTCGGATGAAAGCTTCTGGACCCTTAACATTAATGGTGGAGGAAGAAACAAAGGTGACCTTTCAGATCTAAGAAAGGGTCTTCATCCTCAATCATTGGCTGTTTTTCTTTGAACTGATTCCAGCATTTTCATATTTTTTACATTAGATGGGAGTGCAGTAGAATATTGAAGTGGTGGTCAGCAGACAGCTCATCTCGTCTAATGGTAATTTACTGATACGTTGACAATTATTGCTGACATTACAATTATTTACACGCAAGACACATATCAAAGCCACCCGTTCTATTGAACTTGTTGTGTCTACAGTATATAATCTATGTAGAAATAATGTGATAGTCCAATATTATATCTTTAACCATGAAGTCTCATTTGTCCCAGTGATGAAAGTACAACCATGGTCTCCGCATAGTGCTCAGGATCCTCAGTGAACAGGATCAGTCTCTTCCCCCAGATTCTCACACTTTAGTTTAGACTCTGTTCCAGTAAGAAAGGCCCATCATGAACTGAGAACTTCGATAGAGCCGATGTACTCTTGAATGCCATCACAAAGTTGGATGGCACACACCACCAAAACCAAACCAAACCAAAAGAAGTTATTCTTTTGTGGTCTGGTCATCGGATAATGTGACCAACATTTAAAAACAATCCTTCAGTCTTGGTATCTGGAAGGTATTTATTCTGAAGAAGGGTCTCGACCCAAAACATCACCCTTTCTTTCTCTCCAGAGATGCTGCCTGTCCTGCTGACTTACTCCAGCTTTTTGTGTCTATTTTAGGTATTTCATAAAATGGAATAAATTGCTGCACAGGAAGAAACCACTCCTTGTCTTGTGCAACAGTAGGCCAGCATCTTGCATTCCAAATATGTATCCATTCCTCTTTGAAATTAAGTTTCTTTCCCTCAAAGACTAAATGTGATTAATAATCCCACAGAATAGTAGCCTGCAGTTGAATAAATGTTCTCTTCCCATCCCCCATTTCAATCTCTCCCTCACCCTAGATTAACTCTAATCCTAATCCCCATCCCTCCAAGTTCTCTGCATTTCGCAATTTCCATCAAGCCTGCCCTCCCCATTTCCAGTCTCCACATTTCCCGCAATTTTCTCCATTCCAGGATTCCAATTTTCTCAATGTATCGATCTCTCCCAGCCTCCCGACGATACCTGGTACTCTTCCTCTGGCACACTGGGCCCAGATTCACTTGTTGCTATCTCTTTGTCTTCCTCTCCTTGCCCTTGATCTCCAGTCTCCCTTTCATCCTGACTCTTGAACGCTATTCCATGATTTTGGAGAACACCCAGTTGGTCCTCTCAAAATCTCAATCTCATCCCATTTTGGTGCCACTGCCCAATTGTCAATAGACAATAGGTGCAGGAGTAGGCCATTCAGCCCTTTGAGCCAACATTGCCATTCAAT
The DNA here is from genome assembly GCA_963514005.1 of Raja brachyura. Next base: position 75,332,196 of record OY740782.1, read on the forward strand.
GTGATCATGGCTGATCATTCCCAATCAATACCCCGTTGCTGCCTTCTCCCCCTGACCTATCTGGTTCTCTCTTGAAAGTATCCAGAGAACCGGCTTCCACCACCCTCTGAGGCAGAGAATTCCACAGACTCGCCACTCCCTGTGTGAATAAGCGACAACCACTGACAATGTCCTGACAACCACTCCCAATTCCGACACTGCTGGCGAATTGCATGCCTCGTGGTCACTACTCCCTTGGCGTGTAACAGCAAGTATGGGCAGAGGACATCCTTATCCGCTTCCCCGAATGATGGGCCAGGCAGCTGGAGGCAACTCTTGGATAAGAGACCTCGAATTCTCCCAGTGCATGTGTGGACTGATGCAGTAGTGAGGCTGAGCACTCTAGGATGAGTGTAATATAAAATCTATGGCAGGATATTGAGCAGAGGGGGACATTAGGAAGGGGTGGGCACAAGTTTTGTATGAATTTCTTCAGTGCAAAATTCTGAGGGGCAAGCCCTTTGATCCACTAACTCTGCTGATGTGGAGAGACAGAGAATTTTGTGGGGCTACAGATCCATGGTCAACCTTGACAGATTATCAGTGCTGGTCGCACTGGAGAACAGATTCGGGGAGAAGTGGGGTGAGGGAACCAGAGAGTGAATTGGGGTGGCATTGTGGAGGATTTAGGGCAGCCTGAGAAACTACTCTTTGAAGTTTAGTCTGCATCTGCTATCTAGAGAAAACAATGGAAAAGTGGTGTTTTTACAGAGAATTCAGCGAGTCACTGACCTGGAGAGCATAGTTGTTTTTAAAGCATGGAAATATATGCTTTATCATCGACCATCGACTCCACAGTCAAAAAGGCACAACAGAGGATGTACTTCCTGCGGCAGCTGAGGAAGCACAATCTGCCACAGGCAATGATGGTCCAATTCTACACGGCCATCTGTTCTCACCTTCTCCAGACCTTCTCTATCATGGTCTGGTTTGGCTCAGCCACCAAGCACGACACCTGGAGGCTGCAGCGAATCGTCCGATCAGCAGAGAAGATTATTGGCTGCATCCTTCCCTCCATTGATGAACTGTACACTGCAAGGCCAGGAAGCAAGCAGGCAAGATCATCTCTGACCCCTCTCATCCTGGCCACAAACTCTTTGAATCACTTCCCTCTGGAAGGCAACTCCGGCCTGTCAAAGCTGCCACAGCCAGACATAAAAACAGTTTTATCCACGAGTAGTTACTCTACTCAACAGCCAAAAATCTGTAGCCTCCCTTTGATCTGCTATTTGGTTGGTTCTCAAGCTTGATCAATGGTGTGTTATCATTAATGTTTTATTATTATTAATGTTTAGTGTTTTCTGAGTCATTCGTAACTGTCACTGTATGCATGTTGTTACTTATGGGCGGAGCACCAAGGCAAATTCCTTGTATGTGAATACTTGGCCAATAAACTTAATTCTTAAGTTATTATGAATTAATTCATAATTCTTAGCAGCAGCAAGCTGTAATAAGTAAACAGTTGGGTCCTCTTGTGAGTTAATTGGAGTCTGTTCGTGGGCAGGTTCAAGCTAGAATTGGGGAGTGAGATTGTTGCTGTCGCAAGAAGTTGAGATTAGACCTGGAGCTAGGCGAATTCTTCCCATGGGCCCGACTTGCTGCCCGACATACAGAGGCAAAGTGATTTAACTTTTTACAGTAATTGCATGATTTACCAAAAGCGGGGCAAGCTGATGTCTGCTGTGTGAGTAGTTGCAATTTGGGCATTTCTTCTGAGGATCACCAAGAGCCGCCTGACTGGCTTGGGTCATAAATCGCCTGTTATCTGTATTGGTTCGCTGCCTAGTGAGGCCCGTCAGATTGATGGTTTTGGTTTCATGCGAACTGTCTATAGGGTCAATGAATTCCGCTGTCCTGCATGCGTGTGCTGCTTCCTCCACTGTCAAATCTGGCCGTCTCAGAAGCTCTGATCTGAACTTTAGGTCAGTAATGCAATTCACTAAAATGTCCCTTGTTAACTGATCAGTCAGGTGATCGACCGGCATATTTTGGAATCGGCTGCGCTGGGCTATATACATTAAGTCTGAGATAAACGAGTCTACTCATTCACCAGGGAATTGGCGGCGAGAGAAAAACCTAGCCCTGTTCAAAATGGGATTTGAGGGCAGGTCACAGATCTGGCTAAATTTACGCATCAGAACATTGGGGTCATCAGGAGATCCAGCTGCGATTATTACCTGGTCGTTGGCATCAAGGAATGCCGTAGCATAACGGAATGTTCTGCATCGCCGAAGGGCATCTGGGCCCGCAAGGTTGAGTAGGAGAGAGGCCTTGACAGCATCAGATTCATTTCGGTGTGCAATGTTCATGTAGTGTCGGTAATCAATTTCAAACATGGCCCAGCATTCGCTGATATCCGCATCAAAGACGAGAGGGTCAGGCTTTCGACAGGAAGAGGCCATCATAAACCAAAATAAAAACTCACAAAAGGGTAAAACAAAAAACCGTTATACAGAAGGAGTGGATCCCACTTCTGACGCCATGTAAATGACTTCCAGACTCGGTATAAGATTCAAACACATCTTTAATCAGCACTAAAACTTAACAGCATGAAGGATGGTTAGTTATCAACACCTCCTGGCTGCCCCAACCGTTGGTGCTGAGAAATAGTATTAGTATCAATATGACAGTGGGGTGGAGTTAGAGATGCTGGCTGGTGTGTGATTGGTTAACATGCAACATCAATCTACACTTACTTACTTTAGAGAACAGATTGAAGGGAGTTAGGGTGTAATTCGGGAATGGATAGGACAGGGCACATGAAATTAGACTAGATTGTGATGGAACTGGTGAACAGTGTGTAGATGGGAATTAATTTTAGTTGGGGAAGGATTGGGCTGGAATTAGAAAGCTGGTCGCTTGGGGAAATTACAGCGGGAGGTGGAATAAAATTAGAGAGCGGATAAGATGTGGTTGAATTGAGACTCAGGTCAGTCAGAGGGAGGAATGGGTGAAGAATTTGAAGAAGGATTGAGTTTCTCCAGCATTTTTGTCTACTGGGTCAAGATTGTTTTCAGTCAGAGAGGAAATCAGAAGTGGCAAAGAAGCAATTAGGGATGGAATTAATGCAGAAAGTCAGCCAGCACATCAGGATTGAGGAAGAGGAGTGATCTGAAACCTACAACATGAGCACTATAGATTCCCTGGTGACTGACAGGGTCAGATTCGAGGCACTGTTTAACTGAAGCAGGCATCAGCCCCTCTGATTAAGGCTCACAGAGCAGTCAATAGGAATTGAAGAAAACCCTCCAATGTTTCAAATCATACCTAGAGTGAAAGATCATGCTTGTTGTGGTTAATTTGTCTCAGCAGCAGGGCATCTTTGCAGAAGATTCTGAGGGTAGGTCTCAGGCCTGATCGTCTCCAGCGGCTTCATCGGTGACCTTCGTCAGTCATGAGGTCAGATGCAGGAATGTTCTCAGATAACTGCACAACCTTCAGCACCATTTGCAGATCCTTTGATGTTTAAGCTGTCCACACCCAAATACAGCAAGACCTGCAGGGTGTGGGCCGAGCACCAAAAATGTGTCTAGAAATCAACTTTCGTGACCCATCTCTGAACTACATAAAATTTTGCAGATTTAGATTAAATATAATTGAGACAGAAGTCATAACTCATCAGTGCCAAAAGTTGCACATTATTTAATTAACTAATTAGAAAATGAGATTAAAAAAGTAAGCGCCATCTAGAGTCCAATGCCCATATTACACCATGGGGAGCCTATTTCCGTGTTGCAGTCAATTTAAACCATATGTTATTAGACAGTAAACAATAGACAATAGGTGCAGGAGTAGGCCATTCGGCCCTTCGAGCCAGCACCACCATTCAATATGAACATGGCTGATCATCCCCAATCAGTACCCTGTTCCTGATTCTCCCCATATCCCCTGACTCCGTTATCTTTAAGAGCCCATCTAGCTCTCTCTTGAAAGTATCCAGAGAACCGGCCTCCACGCCCGCTGAAGCAGAGAATTCCACACTCACAACTCTCTGTGAGAAAATGTGTTTCCTTGTGTCCGTTCTAAATGGTTTACCCCTTATTCTTAAACTGTGGCGCCTGGTTCTGGACTCCCCCAACATTGGGAACATTTTTCCTGCCTCTAGCGTGTCCAAACCCTTAACAATCTTATATGTTTCAATAAGATCCCCTCTCATCCTTCTAAACTCCAGAGTGTACAAGCCCAGCCGCTCCATTCTCTCAGCATATGACAGTCCCGCCATCCCGGTAATTAACCTTGGAAACCTACGCTGCACTCCCTCAATAGCAAGAATGTCCTTCCTCAAATGACCAAAACTGCACACAATAGTCCAGGTATTGTCTCACTAGGGCTCTGTACAACTGCAGAATGACCTCTTTGCTCCTATACTCGACGACTCTTGTTATAAAGGCCAACATGACATTCGCTTTCTTCACTGCCTGCTGTACCTGCATGTTTACTTTCATAGGCTGATGAACAAGTCCCCCCAGATCCTGTTGTACTTCCCTTTTTTCCAACTTATATATATATATATATATATATATATATATATATATATATATATATATGTATAGATATGTGACTTGTGAATATGACTGTAATCATGTATAATTATACAAAAATAATATAATGAATATAATTGTGAGTGTATTTTATGAATGAGACTGCCGCAGAGATCCGGCTCCTGAACCAGCCTAATTAATGGGTGAAGACAGTTCTTCTGTGTTCCCCCGTTTACTGAACCCCACTGACTGCCAGTGTGCGGAGTGGGGGTCACGGCCATATTGGGACTGGGGCAGTGCCAGACTGGGGGAAGGCTAAGGCATCTTCCACTGAGAGCAAAATGCCTAACCCTAACTCGCCCCCCTTCCAGAGCTGCCCACGGCTGGAGCTGCTTTGGGACCGGCTGCGGGCTCTGTATGTGTGGCCGCTCAGCGAGTCCACCTCTGGATCATCGTGGTGATGATGGTGGGGAGCAGCACTGCCCTGCATGCCGCCCGAGCTGCCTTCAGCACCCCCGCCGTCAGTCCAGTTCAGGCTCCGTCAGTCCGCCCGCTCCGTCACAGCACTCACCGGCCTACCGATAGCCCGACCGACCCCTCGCAGCACTCACCGGCCTACCGACAGCCCGACCGACAAACTGAATAACCCTGACCCTAACCCTAGCTCTACATTTAGGTATGGTACAAAACTTACCTTTAGCGGTGCTGCAGTTCTGTCACTGGCCGTGTGCGCGACTTTGGCGCCTTTAGGGGGGCGGGGTTAAAATGCGGTTTTCCCATTGCCATCCGGAGCTTTATTTTGTCGGAGTGCGATCTATTTCTGGAGATTCGTTCCGACTGCCGGTAATTTAATTTATTTTTATAAATAGCCTGACTATTTCAGTGCTGCAGTAAAATAAAAATTAGCTCCTAATGCCGTGAACGCCAACAACGGGGACCGATTTTACGTAGGGGGCAGGTAAGTGAAAACTGTTTATTTTTACATATAAACCTGCTTTTTTAGATGACTTTAATCAACATTTAATGTTGCAAAACGGTGATTTAGTCCCCATACGAACCAGCAGAATTTTTCCTGCCGATATTGGGTTTAAATTCACCGCAATCACTCTAATCCATCACGTTCCAGAAAATCCCACTCGCAAACTGTTTAAAATGCCCATTCATTTATGGGCTTTAAACACTAAATTCCTTCAATTTGGCCTATAAATTAATGACAATTAGATTTAAAAATCATGTTATATTGTGAATTATTGTGTGAATGTTAATTGGACACTTAGGCTTTAAATTTTCTTTTAATTTTTTCTTAAGAAATGGATAGATGTTTAGATCTAGTAATTAAATTTTGTAATTAGCTACAATTGGGTAACTAACTAATTATATGCTTTAATTTCAGGTCATCCAAGTAAGATTGTTTCATATTTGTTTCAGAATGCTTCAATCTATAATAACTGAAAATTTATTTCAGTTCTCTTAATTTTTAAGAAAGTTATGGACTTTTGACTGTCCTTGATTACAACTTTTGTGTTAAGTCAAAAGAAAACAAGTTGCTAATTTCCGAGTATGAAAATGGCCATGACTTTTTTAATACTGAAGATATGAAAGTGAATTAGGTGTCAAATTAAACTTCTTTTTATGCTTTATCTGATGGGATAAATAGCAGACTTGAGTTTTAAAATCTCAAAATTTTGTAACATTGCTACTACATTTGTTATTTATCTTTTTTATTTTAACAGTTCAGATAATAACTTTATAAAGATAAATCAATTGAAAAACAAAATTATCAGCAAGGTTAGCGTTACCTTTATTCCTTGGAAACCTTCTTACTGTTTGATGTAATTAGGAGGCAGCCATGATCCCAGAGTGCTCGCTGTCTGGCGACCATAAAACAAAGCGCGGGATTGGTCAATTTATGTCCGACCTCAATGACAAATGTGCATTGCTTGGACAATTACTACTCGGAAAATTCAAAATTTTTCCCATATTTCAAAAGAAATTGCAGGTTTTGGTTCAACTCAAGAGTGGGATTTTTTTCGTGGGAATCACAGGCAGAGCCAGCATTAAATTGTTCACCCATAATTGTCCTTGAGATGGTATTGGTGAGCTGCCTTCTTGGACCGCATCAATCCTTGAAGGCTTAGTATGGGCTCAATGCTGTTGGGGTGGTAGAGTTCCAGGATTTTGAACCAGTAACGGTAAAGTCTGTTTGGTATATGGCTTGGAGGACAACTTCCAGGTGGTATTCTCATGCTTTTGTAGCCCTTCTTCTTGCCGGTAGAGATCATGGGTTTGTAAGGTGCTGTTCAAAGATGAAATACTGTCTACTTGTTTGGATGAATGCAGCTTCAACAGTGCTTGAAGCTCAACACTATGGAGGATAAAGCAGCCTGCCCGATATAGAAACCCCATCGACAACCATTCACTCACTCACCACTCATGTCTGCACCAACAATATCCTTCTTAGTTTGTGTAAGAAAGAACTGCAGATGCTGGTTTAAACCGAAGATAGACACAAAAAGCTGCAGTAGCTCAGCGAGTCAGGCAGCATATCTGTAGAGAAGGAATGGGTGACATTTTGGGTCAAGACCCTTCTTCAGACCTTCTTGAATTGAATTGAATTTATTTGTCATTCTGACCTTTCGGTCTGAACAAAATTTTGGACTCCTGCAGTCATACTTATAATAAAAAAATGACAGAAACACACAATAAATACAAATTTAACATCCACCACAGTGAGTTCATCAAACACCTCCTCACTGTGATGGAAGGCAAAGTCTTAAAGTCTCTGTCTCTCTTTGTTCTCTTAGTTTATTGTGTTTACCTCTGCCTTCTGAGTCTTTTGAGGTAACCAGCTAATGTATCCTAACGGGATGAGGATCACTCTCTCTTCTCCCCTCTCCCTTCAGGCAAAAGGTACAAGAAGTGTGAAAGCGCACACCATCAGATTCAGGAACTGTTTCTTCCTAGCTGTAACCAGGCAACTGAACCGTTCTATCAACAACTAGAGAAAGGTCCTAAGCTACTATCTACCTCATTGGGGACATTTGGACTGTGTTTAATCAGACTTTACTGGATTTATCTTGCACCAAACATTATTCAATTTTCCTGTTTCTGTATACTGTGGATGGGTTGATTGTAATCATGTATTGTCTTTCTGCTGACCTGTTAAGGGCCTGTCCCACCAGCACGCAACTATATGCGATGAACGCGATCAAACCGGCAGCGGGGGCCGCGCGGAGGTCGGGTGATCCCCTGTACAGGGCCGGTCCCACCAGCATGCGCCTTCATGCGGCAAGCGCAACTAAACCGGCAGTAGGGGCCGCGCGGAGGTTGGGTGAGTGGCGCAACGCGTTGCAAAGCGAGGCGAACTTGAAGCAAGTCCAAGGTAAGTTCGCCAGGACTTAGAGGGGCACACAGAGAGGGGCACCGAGACACACACACATACAGGGCCACGGAGCCACACACATAGAGGGTCACGGAGGCACTTACAAATAATTTCACGGAGGCACGATGTCCGGGCGGTGTGTAAATGTCGCGGCGACTGCGAGCCGACAAACCGTTGCCGCGCGGGATTTTTGGACATTGTCGGTTTTTCGGAGCCCCGCGCGGCGTCGGGACGAACTCGGGACGAACTCCGCACAATTCCGCACGGCTCCGGCGATCGAAGTGGGACCGGCCCCGCGACGCCGGACGGCTCAAGCGACCACGTTAGGTCGCGCTAATCGCATCGAGTTGCATGCTGGTGGGACAGGCCCTTTAGTATGCAACAATAGCTTTTCACAGTACCTTAGTTAGTACCATCTAGAGGAAGCACCGCAACAGCTCACCAAAGCTCCTCAGACAGCACCTTCCAAACCCAGTATTTCTACCAGCTAGAAGGGCAAGGGCAGGAAAGGTATAGGAACACCACCCAAATTGGAAATATATTGATGTTCCTTTACCATCGCTGGGTCAAAACTCTGGAACACCCTCCACAACAGCACTATCAATACCAATATCCTAAGGACTGCAGTGATTCAAGAATCACCACCACATTTCAAGGACAATTGGCGAGAGACAATTAAATGCTGATTCAGCCCGCAAAGCCCACATCCCTTCAATGAATATTTTCTTATATGACTATACGTACACAAAATAATCTTTTGGAAGTGACATCAAACTGAATTACAGTAAAAAATAGAATATCATGGAAACACTCAGTAGGTCAGACAACATCAAAATGACCTGAGTTAAATCTATTACTCTTTCCACATATGCTGCCAATCCTGTTTATTTCTAGAATGTTCTGCTATTTTATTCAGATTTCCAGTATCTGCAAATTTTACTTAAGTACATTTTCAAAATGTATTGCAGGCTGTTTGATGTGCTGGCTTACTCCTTGCTCAGTAGGCCATTTGCTCTGAGAGCCTGCCTGTAAATTAAAGGCATTCCTGCAATGCTACATAGCTTCCAATATTACACTGTGTGGCCCATAAAATGTGGTATTATGTGTTATAATTTCTAGGCCACGATCCTGCTGTTGTAGCAACTTTATTAGCAGCTGAAAGGCAGTTTGTGTGGTCCTTCTATACCTGCTCATACTCAGGCACTCAACAGCTCTTTGTATTTGCATGTACATTTACAAAGCTTGGAGACATATACCAAAGTGAATTGTTCTGTCAATTTTCCTCTGATTAACTGGCCGTATTTTACCTCTGCTGCACGATGAAGGATATCTTTGTGTGGCGTTGCTCCATCTTGTGGCCAACATTGGAATAACAGATTCCAATTTTGAACGAGAGATGAGAGTTAATCTGGGAGCAATTTAATTTAGTTGAACCACACCTGGACACACTTTTACTGGCGAGTTCGGTATTCCAGAAAACGCAAGGAATCATGGGATTTGTCAAAGGTCAAACGGTATAAATAAAAATCGAATAAAGCACAGTAGATTCAGTGGGTATAATTTGGGTCTGCTTTTTTGTCTTTTTTCAAGTTTGTATTTGTCAGGGGACAGATAGAGGGGGCAGATACGAGTGGGAGACGGGGGGGGGGGGGGGGGGGGGAGGCTGAATCGGCTCTCGGCAGCTGCACGCATACAGAACCGCCTCTCATCCGCTGCCAGGATCAAACCCGTGTCCCGGGCGCCGCTAGCGCTGCCGAACCGCCCCTGGACCGTCCCCGGTATCCCCCCCCCCCACTCGAGTGTCCCATCCCCGCCAGAGGGTGGCCGGAGACATCCAGACGGATGGGACACTGGACCCCAGGCCCACAACCAGCGTGGGGAAGTGCCAACCCCAGTTCACCTCCGCCTCACCCGCCGGGGGGGGGGGGGGGGGGGGCGGCGGCGGCTCAACAGCACCTGCAGCGACTGAGAACCAGGGCAATCATGACCACGGCTGAAACGCAAGCCTGCACACAATGCAGCACCACGATTGCCAAGACTGTTTTTTGCTTGTGACCTATGACCTGGGCATGCGCAGTTAGAATACCGAACTCGCTTATTGCTGTCGTCTGTGCAAGCATTTTTCATTTGTCTTCAGTTTTAAGAACAAAGAACTGTGTAGAGGCAAATTTAGAATGTGACATGATGGTCAAATGGGATGAGGGCACATATTGCAGCCCTCAAAATCCAAACACTGGCCAGTCATCCGCGATGATGTTGCACCATGAGTCAAAAGAATGAAGAATTAAATTATTCTGTGCCTGTTTGGTATCCATTGTTTGATGCTGGTTTGATTGGAGAAATTAATCACTGGTCAGAAGTTAATCAGACCACAGTAGCATTTTATTGAAATGATATTGAAAAGGGATTTCATCAATCTGAAACTATCCGCGGCAAAAACAAGGGGGCAGATTATTATCTCAAAGGGGTTAGGTTAGGTAAGGGGGAGGTGCAGCGAGACCTGGGCGTCCTTGTACACCGGTCACTGAAAGTTGGCTTCAGGTACAGCAGGCAGTGAAGAAAGCTAATGGAATGTTGGTCTTCATAACAAGAGGATTTCAGTATAAGAGTAAAGAGGTTCTTCTGCAGTTGTATAGGGCTCCGGTGAGACCACATCTGGAGTATTGCGTACAGTTTTGGTCTCCTAATTTGAGGAAGGACATCCTTGTGATTGAGGCAGTGCAGTGTCGGTTCCTGAGATTGATCCCTGGGATGGCGGGGCTGTCATATGAGGAAAGATTGAAAAGACTAGGCTTGTATTCACTTGAGTTTAGAAGGATGAGGGGTTATCTTATAGAAACATAAACAATTATAAAAGGACTGGACAAGCTAGATGCAGGAAAAATGTTCCCAATGGTGGGCGAGTCCAGAACCAGGGGCCACAGTCTTAGAATAAAGGGGAGGTCATTTAAGACTGAGGTGAGAAAAAGCTTTTTCACCCAGAGACTTGTGAATTTATGAAATTCCCTGCCACAGAGGGCAGTGGAGGCCAAATCACTGGATGGATTTAAGAGAGAGTTAGACAGAGCTCTAGGGGCTAGTGGAATCAAGAGATATGGGGAGAAGGCAGGCACGGGCTATTGATAGGGGACGATCAGTCATGATCACAATGAATGGCGGTGCTGGCTCGAAAGGCCGAATGGCCTCCTCCTGCACCTATTTTCTATGTTTCTATGTTTATCCATTTTTTCTCTCAACCATTCTCCCTGTGTGTTGTATTGTTTGATGTTATCAGTTTTCTTGTGCATCAGTCCCCATGCCAAGAGGAATTCTAGAAGAGTGGATTACACTTTTATGAGTGAGGCCAGATGATTCTTTGTTTGGATGGGCATCCATTATTATTGAAATCATTTTGTTGATGCTACCTACGCAACAAAAGCTTTTCATTGTACCTCGGTACACGTGACAATAAACTAAACTCAAACTGAAACTTTGATTTCAACAAAAAGCCGGGATGTCGCCGAAGCAGAGGATATAGATAGATTGCATGTGCACATGATTGCCAGAAAATCGTGCTGGTGCATGATCACTGCGTACATCTAATAAGCTTTCTGTTTTTAATTTTAAATGTGAACTTGCTGGAAATAATCCATAGGTGAGAAAGTATCAGAATACAAAAGCACCTTAGAAGCAGAGCAGCGATGTGTCCTTTACCTCAGCACCACTTCCCATACTAATCCCTTTAGTTTAGTTTGGAGATATATCATGGAAACTGGCCCTCTGCCCACCGAGTTCCTGCCGACCAATAAACACCCGTACACTGGTTCTATCGTACACACTAGGGACAAAAGCCAATTAACCTATAAACCCTGTGTAAGAAAGAACTGCAGATGCTGGTTTAAATGGAAGGTAGATACAAAATGCTGGAGTAACTCAGCAGGTCAGGCAGCATCTCTGGAGAGAAGGCATGGGTGACGTTTCGGGTCAGGACCCTTCATCAGTCTGAAGAAGGGTCTCGACCTTGAACGTCACCCATTCCTTCTCTCCAGAGATGCTGCCTGTCTCGCTGAGTTACTCCAGCATGTTGTGGCCACCTTCAACCTATAAACCTTCAGGTCTTTGGAATGTGGGAATAAACTGCAGCACCCAGTGAAAATCCACATAGTCACACGGGGAACGTACAAACTCCATACAGACAACACCCATAGTTAGGATCAAACCCGGTCTCTGGCGCTATAAGGCAGCAACTCAGCTGTTATGCCTCTGTGCCGCTCAACAATCTGAAAATTAATTTATTTTTCTCTTTCTACCATTCTCTCTCCTTACCTGCTCTTCCCAGTATTTTCAGGTTTAATTTCAGATTTTATGTACAATATCTCACTTTTGTGCTTTAAATCTGGAATCAAAACAGCTCCACTTGTTAACACAGTTTATCGTATTTTTTTCAATTTCTTTCTGAAATGTTAATTGTCCTGGCATGTGGTTCTACAGCAACAACAATGGCAACTTTATTCAAAGTTACACTTTGTGAGGGCTGATTGTTGTGCTTTTCAACAATAGCAGAAATGGCACTAGATTTAATTGTTTTAATTTGACTCCATGAGTATATGATTTCCAGCAAAAGACACCCATTAGAAAATATGCAATTGTGCATTTTAATGAACAGGCTAAAGGAGATCGTAGTACCCTGACAACTGCACTTTACTACGAATGACCAATTTAGCATAGGTCCAGAATTAAATTAAGCTCCATCTGTCCAAAAATAATGATAGTTTTCTTAGCATTGTCTAAACATCTTATTGCTCTTGCATTATGTGGAAAACTATATTGATGCCAAATTCACCAATTGATGTATTTACAAAACAAATAACAAAAGGTAAAAAAAACAAAAGGAATTCTGATAGCAACATCAGTTTAATTAGAAATGTTTTTTAGGAATTATATGTAAATCTTTATTAGGTATTTAATTATTTTGAAATGAAAACTTTACTCACAGCCAGAGAAAGACAAACAAAAGCCAAGTTTTATATATTTATTCCTTTTCCTCTAATTTTCACATAACAAAAAGAGTTATTGCATAAGGTAGTGCAGGGCTTTATGTTTTAGTGCAGCACAGTGGTGATTTGACAATTCTCCTGTAATAAGTATGATTGATAATGATTAAAATTTGAATTCAGGAAACTGTATAATGAAGCTCCAGTTCAGGAAAAGAGATGGCATCCTTCTCAGTTTTGGTAATTTTGAATTGTACATCTGTATATGCTAAAGAATTGTGTTTTTTTGATTTAACACTGGGGTTAGTATTTTACACTCCTTAATGCAGTCTTAATACTATCTTAGAAATTAATGGTAATTTTATAATCTTGTTATCTTGCATCAGCAAAACAGTAATGAGACAATTTGAAATGTTTATCCAGAAATTCCAATGAATGGTGATTTATGTTTTAGTGCTACATGTTTGAAAATCACAATTGCTTTTCTGGAATGATGTACAATTGCAACAATTTCTGGGTTGAATTGTGCCACTATGGAGATTCGACCGAGCACTTCCCATCATGAATCATCCTTGCTCACCTGACAATATTTTCCAACCAGAGACACATCTAATGACACCACACCCTTTACATCATGTTTCTGGGAAGATTAGCCCACATTATTCTTGCGTTGTCTTTGAAAAGGATGATATCTCTTTTGCAGACCTTTTAGGACGCACAGTAATGTTTAGGCCATTCAGTCTTAAGTTCACTGAGTTTTTCCACTTAAGATTTTTAAATATTACACAGCTTCAGCAGAAGAGATGAAAATTAGAACTTAACTGCCTTTCATTAGAATTAATGGCAAAAAAAGAAAAAAAGTGCTCAAATGACCTCAGAGGACTGATCATGTTCTTTGATTTTTAAAGTTTTTTATTCATGTTTATAGATAATGTGGCGTCCTGTTTGCATTCATTATTCAGAGTCCTCGTACATTATCCATTCTATAGATGCTTTCAGATGTAGTAGAGTCTGTCTGCAAGAGATTCTTAATGATTTTGTTTTCAGCATAGGGTATCCATAAATCTGAAAACCTATTTTATGATGCAAATTTGGACAGCCAGAAGGAAGGAAATATTTGTTTATTTATGCTTGTATCTTGCCAACAGAGGAGGTGATACTGTTATGAAAAGTAACATTTAATGAAGAATGCATTGGTGGAGCTACTGTGCTGTGGGAGAAATGAAAAGAAATATAACACGTGCAGAGAGTGCAAAGAGAAATAAGGACATACTGGTGGAAATATAGCAAAGAACATGCAAATAAGGAATCAGCAGAATGAAAGTAAATAAATTAAACAATTGATAAATGAATGCAGAAGCTAGGAAGAGTTTAGTGAAGGTACTGAATGCTAAGCATCACTTGATGTTTTTATATTTGTTTTTTTCTGCAGGCTATTTTTCTCTTTTCAGGGAATGCTTCTCAAATTCTCTGTATAGATTTGTCTTTCAGTATTTACATTTTTTACTGTGAACTTTCCATCCACAATACTTAGTCAGTTCTCTATATTAATGTCAATTTCTTCACCAAACCACCTCAATCTGCAAACATTTTTTATCATATGTCTTGGTAGGAGTGTCATTGTTGGTAGATTATATGATATATACCACAGTGCGCATTTAGGTTTTTTTGTACAGCAAGCACAGCTTGCACATTTGGTTTGTTGTATCTCAGTCTTGCCAGCTTTTAATTTTACTAGTCCATGTTGCCCTCTGTGAGTGGGTGAACTATGTAGAACATCATTTTTTCTATTTTTCAGAGCAATTTTTGGAAATAATTTTACGTTTATTTTTTGTAACTGGTTCCTATCAGACCAGATTTTCATTGGAAAGGAACATTCCAGATTTTGGGCATTCGCTACCTGGGTATCTATCTGTCTCCCAAAGGCAATGTGTCAAGAGGTGTCCAAAATAACAGCAGCTGCAATTTGAGAATGAATTAGCTCCATTTCTACTCCAGCGTATTATGATGGAAGGCAACTTTATATTCTGTTTGTGACATAGTTATTGCACATGAGACCACAGATTATATTTGACATCACACACATTTGGACATAATTTCTCTGAGGTTTCGGATTAAGTTAACCTTTGTGGCACCATCTCAAAATATATAGCAAAATGTTTGGGCTAAGGCTGATGATGGAATACTCTGAGGGCTATCCAAAATTTGAAGGACTGAATGGCCTCCTACAGTGCCCCCCATAATGTTTGGGATAAAGACACATCATTTATGTATTTGCCTCTGTACCGCACAATTTGAGATTTGTAATAGGAAGAAAATTACATGTGGTTAAAGTGCACAGTGTCTAGCAATGGAACAACATTTTGAGATTTAAAAAATCAAGTCTGCAATTTATCCCATCAGATAAAGCATAACAAGAAGTTTAATTTGACACCTAATTTACTTTCATATCTTCAGTATTAAAAAAGTTATGGCCATTTGCATGCTCAGAAATTAGCATCTTGTTCCCCATTGCCTTTCCATTGACTTAACTCAAAAGCTGTGATCTAGGACAGTCAAAAGCCCATAATTTTCTTAAAAATTAAGAGAACTCAATGAAATTTTCAGTTATTATAGATTGAAGCATTCTGAAACAAATATGAAACAATCTTACTTGGATGCCCTGAAATTAAAGCATATAATTAGTTAGTTACCTAATTGTAGCTAATTACAAAATTCAATTACTAGATCTAAACATCAATCCATTTCTTCAGAAAAGATAAACATTTTTAAATTGCCTAAGTGTCCAAATAACATTCACACGATAATTCACAATACAACATGATTTTTAAATCTCATTTTCATTAATTTATAGGCCAAATGGAAGGAATTTAGTGTTTAATTCCTGTAAATTAATGGCCATTTAAATCAACTTGCGAGTGAGTTTTAGTGGAATGCGGTGGATTAGAACGTTGTGGTTTGCCCGGTTCATGTTTTTTTTTACCCCATTTCGCAACATGAAAATGTGATTAAATGCTTCCTAAGAAGCGCGTTTTTATGTAAAAATAAACTGTATACTTTATTTTCTCACCTACGTAAAATCCTTCCCGTTGTCGGCGCTCACGGCTTTAGAAGATGATTTTTTAATTACTCTAGCTAATAAATAATCTAGCGTAATTTAAAAATACCTTCATAAATCAAATGTCGGAGCGATTTTTCTTCAGCAACGAAATCCCCTGACGTGGATCGATTTGCCCTGTCTGTAGAAAAACGGCACTTTAAACACGCCCCCCTCTGAAAGGCGCCAAAGTCATGCACACGGGGAATGGCAGAACTGCAGCACTGCTCAAGGTAAGTTTTGTAACATACCTACAGTGTCAGACTTTATCAAAGGCCATTTGATACATTTTGGTTTCACCATGTAGAAATTACAGCTGTGTTTATACATAGTGCCCCCATTTCAGGGCACCATCATGTTGGGACACAGCAAGGTCATGTAAATGAGAGTAGTCAAACTCCGGGTGAACGTACAAACTCCGTACAGACAGTACTCGTAGTCGGGATCGAACCCCGGTCTCCAGCACTGCAAGCACTGTAAGGCAGCAACTCTAACGCTGAGGTACCATGCTGCCCGTTTAAGCAACCATTTTGCTATGCAATACTGGTCAAGTTGATTGTCAATGGTTCAAGACAGAGATGGACACATTGTGGGGAACGCGTTACGAGACATGTTTCTTGGGATTGTGATATTCTCAGTTATGCTCCTTTTGCTTCTGCTCCCTACTGGCAAGGTTATGCTTTGGAATTGCAAGGAGTTGGGAGAGCAGCTGGGTGGATGGTCCCTTGTTCTGAAATGTAAACGTGTACAAAGAATGCACTAAACGAAGAGAGAATCATCTCCTCCCAGGGACCAGTGAACCTCATTTGTGTGCTGATTTCTACAGTTGTGTCACTGAATACCTACTTAATGTTCAGGGATCACTCTAAGGTGAATTCCATCCTGTATTTCAAGATTTTCATCCAGAATTTTGTTTAAAATTTTAGATTCATATTTTACAAACCAAATTATAGGCATATTGCATGTTATGAACCTTTCATGGGTCCCTGGAGGAATTTATTATTACATCCAAGACCATGTCTTGTCAGAGAGTGCTCAGCATTACAGTGTTGTTATGAAAGAATCAAATACATTTCTGTCTGTACTATTACATTATAGAATTTTAAAATCAAAATGCCCATATGGTATTCAGCTTTTTTATGTTTATTCATTATTATGTAATAAATTCTGACAGTTGGTAGGTATAAATGAATGGGGCGTACTGAAATAATTATGAATTGTATTACCTTGGTCGTTACAAATTCCAGCAGGATAACACCAGTTTACACCATTAGTACAAGGTAACGTTTCAAGAGAGCTTGGACTGTTTTAAGTCTTGTAATTAACTATTTACCAGTACAACTACAGAGGTAGGCTTCATTACATCAACTAAACTAACTCTAAGATTTATGGGCCTGAGTTAACTGCATTAACCTGCTAATATTGAAGTGAAGTCTCCAGCGATTTGATTAATTTTATGAAGATGCTCCAAGCACATTGTCAAGCTTTTAGTTTTGCAGTGTGATGTTGTAGACAAATTACCTCCCTTCAAATTTCCCCCTCAATCCTGCAGACTGTAACTGATGTTGAGGTAAAGATCCAAATGGTCTAATATTGGCCATTTGATATCAGGGCAGAAAGAAGAATGCAGAATGCCTAAACATGCAAAGATCCTCTTTAACACGTTCCTCACCTAACTGCCAGCCAAATAGTCAATTTGACTAGGGGGCAAGAAGGACCACTGGTGAGTGCAGGCCGTGGTCATGATCTCTTGGCAATAGACCATGTGACTCAGGGCCCTGCAGAGGTCTGCTTCTGGGAGGCAACTGTATAAATGCTTCCTTCAGTGAGAAGCCCGCATTCTCCATTTGCTTTCATTTTAGTGCTCATTGATTCCTAGGAAACCTTCAGAAACAAATAATTTAAATTGGAGCCCCTATGGCATTATGAATATCTGATTTAGTTATGTTAGTTAAGTGGCTTGGTTGTTCATAGTAGGATACTCAGAAGGCTTGATAGCTCCCGCCATTAGGCGAACAATGGCTGGTCATGCAACATTTATAGATTCTTAAGTTCTAGGAGCAGAATTAGGCCGATATTCCCATCAAGTCACACAAAGGGTGGTGGGTGTATGAAACAAGCTGCCAGAGGAGGTAGTTGAGGCTGGGAGTGTCCCAACATTTAAGAAACAGTTAGACAGGTACATGGATAGGACAGGTTTGGAGTGATATGGACCAAACGCAGGCAGGTGGGACTAGTGTAGCTGGGACATGTTGGCCGGTGTGGGCAAGTTGGGCTGAAGGGCCTGTTTCCACACTGTATCACTCTATGACTATGTCAACTCTGCCATTCAATCATGGCTGATCTATCTGTCCCTCTCAACCCAATTCTCCTGCCTTCTCCCCATAACGTCTTACACCCTTCTCCAATGACTTCTCAGTTTTAACTTTCAACCCCATCCTACTTTGCCTGGTTAGCATTGATTTGTAGACTCATATTCCGTTTGTTCGCCAGCTCTTCCATTCAATTTACTCATTTTTACTCAGGAAAAAATTGAGGTAAAAAGTGACGTTGCTAAAAGTTACTATTTGAGACGGAAGGAAAATAGAAAGATGTCCTTTCAGATATTTAAGTTAAATTGAAGCTTATTTTTTGAATCATTATGTTTCTCCACTCCCCCTTGAGAACAATAGATTAAATGTAATAATTTTAACAAACATGGGAAACCCATATGACCTTGTTATTATGCATCATAAAAATCCATGTTGCTGGCATATGGTAAATGTGGAAATGGCCTTGACAAGTAGGTTTACTGAAAATTCATTGGCCGTGTTGCAGAATGAGGTGTTCAAAGACTTTGTGGAAAGATTTAACAGATTATCATAGCTATTACTGTTCTGTGTCTCATGATAAAACTGTCATTCATGCACTTACAGGGTGTGTGATGATGTCTCTGGTGAAAGCAAATACAGGAAATTATAGCTAGTATTCCAAATTCCCATCTCAGTCATCTTGAACAACACTTCTGTACACCACAAGAACATCTGCTCCATATTCACATCGGCAGTTGTTTCATTGATTGTGTTGGATAAATTGTGAAGATGTGGAAGCTAAGCATAACCTCCATTCCAAAAAAAATCTCAATTAAGTAGAAAGGACACCTGTGAGTTTATAACGCTGCTAAAAAGGCAGCTGGACAATTTTATTGCTCAACATGTAAAGTTTAATTGTTTCTTCCTAGTCTTATATTTCATTGTGTTCATTAGTACACCATTTCAGAATTCTGTCCAGGCTTTTCATACTCATTTTTATATTTCCATTTCAAGTACACATTATTTTGTTAATATAAGTAGAACTTTCAGTAGATTAAATGCAATTGAGCTGTTGGTAAGTTTAAATTAAGTCACATTTGTATTTTGGGACCACCCATTCAATCCAGAGATGAAACTATCTTTCAAAAGTGTTAAACTGTATGGAGCGTATTGTTTCAGGGGCATTTGCAACCACCGAAGATAATCAGTGTTAGCATGAATGATGCGAATGGAACTTTGCTTGATCTATTTCTTTGGGACATGGAACAATCTTTCTTCAAGAGAATAATTTGGTCATTTAGAATCCTTGTCAGAGTGAAACATGTGGAGTCTGGAAGAAACGGGCATGATGGGTCCATTCGTTACCCTTTTTCCCTGCATTATATCCATATCAGTTGCCTTGCCTAAAAAGCCACACAAATGAAAACCCATCGCAGTTACAGACATGCAACACAGAAACAGACCCTTCAGCCCACCAGGTCCATTCCAACAATCAAACCAACAACAATAACCCTATATTAACCCCATATTTTATTTTACCCGCTCTCATCAACCCCTCCCAGATTCTACCACTCACTGACACTCCATGGGCAAGTCACTGACTAAATAACCTACTAACCCACACATCTTTGGGATGTGGGTGGAAACTCCCTTGCTTACAGGAGGAACACGTGAACACAAACAGAAGCCAGGGTGGGGATTGAACCCTGTATCTGAGGCAATGAGGCAGCAGCTTTGTTAGCTGTGCCACTATGGCATGCAGCTCTAAAGAGAGAGGGCATTGTTCTGACCCAGGATAGTAATCTGTACAGATTGAAAATACAATTGCTTGCAGGTGATATCTAGAAGTTAAAAGACCAAGGCCTATGGGTCGTTATTTTGCACCCCTCTCCACCCCCCTGCCCCCTAACCTCCCACATTCTTTTGTACTGAAACATAACTGGAACTAAAAGGTCTGAATATTTTCCTTGGGGAGACTTTATGCTTTCATGGTGTTCCTTTACAGGGTCGGGGAGAGGAATTTGGAACTTTGCCACCGCTGCAGTAACCTGACAGTCTAGATCACAGCTCACAAAAATTGCTGGCAAAAAACTACCACGTTGGTTGTCTGTAGGGAGCAAAATTTATAATTACTCCCAATGAGAGACAGAAACAGGAGAGGGCCAAAGAACTGACGAGAAAAGAAATGGAAGACAAGAAAAAATAAGAATGTGTAGCATACATTGGAATGGCTACCACATTCACTCTGTTGAACTTTCTGATTTGTTTTATTTTAATGGAAAATAATCCTATTTCATAACAAACTCATTATCAACAGCAGATAGACATATAATGTTGGAGTAACAGTGGGTCAGACAGCATCTCTGGAGAAAATAAATGGGTGATGTTTCGGGTCGGTACCCCTACTCATTATCAACAGTGATGTAGCATCTTTGAACACAGAACATAAATCATCGAACATAGTACAGCACAGGAACTTTCCCCTCTGCCCATGATGTCTAAATAAATGAATCCTTTCTGGCTGCATGTGAACCACATCCTTCCATTCCATGCAAATTCATGTGCCACTGCGAAAGTCTCTGAAAAGCCACTCGTGCAGCACCCACCACCACCCCTGACACCCAGCACTCTTGTAAAAAAGAAAATAGAATGATGAAATTCTTACCTGCAGCAGCCCAACGAAATATGTAAACATTGTACACTGTAAACAGTATAATAAATGAGAACAAAAAGTTCAGTGTGAAAATATACACACACGCATATGTAGACATAAAAAACAAACAAACAAAAATAGTGCAATAATAAAAATAATAGTCAAAATAGTTCAGAACTTATTTGAGGTTGTAGTGTTTAATAGCCTGATGGCCGTAGGGAAGAAGCTTCCCTGAACCTGGACATTAGTTTTCAGGCTCCTTTACCTTCTTCCCGATTGCAGAGTGTGTGGCCAGGGTGGTGTGGGTTTCTAATGATGCTGGCTGTCTTTTTGAGGCAGTGACTCCAGTAAATACCTTCGATGGTGGGGAGGTCAGAACCCGTGATAGACTGGAAAACTTTTTGCAGTCTTCTTTGCAGTATACTTGGGCATTCAAGTTGCTGAACCAAGCTGTGATGCAACCAGTCAATATGCTCTCTATTGTACACCTGTAGATGTTTAAGAGAATACTCTCTGGCATCCCGAATCGCCACAATCTTTTCGGGAAGTAGAGGCACTAATGTACTTTCTTTATAATTGCATCAATGTGCTGGGTCCAGGAAAGATCTTCAGAAATATTCATGCCCAAGAATTTGAAGCTTTTGACTCTCTCCACCATCATCCTGTTGACATAGATAGGTTTATGGTCCCTCATCCTTCCTCTTCCAAAGTCCACAATCAGTTCCTTGGTCTTACTGACATTGAGAGCCAAGTTGTTGTGCTGGCACCATTTGGTCAGTCGATCGATCTCAGTTCTGTACTCTGACTTATCACCATCTGTAATTGGTCCAACAACGGTGGTGTCATCAGCAAACATGAGGATGGAGTTTGCATTATGTCCGGGTACATAGTCATGAGAGCTGCAGTCTATAAACAACTGTCTGACGTATGTGTTTTTTATTATCCAAGTGGTCCAGTGCGACAATTAGACCAGGTGAAAATTCTATGGCTCTTATTGAACTGAATATTCTTGCCAGAGGATGTTTCAAGTGTTTCCTGACATGAGGTCAGCAATGTCCTGTGCCAAGTCTTTAATTAATGAAATGGTACTGAAATGTATGTTGGAGAAGAGCATTGTGGTTAGGAATTTGTCTGATTTTCCACTACAACCTCAGTGAATGAAAATAAATAGAACACAAGAAAGAGAAGCATTTGGCAGCGTCCACAATTCAGTAAGGTCATACCTGATCATACCTGCCACATATTTGTATTATTCCTTAATATTATTTGTTTCCTCAATGAGTACTATAAATTTCCACTGAAGCTGTGAAAGGACATTTGTTTTTCCATGAACATACAAATGAACATTAGCAAATAGTGGGTAGACAAAAATGCTGGAGAAACTCGTCCAGTGAGACAGCATCTATGGCGCGAAGGAAATAGGCAACGTTTCGGGTCGAGACCCTTCTGACTGATGTGCGGGGGGGGGGGGGGGCTGGGAGTGGGGCAGGAAGAAGAAAGGAAGAGGTGGAGACAGTGGGCTGAGGGAGTGCTGGGAAGGGGAGGAAAGAGCAGGGACTACCTGAAATTGGAGAAGTCAATGTTCATACTGCTGGGGTATAAACTGCTCAAGCGAAATATGAGGTGCAGCTCCTCCAATTTACGGTGGGCCTCACTCTGGCCATAGAGGATGCCCAGGACAGAAAGGTCGGATTTGGAATGTGAGGGGGAGTTGAAGTGTAGAGCCACAGGGAGATCAGGTTGGTTATTGCAAACTGAGTGATGGTGTTGGGCGAAACGATCGCCAAGTCTACGCTTGGTCTCACCGATGTAGATCAGCTGACACCTAGAGCAGCGGATGCAATAGATGAGGTTGGAGGAGGTGCAGGTGAACCTCTGATTAGTAAATAGTGGTACAATTGTACAACATGACTTAAGTTGGAAGAATGTTAAACTGAAGTGTAAAGTACAAAGACCAGGACATTGAATTGAGTAAAGCCAGGTAGACCAAGGTAAGATGCCTCCTGCCATATCATTTTCCCTTGTGGCTTGCTAATGATGAGACAATATCAGACATGCTTTCAACATGGCCTGTCCAATGGAACTAATTGAGTGTAATTAGGGCCTCAGAGAGGACACGGACCTTGGTTTGTGTTCCCCCACTTAATTTGGAGGAGTCTGTGAGATAACCTGAGTGGCATGAGGTGCTTGCGATAGGCAGCCCAGGTCTCAAATCATAAAGGGTGGCAGGAATCATAGCCGCCTGATCAATGATCAGTGTTGGACTGCATTTGAGGTCTTAATCTTTAAGTAACCTTTTCCTCAGATGCTTAAAAGTAATATTGGTGCATTGAAAGTGACGATGAATTTCATCACCGATATCTGCCTATGATAAAAGCCTTGTATTTGCTTTTGTATTGCATCTTTCACAATCTTAGGATTTCAGAGTGCTGTACAAACAAAGCAGTATAGTTGCTGTTGTTGGAAGGGCAGCAATATTTCAGAAGTAGTATTGGGGTTGACCATCTAACAAGCTGCAATTTGCTGGGTTCTGAATCGAACCGTCAGCATTTCTCAGCATGTCTGCTATTTGGTTTCAGCACCTTTGCAAAACATTAAAGCTCCAAATTCATTGAATGAGTACTGCCATTGAACCTTCTGGGATTTCACAGTGGAACAGGAGCTTACAGTAATTTCCCGGCACTTAATTATGTTTGTTGCAGAATTTGGTGACTTAATTTGCTTAAATGAAAATTGCGAGGAATGCGAAAATGAGGATAGCATTTTAATCGCTATCATTTTTTAATTTAATATCATTAATATTAAGTGTTACAATTGATTTTATCTTTCAAGTATATTTAAACAATTCTTTAAACAATATTTAGTGATTTTTAAATATTCCTGAGTCATGTATATTCGAACATGAAAAATGTTGACAAATTGGTTGCAGGACAAAACTGGTGCTGGACTCGGCTGGCAGTCAAACATTCGGAGGAAACTCATGGGTTGTGCTTGCTCTGGCCCACCTCTTTATGCCTGTTATATCTTATGTCATGTTCTGGATCTCTCCACCTGATTCCACATCTGTGAACCAGCAGAACGCCTTAAGACGGAGATCAGGAGGACCAAAAAGGGACATGAGATAACGGGCGGCACGGTGGCACAGGGGTAGAGTTGCCGCCTTACAGCACCAGAGATTCAGGTTCGATCCTGACTACAGGTGCTGCCTGTTTGGAATTTGTACATTCTCCCCGTGACCGCTTGGGTTTTCTCCAAGATCTTTGGTTTGCTTCTACGCTTCCAAGACATACAGGTTTGTAGGTGAATTGGCTGGGTGTAAATGTAATCTGTCCCTAATGTGTGTATGATAATGTTAATATGCGGGAATCGCTGATCGGTGGAGACTCGGTGGGTCGAGTGTGTATCTCTAAATACATTTAAAAAAAAAAAACAAAAAGATAGCTTTGACAGATCAGGTAAAGGTAAACACAAAGAAATACTACAAAGGGGATATTCAGGGCTAAAAAGTAACATAGGAGAGAATATGAGTCCTTTAAAGAGCAGACATCTGTGTGTGGAGCCACAGGTTAATATTTTTCACCTGTATTTACCATGGTACCATCAATTTGTTTATTGGCCAAATATTCACATACAAGGAATTAGCCTTGGTGCTCCACCCGCAAGTGACAACATGACATATAGTGACAGTTAGGAATGACACATAAAACATTAAACATTAATAATAAAACATTATTGATTAAACATGTGAATTAAATAAAATACCAGAGCGAAAGGAGGGTACAGATTTTTGGTTATTGAGTAGAGCTACTAATCATGAAAAAAAGCTGTTTTTATGTCTGGCTGTAGCAGCTTTGACAGTCCGGAGTTGCCTTCCAGGAGGAGGTGATTCAAAGAGTTTGTGGCCAGGGTGAGAGGGGTCAGAGATGATCTTACCCACTCGTTTCCTGGCCCTAGCAGTGTACAGTTCATCAATGGAGGGAAGGTTGCAGCCAATAACCTTCTCAGCTGATCGGATCATTTGCTGCAGCCTTCAGATGTCGTGCTTGGTGGCTGAGCGGAACCAGACCATGATGGAGAAGGTAAGGCCAGACTCTATGATGGCCGTATAGAATTGGACCATCATTGCCTGTGGCAGATTGTGCTTCCTCAGCTGCCGTAGGAAGTACATCCTCGGTTGTGCCTTTTTGACTGTGGTTCGATGGTGGCCCCCCATTTAAGGTCCTTAGAGATGATGGTTCCCAGGAACTTAAAAGACTCCACAGATGTGACTGGTGTTGTTGATGGTGAGTGGGGTGAGGGGGGGGGGGAGCTCTCCTAAAGTCTGCAATCAATTCCACTGTCTTAAGAGCATTGAGCTCTAGCTTGTTGCTATGGCACGAGGACGCCAGCTGTGCCACTTCCTGTCTGTAGACAGATTCCCCCACATCCTGGATCAGTCCAATCAGGGTTGTGTCGTCCGCAAACTTGAGAAGCTTGACAGGGGAGTCAGTGGAGGTGCAGTCATTGGTGTGGAGGAGAGGGGAGATGCTCCTATGCTGAGGGTTTGTGGGTCCGAGATGTGCTTTCCCAGCCTCACATGCTGCTTCCTGTCTGTCAGGAAGCTGGTGATCAACCAACAGAGGGGTTCAGGCACAGTCTACTCGGAAAGTTTGGAGTGTAGTAGCTCTGGTACAATGGTGTTGAATGCAGAACTAAAATCAACAAACAAAATCCTTGCATAGGTTCCCTGGCGGTCTAGGTGCTGGAGGATGAAGTGCAGGCGCAGGTTGACTGTGTCATCCACAGATCTATTGGCCCGATATGCAAACTGCAGAGGGTCCAGCAGGGGGTTAGTGATATATTTCAGCTTGGCCAGCACAAGCCTTTTAAGGGCCTTCATGATTACAGAGGTCAGTGCGACAGGCCTGTAGTCATAACCAGTATTCCTTGCCTTTTTGGGTACAGGGGCAATAGTGGAGACTAGTAAGATTGAACGAGAACTTACCAGTTCGAAGGTTGATCTTTATTTCATGAGGAGTCGAAGTGAGGGATTTCGTGAAGAGCCCGCCGGCGCGCATGCTCGACATACTTCAAAGTAGCGGCGTGGAATCACAGAACCAACAATAGAAATGACTTTGCATAGTATGATTGAATTGACTAAGATTACCAGATGAAGGTGATTGAGGGTTGGGCGAGGAGGGCACGAAATCCCTCACTTCGACTCCTCATGAAATAAAGATCAACCTTCGAACTGGTAAGTTCTCGTTCAATCTTACTATTTCATTTCGGAGTCACGTGAGTGACTTCGTGAAGACTTCAAAGCTTCTGTGATTACACGCCCTGGACCACGTCCATGCTGACACACCACTACCAGGGATGGATGGGAGGAACAAACTGGCTCAATAGCTCATACTGCAAAACAAAAGCATATTTATTAATAACAAATCAAAAACCCCTCATGCGGGGACATCTCCACGTTCTTGACCTGCATTCAGCACGGCTTCTGCGAACTGTAGAGGAGCAGCAACAGGCTTGTTATAAAAACGCTGGAACACAGCTTCATTCGCCCATCCTGCTGTGGCGAGAATTTGGTCCATGGGCACCTCCATGACCCTCGCCGCTGACGTCGATGCAGCCCTGGTGGAATGAGACTTGAACACATTAGTGTCGATACCTGACTTACCCAAGACGACTCGAAGCCACCTGGATATCGTCTGGACTGTCACTCGATGATGAGGTCTCTTATGAGTGACAAGCAGGTATCTCTCCATTCCTCTGATGCGTGCCGTCACCTTGACATAGTGGCGGATATGTGAGGCTAAACATAGCCTAGCATCTGCGGGGTATGCCGGGAACTTCAGCTGCAGCCCTGTGCACCCAGGTCTATGCTGCTTTAGTAGCTCGTCAACGAAAAAGACTACTTCTGTAGGGGTAGATGTCATTCTGTCGACACGCAGTTTGTGTAGTGTCTGTACCCTCTGAGCTGAAGTCAGCGCTAGTAACATCACCAGCTTCATGGTGAGTTGGTCCAGTTGGAGCCCTTCCATGGGAGACCACGTCCTGAGCAGGGTTAATACGTCCCTGACATCCCAGGTGATATTATAGCGTGGTGCAGGCGGATTCATATTGAATATACCCCGCATGAGTCTGGACACAAGCCTGTTGGATCCTACCCCAATCTTGAGGTAGAATGATAGCGCACTTCTGGCGCTGTTGATGGCACTGTAACTTAAGTGTTCATCATGGTGCAACCCCGCGAGGAATTCCAGGACGTCGGTTATTGTCACGTCATCGTACGTGATGCGAGAGCGGCTGCAGTAGGCTTCCCACTTCTTAATATGCGAGCGGTATCTTCGCCTTGTGGACTCTCGACACGACGCCCCGATGGTATCCATGGTCCGAGCCGAGAGGCCGTATTGGACTAACGGCCTGTTCAGAACCTGCAAGCCAACAAATTTAAATAGCCATGGCAGGGATGTGGCTCCCCTGACACAGGGTGAGTAACCAATTGTGGGCAACCCTTCAAAAGGACCCAAGGTTCGTTGAGCATGTCAAAGACCACCGGATACCAAGGCTGTGTGGGCCAGTCGGGTATAATAAGGATGCCCTTGGCAGCATCTGCCTGAATCTTTCGCAATACCCGACTGATGAGGCAAAACGGAGGGAAGGCATAGAAAACCCAATTCCCCCAGTCCAGCGAGAATGCATCTAGCGCTATTGCCCCAGGATCTGGTTCCCATGAAACGTAGGCTGGTACCTGATGGTTCAACCGTGACGCAAAAAGGTCAATGTCCGGTTTACCAAATTTGGCTGTGACTTTAGCAAAAATCTCAGGATGCAACATCCATTCAATGTTGTCATTAAATTTGCGTGACCTGGTGTCCGCCACAGTATTAAGCTCACCTGGCAAATAGGTAGCTGAAATCCAAATGTCTCTTTGAATACACCAGAGCCAAATTGAGTTAGCCAATTTGTCACACGAAACTGACCTGGTACCACCCATATGGTTTAAATATGCCACAGCTGTGGTGTTGTCTATTTGGAGACGGACGTGTGCTCCAACAAGCTTGGAACAATATGCACGAAGTCCGTGGAATGCTGCCAGCAACTCCAAATAGTTAATCCCTTGAGTCAACAACATCGATGCCTCAAGGGTGTCCCATCTACCCCCACAACTAGAGCAATTATCAGTAGCTCCCCAGCCATTGGAGCTTGCATCAGTCTGTAAATATACCACCGGATTAGCCTCCCTGACAGGCTTAAATGAGTTGCTAATGTGACACACCCACCATTGCAACTCAGTTATCGCTTCGGACGGCAGCTGCATTGATCGATCGTAATGACCAGCGTTCCATTTTAACGCAGTAATTTTAGCTCTTTGCAAATTCTGATAATGCAAAGGTCCATATCGTGCTGCCGGAAACAAAGCCACTAACTTGCCAATTACTGTGGCTGTATGCCGAATCGATGGTATATTGGTGCCAATTAAATCTCTGCACACCTTAGTGACTTCCTCAATTTTGTTAATTGGTATAGTTATCCTCATGCTCATTGAGTTCACCGTGAACCCTAGGTAATTAATTACCTGGGCAGGGCAGAACTTTGATTTCTCTGGATGGACAATGAATCCTAATTGTTGAAATATATTGACAGCAGCTGCAACACCCTGTTCAGCCAATTGCAGGGTGTGGCCCACAATAAAGACATCATCTAAATAGGCCATAACTATATGATGTCGTTGTCTCAAATAAGCCATGATTGGCTTCACCAATTTAGTGAACAATCTAGGGGCTGTAGTAAGCCCATTAGGCAAAGCCTTATACTGCCAAAGTTGCCCCATCCAGATAAATTTCAAAACCCTTCTATCATCTTTCTGGATGGATACTGAATAATATGCATCCCTCAAATCAATGCATGCCATAAAGCAGCCATGAGAAATCAATGATTTGGCTGTTTCAAACGTATCCATTTTAAAATGAGTATATGTTACAAACGTATTCAAACGGGTTAGATCAATAATGACACGACAGCCTCCATCCTTCTTAGGTCTAGTAAATATGTTCGAAACAAATTCAATTGGCTCATGCACTGTTTTCTCAATCACACCCTTCTGTTCCAAACTTAAAATTTCCTTGTAACCTGCTGCCTGTTCTGCAGCAGACAATTTGAACGTACGACCAGGCATGTGCTGGGATGGAGGAATGTCGCCATTAATAAACTCAATTTTATGCCCCTGAATATTCCGCAACACATACTCATCACCAGTAAAATTACCCCATGCATCCAAAAACAACCGTAAACGACCACCAACATGGGAAGTTAAACAGAGAGAAAAGAGAGAACCAGACCCCCTCACCTCCGTGGTTACCGGCGGTCCTTGACACGTGTGGGTGGCCGTGGAGGTGCTGGGTTGGCTTGAGGGCGCGGCGTCTTCGATTTCCAAAAAGGTCTCTGCCGACCCTGTCCTAAAAAAGACCCTTGGTGCTGGTTCTGGTGTTGTTGTCGTTGTGGAGCTAGAGGGTGAGTCCTCGTCGAGGCACTGGCCGACCCTCGTGAGCGAATGTATGGAGCTTTTGAGCCGGACGGTGTGGGGGCACTCTTAGAGCGCATGATCCCCACCGTTTTGGCTTGTTCGTCAAGCTCTTTGACTCTCTTCGAGAGGTCCTCACCAAAGAGCTGACGGGGCGGCGGCGGCGGCGGTGGTTTGCACAATCCTGCAAACTTCGGGTTGAGTGCTGGGCGGATGCTGTTTTTGCGAAACCCGTTGATTTCGTGCTGGGTCGCGCACAATAAGGCCAGAGCATCTTCCTGGTCCAAATTCAGCTCGTCCTCGTCCACCGACCGCGCAAAGGCGGTAATACCGGCCGTGAGGAGTTTCAGGATCCGCTGCAATTGTAGCTCTTGTTGACGGATAGCCGCACTGATGTTGCCCCATATTGGCGTATTGACCGCAGGCACGTTGAGGGAGTTGCAGTTTGATGGAGCCTTGTGACGGCTCATAGCCTGGATGAGGACTTCTTCCTGCAGCACCTGATTATTAAGAAAGTCCACTGTGGCTGCCAGCTTTGAATTGAGAGGAAGACCAGCCGTATGTGGGGCCGCGAATTTGGTCGCCACATCCAAAAGTTCCTCCGCTGGCACCTCCACCGGAGGTGGTACGGGATCCACCAGAACCTCCTCCTCGTGCTGCTCCAGGCTGATAGTAGATGTTGGTGAAGACGCCCTGTGCCTGTTGCTGCCCTGCTGTTGTTGACGTTGAAGCAGGAGCTCCAGCAGCCGCTCCATACGGTCAATACGCCCTTCACCCTGAACACTCAGGTGGTCGGAGTCCTCCGGCTCTGAAAAGAAAACCGGGCTCCTGTCATCGGCCCGCACCTCGTCGAGGCCCTGCCGGTGCCGGTAGTTGTCGCTAACAGCCGCCGAGGCGAAACTGCGCGATTCCTGCGCGGGCGTGTTCAATCGCCTCCGTTTAGCGAGAGCTGAAGCCGCTGCCACTAAGGGCACATGCGGCGAGGTGTCGGCACCAGCCGAAGCATGGCTGCCTGGGGCCCGCGCAGTCTTGCCGGCTGCCCACATCGTGGACGTTGCCGACGCATGGTGCCGCCCACCCATCCATGGGGGGCTCGGCGACCGCGACGAGACCCGACTCAACCGACCCGTCCCGGCGTCGAGAGTCGGGGTGTGCCGGCTGGACCTCACAGCCGCCCCGGGTCTCGCCCTGGAACCTGACCGCTCCTCCGCGACAGGCAATGCCTTAGCCCTAACAGGGTTAGGCTTCTGGGCTCCTCCCCTCCCCCTTCTCGGAGGGCTGAGTGGAACAGGCCGTGCAACGGCACGCGCCCTGCTCGAGGTCGCCAGCGAGCCCGCTGACAACCTGACTGCCATGGCAGGGTCCCCCTGCTCTGGCGGCACACCACACTCCTCCTCACCGAACTCCTCCGAGCTGTGGTGTGCTGGCGGATCTGGACCTGTAATCACAGGGCTTACCCACATCTCCGCCTGAGTCCCGGCCTGCGCTGCAGGTACTGCCGATGGTAAAGGCCCCGGAACTGTTGACCGGCGAACTCGTCCTGACGTCCTCCGGCCCTTCGAACTCCCATCCATGTCCTTGCTGCAAGACATAATCAGACAACAAGGACCACCAACTAAAGGTGGAATACTCACCTCCGTGGCCCCTTATGAAGGGCTGGCGAGGAGCGCGCTCCACCGCCAGCCGTCGCAGCAACGCGTTACGACGATATGTCGAGCATGCGCGCCGGCGGGCTCTTCACGAAGTCCCTCACGTGACTCCGAAATGAAATTTGAAGCAGGCAGGAACAGTGCATGTTTGCAGGGATTGGTTGAAAATGTCTGTGTAGACCAGTGCCAGTTGTTCGGCACAGAGCTTGAGAGTAGAGCGGGAAAGATTGTCCGGTCCTGGAGATTTCCGGCTTTTCTGTCTTCTGAACAGCCTCTCCACCTCCACAATTTCTATTGTTGGTGATGGAGAAGTGGCCAGATTGATGTTGGGCAGCATGGAGGTGGTGGGAGCTAAAGTACTTCCCAAGCATAGAAACTAAACTACTTGGGGAAGTTAATGTTGACCTCTTGAAGAGGTGCTGGATGTCTTGAAATGCATTGATAGACCGCGGGGATCAAACATATTGTGGGAAGGTATGGAAGACATTTTGGGCCCCAACAGAGATATTTGTGTCATCTATAGCCACAGATTAGATTTTGGAAGACTGGAAGGTGGCTATTGTTAGGCCTCTGTTTAAGTAAGGTTACAAGGAAAAGCCTGGGAACTACAGGCTGACATCAATGATGGGTAATTTATGGACGGGATCATGAGAGACAGGATCCACATGCATTTGGAAAGGCAAAGCCAATATGGCTTTGTGTGGTAATTGCGCCTCATTAATTTGGTTGTTTTTGAAAGAGGTGACCAAATAGATTGATGGGAGCAGTGCTGTAGATGTTATCTAGATCCATTTTCGGAAGGCTTGATAAGGTACCACAGAGCAGACTGGTTTGTCAGGTTAGATTAAATGGTATTCAAGTCAAGCTAACCAATTGGATGCAAAATTGGCT
Source organism: Raja brachyura (assembly GCA_963514005.1). The sequence goes on from OY740782.1 coordinate 75,364,161, forward strand.
TAAAGGTAGGAATCAGAAGGAGGTGGTAAATGGTTCCTTTTCAACTGGAGACCTGCAAGAAGCGGTGTACCACAGCGAAAGGCGCTGGATTTTTAATTATTTATTGTAGTATTTAGGACGTGAATGTAGCTGGCATGGCATGATTAGTAATATTGTGGATGATACTAAAATTAGTGGACTACTGAACATGAAGAGTATAAAATTGCAATGGGATCTTGCAATGGGCTGAAGAATAACATATGGAGTTTAATTCAGATAAATGCGAGGCGATGCATTTTATGTCAAACCAGGGCAGGACTTGCACAGTAAATGGTCAGGCTCCAGGGAGTTGTGTAGATCAGAGAGACCTAGGGATGCACATACATAGTTCCATGAAAGTGGAGGCACAGGTAAATAGGGTGGTGAAGAAGGCAGTGGGAAACTTGCTTTCATCAGTTAGTGTATTGCGTGCAGGAGTTGGGACGTCATGTCACTCCTGTACAAGACATTGGAATGATTTCGGAGGACTGTGTACAGCTCCAGTCTCACTATTATAGGAAAAAAATAATTAAACTGGAAAGGAGGTAAAAATATTTTTCTCGGATATTACCTAACCTGGAAGGTTTGAGTTACAATGATAAGCTGGATAGGCAGGGTCTTTTTATGGAGCATAGGCTGCAGAGGGGAAACCTTATGGAGGTTTATAAATTCACTGGACCAAATGCAGACCTGTTGGGTCTGCTCCCCCAACCCAATATTCCACCACCCGGAGAGGGAGAGGGAGGGGAGGAGAGTGGAGAGGGAAGGTGGAGGGAGAGGGGGTATAGAAGGAGAGGGAGGGGGGTAGTGGGGGAGGGAGGGGGGTAGAGTGGGGGGGAGGGAGGGTAGAGAGGGGGAGGGAGAGGGAGGGGGTAGAGAGGGAGGGGGCAGAGAGTGAGGGGGTATAGAGGATAGGAGTGAGGATAGAGAGGGAGAGGGTAGAGAGGGAGGGGGAGGTGGTAGAGAGGGAGGGTAGAGGGGGAGGGGTTAGAGACAGAGAGGGGCAGAGAGGGAGCTGAGGTCTCGATGCCTCCTTGATGGCAGCACAAAACCCCAGCCTGGGCATCGCGGGTAGAAGGTCGGGTCGGAAAAAACTGAACATTAATTTAAATGCGGCTCTCCCACTGATGTCACTGGAAGCTGGTGGGCGCCCACCCACCCCCCTTTGTGATGTCACTGGAAATGGGTTAAAGGAGGTTTGCCATTTTAAAAACGTAGTTTTGTGTATTTTTAAAATGCTATAAGTTGTGAAATATAGCATGAAATATGAAGTGAACCAGTTCATTTTGTCGATGAGATTAATGTGATTAATAATCTGTGAACATTTCTGCGGTAGCACGTAGCGTTTTGACAAAGGTAGAAAGACACACACACATACATACAAGATGAGACTTTTATAGGTATATAGAGATGAGAGCATAGATAGTCTTTTTCCCAGGGTAAGGAAATCTAAAACTAGATTGAAGTTGAGGGAGCGAGTGCGGGGATTAGCTGCAGAAAGGTCCGTTTTTCACTGTTTTCAGTGCGGGAAATTTAAAGGTCAGTCAGGGCCAACCTGCAACACTTCACTTCAAGGTCGGCAGAGGGGCAGCAGTTGAAGGAGCAAGTGCGAGGATTGGCTGCAGAATCTAAATTAGTAAATTGGTAAATTAGTTCATTAGTAACTTAGTTAATTGATTGGCAAATAAACGCAGGGCTCGATCTAGGGGAGCGGCCTTGGAGAGGTGAAGTGAGAGACTTTGACGAGGAAGCTGAGCTGGTTGTTTACATTAATTTAGATATTTAAAATTATTGGCGTGAGGGCAGGAACATTACTGCAGTACGTTTGCTGCAGGATGTGGGAAGTCAGGGGGACTTGTGTCACTGACCACAACACCTGTGGGAACTTTGTCCAGATGCAGCTGCTCCAGGGCCGACTTAGAGAACTGGAGCAGCAGCTGGATGACCTGTGGTCCATCCGGGAAGACGAAAGCTTCCTGGACAGGACCTACAGTCAGGTCTTTTTCTTTTGTGTGGCGTGCACAGCCTAAAGTTGTAGGACAACTTGTTTTATTTGATCTTCCGTTTGTGCATGTCGAGTTGATTGCATTAGTCGAAACAGGGCGGACCACGTGAAGGTTGCAATCATTCATCCCACAGTCGGGTTGTCTCTCCAAGAGTACAAGCTTTGCGATGGATAGAGATGGAAAGAAAGGGGATGAAACAAGTGCAAGAGACCACGGTGGAAGTATCTCTTAAAATCAGGTCTGTGACTCGATACCTGCCGCTGAGGCGAGACTGACGTGAGGCAGAGCCATAGGGGGGGTGACCATTGTCAGAGGTGCGGACAGGAGATTCATTGGCGACAGGTGAGACTTGAGGAAGGTGCGTTGCCTCCCTGATGTCTCAGACCAACTTAAGAACATCCTTGAGAGGGAAGGTGAACAGCCGGAAATAGTTGTGCATGTAGGCACAAACGATGTGGGTAAGAAAAGGAAGGAGGTTCTGCAATGTGAGTGTAGAGAACTAGGTAAGGGGCTGAAAAGCAGGACTTCAGGCTGTTTAACTCCAGTACCTCATGCTAGTGCGGGTAGGAACAGGAAGATAGGGGATCTGAATGTGTGGCTGAGGAGATGGTACAGGGGTTTAGATTTCTAGATCACTGGGATCTCTTCTGTGGCAGGGGTGACCTGTACAAAAGTGATAGGTTGTACCTTAATTGGAGGGGGGCCGACATTCTGGCAGGCAGGTTTGTTAGTGCTTCATGTGTGGGTTTAAACTAAACAGTGGGAGGGTGTGCCCACCCCAGCCCCCCCCCTCTCCCGCAACCACACGTTGGGGGAACAGACCCAATGGGTCTGCTCTTGGTCTAGTTATACTTGAAAGGTTGATTGTGGAGATGCAAATGCAAAGATTTAAAGACTGCATGGATGAACTCCAAAAATTGTTCATCCCTGTCTGGCGAAAAAATAAAAGGGGGAAGGCACCTCAACCATGGCTAACGAGGGAAATCAAGGATAGTGTTAAATCCAAGGAAAAGGCATATAAATTGGCCAGAGGAAGCAGCATACCGGAGGACTGGGGAGAAATTTAGAACTCGAGAGAGGAGGAAAAAGGGGTTAATTAAGAAGGGGAAAAAAAGAGCATGAAAGCTTGCGGGTAATATTAAAACTGACTCTAGAAGCTTCTTTAGAAATGTCAAAAGGACAAGATTAGTGAAGATAAATTTAGGTCCCTTACAATCAGAGACTGGTGAATTTATAATAGGAAACAAGGAAATGGCAGAACAGTTAAAGGAGTAATTTGTGTCTTCTGTAGTGAAGACAGAACAATCTCCCAGAAATACTAGGGGACCGAGGATCTGGTGGGAGGGAGGAACTGAAGGGAATCCACATTAGGTAAACTGTTGGGACTGAAGGCAGATAAATCCCCAGGGCCTGATGGTCTGCATCCCAGAGTACTCAAGGAGGTGGCCCTAGAAATAGTGGATGCATTGGTGATCATTTTCCAATGTTCTCTCGACTCTGGAATAGTTACTGATTTTTGATGATCAGCCATGATCATATTGAATGGCAGAGTTGTCTTGAAGGGCTGAATGGCATACTCCTACATTTATTTTTCAATGTTTCTATGTTTCTAGAGGGCATAGATTTAAGGTGAAAGTTTGAAAAATAACCCTAGAGGGGACTTTTTCACACAGAGGGCCGTGGATACCTGGAATAAGCTGCCAGAGGAAGTTGTAGAGACAGGAAAAATTGTGACATTTAAAAAATATTTGGACAGATACAAGGATAGGAAAGGTCTGGTGGGATATGGGCCTGGTGCAGGTAAATGAAAGCAGTTCAGTATGGACGAGTTGGGCTGAAGGGCTGAAGAAGTGATTCTACGGCAAGGTCAAAGGAACACTGCACTAAGGACAGAGAGCTGTCCAGCTGTCTCCCCGCCAAGAAATCTGGGCATATGTTTGAAGAATGTTTAGTCAGGGATGAATGTTAACTCCGTCACCAGAAATCACGTACTATTCTTTTTCCAAAATATCTTGAGATTGTCTCTTGTCCAGGTAACTAAATAATTGAGCCATCATTTAAGATTTCATTAGAAAAATCTCTCCTAGTCTTGGTCTAGGTACATTTCATTGACGGGATGCTGAAAATGCAGGAAGGTTTAGGATATTATATAATGTGTTGAGGATTTAAAGCTTTATAATCCTGGATTTGTTTGGTTGACCAATCTAACTGTGTTCAAGGCTATGGAAGTAGGCATATTGAATTTAAATACTGATACTCCTGTAAATGCATCTCAGTTAAACATCAGAGTCTGCGTTTTCCTACAGGATGGCTAAGAAATTATTTGTTCACTGATCCACTAATGCTTTTTATCTGCTCCTCACGTTGCAGGCGCTGGCTGAATTGAATGGAAGGACTCAGCCCTTGGTGAATGGAATCAATGCAAATAGAACTAAGTGGGAGGAGCTTTATACAATGTACCGTCAGTCTCATGATGCCGCAGATGCTTCTCATTGCATACTGAAGATTGAAGTAATCAACTAGTGCAATTCAGACCCTAACATGTCTCTGGCCTGACCTTACACTACATTAGGCATTTTGACCCTCTGGCAGATGGAATGTTAATGACAATGATGCAAATGCTGAGAATCATCAATAATACTTTGGCTGCAGAATGAAACTTCAGCAACATTACCATAAATCCCATCTGCGTGGCTACTGAAGAAGAGGTGCAAAATCATTTTGCCCTCTGATCGGATCTTGGGTATTGAATGGAGATCAACACTGCAAATATTCAACAAGAAAATCAGCAATCACCAGTTATGGACCATTTCACATCTCTCCCATCATGCACTGCTATGTTTGCTACCTAGGAGCATCCAGTAATTACTGTGGTGATTAAAATCATAATCTGCCATCTGCTACACCAGCATTCTTTCAGTGCTTCAAAAGAAATCTGCTGCAGACTGAACAGCTTTATTAAAGCGGATTCTAGTTAAATCTGTTGGCAGCAGGGTACACTGTCAGACTGACAATGGCTTATTGATGTTCAAGGCAAGATGCTCTCTTGACAAGTAACTGCTCTCAGAACCCAGTATTCTGGGATAGATCCAAGGGACTCCATTTAAAATGAAATCGCAGAAATATCTTTGAACATCAACTGAGGCATCAGTTTCTCACCGGTTTTCTATGGCATTGATCGTGTGCTTGAAACAATCTTCTAATGAGATGGTTAATGCTGCATGTAAATCCTTATCTTTAGGGCAGAGTGGACATACTAAAGTGTCCACCTTTGGCTATCACAGTCTCACAGATCATATTAAGCTGTCACATGATCTGAAGCCAGTTCTTTCACTTGCAATCGTTGAGGCAGTGATATTTTCATCATCAAATAGCCATTCTTAAGTTCCTTGCAAATGATCAAAACATATATGAATTTATTAAGAATATGTTATAAGATATGTTATCTGTTATATGATGGTACACTGTATGATTAATGACCACACATGGTTTAAGGACCATGCTGTTTCCAGACAAAGATATAAGATATTTAAAGCAAACCTACTACTCCTCCAATGATTAGTTAGGGGAGGCAGTGCTCTGTTTTGGAGTGACCCTGTCACGAGAAGATTAAGTGTTCTGTTTGAATTAAGATAACCTCATTGGCCAACATTAGCAGAACTAAATTAATTGACCTCACAACCTATGGGAAAATGATAGAGAACATCATGCAACTGTTTATTTAAGATTTTAAAATTTAAAATTTAGTATTGTTTATACCTGAAATATTTACAGTAATAAATCCCCTGTAAAATCTCCCTTTAAATTGAACACGGGTTGTCATTTGCAGAAATAATTGGAATGTGGATTAAAAAATAACATCGATATCCATGGGAACTACCATAGCATGAAGTACTAATTATTGAAGAGAGAAAAATAAGTATACTTGTAACTGAATTGTAGTTTAGGTTTAACTTGACTTCTCTTGGTATATTTACTTTAAAATTATTGAACAATTTCAGAAATATTATAGATAAATATAGATAAATTGAGATGATGCATTGACAATCTCACGACATGTCAATGCTTTACAGCCAATAAGATAATGTTATAGTGCAGTCACTATTATTTAGTGTATATCGCTATAATTGATCACTAATTCAAAAGAGCACAAACTCTTCCTGCTTTTGCTCTGGGTATTAAAGGTGCAATCCTTCTTTTAGGAGAAATGACGAGCAGTGTCTATAAACATGAGATTTTAATATTGGTCCAAATCACATTCTCTCCCTGCAGCTTCCCTACTGGGAGTATGGAATACTAGAATGGGGATTAACCTTATAAAAACTTATTATGGAGATCTGCCAAAGTCACCTAAATTATGTTGGTACTGCTAAAAGTCACCATTGTTTGGGCTCAGTCAATCGTGCCCTCTTCCCAGAGATGGAAGGTGCAAAGTGCAAGTCTCACTCCAAGACTTGAGGGCATAATCTGAACAGCCACTTCATCACAGTATTGGAAGGAGTGTTGCTACAGTTGCAGATGATGCATCTCAACCAGAATACTAAACCTCAGCACTGACTTTTTGTTCAGATCAAAGTTAGAATTTCAGTGAAATTATTTACTGAGGACCAATGTCCCCAAAAGCACATTGCCTTGCCATTTCCTGTTTGTGACATTTAGATCTGCATGTGGTCACCTTTAACTCCATTAAAGCATTGAGTGGACTTAAAAATATAATTCATTCGTTAAGTTTATTTGATTCACTAACAGTATTGCATGGCACTGAAAGAAAACAAAACACTTTATGCTATTGGTATATCATTGGCTGCAATAATAAAGAAACAAACAAAGAATTAATGCAAAAATAGAACAAGATGAATAGCAAAACACACACACCTTATTACTTGCTAATTTTGGGGTGCATTAATTTCTGACAAATAGTTTGATCAGTCAGAACTGAAGTGTGTAGCATGAGCCAGGCATTCTCACAATCAATATACATTATTTGTATCTTGTGAGATAGCTACAAAGCAATTTTGAATTGCTTCTGTAGAATAACCAGGCGTAATGACTAAATTTTGGATTAAATACCTTGACTATTGTTTGGAACAAATAAAGTAACTGCTATGATTGATATAACTGACTCTCAAAATACACAGAGGAAAACATATATTAACAATTATGCACACACATTTTGAACACAGTTATTAAGCAGAAGAGATGAAGTACCATAAAATTAAAATATTATAGTATTGTAAACTGGAGCAGGACCACTTTTATGAGCATGTGTTTAAAAGGCTTACAAGTTTCTGACAAATTAAAATGGATTGCTTCAAAACTATTTCTTTAAAAGAAATCAGAATGAGACAATATGCTTCATTCCCATTTTATCCGAATAAGGAATGTTAAAAATCTTGGGCGATTGTATGTTAATGTGCATGTCTCAATCCTATCAACAATCTTAATGGAACATTTTATTTTCACTGTATTTGCATGGTAATTTAAAATATTGCTCATTCTGCACCCTTCAGCATGAAATTGGTTGCAAGTACATACAGTGCCCTCCATAATGTTTGGGACAAAAACCCATAATTCATTTATTTGCCTCTGTACTCCACAAATTGCGATTTGTAATAGAAAAAAAAATCACATGTGGTTAAAGAACACATTATCAGAATTTAATAAAGGCCATTTTTATACATTTTGGTTTCACCATGTAGAAATTACATCTGCGTTTATACATTGTCCCCCTATTTCAGGGCACCATAATGTTTGGAACACGGCAATGTCCTTTGCATGCAATGACTGCGTGAAGTCATGGACATCACCACTTTCTGCGTGACTTCTCTGGTGGTGCTCTGCCAGGCCTGTCTTGCAGCCATATTTAGCTTATGTTTGTTTTGGGGTCTAGTCCCCTTCAGTTTTCTCTTCAGCATATAAAAGGCATGCTCAATTGGGTTCAGATCAGGTGATTGACTTGACCACTCAAGATTTGACAATTTTTTAGCTTTGAAAAACTCCTTTGTTGCTTTAGCAGTATGTTTGGGATCATTGTCTTGCTGTAGAATGAACCGCCGGCCAATGAGTTTTGAGGCATTTGTTTGAACTTGAGCAGATAGGATGTGTATGTACACTTCAGAATTCATTATGCTACTATCATCAGCAGTCGTATCATCAATGAAGATAAGTGAGCCAGTACCTTCAGCAGCCATACATGCCCAGGCCATAATACCCCACCACCGTGTTTCACAGATGAGATGGTATGCTTTGGATCTTGGGCAGTTCCTTCTCTCCTCCATACTTTGCTCTAGCCAACACTCTGATATAAGTTAATCTCCGTCTCATCTGTCCACAAGACCTTTTTCCAGAACTGTGCTTGCTCTTTTAAATACTTCTTGACAACCTGTAACCTGGCCATCCTATTTTTGTAGCTAACTAGTGGTTTGCATCTTGCAGTGTAACCTCTGCATATCTGTTCATGAAACCTTCAGCTGACAGTGGGCATTGACAAATTCGCACCTGACTCCTGAAGAGTGTTTCTGATCTGTCTGTTTGGGGATTTTTCTTTATTACACAGAGAACTCTCCTGTCATCAGCTGTGGAGGTCTTCCTAGGCCTGCCAGCCCCTTTGCGATTAGTATGCTCACCAGTGTTCTCTTTCTTCTTAATGTTGTGCCAAACAGTTGATTTTGGTAATCCTAATGTTTGGCTGAAGTCTCTAACAGTTTTATTCTTGTTTCTCAGTCTCATAATTGCTTCTTTGGCTTTCATTGGCACATCTTTGGTCCTCAAGTTGATATACAGCAATAACATTTTCCAAAAGTGATGGAAAGACTTGGTGCTGAGAGCTCTCCTGCACCTGCATTAAGGAGGCAATTAAACACACCTGAGCAATTACAAACACCTGTGATGCCTTGTGTCCCAAACATTATGGTGCCCTGAAATGGGGAGACTATGTCTAAATACAGCTGTAATTTCTACATGGTGAAACCAAAATGTACAAAAAATGGCCTTTAATACAATCTGACAATGTGCACTTTAAACACGTAGATTTTTTTCTATTACATATCTCAAATTGGGGCGTACAGAGGCAAATAAATAAATGATGGGTCTTTGTGCCAAACATTATGGAGGGCACTGTATTAGACTATTTATTTAGAGATGTCTAATTTGGACATCAATTATAGATCCAGTTCCTTGTTTACATAGCTGTTAAATTGACATTTAATGAGGCTGCGATGAATTGTTTTCATACAGGAGGATTGTTTCACAGGGCTTTTGTTTCCTCTACATGTATGTTTACATTTATCTAATTCCCTATGGTTCAGTAGAATTAAAATATCTATGGTCTCAAAACAAAATGTATTATTTCACAACTGTGTCCAACCAAATCATGAGCGGCGCATTGGCGCAACGGTAGAGTTGCTGCCTTTCAGCGCCAGCGACCCGGGTTTAATCCTGACTATGGGTGGTGTCTGTCCGGAGTTTGTACATTCTCCCCATGACCACATGGGTTTTCTCCAATTTCCTTCCACATTCCAAAGAAGTGCTGGTTTGTAGGTTAGTTGGTTTCAGTAAATTGTTCTTAGTGTGTAGAGTTGTGCTAGTGTAAGGATATCAATGTAAGTTTGTCAGCGTGGACTTGGAGGGCCGAAGGGACTGTTTCAGTACTGTATTTCTAAACAGAAGGCAATGAATGTAGCAGTTTGGGTCAGGGATAGTATGGAAGAGGGGAGAAAATCTAATTTCATCTGATACCATATTGAATAATTTCCTAATCAAATTGAACATCTTGTGCATTGAAAGATAATGCAAATCATTATAATAACTTGTATTTGTGTTCAATAGATTTTAATTTCTAGATTCATAGAGATGGCACAGAAACAGGTCCTTCAGCTCAACTCGTCTGTGCTAAACAACTGCCTTTGTGAACTAGTCCACCTGCATTTGACTGATATCCCTCTGAACCCGTCCAATCTATGCCTCTGACCAAACATCTTTTAAAGTTGTAATTATACCCATCTCTACCAGTTCCTCTGCGAGCTGGATGAATATAAAATGCTCGCACTTTTGCCAAAGCCAGTTCTTTAGCCCTACATTCACACCTCTTTCCAGTCTACAGTCACAGCCTAGTCTCAGCCTATCCAACCTTTCCCCACAACTCAAGCCTACAGGACTTGAGATTCTGAAGGATCGCGATCTGAAACGCCCACCCATTCCTTCTCTCCAGAGATGCTGGCTGTCCCGCTGAGTTACTCCAGCTTTTTGTGTCCATCTTCACGTTCCTTCCTATATCTGGCTGACCAGAACTGCACATAGGATTCGAAATGTGGTCTTACCAACGATTTGTATATCTACTTCATGACGTCCCAACTTTGGTACTCAATATCTTTCCCATTCAAAGCAACTTGCCAAACGCCTTCTTCGCCACTGTCCACCTGACTCACCAATTTTAAGGAATTCCGAGATCTCTCTGCTCTGCAACGCTTGCGAGGGCTCTACCATTTACTGTGTAAGCCCTGGCCTGGTTTGACATGCCAAAGTGGAACACCTCAGTCTGCAAATCATCTCCAACAACTTACCCACCACTGATATTCGGCTCACCCACCTGTGTTTCCTTGATTTGTCCTTGCTGTCCTTCTTAAATAACAATACAACAGTTAATGAGAAGGGCAGCACTCTCCAGTCTTCTAGAACTTTACCGGTGGTGAAATATGATGTACATATCTCTGCAAGAGCCTCCACAATTTTATATTTAGCTTCCCACAAAGTCTGAGGATGTACTTGGTTAGGCCTTGGGGATTTATCCACCTTAATTCTCTTTAAAAATACCAATGTCTCCTCTTTGCCAATGCATATATAATATAAGCCATCGCAACTCCTACACCTCAATTCCTTAGGTTCCCAGATCTCAGTAAAAAAAGATGAGGTATTCATGTAATATCTCCCCATCTCTTGTGGTTCTACGCAAAGATGGCCATGCTGATTTTCTGTGGGACCTATTTCCCTTGTCACCCCTTTCCTTTTAATATATCTGTAGAATCCCTTAGGGCTTTCCTTTACTTGTCTGACAGCTTCATTTCATGTCCTCTTTTTTGCCCCCCTGATTGCTGTCTAGAGTGTACTCCTACACGTTTCACACATGGCTGGATTCACAATCCAGGTAACCTAAATATGTAATATATCTCCTTTTTCGGACCAGAGCCTCAACATCTCTCATAAACCAGGGTTCCCTAAACTTGCCAGCCTTGCTTTACTCCTGAACAGGAACATGCTGCACCTGTACTCTTGCTATCTCAGTTTTAAAAACCTCCCACTTGCCCGCTGTTCCTTTACCCACAAAATGATTCTCCCAATCGACCTCTGCAAGTTCCCATCTAATGCCCCCAAAATTAGCCTTACCCCAATTTACGACATAAGCTTGTGGGGCCAGTCCTATCCTCTTACACAACATCTTTCAAGCTAATAGTATTATGGTCACTGTTCCCAAACTGCCCCCACTGACTTCAGCCTATTGCCCTAACTTATACCTTAAGAGAGGGTCCAATGTTGCGCCCTCTCTAGTAGGGCATCTACATGTTAATTAAGGAAGCATTCTACGGCACCACAAATTCAAGACCATCCAAGCTTTTTGCACTAAAGTGAGCTCCAGCTAATATTGGAGAGATTGAAATACCTTACTACCAAATAGTTGAGGTGCCAGAAGACTGGAGGTTGGCAAATGTTGTGCCTCTTTTTAAGAAAGGTTGCAAGGAAAAGCCTGGGAATGATAGGCCTGTGAGCCTAACATCTGTCATCAGAAAGTTACTATAGAATATTCTGAGGGATAAGATATACATGCATTTAGATAGACAAGGGCTGATTAGGGAATAGTCAGCACAGTTTTGTACATGGGAGATCGTGCTCACGAATCTGATTGAGTTTTTTGAAGATGCAAGCAAAAAGGTTGATGAAGGCAGACCTGTAGTCATTGTCTATACAGATTTCAGCAAGGCAAAGTTCTGCATGGTAGGCTGTTCTGCGAGGTTTGATCGCATGGGATCCAGGGAAAGATAGCGGACTGTATAGAAAATTGGCTTCATGGAAGGAACAGAGAGTGATGATGAAAGGTTGTTTTTTCAGACTGGAAGCTTGTGACTAGTGTGTTCCTCAAGGATTAGTGCTGGGCCATCGCTGTTTATCATCTACATCAATGATTTGGATGAGAATTACAAGGCATGTATAGTAAATTTGCAGATGACACCAACGTGGGAAGTATTGTAGATGGTGAAGATAGTTATCAAAGGTTACAGCAGGATCATGATCAGTTGAGCAAGTGGGCAGAGGAATGGTTGATGGGGTTTAATGCAGATAAACATGAGATGTTGCATTTTGTGAAGTCTAACGAGAGCAGGACCTTCACAGTAAATGGCAGGGCTCTGGGGAGTGTTACAGAGCAGAGGGATCTAAGAGTGCAGAAACATAGTTCTTTGAAAGTGACATCACAGGTAGATAAAGTGGTCAAGAAAGCTTTTGGCATATTTGCCTTCATCAGACAAGGCATTGAGTATAGAAGTTGGGAGGTCATGTTACAGCTGTACAAGGCACTGGTGAGAAGAGTTATATGTTATGTTTTGGCCACCTGCATTATGAACAATGTTGTTCAGCTGGAAAGTGCAGAGAAGATTTATGAGGATGTTGCCTGGACTTGAGGGCCTGAGTTATTTGGAGGGATTGGGCAGGCTAGGCTGTATTCTTTTGAGCATTGGAGAATGAGAGGTGATCTTATAGAAGTGTATACGATCATGAAGGGAATAGATAGGGTAGATGCACAAAGTATTTTACCCAGAGTAGAGGAACCACGAACCAAAAGACATAGGTTTAAAATGAGAGGCAAAAGATTTAATAGGAATCTGAGTGGCAACTTTTTCACACGTAGGGCAGTGGGTATATGGAATAAGCTGCTAGAGGAAGTTGTTGAGGCAGAAGCCGTAACAACATTTAAAATACATTTCTACAGGTACATGGAAAGGAACTATTTAACATAGAAACATAGAAATTAGGTGCAGGAATAGGCCATTCGGCCCTTCGAGCCTGCACCGCCATTCAATATGATCATGGCTGATCATCCAACTCAGTATCCCGTACCTGCCTTCTCTCCATACCCTCTGATCCCCTTAGCCACAAGGGCCACATCTAACTCCCTCTTAAATATATCCAATGAACTGGCCTCAACTACCCTCTGTGGCAGAGAATTCCAGAGACCCACCACTCTCTGTGTGAAAAAATTCCTTCTCATCTCGGTCCTAAAGGATTTCCCCCTTATCCTTAAGCTGTGACCCCTTGTCCTGGACGTCCCCAACATCGGGAACAATCGGGAACAATCTTCCTGCAGGGAAATGGGCCAATTTAGAGGGAAATGGGCCAATTGCAGGCAGGTGGGACTAATATAGATGAGGCACCTTGGTCGGCATGGACAAGATGGGCCATAGAGCCTGCTTCTGTGCTGTAAGGCTCTATGACTATATGACTCTAATTAACCAGTATGTCATTTATTTTTCATAATTAAGCCTGCCAACATTCCAAGAGACATTGCAAATTATGTATTCTAACCAACCAATTTGTTTGAACCAACTTCATATAAGACGCATGTAAAATGTTCAATCAGACCGTACTAGATTTTATTGAATGCCAATTGCAGGCACAAACGTCTCAGCCCCTCTGTTCATGACAAGTTGTATACCCCAGCCTGACCACTCACTGGAAGTCCTACCGTACAGGGGAAATTACTGAGATAAGGTGAACCCACAAAAAAGTTTCTGTTGCATAGTTGAGAGGAGCATTCAAATAGTTTGGGAGAAGCTAAATGCTCACTGTCTGATTTGATGTATTTAAAGTCAGAAATAGGTAGAAGAATATCATGCTTGGTACCCGGACGTGGCGCCGACAGACTAGAAGCCGAAGCAAAGAAGTCGAAGCACACGGTCATGGTTCTATCTCAGTACAACTGACTGCAACACTCTTGACTCTCTTGCAGATTTTTTAAAGCATGGTATATTTTATTTGAAATTTTACATTCAAAAATGTTTTTTTCACTAGTTCCCCAAAATGATTGCCAAGCTTTATGACAGTGTGCTAAAAATTGAATGTAGAGTTGACTGAATTATAAAATCTATTTTGCCGCTCCTGCTATTTTAAGGTGCTTCTTAAAACTCAAAATCATGTGAATTTCATGGAGCAAGGCTCTGCACCAGAATCAGAGCCTCAGAAACTTCTATTTAATTAGATTTACATGGATGAGGAATGCTCGGCAAATCGATGACTGACAGATGAGACGTTAAACCATCCCATCTGCTCTCTGAAATAGATGAAAAATTCCTGGCCACTGTTTGGAAAAGAGCAAGTGAGCCTGTGAGTGCTCTGGCCCAACATTTATTCCTCAACAACACCATCAAAAATAGATTAACTGGTTACTATCCAATTAGTGTTTATGTAGATAGACACAAAAAGCTGGAGTAAATCAGCGGGACAGGCAGCATCTCTGGACAGAAGGAATGGGTAATGTTTCGGGTCGAGACCCTTCTTATTGTTTATGTAGCCTTGCTATGCTTATATTGACAACCACATTTGCCAGACATTTCAACATGGACCCAAATTCAAAAGAACTTCATTGACAGTGAAACACTTTGGCATCTTTTGAAAGTAATGGCACAACATTATTGTAGGATTATGTGACCATAAAGAATCAGGTGACAAACTGACGCCTTGGTGTGCCTAAAACTTTACAATGCTTTTTGACCTATTCCACTATCTTTGATGCATCTTGCACCATTTCTGAGTGCCATAATACAGTGTATTAACTATTTATTTCTCATAAAGACACTGCATAATGAAAGTGGAATGTTCTACAGCTCTTTTAATAAAGGCTTTGCTTTCCTTCAGAGAAGAAAGCTTTCCTCATTTTACAAAGTCATGGAATGTCAGGAAATATGTAATCATAGTTTTACCTGGTGAATAACTAATATTGATATGTAGATATATCAAGTAGTCACACCATCAGCAAGAATGCACAACTTATGGTGAACCAAAACTGACCAGAGGTTGACTAGAATTCCTTCCCAGAAGTGTGAAGAACCCAGTGAATACTGAACATTTGAAACACGTCATAAGCTGGTAAGTTGTAACATGGTCAATGCAGCTGTACACATGGCCTATTGTGTGCCATTCTGGTTATTCAGGTACTGGAAGGATGTCACTAAGTTGGAAAGAGTGCAGAAAAGATTCACGATGATGTTACCGGGACATGCGTTATCTGTTCAAAGTGGGTTGGACATACATAAGGATAGGAAGGATTGAGAGGGTTACGGGCCAAATGAAGGCAAAATGGAAATAACCCAAAATGCCAGGTTGGTTGGCATGGGCAAGGTGGGAAGAAGGCCCTGTTTCCTTGCAGTTTTGCTCTGCGACTCCGTGAAAGGAAATCGTGAAGTATTTGTTCATATAAATGTAAGCTTTTCTTCTGTTATCTGATAACTAAAAGTTACAAGTCATCACATTGATAATAAGACGATTCGGGTGAGACTGGGTCTGTCCTCAAAATGTGTTTGCGGGTGTAAGCAACAGGGGCAAATCTGTTAACAACTTTTATAACGCTGGAAAAACATAAATGTCTTTGTCCATCCAAGCAATGTTGATGTGCTAATGAATGTTGCTAATCAAACATTCCATTATCAGACCATTCATGTTCTTTTAATTGGATTGAAATGATTTCTTCAATTGAATTGTCATGTGCGTGATATTTGGATAGAGGATTAAGTAGAGCTCAGAATTGGTAGGATTAACTTGCAGTAGATGTAATTGTTCCACATCCTGAGTTTTGTCTAAAACCATCTAGGATTAAAACCTGCATAATACAAAGAACTATAGGATAGTTTGCAAACAGATCTGACCACCTGTAGAGAGAGCGAGAGAGAGAGGGACAGAGAAATGCCACGTTTTACATCTGAGGGTTAAAACCATGCAAGGTAAATGCAAAATATACAGATGCCATAACATATAATATAATTTATAGTATTTACTTTCATTCCTTCAGTAATTTCATGTCACATTATTTCTTCTGCGTGTATTTATGTTATTTTATTAGTAAGGGCACCTGGTCAGCTTTTAATAAACTTTTGAAAATGTTCTGGGTTTTGCATTTCTGCAAGTTTTGATTGGTTTTGTCCATCTGGGTGAGATCTGGGTGAGATTGGGCTGAACTTAGGAGAGACGTAGGAAAAAATAGCTGCGTATGTTTTCTTTCACCACCCTCTTTTGCTGGAAGCGAATTCCAGAATCATTGATAAACTAGATGCTTCAAGGAAACACATCACATTAACATCCACTCTGAAGTATTATAATATTATCCATGAATTAATTGATTACTGTTACACATTTTCTAACAATATTTTTTTGAAAAGGCACAAAATGTTAGCACAATAATTCCACTTGGGCAATGTTTAGTTGGAGGCATGTATTTCATATGATAACAAAATAAATTATTAGTACATCTTTGCAGATATTTTCACAGCTTGAATAATACATATGATAAACAACTCTCTTGCTTTAATGTGAACACGATCCTGGGATACAAGGGAGCAGCAATGATCCTGGTGAAAAAGTATTGTTATGTAGCATTGCACACCTCAAACTAATTCTAATTTTACAACCAAGTGTTCAATGTAACTTTTATGGAAGCATTCGTTTTGTGGCATTGTCATTCCTTCAGCTTTGCCAGTCTAAAGAGGAGAAAACAAAATGTAGCTCAACCAAAACCCATGACCTGATGAGCAGTAATGATTGTCCAATAAAAATACAGAAGCATTTCTTGTGAATATTAAAAATATATATTTATTAGCTCTAAATATTTCCAGTGGAAAAAATCAAACATTTTTAAAGTGTTGGAGAATGCTAGAGCCCTGACTGGGATGGAATCCAAAAAATACAATTTGGGCTCATGTGGTTCTCCAGTATTTATTGGACAATAACTTACTAAATGTATCTGCAGAGGGATCATCCTATCTGCAGCTGTTCAAATCATCTCTCAATAGTATATGCAGGATGATTTTGAGCAGATCTCAACCAACCATTAAAATGCCAATTATCCTTCTTTTGCGTGTTAATTTACAACTGATGATAATGAAACTATGCGATGGAACATTAAACAACCCAATAATGCAGAAATGACCCGCTTGACCTTTCGTTAAAAATTTTCTTATTCGGAGTTGCATACTGCTAAACCTGCACTGAATTACAAACTGTTTTTAAGCACACCGTCAAATTAGCTCTGTACTTGAGTAAAGGAATGCAGAAGGAACGGACTGAACCTTAATCACATCCACTGGGTTATTGAAAAAAGGCACAAATCCCAATCAAAAATTGAATGCTCCTGTTAAATAATATTTCAATATTGAAAAGGGTCAAATGGGGCTGCAATGGCAATTATGGAGTTACATTCCATGAAAATTGCAGCAAAAGTGAAAGTCGGAACTGGTTCTCAAAATGCAACAAGAATGGAGTGGAAGTTGGCTAAATTACTGCAGATAGGGAACATGAGGGAGATACAACGGTCAAGTAATTCAAAATAGTATAAACATCCAGAAATGAAGAGAACTGGAAATATGAAATAAAATATAGATAAACACAAGGTGGTTTACTTTGTAAGGTCATATGTATACCACATTTCCTTAGCAATAATCAAAGGTGAAACGAAAAGGGATATGGGGTGATTGTAAATTTGGCACTTAAAATGTCATATGACTGTGCATCAGCAATACGCAGGACTGAATTATAATGCTGGGTCAGCAGAGTGTAAGTCAGAAGACACTATGCTGATATTTTACAGTTGAAAGGATGTAGCTGAGAGAAGTCTAGCTATAGCGTATTCAATAGTCTACATAAGGGAAATTCAAATCATTACTTTATTGTAATCCAAGATATAAAAACAAAGCAAAAACAAGGACTGAAGAGAGAACAATCGAGAGTAGAGACAGGAAGAACATTGTTGTATAGAGCTTTATTAAAACCTCCTTCTATTTAAAGTTCCGGACACATTTTAGAACCTATAACACGGAATAGTAAGGAACAGTCCCATCGGCCCACAATGTTTGTGCCGAACCTGATGCCGTTAAAATGATCTCATCTGCCTGTACATGATCCATATCCCTGTATTTCCTGCACTTCCAAATGCCTTTGTAAAAGGCTCTTAAACACAACTCTACCACCACCCATGAGAATGTGTTCCAAGCCACCACCACTATCTGTGTAAAAGAATTTGACCTGCACATCTCCATTAAACTTTCCCCCTCTCAGCTTATAGCTGTGCCCTCTAGTGTTGAACATTTCCGCCCTGGGGAAAAAGGTTCTGACCGAATACTTGTCCTATACCTCTCATCATTTTATATATTTATATGAAATCTCCCCTCAACCACAATGATCCAGCGAAAACACGGTTCTGATTGTTTACCCTATCCAAGCCTCTCTTAATTTTATATACTTCTATCTCCCCTCAACCTCAATGTACCAGAGAAAGTAATCCAAGTCTATCCACCCACACCCTGTAGCTGGAATCCTCTAATTCAGCAGCGTTCTGGTAAACCTCCTCTGCACCCTCTCCAAAGCATTTTTTCTGTAATGGGGTGACCAGAACTGCACATAATCCTCCAAATAATTAGTATTGCAGGACAATGTAGAAAATGTTCTTACAAAAAATGTACTAAGATTAGTTGGAATAAATTTGCTTTATTGTGTTTATGTGCAAAGATCCAGTCTGCACTCTCAGTAGGTTGTTAGTATTTGCAGGAAGCACATCAATGGAGGACATGTGCACAGCCTAGAATGTTCTATAGATTGAATAAGAAGGGCATGAGTTGTGTGGCTATTGTTTCTTATAATGGACTCCACGCTGGGAAGACAGGAGCGTGGATTGGCTCTGTCAGGTCAATTGAGTTGAAATAATGCCTGCAGTAATGACACAGTACATAATGACTTCTTCGAGTTTACTGTCATTACAATAGGGTTATTACTTGGTAAAACCGATAACAGCTTCTGACACCCACATCTGTACAATTAAATATTGACATTTAGAAATTGTTGCTTTTCCACAGGCTGCATGGCTGCAGTAGAATTAACACAAAATCATAGATCAAATGTGAACATATCAATTATCTTCTGTAATCACAGTAATGACTAATGTAAAACTGAAGCTTTATTCATACCAAAATACCATAAAAGATAATCACTGTTGAAACACCTCTCTGAGCGCACAAATTATTTTTTTTGTTTGCGGCCTTATTACCTGAAAGAAGCTCGGAAAGTTTGTTAATGTTTAGATGTTTTGCTATTTAATTTTCTGCTTTAATTCCACACAGTTGACTTAACCTTTATTTTATATTTTATTCTTAAAGGAATTCTCCAATCTGATTCACTGATAAATCTCTCTGCTTCTTTTCCAGGTTATATGTGCCACAGAATCCTCAAAAAAATACAAAAGATTCAAGCTGTCATTTGAAAAGAGAAAGCTTGCTTTGTGAAATTTACCAATATTTTGTGAGCTGTTATATTCAAGTTAAGTAGTAAGTATTAATCACTTCTATCAACATTTTCAAAACTTTTAGGAATCAATATATGTTAATTCCTTAATTGTGATGTCTGGCATGAAACAGCTCTCATGGGGAGTACTATTTCAGAAGTCTACTGTGGCTGATCTGACATCCATTTAAATTAAATTACCTGATGGAAAATGACGAGCTACGGGCAAACAATTTTTCTGCTAACATTTGCTGCAAGGACAACTCAGTGCATAGAATACGAATCAGGAACATTCGTCCCATAATCAATAATCTGTGGTATTAAAATCCTTCCTCAGCTGATAGGATAATGAATCCAAGTCATGCATTTGCAGCTGCATAGGTTCTCAATCAGAAAGATTGCTTTGAAACACATGCCCTCATTTTGTGTAGAGGGCATGTGAGCTGGAGAATGCAGCTGAAGAAAAGTGGATGTTGAGAGGAGGGCCACAATGGTGATATGGAATATCTGACAAAAGATCTGAAGCACAAAAAAATGGAAAGCTGAAGACCAGTATCTTAGTTGCAGTGACCTTGGCAAAAGCAGTCTAAAGAAGATTTTTTTTTCTACTTTCAAAGTAGGATTCAAGATGAACAAAATTTGTGTAGCCCCCAATAATAGTCAACAGATGTCCTCCCTCATTCAGATCATGACATTGAGCCTGAAAGAATCCTGGAGATAACTCAATGGTAGTTTCCAGTGCCATAAAAATATTAGATCATTGCATTTTAGTTCCTATGTTGGCTGGATACAGTTAGCAAGGTAGATTGCCTCTAATATCACTACTGATGTACATCTGCAAAATATTTCAGATGCAAGATGAAACAGAAATGCTGAAAATACTGAGCAGGGTCAGACAGCATCGGTGGAGGAAGGATCAACGTTAATGTTTCAGGTCAACATTATTCACACATGCTGCCTCGTCTTTCAATATCTTGTTTATATGCATATGTGAATTCTACCTATTTATCTAGCTGGAGTGAAAGGCATTTCCAGTCATCTCCCTGTTCCTTGATAACCCTCTATCATGAATCTGTTTTCTTTATGCGGTTACTAAGCACAGGGTTTCTTCAGCGCTACTGAACTTTCAGAAATCTAAAATCCTAACAGGCTGCCACCTGTCTGATTGATGCATTTGATTCCACTGGAGCCCAGGAGTGGCCTCCTGCTACTGTAACTGATGAATAGAGGAGCAGCTCTCAATGCAGTCATCACCAGATCCTGGTTGCATTTCAGCCAGCACAAACCCAACTTGCTGTGGTCAATAACTGAGTAAGTCAGGAAGGACTCTTGCCCAGAGTAGGTGAATCATTGACCAGAGGACATAGGTTTAAGGTGACGTGGAAAAGATTTAATAGGAATCGGAGGAGTGACTTTTTCACACAAAGGGTGGTGAATGCATGGAACAAACTGCTAGAGGAGGTAGTTGAGGCAGAGACTATCCCAACGTTTAAGAAACTGTAGACTGATACATGGATAGGACAGGTTTGGAGGTTTTGGACCAAATACTGGCAGATGGAGCTGGTGTAGCTGGGACATGTTGGCCGTTGTAGGCAAGTTGGGCTGAAGTGCCTGTTTCCTCACTGTATCACTCTATGACTCTATGACTTAAGTGTAGACACAACGTGCTGGAGTAAGGCCTGTTTGCCCTTCAAGCTTGCCTTTCCCACTGAATGCAGTTATGGTTTTTCTCTGTCTCAATACCTTATTTCCAATTTTTCTCCTTGGTGGCAAATGGTTTTCGTATAAAACAGAAGTTTGACCTCCTGCATATGTAGACTGCTGCTTGGTGGATGTTTTACAGACCCCATTCAAACCTGTACACCAGATGTATTTTTGCATTCAGCCTGACTCTATCTGTTCACTATGAGGTCTAACCAGCAATAATGTAGTGGATTCCTGGTTGTTACCACCAAGAAGGTATGTCTTTATAAATAAAGAACCAAACGTGAAGGCAGTGGAAGGAGCAGTGTTGCCAGAAGTCCTTAAATTCACTTTCCTGATTGGCCATCAGTTGTTCAAAACTAATAAGGCAGCAGTTTCTCAATTTCAATTACCCTGAATGAAATGAAAACGAACTAAACTAACAGCAGCCACGGTGGCACAGCGGTTGAGTTACTGCCTTACAGCGCTTGCAGCACCGGAGACCTGGGTTCGATGCCGACAACGGGTACTGTTTGTATGGAGTTTGTATGTTCTCCCAGTGACCATGTGGGTTTTCTCCAAGATCTTCCTCCCACAATCCAAAGACGTACAGGTATGTACTGCAGGTTAATTGGCTTGGTGTAAATTATCCCTTGCATGTGTAGGATAGTGTTAATGTGCGAGGATCGCTGGTCAGTGCGGACTCGGTGGGCCGAATGGCCTGTTTCCGCATTGTATCTCTAATCCAGAAACTAAACTAAATAACAAAATCATAAAAACATAGATTTAAAGAAGGATTACAGCACTGAAGAAAGCCATTGGGTACATTGGGTTCCACCTCCTTCTGTAAGAGCTATTCAATCACATTCCCCAGCTCTTTAAAGGTGATGCTTTCACCACCTTTTCTGGAGCCAGATTAGAGCTCATGATTACAAGGTGCATGAAAAGGTTTTCCTGAAAGCACTACGAGTTCCTTTTACATTCTCTTTAAATCTGAGACTTTAAGTTCTCTGTACTTCCAGCAACAAAAACAGTGTTTTACTTAACTGAAGAAGGGTTTCGGCCCGAAACATTGCCTATCTCCTTAGCTCCTTAGATGCTGCTGCACCCGCTGAGTTTCTCCAGCCTTTTGTGTACCCCCAGTGTTTTACTTAGTTTATTTAGTCTGTCTCGACTCTTGGTGACTTGAACTCTTCTGGAAAGCACATTGCAATTTGCTCTATCTTAAGCACAACAGTACAGAACTCTCCAATCTTATTACGGAGCTGAGTTTCTCAGCCCTCGGATCATTTCACTGAATTGTTTCTGCATTGTCTCTCGTGTCATTGCCAAACGGTGTTAAATAATGTCCAGACTTCACTCTGACTTGTTTTTGACATTTTATCCTTAACAATATTATATGGCCGGGCCATTGTGGTGAAGCTTTCCTTCAGCTATATACAATGAAGCAAAATGCACTCTGCCAAAGAGTAAATCAGAGAAAGTGAATCACTTACTTGCACACCAGTCATCTAAACCAAACAGCTAATTTGTCGGCAGTTAACTGGTACTGTGCGATCTTCAAACTCATATCACTGTTATATCACTGTTAAATGTTGCACAAGTGTGCCATTAGGAATGAACCTTGGGAGCTGTAGTTCACAATGAACATCATAATTACAGAGAACTACATTGCCCAGTCATCCCCAGCTGTTACCCTGCAGATTAATATAACTGGCACAGACTGAAATACATGTGCAGATGTCAATTTTTTTTATTATATACCCAACTGACTAATAAAAATAGCGTGGTTAGATTTTTATGATCTATAATACATTTATTGTTGTGCACAGGTCATTTCCGACTGAGCTCGATTGTTCAATACAGTAGCCAGTCCTTTGTCTGGTTCTCCCATTGTTCAAACTAAAATGCCTATGTGTTCGGTTGGAGGTTGACGAAGTTAAAAGCAGAATAAGTATTTTAGTACTTAAGGATAAATTGAACAAAATGTGCTTGCTTCAAACTATTACTGGTTGCAAATGCAAAACCACACCGCATCAGGTGAAGCTTAGGCTGTTTGAGTGGCTACTTATCCACTGTGGTGAATCTGTGGAATTATTTGCCAGGGAAGGCTGTGGAGGCAATGTCAATGGATATATTTAAGGCAGAGATAGATAGATTCTTGATTAGTGTGGGTGTCAGAGGTTATGGGGATAGGCAGGTGCATGGGGTTAGGAGGGAGAGATAGATCTGACTGAATCATAGTGTCGTACAGCACCGAAACTGGCCCTTTGACCCAACTCGGCCACACCAACCAAGATGCTCCATCTAAGCTAGTCCCATTTGCCTACATTTGATCCATATCCCTCCAAACTTTTCCTATCCTTGTATGTTGTCAAATATTTGTTTAGTTCTGTTGCAGAGGATGCAGAAGAGGACTTTGAGGTTGCAGGCAGGTCACGGGCATCTCAAGGAATTAATTGGGAAGCCAGCCAGAATGTCTGTGTTCAACATCAAGGAATATGATAAAATCAAAGACCAACTTGGCATGGACTTCACGCAGTACTTGAAGCACATCCTTTCCTATTTGGGAACAATAAGCAACTTCATTTCTGACTGCGATGCAGCAACAGATACATAGCTTCCTTCTGTACTCAAGTTAGATAGAGCTCTAGGGGTTAGTGGAATCAAGGGATATGGGGAGAAGGTAGGCATGGGTTGATTGGGGATGATCAGCCATGATCACAATGAATGGCGGTGCTGGCTCGAAGGGCCAAATGGCCTCCTCCTGCACCTATTTTCTATGTTTTTATGTTTCTAAGCTGTGACCATGTAATGTCTGCATGACACTGCGAGGAGTCTTGCTCATCTCTCATGTAACATCAACTTTCTGCATTATGGCTGTGACTGACAGTGTATGAAGAGGCTGCAGTGTCTCCTGGCAGCCCTGCCATGTGTCCCCCATTTGTATAGTAGACTGTTGATGCACCATCCCAGAGGACTAGAGGCAGCTCCTTGCAGCACAAACCTGAGTCTACACTCAGAGTGACAATTTAAGTATGTGGTTGTTGTTGCCTGTCAGTTGTGTGGTCCAGACCACTGCTGCTGATTGTGCAGTGTAAGTCTGAGCCAACCCAGCTGCAGGCATCTCCACCAGCCATGCTGCAATGACTGGGCTGGTAATACAAGGATGATGCGTTGAACTTAGTATGCAATTCAACATTAATGAATTTGGTTTAAATTATTTTTGTGATTTTGTTTGATTTTGCATTTTAGGTACAAGGAAAGTAAGTGACAGCAACAAAGGGAATGTTTAAGAAGAAACTGCAGATGCTGGAACAATCGAAGGTAGACAAAAATGCTGGAGAAACTCAGTGGGTTTCAGACTCAGACTCTGAAGAAGGGTCTCGACCCAAAACGTCACCCATTCCTTCGCTCCATAGATGCTGCCTCACCTGCTGAGTTTCTCCAGCATTTTTGACGGCCTGCAACAGAGGGAAGATAAGCTAAGTTTACAGATTGCAGTGAACCATGGGGAATATGTACAACATTGTTTTTTCAGCAGGTTCACGGTTGTTGAGTAGGACTGGAATACAAGACACCCCCATGACCTGGCTGTTCACATAACAGAAATTTGCCCTTTTTCATAAAACTCCACTCTAGAATGTGAGATATGAAATAAAATTCATCTTCACAGAATTTTTTTGTGAATAAAAGTGAATTAATAAAATGTATTTTAATTAAGATTAATTTTTTTCAATTTGCATTTATTAACACGTGCAGGTGATGTGGTTTTGAGTTACGGAAAATGGTAATTTTCAAATGCAGGAATCACGTGAACAAATATATACCTAGATGTAGAAATATCTATATATTCTAGGCTTAATTATTCATTGCAATTATTTTATCCACTTCGAAACAAATGCAGATATCAACAGACAAAACAAACTATACACTCAATTGAAATGGGCCACAGCTAAAGGCTTTTCAATAATTGTAATACGTAATGCAATATTGTTAACAGATATGTCAAAGTGACAGTAGGCAAAAATGCTGAAGAAACTCAGCAGGTGAGGCAGCATCTATGGAGCAAAGGAAATAGGCAACGTTTCGGGTCAAAACCCTTCTTCAGACTGATGTGAGGGTGAGGGTTGGGGGGGCGGGGGCGGGAAGAAGAATGGCAGACTGCCCAAGCAAAGTAGAGGTGCTGCTCCTCCAATTTACGGTGGTCCTCACTCTGGCCATGGAGGAGGCCCCGGACAGAAAGGTTGGATTCGCAATGTAAGGGGGAGTTGAAGTGCTGAGTCACCGGGAGATCAGGTTGGTTATTGCGAACCGAGCGGAGGTGTTCGGCGAAGCGATCGCCAAGCATACGCTTGGTCTCACCGATGTAGAGCAGCTGACATCTAGAGCAGCGGATGCAATAGATGAGGTTGGAGGAGGTGCAGGTGAACCTCTGCCGCACCTGGAAAGACTGTTTGGGTCCTTGAATGGAGTCAAGGGGGGAGGTAAAGCGACAAGTGTAGCATTTCCTGCGGTTGCAAGGGAAAGTGCCCGGAGAGGGGGTGGTATGGGTGGGAAGGGACGAATTGACTAGGGAATTATGGAGGGACCAGTCTCTGTGGAAAGCAGACAGGGGAGGAGATGGGAAGATATGGCAAGTGGTGGGATCTCATTGGAGGTGGCGAAAATGTCGGAGGATTATTTGTTGTATGTGACGCCTGGTAGGGTAGAAGGTGAGGACAAGGGGGACTCTGTCCTTGTTAGGAGTGGGGGGGATGGGGAGTGAGAGCAGAGTCACGGGGTATAGAAGAGATCCTGGTGAGAGCCTCATCTATAGTAGAAGATGGGAACCCCCATTCCCTGAAGAATGAGGACATCTCCGATTCCCTGGTGTGGAACACCTCATCCTGGGTGCAGATGCGGCGTAGACGGGGGAATTGGGAGTAGGGGATGGAGTCCTTGCAGGAAGCAGGATGGGAAGAAGTGTAGTCCAGATAGCCAGTGGAGTCAGTGGGTTTATAGTGGGTGTCGGTCTGTAGTCTATCACCTGCGATTGAGATAGTGATGGCAAGAAATGGTAGGGAAATGTCAGAAATGGTCCAGGTGTATTTGAGTGCCGGATGGAAGTTAGTAGTGAAATGGATGAACTCAGTGAGTTGTGTGTGGGTGCAGGAGGTGGCACCAATGCAGTCATCGATATAGCGGAGGTTGAGTTTGAGGATAGAGCCTCGAACAAGAATTGTTCAACGTACCCTACAAAGAGGCAGGCATAGCTAGGGCCCATGTGTGTGCCCATAGCTACGCCTTGTATTTGGAGGAAATGGGAGGATTCAAACGAAAAGTTATTAAGGGTAAGGACCAGCTCCGCTAGGCGGAGGAGAGTATCTGTAGACGGGGATTGGTTGGTTCTGCGGTCGAGGAAGAAACGGAGGGCTTTAAGACCCTCCTGGTGGGGGATGGAGGTGTAGAGTGACTGGACATCCATGGTGAAGATGTGGGAATGGGGGCCTAGAAAACGAGTCCTGGAGTAGACGAAGAGCGTATGAGGTGTCCTGAACATAGCTGGGGAGGGATTTGACCAGGGGAGATAGGATGGAGTCGAGGTATGTGGAAATAAGTTCAGTAGGACATGAACAGGCAAAAACAATGGGTCTGCCAGGACAGTCAGGTTTGTGGATTTTGGGGAGAAGGTAAAATGGGGCTGTGCGGGGCTGGGGAACGATGAAGTTGGAGGGTAGGGAGCTGGGGTTTATTAAGTCAGTGATGGTGCTAGAGATAGTGGCCTGGTGCTCGTCTGTGGGGTCATGGTCCAAGGATAAGTAGGAGGAGGTGTCTGAGAGTTCACGCCTGGCCTCAGCCTTGTAGAGATCGGTGCACCAGACTACCATGGCGCCTCCCTTGTCGGCAGGTTTGATCACCCAGTCTGGGTTGTTGCAGAGTGAGTGGTGTACGTTCAGGGGGGAGAGGTTAGAGTGAGACGGGAGTGGAAAAGTTGAGGCAGTTGATGTCCCGCCGGCAGTTTAAAATAAAAAGTGCTAAAGCCGGTAGATGGCCATGAGGGGGAGTCCAAGAGGAGGGGGTCCGTTGGAGATTGGAGAAAAGTCATCACTGGGGGTGAGGCTTTCGGGCGGAGGCGACGGAAGAAGAGCTCCACATCATGGCCGGCGAGGAACTCATTGAGGCGGGGACGAGGGGAACAAAGTTGAGGCCTCTGCTGAGGACAGACCATTCGGTATCAGAGAGGGGGAGGTCAGGGGGGGATGGTGAACACACGACAAGGATGTTAAAGTGATGGCCCATGTTATTAAAGTAGAATTACTTATTTCCATATCCACAAGGAAAAATATAATTCAATAGAGGAACACAGTCCAAAAATCAGGTATCAGTTGCCAATAAAGCTGCTTATTTAATTACTGCAAAATTTATACTCGATAGACAGTCTGTCGTGAGTTTATAATAAATATCATTTAGAACTAATGTAATTCTATTATCTTACATGGAAGTACATGGGTGCAGTTCCAAGATGTGCGCATTTTGCTTTCATAAGTGAAGTTAGCTTCATGTCTTCCAGATAATGAAATCATGAGAAGTTTCAGCAAGACTACATGAGACAGTGTTGAATATATTGTGGTGGATATGTCATTGTTTTTAGTATGCTTTTTAAGTGCAGGCTGGGTATCAATGGTTCAATGGTGCTTGATTGTCAGGTATGCACTGCACAACGTAATTCTTTTTGCATAGAGCATGCGTGCATGAGTCACCATATTTTGCCGCCATTTACAAAAAGTCCAAGGTCTGGCCCAAGCGCTTGATTAGCTGGAATGGTACCCGATCCAGGTAAGTCTCAAGGGATGCCCCAAGGCTCTGTCACCCTCGATGTGTGTCAGCACATGACAGACGTCCCCTCTCCTCTGCCCAGCCGCCCGTGGACACCTCCTGGCACCAACCTTGAAGGCGTGGAGGCAACACCCTGATCTCTCTCCGACTCTCATTTCCCGTGTCCGTCCTTGCTGCTAATAGCTCCCTCCTCCTAGGTTCTCCGGTCTTCACGGTTGAGCTCGGCGGCTTCCGAGTTTCCCCCCTGCAGCCGCGGCCCACTGAGCCTTTCTCCGCAGGGGCGAACCAGGTCTTCTGCTGCGCATGACCCGTTGCCAGGACTGCCGGTATCCTAGGACCTTTCTCTATTGAGCTATGGCTGAATACGTAGATTTTGGAACTTTGGGACCCCAATCCTAACCTTAATCCCCACTTTCTCTGTTACCTAGACTAATGTTTCCCTCTTTCTCAGTTCTGTTAAAGGATCTCAGAAATATTAACACAGATGTTGATTGACCTGCTGAGGTTTGCATCATTTTCCATTTTGTTCCTGCTAGCATGTAGGGTAATGTGAGAGCTCAAAGGCATGATGTGTCATTTGCATAGGGTTGATAGATATGGTTACCACGGTCAAAAAAACATCAGGTGATTGGATACTGGCACCTCATTGCTATTAGAGATACAAGGAACTGCAGATGCAGGAATATTGAACAAAAAACAGAGTGCTCGAGCAACTCATTGGGTCAGGCAGCATCTCCAGTGAACATGGAGTGAAGGCATGGGCAGGGGTGGTATTGGCCTGGGAATGGCTGAGATGGTGGTGAGCAGCGGTGGTGGGCCAGTTTGTGGACGACTGGGGAGATAGTGAGTGTTGGCACCGGTCGATCGATGACCTCTGGCTGCAATGGCGTTGTGGATCTCGGTCTCGTGTCGAGCGCACAGCTGATTCAGCGGTGGAGCATCCGGTCTGCAGACAGTCAAGAGCATAGCTGGGTCAAGGAGAGTCAGTGGGGAGCTTGGTCTAGAGGTGAACACGTTTATGATCCTTTATGGAGAAGCATTGATTGAAGGCGAGGAATTGGCAGAGGATAAAGTAAAGGTGGTGTGCATTGTACGTCAGGGGGAGTTAGTCCCAGAGCTGTGCGAGAGACAGAGTCAGGGTCAGGAGGCACCAGCGCACGGCAGAGAGTGTAGAGCATGGAGCCTGGAGGGAGAACTGTTGCAATAAGCGGTGGACGAACTGTAGGTACCTTGGATGCTGGTTAGGTCTAAAATTGGAGGGATGAAAACAAAGTTGGAAGCCACGTATATAATAGCAAGGTATAAGATAATGGTGTAGGCAAGTGCTGAGGAAACACACATGGCAATGATATGGAGTCCCTACCTCCCCGGCTGCTCCCAGACCAGGGCCACTGACACTGACGTCACCTATCTATGTTCTGGAGAGATGCTGCCTGACCCGCTGAGTCACTCCAGCACTTTGTGTTTTTTGCTCAAGATTCCAGCATCTGCCTCTGTTTGTTTCTACATTTTGTCTGCTCCACTGCAAAATCTGCTCAAGGTTTGCCTACTTTGAAGAGGTTCTCCTCCTCCCTTCAACAGGATTTCTGTGAGACCCTCTCTCTCCGCTCACCCTCTGTGATTCCTGCTGCTCTCCTGCTGTACGACCACATTCTGACCTGGACTCACTACCACAGCCCCGTGCCTGTGACAAGGCCACCGGCTCCAATGATCACCACCGACACCACTGACGACTATCCATGTTCTCCAGAGATGCTGCTGACCCTCTGAGTTACTCCAACATGTGTTTTTTTTCACCTCACTGCTATTGTTGTTGTGCCCTGAGGGCCAACCAATATTGTTGTATTATTAAAAAAAGCTTTGCTGCATGCATGGAAGACAGTCTGAGTGGGAATTCCCATTTGAGCGGTTCTGCCCTTGGTCTGGGACAGTGGGACACGGGATTTGTACGGGGCAGAAACTCTGTGCTGTCAAAGATGAGGAGGCATTTCTAATCAAGGGTGGTATTTGACAAAACAGATCCCGATAATTTCTAGGAAATTTTGTGGACTGCTACTGACATAGCTGGCATCTGAACAAATTGTCATGGATTGTTGTCCCAAGGGTTTCGGGCTCAATACATTTCATCCACTATTTTTTCGTTTTTTTCATATTTTCATGCAATATAAGAGGTCAGATTTTCAGCAAATCTACCAACAGTACTGGCAGACTAATAATAAAATGCATTAGGATGGTTTCTCAGACCCCTGCAGTTGTTATTCTGGATTGTCCTTAATATTGGTTATAAGGAACGTTCGTTTAATATTATCGTTAAAAGTTCCAGTATTTAATTAATCTTTCTGCTGCCAATCAGAAAACATTGTTTTGAAATGTCATCCTGTCCCTGGAGTTGGAGGTAAGTCTGAAAACCACAAGGGAGAATAGGTCATAACAGACCATGCAACTTTGGACTTTATACTTTAGAGATATAGCGCAGCATCAGGCCCTTTGGCCCATCGAGTCAGAGTCGACCAGTATTTACCCCATACACTACCACAATCCTACACACTAGGGACAATTTACAATTATACTGAAGCAAATTAACCTGTATTTCTTTGGAGAGTGGGAGGAAACTGGAGCACCCGGATAAAACCTATGTGGTAACAGGGAGAACGGACAGTACCCCTTAGACGGGATCGAACCTGGGTCTCTGGTGCTGTAAGTCAGCAACTCTACTGCTGCAGTACAATGCTGCTCCTAATGAGTGGTGACTTACAAATTAATTTTCTGACATTGAGGACAAACCAGTCAAAAGCTTTGTTAAGTCCCTACCACAACTGCCAATACTTTTACTTAGCTTGATATTAACTGTAAAGCAGCTGCAGATATGTCATTAGTGGCATTTCAGGATTACATTGCTACATTGTTTAATTGATCACAAATTGTATCGTATTTAATTTATTAGCCAAGTATGTAAAAACAGACAAGGAATTTGATTTGCCATATAGTCATACCAAAAAAGCAACAAGACGCACAACTACATAAAAGTTACCATAAACATCCACCCCAGCGGCTCCCCCACATTGCTCACTGTGATGGAAGACAATAAAGTATTTTCTTTCCCGCGGACATGGCAGTCAAACCATCCGCAGTCGGGGCGATCGAAGCTCCTGCAGCGGACAACTATGACTACCAGAATGCATCTAATCCTCCATGTACTGGCTTTGCCAACTAGGAAAGACACTCCCTACTAGTTCCACAGCAGTATTCATTGCGGTAAATCCTCTTACTGAATATCACTGTGATGCTCTAGCCTAATTTTCAAAACCAAGATACTGCATATCTCTCCACTTAATCAGATGTCACCCTGCATTTTGCAAAAATTTTGCACTAGAGATCCTTTAGTTAGATGTCCATGCAGCTTCGGAATGTGGGGTAGGAAAGGCATTCACGCATGCTTTGTTATTGCACATCTTTCATAAGTATCTAAGATAAACTAAAGGGCTGGTCCCACTTAGGCGACTCTTTAGCTGAATGTGCAGATAGCTATTAATGATTATGATATAGTTGGGATCACGGAGACATGGCTCCAGGGTGACCAAGGCTGGGAGGTGAACATCCAGGGATATTCAATGTTCAGGAGGGGTAGACAGAAAGGAAAAGGAGGTGGGGTATGTTGCTGGTTAGAGAGGAGATTAACGCAATAGAAAGGAAGGACATTAGCTTGGAGAATGTGGAATCGATATGGGTAGAGCTGCGAAACACTAAGGGGCAGAAAACGCTAGTGGGTGTTGTGTACAGGCCACCTAACAGTAGTAGTGGAGTTGGGGATGGCATCAAACAGGAAATTAGAAATGTGTGCAACAAAGGAAAAACAGTTATAATGGGTGACTACAATCTACGTATAGATTGGGTGAATCAAATTGGCAGAGGTGCTGAGGAAGAGAATTTCTTGGAATGTATGCGGGATATCCAACGTAGAGGAACCAACGAGAGAGCAGGCTATTCTAGACTGGGTATTGAGCAATGAGGTACGGTTAGTTAGCAGCCTTGTTGTGCGTGGCCCCTTGGGCAAGAGTGACCATAATATGGTTGAGTTTTTCATTAGGATGGAGAGTGGCATTGTCAATTCAGAAACACGGGTCCTGAACTTAAAGAAAGGTAACTTTGAGGGTATGAGACATGAATTGGCCAAGGTAGACTGGCAATTGATTCTTGAAGGATTGATGGTGGAAATGCAATGGAAGGCATTTAAAGACTGCATGGATGAACTACAACAATTGTTCATCCCAGTATGGCAAAAAGATAAATCAGGGAAGGTAGTGCATATGTGGATAACAAGGGAAATCAGGGATAGTGTCAAAGCAAAAGATACTATTAGCCAGCGAAAGCAGCCTACCGGAGGACTGGGAGAAATTCAGAGTCCAACAGAGGAGGACAAGGGGCTTAATTAGGAAAGGGAAAATGGATTATGAAAGAAAACTGGCAGGGAACATAAAAACTGACTGCAAAAGTTTTTATCGATATGCGAAGAGAAAAAGATCAGTTAAAACAAATGTAGGTCCCTTGCAGTCAGAAACAGGTGAATTGATCATGGGGAACAAGGACATGGCAGACCAATTGAATAACTACTTTGGTTCTGTCTTCACTAAGGAAGACATAAATAATCTGCCGGAAATAGCAGGGGATCGCGGGTCAAATGAGATGGAGGAACTGAGTGAAATCCAGGTTAGCCGGAAAGTGGTGTTAGGTAAATTGAATGGATTAAAGGCCGATAAATCCCCAGGGCCAAATAGGCTGCATCCCAGGGTACTAAAGGAAGTAGCCCCAGAAATAGTGGATGCCTTAGTGATAATTTTTCAAAACTCTTTAGATTCTGGAGTAGTTCCTGAGGATTGGAGGGTAGCTAATGTAACACCACTTTTTAAAAAAGGAGGGAGAGAGAAAGCGGGGAATTACAGACCAGTTAGTCTAACATCGGTAGTGGGGAAACTGCTACAGTCAGTTATTAAAGATGGGATAGCAGCACATTTGGAAAGTGGTGAAATCATTGGACAAAGTCAGCATGGATTTACGAAAGGTAAATCATGTCTGACGAATCTTATTGAATTTTTTGAGGATGTAACTAGTAGAGTGGATAAGGGAGAAGCAGTAGATGTGTTATATCTGGACTTTCAGAAGGCTTTCGACAAGGTCCCACATAAGAGATTAGTGTACAAACTTAAAGCACACGGTATTGGGGGTTCAGTATTGATGTGGATAGAGAACTGGCTGGCAGACAGGAAGCAAAGAGTAGGAGTGAACGGGTCCTTTTCAGGATGGCAGGCAGTGACTAGTGGGGTGCCGCAAGGCTCAGTGCTGGGACCCCAGCTATTTACAGTATATATTAATGATTTGGACGAGGGAATTGAATGCAACATCTCGAAGTTTGCGGATGACATGAAGCTGGGGGGGGCAGTGTTAGCTGTGAGGAGGATGCTAGGAGGCTGCAAGGTGACTTGGATAGGCTGGGTGAGTGGGAAAATGCATGGCAGATGCAGTATAATGTGGATAAATGTGAGGTTATCCACTTTGGTGGCAAAAACAGGAAAGTAGACTATTATTTGAATGGTGGCCAATTAGGAAAATGGGAGATGCAATGAGACCTAGGTGTCATGGCACACCAGTCATTGAAAGTAGGCATGCAGGTGCAGCAGGCAGTGAAGCAAGCGAATAGTATGTTAGCATTCATAGCAAAAGGATTTGAGTATAGGAGTAGGGAGGTTCTACTGCAGTTGTACAGGTCTTGGTGAAACCACACCTGGAGTAATGCGTACAGTTTTGTTCTCCAAATCTGAGAAAAGAAATTCTTGTGATAGAGGGAGTACAGAGAAGGTTCACCAGACTGATTCCTGGGATGTCAGGACTTTCATATGAAGAAAGACTGGATGGACTCGGCTTGTACTCGCTAGAATTTAGAAAATTGAGGGGGGATCTTATAGAAACTTATAAAATCCTTAAGGGGTTGGACAGGCTAGATGCAGGAAGATTGTTCCCGATGTTGGGGAAGTCCAGAACAAGGAGTCACAGTTTAAGGATAAAGGGGAAATATTTTAGGACTGAGATGAGAAAAACATTTTTCACACAGAGAGTGGAGAATCTCTGGAATTCTCTGCCACAGAAGGTAGTTGAGGCCAGTTTGTTGGCTATATTTAAGAGGGAGTTCGATGTGGCCCTTGTGGCTAAAGGGATCAGGGGGTATGGAGAGAAGGCAGGTACGGGATACTGAGTTGGATGGTCAGCCATGATCATGTTGAATGGCGAAAAAAAAAAGAGCTCGGCTACAAGGAAAACCCGGAGAAAACATCGAGATAAGCGGGGGGGGGGGGGGGATTCGGAATAGGCTGAGAGCCCAAGCCTTTCGTCCCCCTCTGCCCAGCGTTCTTCTGGCGAACGTCTAGTCCCTGGAAAACAAGCTGGATGATCTCAGGGCGAGGATCAGATTCCAGCGGGACATAAGGGACTGCAACATCCTCTGCCTGACTGAAACATGGCTGACCTCACTGATTCCGGATCAGGTAATCTGTCCAACCGAGTCCTTCACTGTCCATCGTGCTGATTGAACAGAAGCATCTGGGAAATCCAAGGGTGGAGGAGCCCGCTTCATGACCAATAATAACTGGTGCAACCCTGGAAATATCAAGATGCTTTCCTGTTCCTGCTCGCCGGACCTGGAGCATCTGACGATCTCATGCCGCCCATTCTACCTTCCCCGGGAGTTCGGCTCAGTGATCGTCTCAGCCGTCTACATTCCACCGCATGCAGACACCGACGTGGCACTATCGGCCCTACACGATGTGCTATGTCGACACCAAAACAAGAACCCGGATGCGGCTATGGTCGTGGCTGGAGATTTTAAGAATTCAAATCACAAGAAGGTCATGCCGAACTTCTACCAACACATCACGTGTGACACCAGGGGGGAAAGGACATTGGACCACTGTTATACGCCGTTCTGGAAGGGCTACAAGGCCATTTTACTCCCTCCCCTAGGGAAATCTGACTACACTGCCATTCTCCTGCTGCCGGAGTATATACAAAGGATAATTCGGGAAGCGGTAGAGACAAGGGATGTAAAGCGGTGGTCCGACCAGTCAGAGGCCATGCTGCAAGATGCACTGAGCGATGTCGACTGGAATATGTTCCAAGCAAGTTCCAGCGACGTTAGTGAGTTCGCGGAAACATTCACGGACTTCATTGCAACAATAACTGACAACATCGTCCCCACGGTAAGGGTTAGCATCTTTCCTAATCAAAAACCCTGGGTAGACAGGTCCGTTCGTGTTGCCTTGAATGCTCGCACTGCTGCCTACAACTCTGGCCTGGCATCAGGAAACATGGATGTCTACAAGGTAGAGTCCTACCAACTGCGAAGGGCGGTGAAGGACGCAAAGAGGAGGTACAGGGACAAGATGGAGTCACAGATGGAGCAGCAGGACACAAGACGCCTGTGGCAGGGGCTACGGACTATAACCAACTACCGGAGCACCCCACCCTCATCCGCAAGTGCCGGCACCTCCCTAGCTGATGACCTGAACTCTTTTTACGCTCGGTTCGAGATGGGCAACAACACCCCAGGTCTGCCGACTATCGACAATACCGCCAGCGGGCTGGCTAACGAAGCTGAAGGGAAGAATGAGCACACATTCTCACTGTCCGAGAACGATGTGAGGAGGGCTCTGACACGGGTGAACACGAGGAAAGCTGCAGGCTCCGATGGCATCTCGGGGCGAGTACTTAAGTCCTGTGCTACGCAGCTACCTCCGGTGCTCACTAAAATATTCAACCTCTCCCTGGACAAGTCCGTAGACCTTGCCTGCTTCGAAAAATCCACCATTGTACCTGTACCAAAGAATGCCTCCCCAGCCTGTCTGAATGACTACCGTCCGGTGGCCCTCACCTCGGTAGTCATGAAATGCTTTGAGAGGCTGGTGAAGAAACACATCTGCGCCTTCCTCCCTCGCAACATGGACCCGTTACAATTTACATACCGTCCGAACAGATCCACGGACGATGCTGTCTCCCAGGTTTTGTACACCGCTCTCTCCCATCGTGACAGCCAGAAGGGGGGCTACGTGAGGATGCTGTTCATAGACTTCAGTTCAGCCTTCAACACGATAGTCCCCACAAGACTGGCCGCGAAGCTACTGGATTTAGGGCTCAACACCCCCCTGTGTGCCTGGGTCCTGGACTTTTCACCGCCAGGCCCCAGGTAATCAAGATGGGAGGGAATACATCAAAGTCCCTCACCCTGAGCACAGGATCCCCCCAGGGTTGTGTCCTCAGCCCCCTATTGTACTCCCTGTACACACATGACTGTGTGGCTAGGTTCAGCTCCAACTCGATAATGAAGTTTGCTGATGACACCGTGGTGGTGGGCCTGATCTCAGACAACAATGAGAAGGCCTACCGGGAGGAGGTAGCTGATCTGGCACTCTGGTGTCAGGACAACAGCCTCCTCTTGAACATCAAAAAAACAAAGGAGCTGATCGTGGACTTTAGGAGGACACATCATCCGAGGACGTACACACCATTGAGGATAAATGGGGATACTGTGGATAGGGTGAGCTGTTTTAAATACCTGGGAGTCCACATCTCTGAGAATAGGGAATTGAAGAATACAGTTGAACAGAGGGATCTGGGAATAACCGTGCACAGTTCCTTGAAGGTGGAATCTCATATAGATAGGGTGGTAAAGAAAGCTTTTGGTATGCTAGCCTTTATAAATCAGAGCATTGAGTATAGAAGCTGGGATGTAATGTTAAAATTGTACAAGGCATTGGCGAGACCAAATCTGGAGTATGGTGTACAATTTTGGTCGCCCAATTATAGGAAGGATGTCAACAAAATAGAGAGGGTACAGAGGAGATTTACTAGAATGTTGCCTGGGTTTCAACAGCTAAGTTACAGAGATAGGTTGAATAAGTTAGGTCTTTATTCTCTGGAGCGCAGAAGGTTAAGGGGGGACTTGATAGAGGTCTTTAAAATGATGAGAGGGATAGACAGAGTTGATGTGGACAAGCTTTTCCCTATGAGAATAGGGAAGATTCAAACAAGAGGACATGACTTTAGAATTAAGGGACAGAGGTTTAGGGGTAACATGAGGGGGAACTTCTTTACTCAGCGAGTGGTAGCGGTGTGGAATGAGCTTCCAGTGGAAGTGGTGGCGGCAGGTTCGTTGGTATTTAAAAATAAATTGGATAGGCATATGGATGAGAAGGGTATGGAGGGTTATGGTATGAGTGCAGGCAGGTGGGACTAAGGGAAAAAAGTTGTTCGGCACGGACTTGAAGGGTCGAGATGGCCTGTTTCCGTGCTGTAATTGTTATATGGTTATAATATGACATGGACATCACACGCTGCAGCACTCGTGAGTAAGGCAAGGCAACGCCTTTACCACCTCAGGCAATTGAGGAAATTCAGAGTGTCTCCGAGGATCCTCCAGTGCTTCTACTCTGCGGCTGTGGAAAGCATCTTGTCCGGAAACATTACAATCTGGTTTGGGAATTGCTCTGCCTGGGACAAGAAGGCTCTGCAGAGAGTAGTGCGTTCAGCCGAACGCACTATGGAAACTTCTCTCGTCTCTCTAGGAACTATACATCAGGAGGTGCAACTCCAGAGCCAATAAGATAATGGGAGACCCCTTCCACCCCTGCAACGGACTGTTCCAGTTCTTACGGTCAGGCAAACGCCTCCGTTGCCGTGCTGTGAGAACGGAGAGGATGAGAAGGAGTTT
This sequence comes from Raja brachyura, assembly GCA_963514005.1. Next base: position 75,401,967 of record OY740782.1, read on the forward strand.
CTTCCCAGAGGCCATTCGGTCTGTAAATCCTATCTCACCAGGGACTAACTCTACTAACTTACTGTACCACAATACCGCCCACAATATTTAATATGGAAAAGAACATGTGATTCTGTTTGTAGTTTGTTGGTTGGTTGTTTGTTTGTTTTTTGCACAAAGTCCGCAGGCATTGCCACTTTTCATTTCACCGCACATCCCGTATGTGTATGTGACGAATAAACTTGACTTGACTTGCAGGCTCGAAAGGCCAAATTGCCTACTCCTGCGCCTATTTTCTATGTTTCTATGTTTCTATGTTTCTATGTTTGGGCAACTGCCCGGGACTAGTTTTAATGGAATTCACCTACAACATCTGGCGACAACCTACAACAACCTAGGACAGCAAAAATTGTCGCCACTGTCGGCGAAAAATTTTCAACATTTTGAACATTTTGCGGCAGATGCCTGTAGTCGCCCAAAAATTCGTCTAGGTGGGACAGGCCCATTAAGGTGCTGCAAATTTGAAGCAATGTATTTTGTGTCTCTGTTTGCAATGGAAATGATTCAAGCTAATGTGATATAAAATTATATATTTTTGGCCATCAATTCAATTACTATGTTGTTGAATGTTCTATTTTATTTAAATGCCTAATCAGTTAGCATTAAATATGACAAGAAATAATCTAGTTCTTAATATGCATAGGTTCCATAAAGATTCACTTGATTTAGATAAATGGGAATTGTGAATAAGATGAATGATATGTCCTGTCAACATTCTATAAATAAAGGCATCTCTCAATACCACTGACAACTAGTCACTACAGCATCTACAGAATGTAAACCATTACTGAATCAAAGTAGGAATTAAGTTGTTGAATAATAACAGAAAAATGGTACAGGACTAAATGATGAATGATTGGACTTGATGAGTTCACATTTTGATTTGTTTGAGACATCATTAAGTTATTTACTGAGAACATGAAGTCATACTTTGCAGGTCTCCAAGGATCTGGAAGATTAAGTAATTTTTAGCCAGTTTACAATCGTGGAGACAAGTCAGTTAACAAAACTCATGGGAACGTGTTTGACAAAGTGTGAAGAAAATGGTTATTTCTCAGCAAACGCAGCCAAACGTCTCAAAAGATGAGAGGTAGGCTGAATTCCTTCCACTGATGTGACAACCGGATCTCTGAGATACCAGAAAAACTTCAACTAACACAATCAAATTGCCCTTCTGAAAACAAATGGAAATGCTGTAACATTTGTCGAAGGCCAGCAGAGAAGAACTAACATGAAATGTCATTTCTGAGGATTGTTCAGAGCCTCTGATTACACAGTCCGTGCGGCAGGCGTCTCACTGCGCTCGAGATAAATCAGGATGTTGCCATAGAAATTGACTAATGCAATGTTTGTTTATGGGGAATGAAGAAATGACAGTGTCAGTGAATGACATTTCTATTCTCAACAAAGATTTGTTCCTGTAAATGAATTTGGCAGCTTCATCTGTTTCCTCTCAACTGTGGTGTCTCAGCAAGAAGTAAAATGCTTGCTAGTTGACACATTGGATGTTTTTACATGCAAACATGTTAAGACAATTTTGGAAAATGGAAAGAAAAATGTATGTGAGAGGGAAAGAATATATGTGCCCATACAATATAAGTTGACATTTGCAGTGACAAGCGTGTCAATATTCTTCGGTTTCTGTGCCGTGGAATAAAGCAGATTGATATATGTTTGCACACTCTCATTTTCTTACTGTGCTTTAGGAGACGAGGTTCATTGTACATCAAATGAATGAATAGATAACTGTGTATCAGATTTTTGAAAATGTTTAAGGTGTTTGATCTCTAGAGACATATTCTTTTCCCAGATGACTTCTCTTCCTCTCTTTTATTCTGTGACCTGCTGTTGTTACATCACTTCTGTTCTTTGAATTGTAGTGAAATCACAGTGTAGAAATCTATCTCTGTTAATTTAAATTTTATTGTGGCTGAGAAACCAGATTTAAAAAGAGCCTGAAGAAGAATCCCGACCCAAAATGCTGCTTGTCCATTCCCTCCAGAGATGCTGTCTGACCCACTGGAATCGAGCAAAATGTTGGTTTGCTCAAGATTCCATCATCTACAATTTCTTGTGTCTCCAGATATAAGGACATATTTGACTATGTCTGACTTAAAGAAACATATTATATAGCATCAGCCTTTTAAGAACCATCATCCCAAGAAATTCTGGCTTTTTATATTCCCACCATGCAGACCCAGGTGTTAAGTTAAAATATGCACTGGCACTGCCAGCTGAGATCATTGGCTTGTCACATATCACGTGGTGAACTAAGGAACAATCTGATTAGTGTGATACAGTGCAAAGCTGAACATTATATTAACCTGTTAATTTGACATTCTATAGTTTATATCACAGAACAGTAGAACACCGAAGCCAGCTATTTAACCCATCCTGATTGGATTTTAAAGAGACAATTCAGTTCATTCCGTTTCTTTGCTGTCCTTCCACTGTTTCCACTCTAAATATTTGTACAAAATGATTTGTGCAAAACAATAAAGGCCACTATCAATTTCAAGCACAAAAGCAGAAAATACCTGAAGTGCTGAGCTGTTTGGCCAGCATATATGGAGAGATTAACAGAGTTAGCATTTGAGACTGTCGATTTTACTCATGCAATGCATTTCCAGTTTAATGGCGATTCTGTGAGAAGTTATTTTCTCAATCCATTTTATCTTCTTTCCCATTCCCTGACATCAGTCCGCCTCTAGTTACTGACCTTTCGGCCATTGGGAATGGTTTGCTTTATTTACTCTATTTAAACATCATCATTTTCACATCTAAAATAAACATCTTTAGCTGCCATTGTTGGAGGGAGAATGACACCAGCTTATCAATTCCAAACGCCAGAATTCTGAATTCCTAGTTCATGGAGCCTTTCTAGTGATCTTGTGTCTACATTCCCATAATCTCTTCTCTGTCCTCTCTAAAGCCTTGGGATTGATCCCAAAGTGTGATGCCCGATTTTGGAAATAGATAGGACAGAACGGCGACATGGCGGCGCAGTGGTAGAGTTGCTGCATTACAGCGCCATGGACCCCGGTTAGATCCCGACTACTGTCTGTATGGAGTTTGTACGTTCTCCCCATGACTGCGTGGGATTTCTCCGAGATCTTGGTTTCCTCCCACTCTCCAAAGACGTACAGGTTTGTAGGTTAATCGGCTTGGTAAATGTAAAAATTGTCCCTAGAGTGTGTACGTAGCAGGGAACACTGGTTGGCGTGGACCCGGCTGCCGAAGGGCCTGTTTCCAGGCTGTATCTCTAAACTAAACTAAACTAAAAAATAGTGGTTTATATGACTTAAGCAGAACATTCTAGGTTTGAAGCTCAGTACTTTTACTTATAAAATTATTAATCCCATGTTCTACTATATGCTTTATTAATTTGTCATGTCACTTTCAATGATTAGTGCGTACACCCACTGATCTCTCTGTCCTTTTAAAATAGCCTCTTTTAGTATGCATGATCTCTCCACACCTTTCCTGCTGAAGTGAATCACCTCTCCTCTCTTATCTCACCTGTCCTGAGTTGGCTCAACACAAGGGTTGCCAACTTTTTCACTCCCAACTAAGGGACAAAAGGTCAAAATAAGAGACAAATTCCCGACGGCATAAAGTACAGAAGGCCTTTGTCAAGTCACTGCTGACGGGCCTAACCCACGTCTTTTTTGCTTCCCATTGCTTGTTACAGCTGCACAGACATCTTTTTTGTTGGTTTATTCATATTTGCACATCCCAAACCGACCGAACAACACCAGACGTTGCTGAAACTTTTTGTTTTGGCAGGAATTGGCAAAATATAGTGTACAACCGATGCGCATAAAAGGGCCTGTAATTGGATGACAGGTGAATCACTCGTGTGTGGCGTCAACAGCACATGCAACACGCACGCACCCTGTTGTATCAGATCTAGGATCTGCCTGTAAGCGTGCCCTCTGGTGATTACAGAGTACAGATGCTCCTCGACTTACGATGCTTCAACTTACGATATTTCGACTTTACGATGGTGGAAAAGCGATACACATTCGGTAGAAACTGTACTTCAAATTTTGAATTTTGATCTTTTCGACGAACCAGGCGTACAACTGGTGCACGAAAAGTGACAGGACGTCAACCAAGTCACCAAGTCCAGCATCCGGGCCAAAACTTTTCAGCTGGCCCGCCGGCTGGGTTTTGCGCTCTGCTGCACGCAAAGTCGAGCACCCCATCCATCTCATGAACCAAGGATCGGCCATGGGAAGGAGGGGTGGAGGTGTTGGCGGGAAGCGAAGGTCCGAAGGTCGGACAGCTGCTACACTCCATGGGCTGCACTATGTCGGGACCGGTGACGCGGGGCCAGACACCGCGCTCAGACTCGACAGTCCCCTCTACCCAAGTAGTAGCAGTCAAATACGGGACAAGGGCGGTCCAGTATGGGACATACCATTTTAGCCCAATATACGGGATGTCCCGGCTAATACGGGACAGTTGACAATCCTACTTACTAATCAAGAACCGGGCAATCTCCGCTTTAAAAAAAGACAACCATGTGTGGCAATTGCTAAATTTTCCTTGATCTGCATCCTCTTTGATGTCTCGTTTTCACACTTTAACATTCCTTATGTATGTGTCTCCCTCTCCCCTGACTCTGAGTGAAGAAGGGTCTCGACCCGAAACGTCTCCCATTCCTTCTCTCCAGAGATGCTGCCTTTCCCGCTGAGTTACTCCAGCATTTTGTGCCAATCTTCTGCGCAGCACGAACTACAGTCCCCATGATGCCCCCACCCCGACTACATTACCCACAATGCAGCCGGCACGCAGCGCGGCTTTGGTTGCCGAGGCCGTGGTCAGGACAGCGGCCCAGTGTAGGCCATGGCCATCAGTCAACTGGAGCCTGGCGCCGTCGCCAACGCCAAGCGGCCATTGCACGGCTCCCAGGTCACCTCTAACATGAGTGTCCCACTTGGCTCCGCTGACAGTCCCCACGGCTGCGAGAATGGCGCCCTGATGGGCAACTTAGGCATGTTCAAATACGACACAAGGGTGGTCGCGTATGGGACAAACCAATTCAGCCAATATACGGAATGTCCCGGCTAATATAGGACAGTTGGCAACACTACTCATCCCAATGTGCCCATTTCTTTTCGGATTCTATTGGTATCTTCTTGATTGTTTTGTGGCGGGTTCAGGTTTTGTGCCATCCGTGAATGTAAATATTGTGTCAATCCTTAATTCCTGCCAATTTGAGAAATGCGCATTCATTTCAAATGTCTGCTTTCGAAAACTTCCAAAGAGATAGATAGAGCAGAAAGTCTGGACCATGATAGTCCACCGAAAAAAGAGAATATCTCATTGAAAAATATATCACGGAAACATAGATGAGGTAGGAAGACTCTCAGAGATTCCAAATAACATCACACGCGACTACATTTATAATTGTACACAATTTGGTAGATTTTTTTTTAAATGCACGTAAATTAAAATCACAAATAGAATATCTTGAATGCATAGTGCCTTTTACTCTTACTTAGAGGTCTAGCATGGATTCCACCCAAACCAGATGACTAATCTAATTTAATACTGTCAACGTTTCAAATCCCTGGACCTTACATATATTTAATACCATTCAGCATCCTAGCAGCCCTCTCATTTTACATAGCTTTGTTATAATCCTTCTCTTTCATAAATATCAGTTCAAAATATATGATGTTCATTGTATGACTGGTGGCATGAGAGGAGTTTCTGGTGAGGTGCAAAATGACCTTGCCGATATCGGTTTAAAGGATAAAGCATTCTATGATAGTCCAAATGTTCTGAATGCACCACCTATTACCTTGTTATTTTTTTTCTCACATTTTGGAACTGCTGATTAGACTCATTACAGGAACTCTATCTCAAAATGTTCGGCTGCAGAAATGGTTCAAACAGCGTAGAGTAAGATTGCAGACAAAAGATAAAATTGCAGAATCAGTTCACTAAATCAGATGTGTGAACTCTTATTAAAAAGCTAATTAATTTTCTGGTTCATCGTATAACCTGCAGGCACTATTCATAAAGCACGTCACTTTTTTTACTCACAATTAGTAAGAGCAGAGCTGCCATAACTCCCTTATAGAGTGAAATATTTGAATGCACGGCGTATGTAGCTACATAGTTAATATTTATGAATCTTTTAATGATCAAGGGATTTTATTTAAATTTCAAAGTTTTTAACAAGAGCCACTTAAAGTTTTTGAATTGGATCTGGAAAATGTCTCTTTTGTGAAATGATCAATGATTTTAAAACAAAGCAACTCAATCTGCGCGGATGAAGAATAGTAGGCTGCTTTGAATCCATGGGAGATTATTACCAAATCGTGTAGATCTTTTATAATAACCAGCAGGGCTGATATTTATTTCCTGTAGCTAAATGACCTGTGATATTGTGTGGAATTTTACATTTGAATACATACTAGATTCTTCACCCACTATTTCCATACAGTAAGAGTTAATATATGATCAGATTGTCCTCGTGTCAATAATTTAGAATATAAACATTATAATTGAGGACATCCTGGCAGAAGGCAGAGATTTATTGAGGATTTAGGAAATTGGGAGGAGAATTCTCCATTCATATTGAGTTGGGTATTATCTTTTGACAGCTCTTTCAGGGAGAGGTCAGCTGTAAAATTGCCCAAACTTAGTAGCTATCACGATACATGTATGTTACATTCCATTATAAACCCCTGCCAAAGATCTTACTACCAATAAGCATCACATGAGGCATACTAATTATTTATCAAAAACATTCAACAAAAATTGGACAGAAGCAATAAAAACATCTGTCAAATCGCTATGTAATCTCTCATCTCATTAGACACATGTTTTTAAAGCTATAAGATTTCAGCAGCCAAAAGTTCTAATTAAAAAAAGGGACAATAAGGACAATATTTTCTGATTTTAAATTCATGAATGTGTGTTGCTATATATCTATCAAATGCTGCTCAATCACTAATGAAGTGTAAAGAGTTGTTACTTGGATCTTCTGGGACTCTTTGTCCTTTACAGAATTCATAGCTGTATGTTTGCAATGTATTTTTCATTGGTATATGCTCTCCTCACAACCCATTAACTCTTTTACAGCCATTGTCCTCTCCTCCCTTGAGAATTACTGGGAATAGTTGAATTTGCATTTGGTAATTTTCCAAGTGTCCACCTTACATAATCATTAAATATGTAGGAAGGAACTGCAGATGCTGGTGTACAATGAACATAGGCACAGAATGGGTGTCATATCGGGTCTGAAGAACAGTCTCGACCCGAAACATCACCAATTTCTTCTCTCCAGAGATGTTGCCTGTCTCGCTGAGTTGCTCCAGCATTTTATGTCTATAATAATTAAATAGCTGCGTTCTGGCACGAGGATCAGACAGATATTTCACGGTGGAGGCTTCACACCTGAAGCAAAGTCTTTTTGGTTGTCACAATTCCCAGGTCCTACCTGCAGCCTGGCCTGGAGTTAGAGGCAGAAATGGGCTGAAGAAACCCAGCTCCAATTGACAAGCTGCATCAGAACACTCTCTTGGTGTTCATCGATCAGTTCTTCAATTCAAATGTAGGTACACCCCATAGTCTTTAACAGATGTGATATAATAGTGATGGGACTGATAGCATAGACATACGTGTTCTAGTTTATTCAGTTTATGTGCTGGTGGATGGGGCTTTGGGTTGGTTGTGTGGTTGGTTGTGAGCTCACTAAAATGTAGCCGTCAGACTTTGTCTTAATGTTTCAAAGGTCTTCAGTTTAGCTGTTGAAATGACTGACATTATTCATGGCACACTTAAGACAAATGAGAAAATTAAGGAGAGGTTACAGTATTATATAATATACAGTTGCACTACTTACGATCAGAGCAACCAACTTCCTGAAAACTGCAAACTTTCTCTTAATTTCTGATTAATTCTGTGCTCCCATTCATGTTTCGACTGAGTATGTAATTGTACAGAAATGACAGAGAAGCTTTAGTAGAGGGATACAGTGCAAATGTATTTCTCTCATTGCATTTGAAGGCTTTATATTAAATCTGCATGGGTTCTGGTCATCTAATCACAAGGAAGATCACAGACAAGGGAACTCAAGACTTGGTGAATTTGAAACATGATAGACATTTAAAGATTTGTTTTCCTTTCTTTGAAAAAACGACCACATGATGATTGAATTGAAATTTTGACTTCACTAATTCAATTAAAGCCCATTGTCCACCGTAGGAATATTGTTACTGAAGTACTTACATTACATGCAACATCAATAAAAATCACAAATAATAAACAAACGCTGGTCAGAAATTTTCATTTGTCAGTGTACGGAATAAGTCACAAGGGAATATTGTCAGAAGAGATGTAGAGATAGTTTAATAAAGAAAAGTTAAAACAGTATAGGATGCAGTTTCTGTGTACATTGTGATGTAATTTATGGGTTTACTATATCACTCAAAACATAGACAACAGCAAACAGATATCCACCAGAAATCGAAGGAGACACCGAGAGACAGGCATCCAACACAACAGTTACACTTATGCCCCTGTCCCACTTAGGAAACCTGAACGGAAACCTCTGGAGACTTTGCGCCCACCCAAGGTTTCCATGCAGTTCCCGGAAGTTTTAGTCCTCTGGCAACCACCTTCAACTAGCATCCCAACCGGCTTTGACTAAAAAATTACCGATTTTTAAAACGGAAACCACTTTTGACCATTAGGGAGACTGACAAAAACCTCCGGGAACCTCCAGGAACCGCACGGAAACCTTGGGTGGGGCGCAAAGTCTCCAGAGGTTTCCGTTCAGGTTTCCTAAGTGGGACAGGGGCATTACTCTTTAGCCTCGGGTTCTGTATTGCTGCTACAAAATTCAAGACTGAAATGTGTTTCTTTTTTAAAATGGGACACATTAAATAAAATACAAGACGTATATTCTACAGGCAATAGGAAGAGTAAAACTTAAGAGTAAAAGAGTAAAACAGAGTGCTGTGACCTAGCTCCCGATTGTAAAGGAAGTTGTAGTATTGAACATTGTGCCATAGGGAATGGTTGAGGCAGAGACCATTGTACCTTTAAGTGGAAAATGGATAAATTTATGAAGCAGTAGAAGATATTGGGCTTCGGGGAAAGAGATGTGGAATGCAACCAGTTTTGAATTTTTGCAGCAAAGAAATGACATAAGCATGAAGAGCTGAAAATCCTATCTCTGGACTGTAAATATCCATAGTTTTGTGGTCCTATGCAGCATTTAACATACTTACCATCTAGGGAACTATTTCTGGCTTAGCACATGCTGTCCATAGCTATCCATTCTAATACAAGATAACCCATTAAAATGCATTCTAGTGTAATCAAAGTACCTAGGTATAAAGGTTACTCTTAAAAGGTTAGTGTTGTTCATATTTCAGCTGTAAAACAATTATAAACCAAATTACTTAAACAGTGAAGTAACTTGCACCCAATATATCCACAATAGTACCACTTTGGTTATTGCCTTGAGCAGTGTAAGTCATGTCCTATGGTAGATTTAATATTTCTGACTTGAATTTTTAATTCAATATGCACCATCACTCACTGAAACATTTTATCTTCAACTATTTAAAAATCTCTGAAGTTCTTAATAAAATCTCTACGTGTCCGGATGAATTGGATCAATTATGTTGAGCTTGGAAATTGTTTCACTTAAAATCTAGACACATTAAATCTTAATTGTGTCAGTCTGTATTTATTAAGCCTTTTTAAATGGGTTTTATTCAATTTTGAGCATCATTAAAACATGAATTAATGAACGAAAGTGGAGTATAAATATGGCAAAAATCATTGGAAGTTTGGGTGAAAAGGTACACTGAGATAAATGTGTGGGGATTTTGCACAGGCCACCATTATTTTTCTTGGAGGTGATGGATTTTACATTTATTGGGCACAGGAAAATTTGAGTCATGTACATATAGTAATGAAACAATATTCATCTTTTAATAACAAATCATGTTTGGATCAGCAGAACCCAAACAGTCCAGGGGGGATATGCCATGTAATTTAAAACTAAATAAGGATTTATTAATCAAATGTAATTGTGTAATGCTTAGCTCCTGTCTTTTTAACTGATAGATTTTTCATTCTCTTAACAAATTGAATTCTTATTAGTTTTTAATTGCTTTATGACGTGGCACTCATTTTATGAAACAGCGCAGTATAATCTATGCAAAATATAATCTTTCCTGAATGCCACATCAAAACCAGAGAGATGGCAATCCATGTAGCAATATTGTTTGTAGTTTAAATTAACATTTCAATCAATGTACCTTTTTTTGTTGTTTAAATATTATAACCATTTACTTAAATATGTGACAAAAACAGAATGGTTGGGGAAGCGCCATGGACGTGATTGATATACTGCCCCAGAACTAGCCATAATTCATTTCTGACTTGGTTCCTTCATTAGGAATCGGGCCAACCCATCCATGAGATATAAATTATGAGTTTGTAAGTTTCTGCCCTCCTCTCAGTTCTGGAGTAAGTCCACTAAAACTTCAGTAAATAACTTTGAATTGGGTCATGGACCTGAATATACACCAGAGGACCAATGAGCAACTCTTAGTGGTGGGAGTGCCCATCTTCAGTGTGCAGATGAAATGATTAACCTTTGACCTTGCATACATTGTCTGGTCAGTAATGGATATCTTTGACGTCAAATACATGCACAAATTATGCTACAATTTATGAGCCTGTGACCAATTATGCTCTAACCTATTTGTCATTCACGTTATAATGGTTCTATTCAGTGCTGAAGGTTAAATATATGAGTGTGGCCTGCTTGGATGTCCTGTTATATTCATATCTGATGGCACTGTCTTTATACTGTTCCATTCCCAGTCTTAATTTGTATATGAAAACTGTATCTTGCCTGAGTAAAGTTAGAAGAAGTTAGGGCGACACCATGACACTACGATAGAGTTGCTGCCTTTCAGCGCCAGAGACCTGGGTTCAATCCTGACTATGGGTGCTGTCTGTATGGAGTTTGAACGTTCTCCCCATGGCCTGAGTGGGTTTACTCTGGTGCTCTTGTTTCCTACCACACTCCAAATAAGTACAGGTTTGTAGGCTAATTGGCTTGGAAAAATTGGAAATTATCCCTAGTGTGTAGTATACTGTTAGTGTGCAGGGATCACTTGTCAGCATGGACTCGATGAGCAAAGGGCCTTTTTCTGTGCTGGATCTCTAAACTAAAAAAAAACTAATTGGAATTATTTGTGTGTGGATACTTGTCAACAATGCATGTGAAGAAATTCTATGATTGCAGGGGAAATATGTTTGGGAGAACAAAGTGCCAGGAATAATTGGTGGAATTTAATTTCTGTTCTGCCTAGGGGGCCACAGAGTCTTCTGTTCCCTCCAGATTATGGCCAGCATTTGCCCACCAGGGAAGTGACCTTTCAGGATCATGCTTGCCATCTCCCTCTCAGGATCTGTGGTCTATTCGATACCATGCTGGAAGAGAAGAATTGGTGAATGTGAATTAGTGTACTGGTAGGTGCGTGTTTCGGTGTGCATGTAAGACCTCAGATGGACCATAAGCTGAGAGATTTGTCTGCATTGTGCCTGGTAAGGGTGAAATAGTATGGATTGCATGAATGCCAATGTGTGGTTGGACAGTGGGTGAAGTAGGTTCAACTTATGAAGCTTGCGGCTGTTATACAGTTTGAGAGTTCGACCACCACTGTCCAGCTGTTAATCTTTTTCAGAATTGCTTTTATTTTTTTCGGGGACAGAACTTGCAACAGTCATCTCTTCGGTACACTCTTCTCAAACAACATAATTTGCCTTTGCCAAGTGCTGTGGCTGAGATCCTTGGTTAGTTTCTCTTGATCACAAATCTCTCTGTAAACCTTAATTCCTGTCCCAACCCAGTGTGTTCCTGTATGGCACCAGGGAAAACAGAACAAGTGACAAATGTGCAGTGGAAGTAACATTTTACCAATGAACTGTAATTGGTGGCAATGGATCAAATTTTGGATGAGCAACATAACATGTAGCTGTCACTATATTGCACATTTGATGCAAGTAACTGAGGAGAAATTGCTTTCTCCTGTGTTAGTTTCAAATCCTGGTTGACGATCTGTTAGACCAAAATACACATCTTCAAACCAACATTTCCCATTAATTGCCGAAATATTTTGTTTTCTTTATCCTTTAAATACCACCTGATATCCATTTATATTTTGCTTAATTATATTTTGGAAATCACAAATGAGGGGAGATTTTCTTCAGTTTTATCTCTGAGAAAAATAACTTCTCTCAGAATCTTCTGAGTTCCGAATTGAATGGTTTAGACTTGACCTAACAACCCAATCAATAACCCGTACCTGCTTTCTCCCCATATCCCTTGATTCCACTAGCCCCTACAGCTCTATCTAACTCTCTGTTAAATCCATCCAGTGACTTGACCTCCACAGTCCTCTATGGCAGGGAATTCCACAAATTCACAACTCTCTGGGTGAAAAAGTTTGTTCTCACCTCAGTCTTAAATGACATCCCCTTTATTCTAAGACCTGAAGGAGTGAAGCATGAATTCAGTTAAACAGGGAGGAATGGTGTTTTAATTTTTAGTCTGCTGCTGCATCTGGCAGTTGGTCGTGAAATATCCTCCAATTTCCAATCTAACCGATGGTCTTTTATTTCCTGAGCAGGTGGAATCACATTTTCAGGAGCTCCATCTCCAGATTGTTTTGCAGAACTCGAGCAAGCCAACACTATTCAGAATACTGGCCTGAGAATATTTTGCATATTGCAGATATATACAAATTGAAATCACACCCCTGATAATCATTTCAATTAAGGATTCAGTCTAGCATCATCAGCTGCCATTCACTTTGCTCACCAAGGATTCACTATTTGTCTGCAATCAACCATTTATTATTTCAGAATCTCATTCTTAACCTGAAAGAACTATATGACTATCATCCAGCTGCCACATTTCTGCGCCAAATTTAGTAAATGCTCCGTTTCTCTTAAGGGTAGTATCAGTAACCTAACAGATGTGAAGAACCAGAAAGCACCTGGGCAATATCGGATAAAGATCGTTTGAATTGAGTCTGTGATATAAACATTGAGTGCCATGGTAACCTTCTCTGCTGCAGGGACAGCTGCCCGAGCAGATGATCTTGGCTGTAGATGACCTGCAACTTTTCTGTGGCATGCACCCTTATATGCAGATGTGTGGCGAGAGGGCACTTTAGTCATGAGAAGGCTGAAACCTAGTTATCGCAAAAGCTTGTGCTGGAAGGAACTGCAGATGCTGGTTTAAACCGAAGATAGACACAAAATGTTGGAGTAACTTAGTGGGTCAGGCAGCATCTCTGAAGAAAAGGAATAGGTGATGTTTCAGGTCGAGACCCTTCTTCAGACTGCCAGCCAGGAAAGGGAAATGAGAGATATAAACTGTGAGATATAAATCGAGAGATATAGAATAAATGAATGAAAGATACACAAAAAGTAACGATGATCAAGGAAAGGTGGAGCCCACCATGGTCCTTTGTTGGCTGTGGGCAAGGTGATAACGAGTTATACAGACAGTGAAACTCAATAGGACCACAATGTAATAACTATGATGACTAGGGTAGGGGAGGGACAGAGAAAGAGAGGGTGCAAGGGGGAGCAACTTACTTGTGGTTAGATAAATCAATACTCATACTGCTAGGTAAGCTGCCCAAGCAAAATATGATGGTGCTGTTCGTCCAATTTATATTTGGCCTCACTCGTACGCATATCTGCTTTCCATCCTCCGTATTTTACTGCTCGCCACAGTGGAGTGTTTTGGCATCGGCATGATGGAGGTGGTTTTAAGGCACGTGGGGACAACTGCTTGGGCAAGTGACAGGTTGAAGATGTCAGTCCAGATGTCTGTCAGCTGCGCAGCACAGGTCCTGAGGACGTGCCCGAGGATGCCGTCAGGGCCAGAAGCCTTACGTGCATTAATCCTGCTCAGTGCCATATACACATAAAGGGTGAGTGTGAGGGGCTGGTGATCAGTAGGGAGCACAGCCTTGATGGCTATCTCTTGATTGTCCCTGTCAAAGCGGCCATAAAAGTAGTTAAGGTCCTCAAGGAAGGATGCGTCGCTGGATGTGGGGGTGGTGTTGGTGGATCTATAGTCTGTGATGGCCTGAATGCCTTGCCACATGCGTCGGGGTTCGGAGTTGTCGTTGAAGTGCTCCTCAATCCTAAGCTTGTAGCTGTGCTTGGCCTTCTTGATGCCCCTCTTCAGGTTAGCCCTGGGTGAACTGTAGGCTCGAGCATCGCCTGACCTGAAAGCAGTGTCCCGTGCTTTCAGCAGTAGTCTGACCTCTCTGTTCATCCATGGCTTCTGATTCGGGAATGTGTTAATCCATTTGAGGGTGGCGACACTGTTGATGGTGGAGTTGATAAAGTCCAAAACAGAGGATGTATAAGAGTCAATGTCCGTGTGGGAGTCAATGGTGGCCTGAGCTGCAAACACATTCCAGTCAGTGTTTCCAAAACGCTGCTGAAGTGTGGAGTCCACCACCTCTGACCAAACTTTAACTGTCCTCACTGTGGGTTTAACATGTCTGATGAGTGGGGAGTACTTTGGGAGCAGGAACAATGTGAGGTGATCAGACTGACCAAGGTGGGGGAGGAGGAAGGCTTTGTAAGCTTCAGCCATATTTGTGTAAATTTTGTCCAGTATCTTGTCTTCTCTAGTGGCAAAGGAGACATTTTGGTGGAATTTGGGGAGTACAGTCTTCAGGTTGGAGTGATTGAAGTCACCTGCAACAATGAAGGCTGCCTCGGGATTGTGAGTCTGTTGTTTGCTAATGGCAGTATGCAGTTCTTTCATTAGCATCAGGAGGAATGTAGGCTGCAGTCACAACAGTGGAGGTAAACTCTCTGAGCAGATAGAACGGTCTGCATTTAACCAAGAGGAACTCTAGCTTAGAAACATAGAAACATAGAAATTAGGTGCAGGAGTAGGCCATTCGGCCCTTCGAGCCAGCACCGCCATTCAATATGATCATGGCTGATCATCCAACTCAGTATCCCGTACCTGCCTTCTCTCTATACCCTCTGATCCCCTTAGCCACAAGGGCCACATCTAACTCCCTCTTAAATATAGCCAATGAACTGGCCACAACTACCCTCTGTGGCAGAGAGTTCCAGAGACCCACCACTCTCTGTGTGAAAAAAGTCCTTCTCGTCTCGGTCCTAAAGGATTTCCCCCTTATCCTTAAGCTGTGACCCCTTGTCCTGGACATCCCTAACATTGGGAACAATCTTCCTGCATCTAGCCTGTCCAACCCCTTAAGAATATTGTATGTTTTGTAATTTTGTAAGAGTCCGCGCCGACCAGCGATCCCCGCACATTAACAAAATCCTAAATGCACTAGGGACAATTTTATACCTCTACCAAGCCAATTAACCTACAAACATGTACGTCCTTGGAGTGTGGGAGGAAACCGAAGATCTGAGAAAACCCACGCAGGTCATGGGAAGAACGTACAAACTCCGTACAGACAGCACCCGTAGAGATGATCTCTGGCGCAGCAAGTGCTGTAAGGCAGCAACTCTACTGCTGTGCCACCCCAGATCTACATATAGGTGATGGGTAATTGTTTATGGTGTTCTGAAGGCTTTTTGAGATTCACGGTCCTATAGCAAATTGAGCTTCTTTGCATATCAATTTATTTCCAAAAATTACTTTGACTTTGATTATTATTTCAAATGTTAGCAGGGATCAAAACTAAACTCCAGATGGTTCATGAATATTAGTTAAAATAGAATCCGAGTACAAATGGACTGACAAACTGATTTTTAAAAATATATTAACTCACAGGTTTTAAATTAATTCTAGTTTCAGTATCAGTCGATGTTAAAACAGTGACTTTATATAATGAATATAAACAAGGCAGTTGCAGCTGTTAAGGTTATTTTTGAAATTTCTGTTATGTACTTAATTAAGTTTACAGAGTTAGCTGAGCAGTGACTCTCGATGATGGTGGTGTCCGTGCACCATGTTTTATTTACATAACTGCACAGACCCCCACCTCTGGTCTTACCGGAGCCTGTTGTTCTGTCTGCTCGGAGTATATGACGCCCCGTTAGCTCGATGGCGCTGTCAGGAACGTCGGCGTTGAGCCAAGTTTCTGTGAGGATCAAGATGCTGCAGTCTTTGATCCAGTTGTGGGAGGTAATCAGAGTTTGTCCATTTTGTTTGCCAGTGAGCGTACGTTGGCGAGGAAAAGACTAGGAATGAATGGTCTGTGTGGGGCTCGTTGTAACCTAGCCTTTAACCCACCTCGGCATCCGCGGCGGTGCTTGCGTTTGCGTCGCCGTCTGTGGGTGCTTCCGGTCAGCCGAGCTGACTTGGTACGTTCCACTGATCCGCCGCCCCGCAGCTCTGCTGTGCTGACAAGATCGGGAGGGAGACGTAGTTCGTCCAAAAAGTTGTTGTAGCCGCAAGAACCGAAGTTCGGAAGTTCCAGCCGGCTATATGAGAGGAGTGCAAGATTGCCCCGAGTGAGCAGACTTAAAACAAGTAAGTAAATTATAGCTAGTTTGCAAATTCGCGTCAGACACGGGGCGTCGCGATGTGCCCACGCCGCTGCCATTTTAGTGTTACCATTTTCAGTGTACATCCTTGGGAATAACCCATAAGTCACTGGTACCTGTGGCATAACTGTTCAGGGCAAACCTCGGCAAGGGCCACTGTGTCCTTTTCCAAACCTTCTTGGCAAATGCATGTACATGAAGAGATAGACGGTCATCTCATCTGCACTGCAATCACTTTTAAAACAAACTAGACTAAGTGGGATCCATTGGGTCCCAGTCACATGGGAGGCCTGGTCCCCCAACGCAACCCATTCCCCAATGCAATATTCCACCACTCATCTGTTCCCCCAACACAATAGATGGAGCGTTCTGTAGCTGGGGACGGGGACGGCTTCAGGCGGGAAGTGTCCTGCAGCCAGGGGAGGGGGACAGCTTCAGACGAGGCCTGTCAGGGGCTGTGTGTGGGGAGGGGGAGTGTGTGGGGGAGGGGGAGTGTGTGGGAGAGAGTGGTGTGTGGGGGAGGGGATGTGTGTGGGGGAGGGGGGGGTGCATGGGAGGGGGAGGAGGGAGTGGGGGTGTGTGTGGGAGGTATGGGGGAGGGGGTTGTGTGGGGAAGGGGGGATGTGGGCGGGCTGTGTGTGGGTGGAGGGTGTGTATGGGGGAGGGAGGTGTGAACGGGTGGCTTGTGGACGGGCGGGTTGTGGACAGGTGGCTTCTGGACATGCTCACAGACTCAGTCCTGGCTCTGGGGATTTATTCTCCAGTGGGTGCCGGAAGTAGCATTACCTTTATGGCGACTGACAGGCGAAAAGACCAATCTACTGATCTCACAATTATTTAAACCTTCATAACTTTTGTAATCTTCCACCGATCGGAACAAAATTTGGTGCACTTGGAGCAGAGGAAAACGGTGAGTAAGGTCGCAAGTAATCCCAGCGATATAGGGTTCCGTTTTTGTGCAAATTTAAAAACAACACAGACCAGAAGTGGTCAAGATGAGAGTTTTAGTAATAGTATAGATCCAAAGCTGATTCCAAAGTTAATCACTTGTCTCAGCATTACACAATGTTAGGATTGCAAGTAACGCTTTGACCTCCCTGTGACTCACTCCTTGTGCACATGTACTCCCCGCAACAGGCATATGTCCGCTGTTCAAAAGCATTTTTAT
This sequence comes from Raja brachyura, assembly GCA_963514005.1. The sequence continues at coordinate 75,419,731 of OY740782.1, forward strand.
AACAAAGCAGACATTTTGGCAAAGAAATGCAGCTGAATTTAAACCAAGTGACAAAGTCTCCTGGAGGGAGACCCAGAGATCCTGGTATTCCCATGAGACAAAAGAGACTATAGTTGCTGAAATCTAGAATAACGATCAGAACACTGGAAGAATTCAGTGGGTCAAGCAGCAGCTGTGGAGGCAAAAGATGTAAGTTGACATTTCGAGTTGAGACCCTACATCAGGACTGAGGGGAAAGCGGTAAGATTGCCACCAAATAGCAGAACAAGGAGGGTGTGGTGGAGGATGATGGGTTATAGGTGGAACTGGATGGGGAGGGCATGATAAGCAGATGAACCAGATGGGAGAGGGTGGTAATGTCTTCCCTTCTTTTGCCTCACTGTGAGTCACTCTTTGTGCTCCCAGCAACACGGATATGTCCGCTTTTTAAAAGTATTTTCATAACAATATTTGGAAAAAATGTGGCTGAAATTAAACCAAGTGCCAACGTCAGGTTGATATATATCCTGGATTTTACTTCGGAGTCACGTGAGTGACTTCGTGAAGACCCCGCCAGGCACGCATGCGCGACATATCGTCGACCGCATGCGAGCGACAGGCAGGGAGGAGCGTTGCTCCTCTACTGCTGGGACCTGCAGGTAAGTAAAACACTAACCTGCGGTCTTTTTCTTCTAGGTGGCCCTGTCGCAGGGTCTCGCAGCCGCCTCGGATCTGACTGCTGCGGCAGTCAGCGGCGGCTCCAATAGTTGGAGTCGGGAAGCCCGTTGACCCAGGAGGGTCCGGGCTCATACACTCGCCGGCGGAGGACGGCAGAGGCAGCCCGACTCCACACCGCAGCCCACAGGGGACGCCGCGGGCGAAAAGGAATGCGGCTTGCCGGCTCGCTGTCAAAAGTTCGCGACGGCAGCGCGGCAGCCCCGACTCTACACCTCAGCCCGCGGGGAACACCGCGGGTTGGCGGTGTACATGTAGGCGTGGGGCTTGCAGGCTCGCCGTTCAAAGTAGGAACGGTAGAGCGGCAGCCCCGACTCTACACTGCAGCCGCGGGGGATACTGCGGGCTGGCGGTGTGCATGCAGGAGTCGGGCTTGCAGGCTCGCCGTCAGAAGTTTCAACGGCGGAGCGGCAGCCCCGACTCTACACCACAGCCCGCGGGGGTGATACTGCGGGCTGGCGGTGTGCATGTGGTGTAGGGCTTGCTGTGCTTGCCATGGGCAGCAGCCCGACTCTACACCGCAGCCTGCAGGGGTTCTGCGGGTTGCTGGCATTCAGGGAGAAGCAGGCTTGCAAGCAAAGGCAGCCTGACTCCACACTGCAACTGCAGGGATTCTGTGGCCTGGCTACATTAAAGTGCCCTGCTACTCTAGGGTATGCATTGTCTTCAAGAAGTTCCGACTGCCAACATATAAAAGTTATTAAAGCATGAGAGGCTGGTCACCATACTTCTTAAAGACCCTCAGGTAAGATACTAACTTTGAATAGCTAAGCGTCTGTATTCGAGTTTGCTTACAGAGGGATGGAGACCAGAATGAAGGCAGCGAAGCAGGTCTCCAAGGGCCGTGCGACTTCAGATGGGAGTCAGCGGCCACCATTCCAGAAGAACGCGGAGGTCGGGGAGCCCTGCGCAGCCAGGACCCGTCTCTCCACCACGGCTGACCATGGGGCCGCAAAATGGTGGAGCACCGCGTGGGAGCAGGATGGGCAAGACCTGGACTCCCTACCACTCTCACCTATGCATAGTGACTGTGGGGCAAAGGTGCGTAAACATGTGACCCGCTCGGCGGCTCGTTTTGTCTCTCCTACTATGCAGGTATCAGAGATGGGGAGAGCTGCGCACAGGTCATGCCCCGCTGCAGTGGGAGGCATCGACATACCGCCGGGGGTAACCTGCTAGACTGCAGGCCGGTGATGGACCTGCTGGAAATCGGGGAGCCCTGCAGGAGCAGGAGGTACCGGTGTCCACCGGAACAGGCTGCCGGAGCACAGACCGGTGGCAGCAGTTTACGGCTAGGCAACCCCATTGCTACGGGTAACGCCGGCTATGCGCCCTCATGGACCCGTGTGGTTAAGGGTGACGGCAAGCCTGCACGGACAGCGGAGCCGGTATTGGGGACCGGTACCGATCCTTCCCTCTGCCTTCCCACCAGGCAGAGGTGCCGCTTAGGTCCAAACGACGGCGGACTAGCGGTATGTCCGTGCAGGAGTCGTACAGCCTGCGGGAGCAGGAGGTACCGGCACTGCACCGGAACAGGCTGCCGGAGCGCAGACCGGTGGCAGCAGAATACGGTTAGGCAATCCCGTTGCTGCGGGTAAAGCCAGCCAAGCGCCGTCACAGACCCCTGGGGGTGAGGGTGACGGTGTGCCTGCACGGACCACGGACCGGTATTGGGGACCGGTTCCGACTCCTTTCCTCTGCCTGCTCGTCAGGTAGAGAGGCCGCTAAGGTCCGAGGGATGCCGGGCTAGCGGGTTGTCCGTGCGGAAGTCGTTCAGCCCCGCAGGAGCGGGTGCTGACGAGTACCTGTCAGCCACTTCGTTGAGGTGTGACCTACTGGCAGAAGCCCCAGCGACTCATCAGGGCCTGGGGAAGTCGACCTGTTGTCCGTGTGTAGCGGCAGCGGTCGCATGGCTAGGATGGAGCTAATGGTGGAGCAACTATATCAGCAGGACCTGGGTCGGCAAGAGCAGGAGTCTCAGCGGTCTGGGAGTTCGGATCATGACCACCACCTTCAATCTCACCTTCGTCCATCGGGAGTGCTAGCATTCAACAGATGGCCGATTTGACAAAGCAGCGGCAGCAGAAGAGCCCACTGCTCTCGATCCAGAAGAAGAAGTTGGAGGTGTCGAAAATCCGAAACCTGTTTTCAGGGGTACCGCTGCACTCTACATTGGCAGTAAGTATTAATTCTTGACGACACACCAGTTCCTAGACCAGGTGCTTTCAGAAACACGGAGAAGTACAAGGATCCTGGAAACTGTGTTACCCTGAACGTCCCGAGGGTCGACTCAGCCATCTGAGGGAACATCATTTCCAATGCGAGGGAACAAGAGATGAAGAGGCAGAAAATTCTGAAGCTATTGGCTTCGGGCATCACGGCGCTCATCAGGACCCTCGATGGGGCAGGTGCATCCGCAGAGCAGCAGGATGCTCTAGCCCTCCTGTGTAGCACACTTCGGGAAACTGTTTTAGTCAGAGCTCCATCCGGCCCGACATTAACCCTGAATTCGCTGGGTTGGGTCGTACCTCCACCACACCTCCAAGACAGCTGTTTGGGGAGGACCTGCCCAAGCCGGTCAAAGACGAGGCCATCAAGAACACATCTGCACCAGCTCCCCAACAGCAGAAGCCTTGTTAGGGCAGAGCCAGCATAGAGTCCCTCAGTTACAGTGCTGTATACAGTGCCAGGAGTGCATTGTCGTCCTATCGCTAGATTGGACTGGGATGAGGTAGTGTTGACCCTCCTCAGGAGCTGGTCGCCTATGATGGACTTACTCACCTTCAAAGTGCTTATGATAATGGCACTGAACACAGCTCAACAGGTCATGACTTTACAGGAATTAAACCTGGATAGAATGATCGGACCATACTAAGGTAACTTCTTTACAGAAGAATTACTTACACTACACAGACCTGGGACTACACGTCTGCAAATGGGCATCAGATGTATGGAGACGGGTCTGTTTCAGCCATGGTAACCCACGTCACAGGGTGATTGTGCAGACTATCTCCAGATGACACGAGGTGGTATTCGGTGCAGCAGGTAAGACACTAATATTTTAAATGTCATTCTATCAGGGCTGCATCCACATCAGTGGCAAGGACTATGGCGGTGTTCATGGATTTTGGCCTCGCAATAGCGAGCTGGGCCAGTGAATCTACACTTCAGCGGTTTTATAACTGATTTATAACCGCTCCCGCAACGTTGGCGGATTCAGTTTTAAGTGCTGTTCCCTAAACGTTTGTCCCCGAGTTCAGGGGGTTATTGTTGTATTAACAAATGTTATTATTTTTTCAGCTTGTTCAAGTCTGAAATACGTTAACATACTTCCTCCATCAGAATTACGGCAGTGTGTGAGCATGGGCGTGGTCCAGGGCATGTAATCACAGAGCTTTGAAATCTTCACGAAGTCACTCACGTGACTCCGAAGTAAAATAGTAAGATTAAACAAGAACTTACCAGTTTGAAGTTTGATCTTTATTTTATGAGGAGTTGCGATGAGGGATTTCGTGCCCTCCGCTCCCAACCCTCTATTATATATTCAACTGGTATGGTCAAGTTTTAATCTTACTATCTTCGGTTTGTGATCTGTGATTCCACACCGCTGCTTTGAAGAATGTCGCGCATGCGTGCCTGGCGGGGTCTTCACGAAATCCCTCATCGCAACTCCTCATAAAATAAAGATCAAACTTCAAACTGGTAAGTTCTTGTTTAATCTTACTATTAAATTCAAGACTCCTTGTACACCCGTACAATTTGGGGTTCTCTTTGGGATTCATTGGTCAGCTCATCCCTCCCCACTCACCCCTCTCCATCCTTTGGCACTTTCCCCTATGACCAAAGGAGGTGCAATACCTGTCCCTTCAACTCCTCTATCACTAGCACCCAGGAACCTAAACAACCCTTCCAGGTGAGGTAGAGGTTCACTGGCACTTCTTCCAACTTGGTTCATTAGATTGAGTGATTGCGATGTGGCTGCCTCTACATTGGTTAAGCCAAGTGCAAATTAAGTGATTGTTTTGTGGAGCACCCATGATCTGTCTGCAATGGCCATCTTGAGCTTAAACTTGCATGTCATTTTAATTCTCCTTTTCATTCCTACACCAAATTGTCTGTCCTTGGCGCTTCCCTATTGCTACATTGAGACGACATGCAAATTGGAGGAATATCATCTCATATTCCATTTGAGCAACCTATGTCCCAATGGTCTGCACATTGAATTTTCCTATTTCAACTAACACACATCCCAGTGCTCTCCTTCCACAAATCCCTCCTCTCACCTGTCCATCTACTTATCTTCTCCCTTCCCCTCTTCCTACCTGATTCCATCTGCCCGTCTCTCCTCCCCATCTAGTTCCATCTATCACTTACCAGCTTCTATCCCAACTCTCTATCTGACAACCTTTCTTCTTACAACTCTGTCTCGATGCAGGTTTCGACCCAAAATGCCCCCTTACATGCTTTGCATTCACAGATGCTGCCTGATCCGCCAAGATCTCCCTGCATCTAGCCAGATCTCTGTGTTCTGTTTTTGGTTGTATTCGAACAATGCCCTTTTTGATGATGAAAGGCACAGGGCTGGGAGGTGCCGTAAAAGTAATGTTGGTGTTTATCTGCAGTGTAGACGATACATTCTACAAACACAGAAAGCATTAGTGGTTGTAATGACTGCACATTGACACCAGGGCCAGAAGAGAAACAGCTGAGTAGACAGTTAGCAGTTGGTGAGTCTGTGGAACAACTTTCACAACTTAAGCTCCAGCCTTAAGTTGTGCAATAGTAAAGATCAATTACTTGTTATACCCATTACTTCAATGGAAACAAAAACCCTTATAGTAACCAGAGTTTGTAGAGGGGAGCTGATTGACTGATATCATAAATCTTGGAATGGCCTGTGTTTTTCTGGTCTTGTTAACAAGCTTTCTGCAGTAGGTGTGTGTCCTTGTTATGCATCAACTATCCAAAATTAGAAAAGAAAATGGAATTGGTGTGTGTTCAAATATTATTTAAGAAATATTCATTTTGCATTCTGAACTTTTTGAAATATGGGAATGGGAAACATTGTATGACAGTATTTGCATGAGATATGTTTGTTGATCATGATAACTGATTATTACATGATTGTGATATGTGCATGTTTAAGTCATACAGAGTTATTCGGAGCTATGGTATGGCCAAAGGATAGAGTAAATGTCACACAAATCACTGAATTGAAAAATAGTATATGTTGCTGATGTAACTCCATTTCCTGTTTCGTCTTCTAAAGGGAGCTTGAACCATGTTCAGGCTGTGGACTTGAGGATCCGTGTTTACTGGTGTGTAAACACTTCCGTAAACACTGGTGTGTAAACACTGCCATGTTTACCAGCCATCAATTGCTATAAAATGAAGTGATTTGAAATCATGGAGAATCCTTTGCATTCCAAGACTACTTTGTCATTGGAACTGACCTCAATGGCCGCCTGTGCTCTGCAGGCACAGCAGGTTTGTGCTTTTGACTCAGAAAAGGACAAGGAAATGTCTTTAGTGCAATGTGAATTTTGAATCCACTTATGATCCCAATCCAAAATGTCACCTGCCTTTTTTCTCTAGGGATGCTGCCTGACGCGCTGAATTAATAAAAGTCTGTTCCCTGCTCCCAAGAAGTGCAGCACCTACCTGCACCTTCTCGACTGGCGAATGAGTACTTTAACTGTTCGGATAGGGTGGATACTTAAAGTTGTGGATTAAAAGTAGCAGTGTCCTACTTTGCATTTTGTAACCATGCTTTCTGAAAAGGGCTGGACTTGGGCACTGTTAGTGAAACAGTCTGGCTTAACAATGTCAGAACAATGTAAATACATTTAAAATACATTTCAACAGGTACATGGATATGAAAGGTTACAGGGATATGGGCTCTGAGCCAGACCTGCAAAGAAATGGCATTTTTACCTGGGACTCCATAACAGTGTGGAAGACAGGATTTTGTGCGACTGATTGTCAGCTGATTTTATCTCCTGATATTGTACTCCTCTGAGTGAGATTGAACCTCTTTGTTTGAATCTCTTTGTTTGAACATTTCTTTCCCAGCAGATATGGTGTGCAATCTGCCAGGTTACAGACAGCATAGGTTCAACAAGCCTATCTGGTTATTTTTTTGTTTATTTTAATTCATTGCTTTTTAGTGTTCTAGGTTTTTCAAATGCTTTAACTTTTATAAAATATTTTCCAAATAGTTTTTAATAATTTACATTTATAAAATGAGTGTGTTTAATTTTTAATAACTTGTCAATGTTTGCTAATGTCAGACATATTTATTCACAAAACTTTAAACTCTTTCATAGCTTTGACAACCAGTTCAGCCTAAAGGACATGGCTTAAGCAGTTCTCAAAGCATTTCCATGGGACTTAAAATAGGAAGATAGACACAAAAGCCTGGAGTAACTCAGGTCAGACAGCATCTCTGGAGAAAAGCAATAGGTGACATTTTTTGTCAAGATCCTTCTTCAGACCCTATGGACTTACAACCAGTGCGACCTTCCCCTGCTTAGGGTTTGCTGATCAGCTTATGGCCAGAAGAAGGGTTCTAGATCAGTTTATGGTCTGAAGAAGGGTTTCGGCCTGAAATGTTGCCTATTTCCTTCGCTCCGTAGATGCTGCTGCACCTGCTGAGTTTCTCCAGCACTTTTGTGTAGCTTATGGCTAGGTTTGTTGAGGAAGTTTCCACAAGGGAATCTATTCAAAGTATGAACAGGTTTAGCTGGTAAGTAAGTGGAAAGCAGGAATTGCAATTCTGCAAGGAAATAGTACACTAATATATTTATTTAAGTAATAGACAAATTGTGATCTACATTGAGCAAAATGCAACTTCAGGCAAAAAGCACTTGTTTGCTTAGATATTCTTGGAAATGGGTTATGTCCCAAAGACTAAGTGCATAAATCTTATTTGGGTTCATCACGTTTAATAGTGAAAGTGGTAAATCAAATGTACATAAGCACAGAAAGCCAGCTAGCCACCTGCATTAAATTAAAAATGAAATTATTTATTTATTTTTGGTAACAAATAGGAGGTTTGTCCTCTCTGGAGAGTTGAACTGTGTTTGCTATGAGAAAGAAGCTAATCAGTAAACTTGTTAATTCTTTACTATCAATGACAAAAACTGTCCTTATCCCTTTACCTCCAGAAAATGTCTTTCACCATCCCGATGGTGAAAGATATTTTTTGTTTAGATTATTGGTTAAATTAAATATTATTTGTTTGGATGTATAATGGAGAATGACTCTACCTGTCCTTATACATTTCATCACATCATGTAAATGTCGCCAGTTACTTCACAAAATGAATCACAATTGGAGCACTGTGACCATTCTTGTATACCAGATGTTACAGTCATTCTAAACTAACAGAGTTTCAAGGCAGCAATGAGATGAATGACTGGCCAGCCTGCTTTATGTTTTTGTTGAAGGAGCTATATTCACCAGGGCCCAGAAAGAGTCATCATTCTCCTGAACAGCCTGAGCATTTAATTGACCTCATTTGCGGGAGGGAAATTCACAATTTCAAAATGTTTGAAAGAGCAGTATTACATTTGCAATAACTATAACTGTAAATACATTGTATTCAAAACTAATAAAATACGTGAAAGGTGAGCTTGTGGAGTGTAGAGCTCAGATTCTGGAGCTAAACACACAAAGTGCTGGAGTAATTCAGCAGGTTAGCCAGCATCTTTGGAGAGAATGAACCAAGGACATTTCAGGTTCGGACCATTCTTCAAACTGATGATGGGTCTAAAGATTCTTGTGCTTGTCTAAGAACAGCATGGTGCTAGATTGTGAGATGTCTCAAATAAAATCTCTCAAAAACCTAGTGTTTTGATTGGGATTACATACCGCATTCCAATACTGTCTGGAACAAATTAATCATTTGACCTTTCTTTATCCCTTTCACTAACAACTGGAGTAGTCTGCTGGGGCTCTGACCGTTTATCCTAGTAGTGTGTTTGGATTATATGCATACCTCTGATGTTTGGGTCTCATCCCATTAGCTGGTACTGGATTACTTAGTCATCTGCGTATCGCTGAGTGGTTGAAGTCTCATGTTTGATTTGTGTCCACATTTTCCTGGTTTTGTCATTTCATGCTCTTCAGTTGCAGCCATTAGTGAGGAGGTCAATTGGTAGGGAGCTGCTTCTAAGCCTTTGTCTGTAACACTGGCATTGACTGCAGCAATGTTTACCCTCAGATCATTATCAGCATTACAGGCTCCTGGGTCAAACCCTCATCTATCTTCTGGTCCATTTTTCAAAACTTAACATAGTGCATTCCGTAATGGGCAGCAGATCAATTCATTTCCAGTTGGAGACTATTTACTTTGGTGTCAATCACCGTCCATAAGAGATGAGGAAAGAGAAAAAAATCAATGCTAATTACTATAATGACATTAAACAATCAAAAGCAGATCATTTCAGCCTAAATACATAGGATTTGAAATACCAGTCTGGGTAAGGATGGAATCTGATAATAGTGTGAACTGTTAATCGGGAAATGGGATTAAGCTTTGATCAGACAGGATTCTGATCTTTTTGGATTCTGTCTGTTTTCAGTGAAAAACAGCTAGATCTTCCATTTGACACAACAAGCTGGAGTAACTCAGCGACACAGGCCCCATCTCTGGCGAGAAGAAATGGATGACATTTCGGGTTGAGATCCTTCTTCAGACTGTAAGTCACAGGAAAGAGAAACGAGAGCTATAGACGATGATGTAGAGAGATATAGAACAATGAATGAAAGATCTGCAAACAAGTAACGATGATAAAGAAAACAGGCCATTGTTAGCTGCTCTTTCCAGAGCTGTTGCCTGTCCCGCTGAGTTACTCCAGCTATTTGTGTCTCTGTCCGTTTTATCTGTCAGGACCATTGTAAAGTAGTAACTGGCAACAATAATGATCACTATTTCATGAGAAAGAGTGGAAAGAGAGGGAAGGAGGGGTGAAGAATAACACATATATGCACTTCTACTGAGTGCTCCTGAAAGTAGATGGAAATAAAGTAAAGGCGATGGAAATATTCTTTCTGATTTAATTATATTGCAGTTTCTTGTCCACAGTTGGAGGAGCAGGTGTTCCATGCCCATTTTCAGCAACGCCCCAGAACAAGACATTTGTGCACAAGATTCAAGGCATTTTGGCATGTTCAAATGCAGAGATTAATGTATTTCAAACACATTAGATATTGCCTAACATCATCAAATGGGGGGTGGATGCGAGAGCCTATTTTAAGTATTTCGTACAAGACAGTGTGGACAATTACCCACTTTGATATTGTGGTGTGTGCAAAAATTGTCAATTGAAAAGTTGGTTTAGTAAGTGAAAATAATGACTTGGAGTCTCTGGTGTATAATGCCTACTGAGAGACTCGCCTTGACCTTCTTAACACTCTTTGCACCAGTGAAAAGTTGATGTTACTCTTCATGGTTTCAAGGATAGTTGCTTTGTTTCCTTATCACTTCACAAAAATCTTGCATGTCAACCTTGCTTTATTACCTGAAAACAGACATTTGAGGTTAAAAAAAACACTGGGGGTCTTTATAAACACAGGCACAGTAACACCCGTGCATGATTACTTTAACAATATAGTAAGTGATCTCTAATTGAATAGACCAATAAAATTCACATCCAGCTTGTTAACTCTGCAGTGTAATCCTGAAATGTGCTGCTGTTCTGATTTTTGGCAGCAAATAGGCACTGGCATGTTGTAAAATATGCCATAGTCCTGGAGAGTTAGACATTAATTACAGGCTACTGTAAGAAACTTCCACAACATTGATTTCTCTGAGCCCCGCTAGTATTTTTTCAACCTGATATGACAAGGCTGCAATCTTTCATTGTCCAGTAAATATTTCAAACTGCTGACCTCACTTAACCTTAGCTCTTTCAAACTGTTCTACTTAAAACTGGCATGAATTATTATTTTCTGTAAACTACAGAAGATGTGTGGACAGATGTACGTGTTATCTAACAATTATTGATGGCAATTCACTGTAACTAAATACTTTCTTTGAATTATTGGCCATAGTCAATGGTAAGTGCTGATATAATAAATAAACCCAAAAAACACATTTGAATCGACAAGCTTTACTAGAATATATTTCAATTTGTTTTTTTGTTTGAGGGAAATGCCTATGGATTGTACAATCCTTCACAAAAAGCATTGTATTGTAATTACCATCATCACCATCATAGGAAATATAATCATTGAATATGAAAAACACAATCTTCAGAAGCCATCCATAAATTTAATCAAGGCAAATAAGCCTTGAAGGCTTTTCAAATTTGAAAATTTATGATCATTTTATTTCTTTTGAAATAAAACATTTATCAGGATGCATCACAGCTTGGTTTGGGAAATTGCATCGAACTGTGGACGCAGCCCAGACCATCACACAAACCAACCTTCCTTCTATTGACTTCATTTATACCTCACGCCGTCTCGGCAAGGCGAACAGCATAATCAAGGACAAGTCACACCCTGGCCACTCTCTCTTCCCCCTTCTCGCATCAGGCAAAAGGTATAGAAGTGTGAAAACGCACATCAACAGATTCAGGGACAGTTTCTTCCCAGCTGTTATCAGGCAACTGAATCATCCTACCACAACCAGAGAGCAGTGCTGAACCACTATCTACCTCTTTGGTGACCCTCAAACTATCCTTAATCAGACTTTCAGCACCTCATATACCACTTGGGCAGTCTGCACCCTAGTGGCTTAAACATTGAATTCTTCCAATTCCGTTAGCCCTTGCTGTCTCATCCCCTTCCTAGCTCTCCCTCAGTCCTCGGGTTCCTCCTCCTTTTTCCTTTCTTCTCCCCGCCCCTCCTCCCCCCCCCCCCCCCCCCCCCCCCCCCCCCCAACCTCCATCAGTCTGAAGAAGGGTTTTGGCCCGAAATGTTACCTATTTCCTTGGCTCCATAGATGCTGCTGCACCCGCTGAGTTTCTCCAGCAATTTTGTCTACCTTAATCAGACTTTGCTGGCTTTACCTTGCACTAAACGTTATTCCATTATTGTGTATCTATACACTGAAAATGGCTTGATTGTAATCATAGAGTCACAGAGAGTCATAGGGTGATACAGTGTGAAAACAGGCGCTTCGGCCAAACCTGCCCACATTGGCCAACAATGTCCCAGCTACACTAGTCCCACTTGTCTGCACTTGGTCCATATTCCTCCAAACCTGTCCTATCCATGAACCTGCCTAACTGACTCTTAAACAATGGGATAGTCCCAGCCTCTACTACCTCCTCTAGCAGCTTGTTCCATACACCCACCACCCTTTGTGTGAAAAGGATTCCTATTAAATCTTTCCCACTTCACCTTAAACCTATATCCTCTGGTCCTCGATTCCCCTACTCTGGGTAAGGAACTCTGTGCATGTATTGTGTTTCTGCTGACTCGTTAGAATGCAACAAAATCTTTTTACTGTACCTCAGTACACATGACAATAAACTAAACTGAAACCAAAATGGAAACATAAAGTTATTGTATAGTTTTTGTCTATTGTTAGAACAAATTAAAGCAACGTATTATATGGTAAATTATTGCATAGAATAATTCTTGCACACAACAAAATGACATTGAATCAGATTTTTCTGTGCCAGAGCATCTTATGGCATGGCCTAGCAAACAAGACTGGAAATAAAACCTAGTTGCTGAAAGTTTGACTTTACAATGGTGCAACAAAGGAAGTTAAAGTGTACCACCAGAAGATCCTGAGTAAATTGACAGTAAACATTTTATCTGAAGGATAACACCTCTGTTAGCAGGGACCATAGAGATGCGAGCAGACCATTCAGCCCCTCATCCATTTTTTCATGCACTAAAGCATATGATGCCTACGACTGTGCTACCTCTGTATTGGGGTTTCAACGTGGAAACTTCATTCTTGCTATCAAACTCAATTACCTACTTCAAGGAAGAAGAGAACTGTCCAATGTTCCAAGAAAATAAAATTATTCTTTAATTTGTGTTAAACTATTCCAATTTGATCAGAAAATGAAATGGCAACAGACGAAGGAATACTTGTGCTGTATTGGGAGTGATTGTCAAGGCAATAGATCAATGTAAATAAATTCAAGCCAGACACGCTTGTCATTACATTGCAATTATTTTTTGGAGCAGTTGTGAGGTGTCTAACTTTCCCTTCAGAAGTGAAAGCACAAAATGTGAACATTCACATCAAAACAGCAGCACTTTAAAGCATTGAATCAAAGGATAGGTGATACAGAACATCTTGGCTATACAACATAAATAACTTGTGCTGTCTGATGCTTAAATTATGAATGTTGCATCTAGAATCTATTTATAATTTAGTCATCTAATTTTTCAAGAATTTACATTAAAGTAGAAAATGTAAAGTAGCTAGAAAGTTACGAGCTTGCTTTAGTTGCTGGAAAATTTGTGTTGAGCGAACAAAGATCAAACTCTGAGACAATTTCCTCACAGATCGCATATGAATGGGTAATTTATGTCCGAGTGCCACTATTCGCAGGAAGGAATTTTCAAAATTCCCTCACACTGTGAGCAAAGTCTATCACAAAATATGGGTTTGCAAACAGTTTAGAAAAATAGGTGTGCAGGGCTGAAGCTAGGCATAGTTCTGTGAACACTTTATTCAAACACATCGCTGTATTTTATAGGTTGAGCCTCCCCCATTATGCAATTATTTCCCTTTCAAGGCTTTAGCTAGCCTTCTGCACTCTTCCTTTGCTAATAAACATCTCTGCTATTGCTATTTTTTATTTATGTTCTCAGACTTCGAGGTGTTACTTAATTGACTCCATCTACATATTCCTATTATTTCCACAACACTCCTCCCCCCCCCCACCCCCCACCCCACACACATACCCCTCTCCCTCTGACCCACCCAGCCTTGCCCTAGTTCAGTGGTGGCTATGATTCTGCTCTCCACTGAGTGCATATTAGTTATTTGAGGGTAAAGTACTCATTTAACCGATCGAGTCTTTGAATCAGAAATTGGCAATGAGTATTTTCCTTTATTGTGCTTTGGGCGCATTATATATCATTAACACTTTGATTCTGGAACAAGACCCTGTGCTGATACATATTGAAATAACAATGGTATTTGTTGTTAGGCCTGCACTGTGCTTTCTGTCGCCTTGCTCTTTCCCGCAATGGCTGGCAACTACGTTTGCACCCGGCCATACATCTTTTCAAAGGTTAAACAATCAGTGAGAATGTGAAAAGGGTACAATAATAGCACAAGGAAATCAAAGTGAATGTGAACCTTTTCGAAATTATTTGAGAGAATTGCAGTAGGGCTGGTGGGCGGCTTCATTCACTTTCTGTCAATGTCAGGGTCTCATCTGTGTGAAAAGTGAAATGCCATCCTATTACCAATCATTAGGAAGAATGACAGCATCATTTGTCAGAAGCCAGACAACATTGCAGCTGCTGAGCTTTTCCCATTTTCAGAGAACAAAATTGGCTCATTATAGCCCCAGGCAGCAACAGTGCTCTTTCAAGCAAATCTGTCCCTGTGCGGAATGGCTATTATCTCTCCAGTTCTTTTTTTCTCTCAGAAAAAGGAGAAAATCCTTGTAAAAGTCAGCAAAAATCTGCTATGTATTCAGCTGAATACGTGGCAGGAACTCAGTAGAAAATGGTTAGGCGTTCCAACGACAGGATTCTTTATGGAAGGGGCACCAGATGCCGGGAGGAAGGCAGATAACGGCAGCTATCAGCTGACCCTGATGCTCGTTGTGGTGACCTCTGGCCTGAGTGTAATTGCTGCAGATGCATCGCCTTTATCATTCATATGTTCCTCCCTGGTCCACTGAGCAAAAGAACAGATGGGTCGTCAGTGAATGCTCACTGCTCCCTCACGCCATGCTCCACAAAACCCACTGTTGGTTATCTACCAGTTAAGATTTAACCAGTTAACTATCAGTCTCCTCAATTCTCCTACTGGGGCATATTAGCACATTCTTTAGCTGATGTCTCAGAATAAATGTTTCTTGGATGCTATATGAATTATAACTTACATTTACCAAACCTTCCCCTGCATTTCAGAAAGGAGATTTGAAATCATTTTCATCAGACCTAACTGGAATCTGCGATGCATTAAATTCCAATTATATTTTTGAATGTATTAATCATAAAATACATATTACAAAATATTAATTGCATTACTTCAATATTTGTTTAAACAAATTTAAGCATGAAGTAACGCATAAGGTGATAAAAGCTGAGTGCAAGTGCAGCAGATAAATCAGTGGTGTGGCCTCGGTAGCAGGGGAGGCTTTCATGTCACACTGACTTTAATGGAGTTGTCATCATTATAATATGTAGTGGCTGGTCTGTTCCCTGGTATCCTACAGGATGAGGAGCTTTACGATACTGATCCTCCTGGTCACGTGCCATCACCGGTATGCATGTGTCACTGCAAATGCACTGTGGATTTTTTTGGGTTTTTTTGAGGTCACGCCCATCATAAATATGAAATTCAAACTAAAGATTGTCAGCACATTTTGGACTTTAAAATTTCAATTGGCTAATGCGTTCATCCAGCAAGTAGTGAAACCAATAATTGCACTCAGAATTCCAAACTCGGCTGGGGTTGTAGTAGAGGAAGACAATTTGCCTCCATGTCCCAGTCTAAAGGGAGGGGAATGTTATTGTCATGATTGATGAAAGCATATTTGTGGTCAGACCTCCCTCCACCTGGAATTGTCCACCTATGGTCTAGCAAATTATCAAATTAGGCTGATGTAGACAAATTGACTGGAGGAGAAATCTCTTTAGCAAGAGGGTGGTGAATCTGTGGAATTCATTGACACAGACTGCTGTGACATTGGTTAATTTTAAAGTGGAGACTGATAGGTTTTTGATTTGTAAGGACCTCATAGGTTAAGGGGGGAAGGCAGGAAAACTGAAAAAAATTGAGAGGGAAAAACAGATCAGCCATGATTAAATAGCGGAGTAGACAATGGGCTGTGGCCTAATTCTGCTTCAATGTCATGATTATTATTTTTTTCACTTTGATCTTAAATGAAATTATTATGTCACCCATTTATTGGATAAAATTACCCTCTCAGGAAACTGATGGAATATATAACATGTTATTGTCCCAATGTTGTACTTTGTGGACCATGTTTCTTCCAAATGAATTGAAATTAAGATCAACAGCAAGCAAAAGACTTCCTATCTCATTATTCATCTACATCTGCATGGGCAGTAATGTTAATGTTTGCTTTCATCAGTGAGCATCGCCATGCTTTCTCTTGCCAACATTCAAGGGAAGGCCAGGTGGTCAAGGCACTTGCAGTTTGACTACTACTTGAGGATGAAATCCTGCTACATTGCCAACACTGGCCTCACATCATGGCTATGAATTAATTAAGAGGGGTGCAACAGCAACAGCCAGAATGATATTCTGTATGAATCTGATCTCGCTGCAGAATAGCAAGGGAATATCCATCTGTCACTATGTTGTCCATAAGGCATTCGCTGATGTATAACAATATCATATGCTGAGAGAATGGAGCAGCTGCGCTTGTACATTCTGGAGTTTAGAAGGATGAGAGGGTTTCTTATTGAAACACATAATATTGTTAAGGGTTTGGACACGCTAGAGGCAGGAAACATGTTCCCGATATTGGGGGAGTCCAGAACCAGGGGCCACAGTTTAAGAATAAGGGGTAAGCCATTTAGAACGGAGATGAGGAAACACTTTTTCTCACAGAGAGTTGTGAGTCTGTGGAATTCTCTGCCCCAGAGGGCGGTGGAGGCCGGTTCTCTGGATACTTTCAAGAGAGAGTTAGATAGGGCTCTTAAAGATAGTGGAGTCAGGGGATATGGGGAGAAGGCAGGAATGGGGTACTGATTGGGGATGATCAGCCATTATCACATTGAATGGTGGTGCTGTCTTGAAGGGCCGGATGGCCTAATCCTGCACCTATTGTCTATTGTCTATCACATTGCACATCAGTCCGTGAATCGCACACTTCTCCATGATAACATTCACAGGAGTAACCACCACATCAGTGAGTACACACGTCTTATAAGTGAAGTAAAGCCAAACTGGTGTAGGGAGGAACTGCAGATGCTGTTTTAAATCAAAGATAGACACAAAATGCTGGAGTAACTCCTCAGAACAGGCAGCATCTCTGGAGAGAAGGAATGGGTGAGGTTTCGGTTCGAGACCCTTCTTCAGACTGAAGAAATGTTAAGACTTGAAATGTCACCCATTCCTTCTCTCCAGAGATGCTGCCTGTCCTGCTGGGTTATTCCAGCATTTTGTGTCTAAAGGCACACTGGGTTGCACAGTGTTGGAAATTATGTTTTCTGTGGGTCATCAGAATTGTTAGAGTCAACAACAAAATGAAACCTTGGGTCTTCATGCCAATGGTTCCTCTGAAGAGAGAGAAATTTTTATATTTCAGGACAATCATTATCTTCAGAACTACAAAAAGGTAGAAATGAAATGTATTAAATCACAGAGACGATGAAAAGGTGGAGGAAACATCTGTGATTGTGTGGAGGCCAAGAGAGAATGAATGACAACTGTAGTAACACTGACCTAGAGATGGTTTTGAAGGCTTGTGCATTGCTAGTGTTTTGTCTGGAGAAAGATGTCAATCAGAAAAGATAAGGGGAAAAAAATGCTGGAATTACCTCCTGAAAGCCTGCAGTAACTGCAATGCTAAAATGTTGTTATCTTTCCAGAGCCTCTCTGCAGGTATGTCAATGGGATAACTGGAGAAGTGACTGATCAAAAAATAACTATTTTAACAATTGACATAATTTTTTTATGGGAACTCCATCAGTAAAGTTGGTGCATGATTTACAGCAGAACCAATAGAAACCCCACTGAATTCTTCTCTGGTGAAGCATAGTCAGCGAAATTCAGACCTCTGTGGACATGGGCAACTATCTCCATCAATGTTTGTGCACTGGTTTCGTGGTGTATGTTGATGGATAAGCTCAGTGTGGTGTCCTCTCTACTTGTTTCTGTGGCCTATTTATTTTCCACTTGCCTGAGGGCAAAACCTATATCCAGAGGAATAACCATTGGACCTAAAATATTGGTTTTGAATGGAAAAAAAAAGGTGAATGGTATAAAACAGAAGAAGTGTAAGATAGAAATAAAATGCATCAAATATTGCATGCAATCCTGAGAATCATTTCTATTGCCCCGTATCCACACATGGGTGACAAACGCATTCCATCAGACATTTTGCCTATGGTTAGGATCAAATTGGATTTCAGAGTTAAGCATCAATCCAAATATCATTTCAGTTTGGCAAATTATCAAATGAGGCTGATGTTGACAAATTGACAATTTATTTTTTGATCCTTTATGAAACAATCATGACACACATGTAGGGAATATAAAATGACTATTTCTGGAATCTAATGGCAATATATAGTGTATTATTGTTCCGTTGTACTGACATGTTAGCTGTCCTGCTGCTAAATTTGAAATGCTACCTGTGCCCTCTTTGCCTGCCAATGTAAGCTTGTATTAGACTACTACCATTTCAGTTAAATCCCTCTGTGTATCTTTGTACCAATCTTGTTACTGTCGCCCTGTGCAAGGTTGTGTTTTAATGGTACTAATAAGTCTCTTACTGCCCCTCTGTGTAAACTTGCTTTGAAATATTGCCAGTCGTGTTATTGCTCCTATGTGTGAGCTTGTATTTTAATGCTGTTAATGTGGGTACTATTCCTCTGTGTGTTTGTTTTATTGGGTTTTATTTTCTTCATAATTTTTGGCTTGATCTGTTGCTGTGGATATCAATGAGCAATTTCCTAATCAAGCCTCAGATTTTAAATCATTTTTCTTTCCACCCATGATAGTCCAGCTATGTTGGTATGAAATTGGTAATCTACTTTATTCTGCAGGGTCGAATGAGATGGGTAATGCTGCTGTGTGGCTAATAATCATTGCATTTTACAGTGAACTTAGGTGTACTGTCAAACATTCTAACACTGAGGCTGGAATTGGTGGTTAATCGTGCAGGTGTGAAAGTTTACTTTATTTTAATGTATTATCACGTTTACCGAGGTACAGTGAAAAGTGTTTTGAAGTGAAGGTTGGGGGGGGGGAGAGGGGGGGGGGGGGAACTGGTGAATGGATTGGCTAACATCATCTGGTAGTTGGTGGACTGAGGACTGAGGAAGGGGGTGAAATGGGAGACCAATACCCTCAATGGGAAGGAATATGGGGATTGGGATCAGTGGGGGCAAGCTACCCACAAGAGGTTAATGTTGAGAAGGGACATAATGAGTCAGCACAATTTTTGGTGAATAAAAGCAAAAAGATGAAGATAGGTCAAATAATTCCTGGGGTGTCAGGACTTTCTTATGAAGAAAGACTGGATAGGCTCGGCATGTACTCGCTATAATTTTGAAGATTGAGGGGGGATCTTACAGAAACTTACAAAATTCTTAAGGGGTTGGACAGGCTAGATGCAGGAAGATTGTTCCCGATGTTGGGGAGGTCCAGAACAAGGGGTCACAGTTTAAGGATAAGGGGGAAGTCATGTAGGACCGAGATGAGAAAAACATTTTGCACACAGAGAGTGGTGAATCTGTGAAATTCTCTGCCACAGAAGGTAGTTGAGGCAAGTTAATTGGCTATATTTAAGAGGAAGTTAGATGTGGCCCTTGTGGCTAAGGGGATGAGGGGGTATGGAGAGAAGGCAGGACAGGATACTGAGTTGGATGATCAGCCATGATCATATTGAATGGCGGTGCAGGCACGAAGGGCCGAATGGCCTACTCCTGCACCTATTTTCTATGTTTCTATGTTTCTATGTGTTTGTTTGGTAGGCACAAAATGCTGGAGCAACTCAGCGGATGAGGCAGCATCTATGGAGAGAAGGAATGGGTGATGTTTCGGGTCGAGACCCTTCTTCAATCTGAATGACTTCAATATGACACTGAAGTTCCTTCTACCCACTGATAGGACTAGTCAAGTCAAGAGTGTTTTATTGTCATATGTCCCGAACGGGACAATGAAATTCTTACTTGCTGCAGCGCAACAGAATATGTAAATATGTAAACATTGTATATAACGGGGGAAAAAAGAAAAAGTTAAATAAATAACAAATAATAATATAGTCTTTTGCAGTTCAGAGCTCATAGCTTATTTGTTATGTTTAATAGCTTGATGGCTGTGGTGAAGCAGCTGTTCCTGAACCTGGACTTTACTGTCTTCAGGCTCCTGTACCTTCTTCCTGATGACAGTGGTGAGATAAGTGTGTGGCCAGGATGGTGTGCGTCCTTGATGATTTTGACTGACTTTTTGAGGCAGCGACTACGATAGATCCCTTCGACGGTGGAGAGGTGGTCACCACTGGGCAGTGGTCACAACTTTTTGTAGTCTTTTTCGCTCCTGGACGTTCAAGTTGCCGAACCAGGCCACGATGCGACCAGTCAGAATGCTCTCTACCGTGCACCTGTAGATGTTTAGGAGAATCCTCTTCGACATGCCAAATCTCTGTAATCTTCTCGGGAAGTAGTCACTGATGTGCCTTATTTACAATTGCATCAGTGTGCTGGGTCCAAGTAAGACCTTCTGATATATCCACTCCCAGGAATTTATCGACCCTCTCCACCATCGTCCCGTTGATATAAACAGGATTGTGGGTCCTCATCCTTCCCCTACTAAATTCCACAATCAGTTCCTTGGTCTTACTGATGTTGAGAGCCAGGTTGTTGTGCTGGCACCATTTGGTCAGTTGTTCGATCTCACGTCTATACTCTGACTCGTCCCCCTCTGTGATTCGTCCAACCACAGTGGTGTCATCGGCGAACTTGAAGATAGAAACATAGGACATAGGTGCAGGAGTAGGCCATTCGGCCCTTTGAGCCTACACCGCCATTCAATATGATCATGGCTGATGATATTCACCCTATGACCGGCTACGCAGTCATGAGTATAGAGTGAGTAAAGCAGGGGGCTGAGTACGCAGCCTTGAGGTGCTCCCATACTAATATGTTACTGAGGATGAAGTGATTCCCCCAATTCGAACAAACTGTGGTCTGTGGTTGAGGAAGTTGAGGATCTAATTGCAGAGGGATGCGCAGAGGCCCAGTTCCGTGAGCTTGGTAACCAGCTTGGAAGGGATGATAGTGTTGAACGCCGAGCTGTGGTCTATAAACAACAGCCTGACGTAGGTGTTTCTATTATCCAAGTGGTCCAGTGCGGAGTGGAGAGCCAGTGAAATTGCATCTACCTGTTGTGGCGGTATGCGAGCTGTAGTTGGTTGAGGTTCTTGCCGAGGTAGGAGTTGATGTGCACCATAACCAACCTCTCAAACCAACCTCACATCACCACAGACGTTAGTGCCACTGGTCGAAAGTCATTGAGGCACGTCACCTTACTCTTCTTGGGCACCGGTATTATTGATGCCCTCTTAAAGCAGGTGGGAACCTCAGAACTCAGAAGTGAGAGGTTGAAAATGTCTATAAAAACTCCAGCCAGTTGGTTCACACAGGTTTTTAGAGCTGGGTATACCATCAGGTCCAGGCACTTTCCGAGGGTTCACCCCCCTGAAGGATCTTCTGACATCAGCCTCTGTGACTATGACTATAACACCGTCAGGGCAAATAGGGCCCTGGGAAGGGACATCAGTGTTCTCCCAATCGAATCATGCATCGAACGCATTGTGCTCGCCAGGGAGTGATGCTTCGCTGTCATTTAAGCTGCCTCCTGATTTTGCCTTGTGATGGCATTCAAGCCTTGCCATAGTTACCGTACATCCGTCTCATCCTCCAGCTTAGAGCAGAAGTCCCTTTTGGCCTTTTTGATGGCCTTACCAAGGTTGTATCTGGACTGCTTATAGACCTCTGCATCGCCAGAGCTGAATGCCCGGGATCTTGCCATTAGAAGAATGAGGATCTCATGGTTCATCCAAGGCTTCTGGTTAGGAAACACTCGGAAGGTTTTTGGTGGAACGCAGTCCTCCACACATTTCCTTATGAAGTCTGTAACGACTGTGGATATGGACCAAATGCAGGCAAATGGGACCAGCTTAGATGCGGCATCTTTTTTGGCATGGGTGAGTGGGGCTGAAGAGCCTGTTTCCATGCTGTATGACACTATGAATCTATAACTCTATCTAGAAATGAATTACCAACTTGATGAAGCTCATACTACCTCGCTATGTACATGCTTAACAATAAAAGTAGCAGGCAATGGGAAGGATACAATAATCTGTACCGCATGGATCAGACCAAAGATCTGCAATTCAGTCTCTTTCAGTTTTTAAATCGTGTGGGCAACTAAACTTCCTTGGACTCAAATAAAGTATATTGCAGAGAATACATACTGTCATAGGTGGAACAAAAGGAACCCTGTTTATTTAAAGCAAAGCACAAAGTGCTGGAGTAACATAGCAGGTCTGCTTCAGCACTTTGTATGTTGTTCAAAATTCTAGCATCTCCATTTCCTTGCATCTCCGTTTATTTATATGTCCCTAAATTATACTCATGTGCAACATACACATGTGATGGAATATGTTTTGAATGATAGTACTTGTATTTATATATTCATCACTTTAAAAATAAAAAGAAACATTAAATTGTTTAACACATTTATAATGTTTTCATATTTAACTGGGTTATTTGATTGTCTGTGACCTTTGTAACTTCTGGTACTGAAACTAGAAAAAATGTTGGTGTAGTACTCATATTTGGACACACTGATTGTGCCCCATCTTGATTCTGTTTGGTCCTATTCTTCAGCAATTAGGCAGTGAATTCAAAGTGAGAATCTTTCTTCCTTTTCTTAGCAGTGTCTTGCAGAGCCAAAGTGCCTCACATGAATATTTCTCAGTTTCCCAATTCTTGGAACCATATATCAGAATTTTTCTGATACCCAGATTCTCATCTCTGATCTGCCTGGTGGTCATAAGCCCAAGAACGTACTGTCATTCTCTGGCATGTCCCCTGTCATGGACTGTGATGTTGATCTACAGCTCAAAAAACATGCTGCAAGTCAATGTATCACAGTGATATTTTAGAGTCTTCTTTGTTCACTCTGACCCTTCAGTTTCTCCATTTGAGGTGAGGTGTCAAAGAGAAGAGAAATAATACCTGTATAATTTCATGAGTCATAACATGTAAGCAATGAATTGCTCATGGCCACTTCTCCAACTCCAATAGTCAGGACTATTGCAAGAAAATGTTAGTTTAGGAAAGCTACCTATTCCACATGATATAACATTTTAAAATAGATTCTCAAATTCAATGTGCTTTTTCCCAATGGTATTTTTCTATAAGTTAATATATGTTTCCTTTCCACTAACGGGCAGTAATTATTTACATCAATATTTTATTGATGTCTTGATTATTGGATTTTGTCTTAACTTTGAAATATTGGCATGTTTCCCCTCTCCTCCACTGGCATTTAATATGCCTGCTTAAAGGGCCTGTCCCACTTGGGTGACCTAATCCGTGGGTTTTCCCTCGATTCATACTCGCAGCATGGTCAACACGAGGTCGTAGGAGGTCTTCGTAACTCTCCTTCATGCTCGAGAGTGGTCTCCACGTACTGGAGGCCTCAGCTAGGTCGCGGCATTTTTTTCAATATGTTGAAAAAATGCCCGCGTGTAAAAAAAGGTCACCATGGAAAAAATAGATAATGTTTTTACTCGTAGGTTTAGTTGTAGTAGGTCGTAGTAGGTCGGCATGTTAGTCATAGGTAGGCAAGGGTGGTCGAAGGTAGTCGTAGATAGTCTTCATCATAGTCGAAGGGAGGTCAAAGGGAGGTTGAAGGAGATCGTAGGAGATCATCTTCACTTTCCACTATTCGGTGTCCAATTTTCCCGAAGTTAGTCGTAGCTAGTCGAAGCTGGTTTTCAACATAGTCGAAGGGGGTAAAAGGAGGTCTTCAACATATAATTTTTTCAAACTCTTCTAAACTCGCCAATTAGGTCGCCCAAGTGGGTCAGCCCCTTGACATTACTCTTGCACTTCACTGTTCTGAGCCGCTCTTCTGAGACTTTCTGTATTAAATACATTTGTCTGTTGAGAAACCACTTGATCACCATTCTCTCAACTTCCAATCTTCTGAAGCTGAATGTCTTGCTTTCGCCAATTAACGTATATTAATGTTCTGATTAGACAAACCTGATGTGATTAACTCCTTTTCCTGCATGTCACATTCTTATCCTATATCACCACACAACTTGAGATCAATGCTCTTACCAATTGCTGGTACAACTGGCTTTTCACTAAAATTCTGTGCAAATGAAATTCTTAGAAGCATTTTTAGAAGCAATTTCCTTTGATGCAGTTATGATTTAGCTATCCTATATCAAGTTATTGCTTGGTTAATAACTTTGGCTAAATGTGATCACCAATTTGGCAACTCGGTGCACAGTCCAGGAAAGGACTTAGCGTATTGAATGCTCTGTAGCTGGTGGCCTCTCCTAATCTCTGGTTATTGTTTCACACTTAAAACTTTCCGTGAGCTCTGATGATGATAGTTTGAAATGTGTTTCACAACTTTCAAATAACTGTATCAAAGGAGAAATTGGTTGTTTTTCAGGCCACAAATAAGTGTACAAATATCACCCATATGCCTGGCCTATTTCAATGAAATTACTTTCATGCACATCCATGGATACTGTCATCAGCACATTACTCTCCAAATCATGTAATTTTCTTTCATGGTTTAAATACGACTGCTCTCTACCTGGACAGGCTATAGCTGTTCAAAAGGGAATCTCATCGCTACCATGAGTAATTTGGGTGGATAATCACTGTTACTAATGAAAAGGCACTGCAGATGCTGGTTTATGTCAATGTTTAAGAAACATTTGAAACATTTAAACAGGTACATAGATAGGACAGTTTAGAGGGATATGGGCCAAACACAGGCAGGTGGGACTAGTGCAGATGGTGCATATTGGTCGCTGTGGGCATGTTGGGACTCTTTTCATGCTGTATGACTGTGACTCTGTGATTCTATGACCTATATACAAATAATGTTGGAGTAAAGGGCCTGTCCCACTTGGACGACCTAATCCACGAGTTTAGAAGACCCTAGACGAGTTTAAAACAATTTCAAGGTCGTGTTGACTCGCCAAACTAAAATACCTCCTATGACCTCCTATGACTATGTCTATTACTTCTTACGACCCCCCCCTTCGACCTCAGTCTTCCACGCCTAAGACCAACTACGACTAGCTACGAGTGGAAAATGATCACATGATAAATTTATGTCATGTTTCCATTTTTTTTTTCGGGGCCAGTTACCGACCTACGAGTACCTACGACTACCAACGACTACCATCATAACCTACCTACAACCTACCTACGAGTAAAAAGTATCAATTTTTTCTATGCTGACCTTTATTTTACTCATGGACATTTTTTATCAGGCTGGAAAAAACGCCGCAACCTACTTGAGGCCACGAGTACACGAGACCACTCACGAGAAGAGTTACAAAGACCTCCTACGGTCTCGTGGCGACCATGCTGCGTGTATGTCAAGGGCAAACTCAGCAGTGGTCGCCAATTAGGTTGTGAAAGTGGGACAGGGGCTTAACTCAGCTGGTCAGGCAGCATCTCTCGAGAAAATGGATAGGTCATTTTTGAATCGGGGCCCATATTATTGCTGATTTTTGCTAGCAATGCCTATGGGCTGAAAATTTAATTAAAAGATCAGTGTTTCCATTTATTATATTATATCAGTGGTGCTTCAAAATAAAAGATCCATTTGAATTTTTTGTATTTCTTATAATCAAATAATGCAATATAATATTATGCCCTCACACAGAATTTTCTATTGTTTATCTCTAATATTTTCAATTTATAATATTTTTACAGATAACCTGCAATGGACGTATCATAAAACTGAACACTTTCTTTGTGTGAACAACCTTATACATCACATTAACACCAGTATTAACAGCACTTATTCCATTTTTAAATCATTTGTATCTTCCTGATTAGCAGATACTTCACCGACTAGAGATGACAGACACAAGCAATTCAAACCATTCTTTTGAACATTAGGAGCACTGTCTAAGATGGATTTTGGCGTCCACAGCTAAGAGAAGCTAAATTGGAAGAGAACACTTGCACTCTATCCTCCTCGGCCTATGTGATCTCCCAGTTGCCAAACATTTTAACTCCCCTCCCATTCCCACACTGACCTTTCTGTCCTGGTCCTCCTCCATTGTCAGAGTGAGACCCAACGCAAACTGGAGGAACAGCACCTCATATTTTGCTTGGGCAGCTTACAACCCAGCAGTGTGAATGTAGATTTCTCTAAATTCTAGTAACTCCTGCATTCCTTCCTCCCCTCTCTCCTCCCCGCAACTCCCCTAGTCATCCTACCTGTTCCACTGTCCACTGTCCACATCCTTGTATCCCATTGGTTATCACACCTTGAGCAGCTATTATGGGCTCCACCATTCCTGAGGTCATCTGTTACCAGCCCTGATTTGTTCTGGCCTTTCCTCACGTCCAGTTTATTCTCCCCCTCCCCCCCTGCCTCCCCCCCTGCCTCCCCCCCTGCCTCCTCCCCTGCCTCCCCCCTGCCTCCCCCCCTGCCTCCCCCCCCCGCCTCCCCCCCTGCCTCACCCCCCCTCCCCCACCCCCCCCCCCCGTTTCCCACCTCTACTTTCAGTCTGAAGGAGTGTCCCGACCCGAAAGGTCATCAATTCTTTTTCTCCAGAGATGCTGCCTGACCCACTGATTTACTGCAGCATTTGTGTCTATCTACAGAACCAACCAGCATCTGCATTGCCTTCCTACAGCATTCTGGTAGACCTCCTCTGCACCCTCTCCAAAGCCTCTACATCCTTCCTGCAATGGGATGCACGCAATGCTCCAAATGCAGCCTGACCACAGTCTTATAGAGCTGCATTGTGAGGCTGCAACATGATTAGTATGGTGTTATGGGGCAAAGCCAGGAGAATGGGGTTAGGAGGGTGAGGTAGATCAGCCATGATTGAATGGTGGAGTAGACTTGATGGGTTGAATGGCCTATTTCTGTTGTGAATTCCCTGTAAGTCGCAATGCAAGTGAACGGGATCGTAAAGAATGCATGATGGCATGTTTACTTTCATTGGGCAGAGCTTTGAGAATGATAGAAATATATAAAATTAAGTGAGATATTGATAAGGTAGAGCGGGTTTTTCCTCGGATGAAAATGTTAAATACCTGTGGATATTGATTTAAGGTGACAAGGAGAAAGATCAAAGGAGATTTGCGAAGTAATTTTTTTAATATCAGAAAATGGTAGGTGCCTGGAACTGCTCACCGAGATGGTAAAAGCAGATATAGCAGGATTTTTTTAATTTTTTTTTTTAATTAATAGAAAGAAATAATAAAAGAAATTAAAATAATAATTAAAATAGAAAATCAATAATATGAGTGGAGTTTTAAACATTCTATTCTACATTGGAGATATATCAGTGATCTATTATATATAATTCTTCATCCATTCCCCGTCCAGGTTTCAGTCAGGCCCTCGAACCGAGCCCATTTGTCCCTTTAGATAATCAATAAATGGAGACCATGTTCCTCTAAACTGGTCTAGCCTGTCCGAGAGGACGTCTTAATCTTTCCAAATGAAGTGTCTCCGACATTTCTGTAATCCACATTTTAATAGTGGGGTTGGTAGGACCTTTCCAAAATTTTAGTATTAATTTTTTACCAATTATTAAATGATAATCGATAAAAATTTGTTGTTTTGTTGTTAGTGATTGATCAGTTTCTAATATACCTAATATAATTAATTTGGAATCTGGATATAGATTTGTATTAACTACCTTCGAAATTATCTTAAAAATTTCTGACCAAAAATTAGTAATTTTAATACATTTGGTAAATGAATGCGTTAGGTTGGCTTCTAGGTGTTGACATTTGTCACATATAGCAGAAACATTTGGAAAAATTCTATTTAGTTTGGACTTTGAGAGATGTAATCTATGTAAAATTTTAAATTGTATCAGAGAGTGTCTGGCATTTAATGAGCAGTAGTGTATATGTTGTAAACTTTCCTCCCGTACTTTTAAACTAATTGATTGTCCTAATTCACTTTCCCATGCTTGCCTATATATTTCTGACGATGGTGCATCATTTTCCAATAAAATATTATAAATATATGATATTAATTTTTCTGTGTTTGGATGTTTATTTAAACATTCATCTAGAATTTCTGTCTTTCTATTTCTAAATTCTTATGTATTTGATTTAACATAATCTCTAATTTGTAAATATCTAAAATATTCTTTTGAGTGTAGTCCATATTTTTGTTGTAATTCTTGAAATGAAAGAAAAAGGTTTTCCCTATAGAGATCCCGTATCTTATTAATTCCATAATTTTTCCATTGTGAAAAACCTTTATCCATCCTAGAGGGTTTAAAAGTGATATTGTTTGCAATATGAAGATCCAGTGGTATACATTTCAATTTTAAAGATTTTTTTAATTGTTTCCAAATACGTATCCCATTTTCTATTATTGGGTTTCCTCTATAAGTTTTTTTTAATGTAATTTGGTATTAGCAAATATAATCGAGCTAATTTCAAAAGGTAGGCAGTCTTCCTTTTCCAATTTTAACCAATTCGGCTGTATATCTAATTCTTCCAACCAAAAATTCATATTTTTAATATAAACTGCCCAATAGTAAAACATAAAATTAGGCAACGCTAAACCTCCACTTATTTTTGCTTTACATAGATGTTTCTTATTTATTCTATGGCTCTTATAATCCCAAATAAAATTTGTAATTATAGAATCCACCTTCTTAAAAAAAATTTTGGGAAGATATATCGGGATCATTTGAAATAAATATAATAATTGCGGGAGAAAGATCATTTTTATCGCATTTATTTTACCTAACATTGAGATAGGTAATTTTTTCCAATATAGAATATTCTTAAGTAATTTATTCAATAAAGGTGGGAAATTAGATTTAAATAAAGAGTCGTGTCTTTTTGTTACATAAATTCCAAGATATTTAATTTTTTGATTTGATATCGTAAAAGGGAATCGTTGTAATATGTGTGAGTTATTTCCCATTATTGACATAAGTTCACTTTTATTCCAATTAATTCTATATCTTGAGAGTAGACCAAATTGAGTTATTAAATCTAGCAGGGTAGGTATACTAATTTCAGGCTTTGTAATATAGAGTAATACATCATCTGCATATAAAGAAATTTTATTTTCCATTTCTTTGGTTTCATACCCATATTTTTCAGGGTGTAGTCTCACACGCTGTGCTAATGGTTCTATTGCTAACGCAAAGAGTAGTGGTGATAGCGGACAACCTTGTCTACAGCCTCTGAATAAGTTAAATTTAGTTGATAACATTTGATTTGTTTGTATTCTAGCTGTCTGATTGGTGTTTAATAATTTGACCCACGTTATAAACTTTTCTCCTAGCTGGAAGGATTCCAAAACCGAGAATAAATAAGACCATTCAACCTGATCGAAAGCTTTCTCTGCATCTAATGAGATAATTGCTAGGTCTTTACTAGTATTTCTTTTCGAGTATATAATGTTAAATAATCGTCTCAGGTTATATGAAGAGTATCGTTTTGGTATAAATCCAGTCTGGTCTGGGTGTATTATTTTGTTGATCACCATATTTAATCTTCGTGCTAATATTTTAGTTAATATTTTTTGATCAGTGTTTAAAAGAGCTATGGCTCTATACAATCCTGGGTCCTCCAAATCCTTATCTAATTTAGGTATTAATGTAATAATAGATTCATTTAATGTTCCAGGCAATTTCTGTTGTGTATAAATGTGTTCATAAAGTGTCTTTAACCGTGGTATCATTAAATCATCAAATATTTTATAAAATTCCGAACCAATTCCATCCGGTCCTGGTGCTTTACCATTTTTTAATGACCTAATAGATTCTTCGATTTCTTTAATTGTTATTTCAGCGTTTAATGATTCTCTGTCTTCCATATCTAATTCCTTTAAATTACAATTTTTTAGAAATGTTTCTATTCCTATATGATTTTCTATTGTTTTGACTGAATATAATTTTTTATAATATTGCAGAAATCTCTCATTAATGTCTTTGGTTTGTGTTAATAATTCCCCTGTATCTGATTTAACCCTATGGATTATTTTTTAATGACCTAATAGATTCTTCGATTTCTTTAATTGTTATTTCAGTGTTTAATGATTTTCTGTCTTCCATATCTAATTCCTTTAAATTACAATTTTATAGAAATGTTTCTATTCCTATATGATTTTCTATCGTTTTGACTGAATATAATTTTTTATAATATTGCAGAAATCTCTCGTTAATGTCTTTGGTTTGTGTTAATAATTCCCCTGTATCTGATTTAACCCTATGGATTATTTTTTCTCCCTCCAATTTTCTTAATTGACGAGCCAATAATTTTTGTGGTTTATCTCCAAATTCAAATTGTATTTGTTTTGTATATTGATAAAGTTTTACAACTTGGTCTGATTGTATTTTATTTAATTTATATTTCAATGCAGAGATTTTATTATGTTTAATCATGGTTGGATTAGCAGCATTTTCTATATCTAGTTGCTTAATCTCTTTTTCCAATGCCTGCTGTATCCTCCGATTCTCTTTGTTATAGAATGCTTGAGAAGATATCATAATTCCACGTGTATATGCTTTAAAAGTTTCCCATAGTAGTAATGGGGATATTTCTGGTTTGTCATTTGTTTCAAAGAAGATCTCAATCTGTTTTGTAATGTATTCTTGAGTTGTTTTGTCCTTTAAAATTTGTGGGTTGAGTCTCCATTGTCCCTGCTTCCCCATTTTTCCAGTTATTTTAATCATAAAAGATAATGGTGCATGATCTGAAATTATAATATTGTAGTATTTTGAATTATAAGTGAGTGGAATAAGTTTTGAGTCTACTTGAAAGTAGTCTATTCTTGAGTATGTTTTATGTACTGATGAGTAAAATGAGTATTCTCGTCCCGTTGGGTTTTCCATTCTCCAAACATCCATAATATTGCTCAAATCTATATATGCATTTATTAGATCGCTAGAATGCGATTTAGTTTTCCGTTGTCTTGATGATCTGTCTAAGTAAGGATCTAATGTACAATTTAGATCTCCTCCAATTATTAAATTGTATTGTGGTAGTTCTGGGATAGTATTTAGTATTTTCCTAAAAAACGGTGGACTGTCAAATTTTGGGCCGGAAATGTTAACAAAAATCATTTTTAGTGTATATAATTCTCCTGTTATGATAATATATCTGCCCTCCTTATCTGTTATAGTTGAAGTATGTTTAAATAAGGTACCTTTACGGATTAATATTGCTACGCCTCTTGATTTGTGTGTAAAAGAAGAATGATACACTTTGTCAATCCATTTGGCTTTTAATCTATGCTCTGCATCTTTTTTTAAATGTGTTTCTTGGATGAATGCCACATCTGTTTTGAGTGCTTTTAGGTGTGCTAGTACTTTACCTCTCTTAATTGGTTCATTAATACCTTTTACGTTCCAGCTGCAAAACGTTATTCCTCCATTCCCCATATTCGTTTTTAAGTCTTGCATCATTTGTCTAAGGGGGTCTGTAATAGAGCAAATGGTTCAGCTCGACATACCCGACCTTACACCCGAACTTCAAATAGATGAATTTCAAGACCCTTAAGTGATGCTCATGCATATATCTCCTTTGCTTTGATTTACAACTCCAGTCAAATGTAAAATAATAATAATAGAAAGTGATATTAAAAAAAGGATAGATTAAGAGGTTAAAAGAGTGCTCAGAAAGAAAGAAAGAAAAAACTGCATCTAAGATTGGTGCAGTGAGTGTCAGCCATTCTAACATGGCGAAATAATCTAAGGACTTCCGTAGACGTTGTTTGTATCTTTCCAGCTCCTTAATATTATTAATTCATAAAAATATTTAACCGGGAAATCTGATGTATATGGTGTCTATCATTCAAGTATATAATAATATCTAATATTAGTACCGTGCTGTAAATTAGTAATAATACTACGCCGAATTTTTTAGTATTTGTTAGTTAACATTAGTAATGTTATTACGCTAATTATTAATATCCATAAAAGAATGTCCAATCCGTATCTCCCATCCGAGTCTCCAAGCCGCCTCCTTCTCCATCTTCTTTAAGTACCACAAGTCCATAGCCCATTCCAGTCGTGAGGGTACGATTTATTTATCAATGAGGTTCATCTTAGAAGCTTTCATTCAGTCTTCCTCTTGAGTCTTGATCCTCTTGGCAAAGTCCAGTGCCTGTGCTGGGTTTTTGAAGTAGTGTTCTTCCTGGTTGTGGGTGACTCTGAGAGTGGCTGGGTATCTCAGAGTGTACTTCACGTTGTTCACTTCTCTCAGAATTCTTTTGGTCTCCTTGAACACATTCCGCTTCTTAGAAACCTCTGCTGGGTAGTCTTGATAAATGCTGATAGAGTCTCCTTCGTATGTAGCAGGAATTTTTTAAGAGAAATTTAGATAGACACATGAACAGGCAGGGAATAGAGAAATACGGACAATGTGATGACAGATGGGATTAGTTTAGAATGGTATTGTGGTCAGCACAAACATGATAGGCTGGTGGGTCTGCTCATGTGCTATAATGTTCTGTGTTCTATTTTCTTATATAATTTTAAAATTTCAGTTCGATTTTTAGCTGGTATCCAGACATGGTATTATTTGTATTTGGCTCCCACATGGAATGCCATTTTAAATTGACCTAATTGGATATTGATAGTTCCAAACACAACATTACTAATGTTAAGAACTGACAAATGTGCTCTATTTTCAGATGTTCATCATACTTATGAAGTCTTGATTATACTTAAGCTTCCTTATAAAATGTAAGACTGAACTTTATTATAACAAAAAGATTTTCCGCAATAACACTTGTCATCGAGCGGTCTGGCTGCATTTACATTCTCAATCTACATGAATATACCGATGTTCAGATTGGTCCTTGTAGTCTTGTCATACTTATGGCATGCTTAGTTTAGACAGAATGACATTAAATTGTGGTACCAAATGAAATATTGAATTAAAACTGGTGGATGACATCATCTAAATTGTATTCACAAAGAAGAATGGTTTACTGTGGAATAAATTACACCCATGATGTGACTGAGTTTGTGCAATCCATTTGAAATGATCAATAGTAGTTTTGCCTAAATACTTAGCCTATTAAAGTACATCAATCAATAGCCAGCTTCTTGATGGATATATGTTCCTTACAGTCTGCTCTTGTAAATCCATTTCTCCATCACATGTGAGACACTCAGCAAAGAGCCGTGATATTTCTTATTTTTTGTAGGCAAGGAGAACCAGAAGAAATAACCACCCCTGCAATAAATTAATCTGCTATCTCATTAAACATTTCTCTATAGTCCAGAGGAATTATGCTTTTGAATGTTGTCTTTAATTAAACTGGGATAGTCTGCCAGAGGCAGCTATAAAGTTGAATAGACAGGTGTTTACATTATTTTGATCTGCACCTTTGAAAGAGATTATATTAGAATGTATTCCTAGTAAGGGATGAAAAATGAAAACTGCTCTATATCTCTGCATCAATTCAGTGACTGTTACACAAACCCAGCCTTTAAAATGATTACACTGACCATTACAAACCACGTGTATCTGTAGTCACAGGTTATTTCACAGACCAGTGATAAATAGATGCATGCATCATACCGTGAATTCAAGATCATCATTTTTTATATGAATGAGAATCATGTTCTAGCTACGAATTTCACTTTGCCTTGCAAACAACTACAAAGAAAATGTGAGAATTGTCTAAAAATTGAAAGAAACATTAAAAGAAAATTGAGAGGGTAATGCTGCAGGTCATCTGAGGGGGAAGAACCAGCAGACACATACTGGCTCCTCAGAGATATCATTACTTAGATAAATAAATATATATTTGTTTTTGTTTGATTCAATTCTCTGCTGAAAGTCAGGATGACTGAAATGAGCATTTGATCCTTTTTGCTTGTGATGCCTTGAAGGTCTCCAATAGAGGTGCAGCAAAGAAGGTGTACATTTTGATAACAGAGACCTGCATTCATGAAAAATAATGGCCTTGCTGACGGTTCAGGAGGCTAAAGCATTAAGTTGGTTTATTCTGAAATGCCAGAAATAACCACACCATGCATTGCTTTAGCACAGAAATGGCTTAGTCATGTATCTTATAGCAAGAGGCTCTTCCACATAATTGTGAATGGTAACTGTGCAACAATTCCTATTCTTGGCACATCTTCTAACTCTTGTACATTTGATAATGAAGAAGAGATTTTCAAATATTAAATTAATCCTAAATTAGTACTGTAGTGCTTTGGTTATAAATCACTTTAGGAGACCCGAAAGTCATTTCAGGTCCGTCATCCATTACTTTATTTTATGAATAGTACAAATCAAATGGTGAGTTGTGGCAGCATAATATAGAGTGGTCATTATATTTAATGCACATTTGTTAATTATGGGAAAGCAGTAGGACTATTTTACTGTGAAAGACACAAGTACATTTCACTGCTGTATTAAAATGGTAAAGGGAAAGAGTTGTTACCGGAACTGTGCCACTTTTGTGGACGGAATCAGTGACACTGAGGTGGAGCACCAGACACCCTGGTTCAAACCTGACTATAGGTGCTGTTTGTTAAGTGTTTGCAGTTCTCCCTGTGACTGCGTGGGTTTTCGAGGGTGTTCTGGTCTCCTACCACACTCCAAAGGTCTACAGGTTTGTAGGTTAATTGGCTTCTATGCATTGTAAATTGTACCTAGTGTGTAGAATAGTGTTGTGTATGGGTTGATTGCTCGTCGGCGCAGATTCGGTGGGCCAAGGGGCCTGTTGTCACACTGTATCTCGAAGGTTTAAAGTCTAAACTAACTTTTGGGATTATTTTGAATACTGCAATGTCCTCACATTAAAGATCTAAATTGGGGCAACTGATAGTATTAGACAGAAGCTATCAAAAGTTGATTTTTTGCCAGCAAGGGAACATCCGGATGCCATTAAACAGGAAAAAGTTCAAAGAAGATTAATGTGGATGTTGAGAGGGTTTGAGGGTCTGACCTACAGTGAGAACTTGTGCAGACTAGGACTTTATTCCTTGGCACGCAGGGGGTTGAGTGGAGATCTTGTAGCGGTACAGACAATCATGAAGGGAAATAATATAATGAATGCATCGTCTTTTCCCCAGAATCGGGGAATCAAGAACTAGAGGATTAAAGGTAAGAAGGGAAAGATTTAAAATAGTAAGATTAAATGAGAATTTACCAGTTTGAAGTTTGATATTTATTTTATGAGGAGTTACGATGAGGGACTACGTGAAGAAGCCCTGCCAGCGCGCCCGTGCGTCATAATTCAAAGCAGCAGCATGAAAGCGTTGTAACTACAGCTGAAGTGATATAGTAAGACTCAGAAGACTAGGACTACCAGATGATCTTTGCGATTATGAGTGTCGGGAGCGGAGGGCACGTAATCCCTCATCGTAACTTCAAACTGGTAAGTTCTCATTTAATCTTAATATTTTACTTCAGAGTCAGGTGAGTGACTACGTGAAGATTTCAAAGCTCTGTGATTTCATGCCGTAGATACAGTTCCATATGACCCACTGCTTCGGTTGACACAGGACAAACAAATAATGTATTAAACATTGTTTCAATTATACAATGAACATCTTAAACAATAAAAGAACAGTAATAACCCATCTTTCGCAGAGGAAATTACAAAGGAGAACTCAAACAGAATCCAAAACAGCATGCCCAAATGTTTGCATTGCGAGGACAGGTTTATCATAAATTATATAAAGGGTTCCTTCACTGGACCATCCTGCGGTGAGGATTTGGTCTAATGGCACGTCCTGCGCCTTTGCTGCGACATTGACGCCACCCTGGTGGAGTGATTTAAACACATCAGTGTCTACTCCAGCATAATGCAAACCTGTTTCGGCCATCTAGAAATAGTTTGTACTGACACCTTTGTATGAGGTTTTATGTGGCTGATGAGCATCGCTGTTTCAGAGCCTCTAAGACTCTTGATGACCTTGATATATTGGCTCAGGTGCGTAACTACACACAGTTTTAGGTCAATGGGTATATTTTAAGCTTATTCTGGTTCCAGCCATCCCTGGCCTGCTCTGTTTGATTAGATCCTATAAATAAAATGTAATATTATCTACAGAAGAATGCATGCTGTCCAGTCATAACTTTTGCAATATCTGGACCCATTGCACTGCCACTAGCACCATGAACATAACCACTTTGAGTGTTAACTTCTGGAAAGGCAGAAATGTAATTGGAGCCCTTTGCCAAAGCAGCGTGAGAAGTATACCCACATCCCAGACTTCTGAATATCTAGGCCTGGGAAGGTTTTTGTTAAAATATCTCTTATGAATCAGGCCACCAATAGATGAGATCTGACAGAGTGTTGTCCGGACTCTTGCCCTAAATAAGAGGACAAAGCACTTTGAGCACTATAAATGGCACTATAGTTTAACTGCTCATCAAAAATGCAATGTAGCAAGGAACTCCAATACATCTGGTATGCCTGCAACATGATAAGATATATTTGACTGTAAACAGAACATCTCCCATTTCTTAATATGAGATACATATTGTTTTTTAGTACTAGCTCTCCAGGCCACCGTAATCACATTGACAGGCCTACTCGATAGTCCGAGTCCCTGGAACAGTCTGATCAGAAGATACAAATCAACAGATTAATATACTCATGTAAAGGGGAACTCTCCTCCTGTCCCAGTGTGAACCAACAAATTGCTGTAATTGGGGATAATCATGAACGGCTGTGTCATCAGTCTCAGAACCAATGGGATCCATGGCTGTGTGGACCAGCTAGGAACTACCAAACGCCTAAGTGTAGTTGTGCTCTATTTTGGTGAGACATTGACTAATGAGGCAGAATGGGGAAAAAACGTAAGAACATACGTCCCCAACGTAGCGAGAATGTATCCTCCGCTACTGCCCCTGGATCCAGTTCCCATGACGTATTTAGGTAACTGGTGATTTAACCCGGTTGCAACAGATCTATATCTGGCAATCCATACCGGCTGACAATCATTTTGAAACTTTTGGATTCATCATCCATTCTGTGTTGTCATTGAATTTACGTGACCTGGTGTCTGCCACTTTCACATTATCTCCACCTGGTAGGTAGATATCTGAGACCCAGATGTTTTTTGTAATGCACCAGTGCCAGATGAGGTTAGCCAGATTGTCACAGAATAATGACCTAATTCCACCCATGTGATTGATATGCAACAGCTGTGGTATTATCAATCTGAAGCTGCACATGCAAATCATGCATTGTTGAGCAGAATGCTTTAGGCCATAGAATGCACCCAACAATTCTACGTAGTTTACCCCATGCCTCTGCAGAATTAATGCCTCTTTCACATTCCATCTGCCGCCACAGCTAGACTCGATATCAGTGGCTCCCCATCCTGAAGCGCTCACATCAGTTTGTAAACTAAAGGTTAATGAGTCAGAATGTCTCGAGTACATCACGAGACATTAGTTACAGTTTTGGCCATAGGCAAAGTAATGACATTAATTAAATCAATGATGAACCCCAAATAGCCAATCATTCTAAATTATACTAATTTGGATTTAATTAGATGGGTGAGGAACCTAACCTCTCAACAGGTGTTTGATAGCTGAATATTATGCATCTTTCAGATCTATGGTTGCCATATAACACCCTTTTGATACCAGTTGTAATACTGAAATTTTTCATTTTAAACCGTTTATACTGGACCTTAAGAGTTAAGTCTGGTTAGGCCCAGAATGACTCGTCACCCACCATCGTTCTTTTGGCTGGGGAATATTGGACACAAATTGTTGAGGCTGATATGCCGTCCTTTCAATTACCCCTTTTTTGGAATAAATACCAATTTCATCATTCACCTGTAGAGTTAGTGGTATTGAAACCCAATACCCGACTAGGTGTATTTTGAACGGGTGGATGTACTTCAGAGATATCTTATTCAAGACCCACGGATACAGTCCAGTATGAATAGATCTGATGTTTATGCAGCACCATGTATCATAGAACAATTGCTACTTACCCCGACCGGTGACTGATCACTGGAGGATATATCCTGGATTTTCAATTACCCCTTCCAGTTCTGAAAGGGTATTGGTTTTGCGGTGGCATCCTGGTCTCAGGATGAGTTTTGATGAGGCCGATTGTTTTTGCCCCATCGTCCAGGTCTTTCCCTGGATATTAGAGGATCTGCGCAAGGCTGTGAACCATGGGTTGTGCGTAGGCTGGATGGTTATTGTACCATTTGCCCGAACGCCATTGTTCCTGCTCCAACCAGTTTTTTTTGGTTTTGGTTTTTTTTAGGACTTCTGCAGCCTTTACTCATGCGCCCTCATGATGCACTCCTTTAGAGTGATGCACAGTTAACAGGTGTTTTATATGTCTTGCGAAGTTTCCTCCATTATGGAGTCCTGGAACTGGTGAGAGGCCACATAATTAAATTGCTGACCAGATTGTCATCCATGGCTTCACCAGTTCCTGCCGGTATGGCAAATTGCTGGCCACATGTGGCACATCCGGAGCATAGCTCATGTGCTTTGGTGTATGCACATAAGCAGTGACACCAAACTTCAGGCTCAGATTCATACTGTCCTGGCTCTCCCGGCTCCTGCTTACGGGAGGTAACACGCAGCCCTAAACAAGGTGCTGCTGTTATGGGTCCCCATGCAGACTCGTAGGCACATTACCCTTTATATGTGTACAGCTCTTTTGCTTAATGGACCTCTGCTAGAGGTTGCTGCTGAAAGCTGCTGGGGACCCTGGGGTATAACCCCGGCTGGAACACCTCCTTGTTGTTATCATTTCGGCCGTGAGGTGTTCCACATTGTCCAGACCTCCCTAATGTTCATTTTTTGGAAGGGAAAAGTCTTTTGATGTCTGGACTGGGCTCCTTGCACCATCTGCACACCCTCTCAATTACTCCAGCGCCACCTCCAGTTTTTTGAACCAGGCACCCAGTTATAGCTCAGGAGTTTGGAATAATTCTGCATAGAATGTCATTTTCTTACATTTGTACAGAGTCTAAGTGAAATAAAATCCCTTGGTGAGCATAGACTAATGCTCAGTGTTGTGGATCCAGGTGGAGCAGATGGCTAGCGGGGATATCTCTCACCTGTTGTTGAGGAGACACAGTGAACCCTTGTTCCGTCAGCTTGCTTCCCATCCTTGCATCACACGCATGCAGTGTAGCAGAAGAACGGACCCGGGATGCATTCTCTCCGACCCCTATCCACCTCCCCATGCGGACTGGCCGCAGGTAGGTTTTACTCTATAGGCGACATACTCGCCTTATTTTCCTTATTTTAATTATTTCCCTTTAGGAAAGTGTCCCTGCTGGCTCCTGTAACCAGCCTTACGGGACCTAGTAAACCGCGGCAAGTTTAAAACACTTACCTGCGGGTGTTTTACTTACCGCTGGTGGAGCTGCGCTCTCCAGTCTGTCGGTGCACCAAACTCGTCGGACGTAATGACGCGCAGGCGCTCTGGCGGGGCTTCTTCAGGTAGTCACTAACGTGACTCCGAAGTAAAATCAACTTTTTCACACTGAGGATGGTGGGTATCTGAAATGATAGAGGAAGGAGTCAAGGTAGGTACAATAATACCATTTAAAAGTTACTTGGATATGTACATGGATAAGAAAGGGTTTAGCGAGATAAGGTGGGGGCAAATGGGACTATCATTGATGGGGTTCTTGGTCAGCATGGACAGGTTGGGCCAAAAGGCTGTGCCATGCTATATGAATCCTTGACAATGACCCATGCCCAATAAATGATCCGAGTTGCTACCTCTGTTTCAGTTAGGAAGCAGTATGAATGGAGAAGAGATGTTTCCTTCTTTAGTCTCATTGTTATTCTTACTTACCTCTATTTACTAACATAGAAGAAAGCAAGATATTGTAACATTACAATTCTACATCAGCTACAGAACACTCCAAATAACCATGGACTTTTTTTTTCCAACTATGCATCTTTACACTATTGTGTTTTTTGCACAGTCTATTTTCTTTTTCACTGTCTTGTAGAGCTCAAGTATAATTACTGTGTGAATTATCTTTTTATATAGTGTCTAAGTCTATGTGCCCATAATGCAAGCAAGGTACCTACATCTCAACATACTTGAGCATATGACAAAAAAACGACTTGACAGCTATAAAACGTGGAGGGATGAATATTACAGGTAGTGACTGGGTTGAACAACGTTTCATCTTTGGCAACTTATTGCAGTTCATTCGTAGCAGGAACCAGATGAACTGCTAAAATAATTGTAACAATATGTGTCACAGCAAGAAAAGGTAATGAATAGGCATAAATGCCACTTAGATCATAATAGAAAAATACAGAAACCCCAAATCAATTTTTGCATTTATGTTGTAGTTTTAAGAATCAATTTTCCCCATATTTTCACAGATGATTTATCACGAAGACATTGTATTTTGATGTGGGGAAAATTGTCAGTGTCGTCGATCCTCATTTGCCCGATGCCTCATTTACATTAAAATAATAGGTGGAGTGGTTTATTTCTTGGCTGTACCCAGAGACACGTGCACCATTTGGTAAGGATGCCTGTGATAAAAACAGAAAAAGTTGGATGGTCTCAGTATGTCTGGAAGCACATCCAGAGACATGTCACATCATATTGAGATTCATCACCTTGTGGATCATGAATCAAACTTGTATGCATTTTAGCTGAGGACAGAATGAGGGACAAATTTATTTCCAAAGATTACTGGTCAATAGTCAAATGTGTCACCAGTGGCTTGCAACCATGACAAATAATTCTAATCCCTGCAAATAAAGGTAATTGTCAAGCCAATTGTCAAACAAGGTCAAGAAGCAAGTATTTATATGTGTGGCACCAGTTTGGGACTGGAAGCCCGTGGCTAGTGTTAGAAACATGGGAAATAGATGCAGGAGTAGGCCATTTGGCCCTTCGAGCCAGCACCACCAATCAAGATGACCATGGCTGATCAACCACAATCCATACCCCATTCCAGCTTTCTCCCAATATCCCTTTATTCCGTTCGTCCTAAGAGTTATATCTAACTCTCTCTTGAATAGATTGAGTGAATTGGCCTCCACCGCATTCTGTGGCAGAGAATTCCACAGATTCACAACTGGGTGAAAAAGTTGTTCCTCATCTCAGTCCTAAATGACCTACCCCTTATTCTTACACTGTGACCCCCTGATTCTGGACTCCCTAACATTGGGAACATTTTTCCAACATCTAGCCTGTCCAATCCCTTAATAATTTTATATGTTTCTATAAGAATTGTGCCTCATGGATCGATGCTGGGTCCATTGCTGTTTGTGGTTTATATTGCATAAGAATGTAGAAGACATGACACATTTGCTGATGACATTAAAAAGTGGGTGATATCTTAGTTAGCGAAGATAGTTATCAAATATTACAGCAGGATCTTGATCAGTTGGGGATGTGAGCTGAGGAATGGTTCATGGAGTTTAATGCAGATAAATGCAAGATGTGCATTTTTGGATGTCAAACCAGGGCAGGACCTTCACAGTGAATGGCAGGGTTGTAGAACCAAGGGATCTAGAAGTGCAGATTC
This sequence comes from Raja brachyura, assembly GCA_963514005.1. Next base: position 75,461,040 of record OY740782.1, read on the forward strand.
ATAGTTCATTTAAAGTAGCATCATAGGTAGATAGAGGGGTGAAGAAGGTTTTCTATTATTGGCCTTAAACAATTAGAGTACAGAGTATAGAATTTGAGATGTTAAGTTACAGTTGCACAAGACTTTGGTGAGGCTGCATTTGAAGTATTGTATTCAGTTGTGGTCACCCAGCCATAGGAGGGATGTTGTTAAGCTAGAAAGAATGCAGAGAAGATTTATGACAATTATGCCAGAACTTCAGAGCCTGAGCAGCAGGGAGAGGTTGGACAGGTTAGGACTTTATTCCTCAGAGTGCAGGAGGATGACGGGGATGAGATGCATAAGATCGCGAAGGGAATTGTCAGGGTGAATGCACAGAGTCTTTTAACCAGAGTAGGGAAATCAAGAACCAGAGGACATAGCTTTAAGGTCCTGTCTCACAGGCAACTTTTTAAGCGAGTGCAGGAGAATATGCGCTCGCCACATGATCGCCACATGGTCGCCACATGTTCGCTGGTGGTCTCTGGTGAGTCTCCTTCATAGTCGCAAGGAGTTCCCTCAGTATGGCCGCCGCAAATTTTTCCACATGTTGGAAATTTTTCTGCGACCAAGAATTGGTCGCCGTGGAGAAAATCGATAATCCTGTAGTCATAAGTGCAGTTGTAGTGGGGTCGCCATGTAGTTATGGGTAGTCAAGGTAGTTGTAGGTAGTTTTAGTTATTCGCCTTTGCTGACCGATCATTTTCATTGGCTCATTGGGGAAAAGTTTTCAGAACCAAGGGTAACCAACCGGTAATGTTAAATGCCCGCCAATTTTCACAGCTGTGTATCTCTGGCTTATTAAAAATTGTCTGTCTTCTTAAAAGTGTCTCCACTCCTTCTCCACTCTTTCTGCACTCCTTTACCCCCTTCTCCCCTCCCCCTCCTCTTTTAAAGGACTTACCGTACACTGTGCTAACCGTCTTAACTTTCCTGTTCATCGCGGTGTGTATCTATATCACCCTGGGTTTGCACCATGTGAATTTCAGACAGCTGGCCCCCTCCTTTGCGATGTGTTTGTGTGTGTGTTCCACTCTGACAGTCGCCATTCCAGTTCCCGGTTGTTCAGACAAGTGCCGGTGAATTGACAGTCGCCGGCAGCCCGTTGAAAAATCATCTAAGTGGGACAGGCGCTTTAAGGTGAGGAGGGAAAGATTTAATATCGGAACTGAGGGGCAAATTTTTCACACAGAGAGTGGTGGGTATATGGAGAGAATTACCAGAGGCAGGAGTTGATGCAGGTACTACAATAACATTTAAGACAATAGGTACATGTGAAGCAAATGTTTGGAGGAATATGGGCCAAACACGGCAGGTGGGACTGGCGTAGATGGGGCGTCTTGGTTGGTTTGGGTAGGTTGGACCTAGGATGGGTATGTTTCCATGCTGTATGACTATGACTCTATGACTAAATGTTTACCTCCTGCAGCATTGCAAGTTACTTTAGCATGAAACCTGATATCTTCAATAACGACCTAGTAATGCCTGGCAATAAGACGGTGCTTCAGATGATCATTCACCTCATTCCACACTGATTTGGGGTGATCACCCAGTGAGAATCTGTCCCAGTTCTCATTGATTGTCTGAAGAAGGTTCTCGACCCGAAACTTTGCCAATTCCTTCTCTCCATAGATGCTGCCTCAATCGCCGAATTTCTCCAGTATTTTTAGTCTACCTTCCAGTTCTCATTGACCTTGTCCTGGAGCGCACAAGGAATGATACTTGTACAGTGGCTTGCAAAAGTTTTCATACCCCTTGAACTTTTCCACATTTTGTCACGTTACAACCACAAACGTAAATGTATTTTATTGGGATTTTATGTGATAGACAAACACAAAGTGGTGCACAATTGTGAAGTGGAAGGAAAATGATACATGGTTTTCAAATTTTTTTACAAATAAAGAAACTAAAAAAAAGGTATTCTGCCCCCTTTACTCTGATACCCCTAAATAACATTCAGTGCAACCAATTGTCTTCAGAAGTCACCTAATTAGTAAATAGAGTCCACTGTGTGTAATCTAATCTCAGTATAAATACAGCTGTTCTGTGAAAGCCTCAGAGGTTTGTTAGAGAGCATTAGTGAACAAACAGCATCATGAAGCCCAAGGAACACACCAGGCAGGTTAGGGATAAAGTTGTGGAGAAGTTTAAAGCAGGGTTAGGTTATAAAAAAATATCCCAAGCTTTGAACATCTCACGGAGCACTGTTCAATCCATCATCTGAAAATAGAAAGAGTATGGCACAACTGTAAACCTACCAAGACATTGCCGTCCACCTAAACTGACAGGCCGGACAAGTAGAGCATTGATCAGAGAAGCAGCCAAGAGGCCCATGGTAACTCTGAAGGAGCTGCAGAGATCCACAGCTCAGGTGGGAGAATCTGTCCACAGGACAACTATTAGTCATGCACTCCACAAATTGGGCCTTTATCGAAGAGTGGCAAGAAGAAAGCCATTGTTGAAACAAAGCCATAAGAAGTCCCGTTTGCAGTTTGCCACAAGCCATGTGAGGGGCATAGCAAACATGTGGAGGAAGGTGCTCTGGTCTGATCAGACCAAAATTGAAGTTTTTGGCCTAAATGCAAAACGCTATGTGTGGCGGAAAACTAACACTGCACATCACCCTGAACACACCATCCCCACTGTGAAACATGGTGGTGGCAGCATCATGCTGTGGGGATGCTTTTCTTCAGCAGTGACAGGGAAGCTGGTCAGAGCTGATGGGAAGATGGATGGAGCCAAATACAGGGCAATCTTGGAAGAAAACCTGTTAGAGTCTGCAAAAGACTTGAGACTGGGGCAGAGGTTCACCTTCCAACAGAACAACAAACCTAAACATACAGCCAGAGCTACAATGGAATGGTTTAGATCAAAGCATATTCATGTGTTAGAATGGCCCAGTCAAAGTCCAGACCTAAATCCAATTGAGAATCTCTGTCAAGACTTGAAAATTGCTGTTCACAGACGCTCTCCATTAAATCTGACTGAGCATGAGCTATTTTGCAAAGAAGAATGGGCAAAAAATTCAGTCTCTAGGTGTGCAAAGCTAGTAGAGACATACCCCAAAAGATTTGCAGCTGTAATTGCAGCGAAAGGTGGTTTGACAAACTATTGACTCAGGGGGGCTGAATACTTTTGCATGCCACACTTTTCAGTTTTTTATTTGTAATAAAATTTGGAAACCATGTATCATTTTCCTTCCACTTCACAATTATGTACCACTTTGTGTTGGTCTATCACATAAAATCCGAATAAAATACATTTATGTTTGTGGTTGTAACATGACAAAATGTGGAAAAGTTCAAGGGGTATGAATACTTTTGCAAGCCACTGTAAAAGCCAATACTGTGCGGCCTGAATTTTGCTCACAGAAATGTTGAAATTAAATCTGCCACCAGGCTAATCCAAGCACTGGCATAGCTGCCTGCCAAAGAGCTCTGAATGATTGTGATTCACAGTCAAAGATAATTAACAATTCATCAATCTTTAAAAGAATAAAGATGATTATTTATTGTTAAAACAAATTCTGAAGAAGGCTTGGAAACATATAAAATTTCTCACTATATAAAATGAATTACAATCAATGTTCGTCTGCCAGGTCCCATCTAACACAAGTTCTATGAGCTAATAACTCAGCCTCAATACTGGAAACTGCGAGAAACTGGAGTTCTGCCATTGGACTCCATGAGTAGTACACAATTCAATTGTTGGCAACCCTCAGGAAAATCTAGGCCATTGGAACCAAATGGGAATGACTGACAAAAAAATGAAGCAAAGAAAAGGGAAAACAAGAACAAACGCTCAATGGTGAGAAAGAAAATGCAAGGCATTATGAATTAAAAAAAATCAAAGCTAAATTAGAACAAAGTAACATGTGAGGATGTGTGAAAAATTAAAAATGTTTAACTGGCAAAAGAAAGAATGTAGGGAATGTCCAAAATGTTAGCAAAACAAAGCAAATGGATTTATAATAGAAGAAAGGTTTTGGCAACTGCGATACAATAAAAAGTTGTTTGTGTAATGTATGCAGTGTCACATATAATTGATTATACCATCAATAATTCTCAAAAAATATATATACTGGATATTATCCACTAATTGTAGTAGATGTAGATGTAACATTGACAGTTTTCACTGTTTATTTAGAATTGTTTATTTTCATATACACCAGGGTGCAATGAAATTCCTTGTTTGCATGAAGCTCAGTGTACAATAATGACAGATACAACAATAAATACACCAGATGCAAAGCAGCCAAAACATGCAGTCTGAAGTAGTGCAAATAAAGTGCTAAAGTGCAATAACGGAATAGGTAGTGAGGTAGAGGTAAGAGTAAGAGTACGTGGCAACAGTTCTGTGAAGTGAAAGAGATGATTAGTGCTCCCAGTGTTAATAGATAAATCTTACACAAATGAATAATCAAGTACGATGCCTAGAGAATTCATTTTTCAAATTCTTTCTCTCATTGTTGAGGTTCATCTTCAGGAATTTACATTAGGCACTCCAAACACAGAATGGTAGACACCACAGAAATTCATGCCTCTGTTTCTTTAATCCTCTGATATGCAGGTGAATCTTTACTTTTAAATCTTCTTTATCTATAACTGGTAATAATCCAAGTGAAGGTATTTGTGTGTACATTTCCCATACTACAATAGGAGGGTCTTGACCAAATCAATGGAAAAATTATGGATTTTAACTTTTTAAATTATGGAGTTTATTTTTTACAAAATACTGCATTCTCAATGGGTGAAGAATGATCTTGGAGATATTATTTATATAACAGATGGCAGATGATGAATAGTTATCTCACTGTGCATGTACCTTACAGAATTTATTGCATGTGCATCAGTGAGCAACCTGACACGAGAGACTTTCCAATGAGCAACCAGATGTTAAATAAAAAATGAAACAGCTGGATGCTGGCACTAACTGTAACTATAAAAACTTGCTCTTCATATCAGACATTGGGTTTTCTGCAGAAACATTCCTCCAGAAAATATTTACTGGACTGATCAGTAGCACATTTAGTGAAATTCCATAGAAACCCAATCATATCATACAGTGTGCCATTCCCTTGTGTCCTATATGTACCTCATTGCCTCCTTGGGGAAAATATACAGAAAATACAACAAGGGTCATTTTCTTCGGAGCGTTTCCCTCAGAATATAATTTTTTAGTTGTTAAAGCTTTTATCCATATTTAAGAGGATATTTTTGAGGGTATAGTTTGAAGACACTAATTAACATCAAATATATCAAAAGGCTGGAAACATAAAACAAAATGGCCCTGCAATGTCATGGAACATTATCTTGAAATCCTTACAATCTCCTAGTTTTGTTTGAGAGTGAAGATCGCTTATTTCAAAAGGAATAAAATGCAATAAAATTGAAATGTATGAAAATTTATTCATGTACTTGAAATGATCTGTGGTATCTCAGAATGCATTTTGACTAGTTCTAATCATCTTTCCTTCTGCCCTGCTGGGCTAAGTGTTTATTTTAGCAGTACCAGTTCCACATCACCTGGTACTCATTTATCTTATTTATGCTTGTTCAGCCAATCTTTCCAACATATACTTTCAATGCAGGACCACATTATAAGGAGGGATACTTTTAATTCCTATTAATTATTATTAATGATATCATGTCATTCAAAATAATACGTGAAGTTTGATTGCTGCGTGTGGGATCTGTTCTGATCAAATTTCGTATGTTTTCAATATCACATACTCACTTCATCAAGTTTGGAAAGAAAATTGGCAGGATATTTGAGTCCCATTACCTGAGATGCTAATGTTGACACTATAAAGCTGTCCTATAGTTAACTAGTTAGCTCTGATATAACTTTGAGGTGATCTCAATACATTTTTTTATGAAAGTGTTTCCTCTTTCACTCATCTTCATGACAGTAATGTATCATTCACATGGTGTAATTTTGCTCCAGAAAATATACTAGTAAAGTGTTTCTCTTTGATTTGTTGACTGTCATCTTAAATTGTATTTTGTAATGTGATTCCCAAAATAAATTTTTACTTAATTGTATCTGTCATCAATTTTTTTGTTGTTCATCTGGCACAATAAGAGAAATAAATGTTCAAAAATGGAAACCTTAGATTTTTCTTCCAGTTGAGTCACAGTTTCAGCTTATACCCACGCTTCTCCCATGACATTAACTGACTCACCAATCTGCTCATTCGTACATGGATGTTCAGCTAAAGGGAAGCCAAAGAGAACGTTGTCTGCTCTTATCTGTGCTTCAGCAGATAGGCTAACAATAATTTATCTTTTCTGTCATAAAAAATATAATTCACATACTGACAGTTCAGAAACCTGCATTTTGAACCTTGTTCATTCTGATCAGCAATAATTGTCGTGGGAGTTCATTAGAAGAATGCTGAGACTAGTACACCAGCCGTACCTATAATGGTAACCTGAAGCAATGGAACGGCTTCCTAGAATTGGTTCTTAGCTTATTAAAGAGGTGGGCCTTCATTTAGCAAACATTAGTACCCTCCGCAAAATGAAGTCACTGAAGACCATCACAACTAATGTAGCATAATTTTAGAAACTCAATATTATTATATTAAATATATTATTACAATTATGAGCACTGAAATTATCAATGTTTGCATTCAAGGTATTCGTATAACATTTGTTCATAGAGCCATAGAGTCATACAGCATAGACATGGGCTCTTTGGCCCAACTTTCCCTTGTCAACAAAAATGCCCCATTTACAATAGTCCCACCTGCCCGTGTTTGGCCCATTTCTCTATAAACCTTTTCTATTTATGTACCGGTCCAAATGTCTTTATATTTCTGTGATGACTGTTAAATAAATAACAGATGCTAAAGTGTCCACAATTTCTAACCTGAAAATGTTTGCTCAGAAGAAAACCCCATGACTTTGCCTCTCCTTTGTCTAGTGAAGTGAAGTTCCAGAAATATTTGCTACATTACAAAGCATCCTATGAAAATAACTTAGAAATGACCAAAGCTTCAATCAAGATCCTTCTTCAGATGCTCCATATTAGGCTTCAGATCCTGTAGATTCACTTCCTACTTTTCCTCCTTGAGTCCTCTGCTCCTCTGCTGTAAATCCTAAACTTGGTCAAAACCATTGCACCAGAACACTCAGCACACATCTGAGGTAAAATCCTTTAATGATAAAACAGGAAATGTTGGAAATTCTAAGTGGTTTTATGTTCTTTCTAGTTCTGTTAAATATGATGTAACAAGAGCAATAATTTAAAAGGTTTTTTTTTACATTATGCAAAACTGCACCATTAAATTGTTAAAATTCCCATTTAAAAATTGAAGTATATCATATCCACTATGTAAGTCAAGCATTCAAAAGGACGTTGCTCGTTAAATTGTTTTTTTCACTTGTGAAAGAGACCTAAAATATTGAACTCATTACATTGCAAGTTATCTGTTCGAGCCTGCCCTATGCACGTATAAAGTGAACTACACTTTTCTTGTATGACAATGACTGCCCTGTGCCGGATCAAAGTTTTTAATTCCCCATTCTTTTTAAAAAGGGAAAAGATCACTATTTAGCATGCCATCTCCATTTCCTTTCCTCTGTTTACTGTTCTCCCCGGCATGGAAAAAAATAGCTTTTAATTCTGAAGTGAATTTGTAAGTCATTTTCCACAACAGTTTTTCCAGGTTGTAGCTTTTTTTTTAAATAATAAGAAAGCCAAAACATTCCACACTTCTGGATTAATGTTTTTAATGTCTAATACATGAATAAGCTGGGATGCTGTGATGATTAAATGGTGAACTTATTAGACCTACAGATAAAAAAGAAAGAAATATAAGCAATAGAATCCCATCTTGTAAGTGTGCATGCAGAAATAGAGACTACAGGAACTGTCGTAATGCAAGACAAGATGAAGTACTGTCAGGAAAAGCATCAGACAAAATATTTGGTTACTTTTTGTTTCTGTAGTCTATTAGCTAAAATCCAATAGAAATCAAAAATCCAATATCAAGAATTTACAGCTTTTGACTACTCCACATAAGATTTCTGGCACAGACACACAAACTGTCCAGATAATCCTTCCCCTAACACGGATGATACTCTGCAGGATGTTAATGTTTTTTTTAAATGAATGAGTTATACATGTACATATGAAATTATCAAGGTAATTAATATTCTAGTTATAGAAAGTTGTATCTCTTTTCACAACAAAACGAGAGGCACCTGCTGCTGTCATTTTCCAGCCATTCTTGGGTACGTGCACTGAGTTGGTAGAGCACACAAAAATTAACCCATGCTGCTCATTTACATATATCTATCACACATTGACATCACGTCATAAATTGTCCACCATTAATTGTTTCCTGAATGTTTGTGAATGATCCACAACACAACACACATAGTGAAAGATCAATCTTTATTCCATAGGCAAACAGGAACATTTAAACTGTCGGCCATTCTCATCCAGCTCGGCGTGGCTTGTGAGAGCCGGCCGACCTTGCTAGTGTAAAGCTGTGTGGTACCGTAATACCAAGTAAAGGGTGGCATGCACATATGTGTAGTGGAGATTATAAATGGCATGGATTAATAAGGGTTAATCTACATCCTTCCTCTTAAAGAAGCAAAACATATATAGAGTGGTTAGTTGAGCATATTGTAAAACACCAGTATAGGGTGTGGGCCTTTATTATTTTACGTGTACATATATGAGCACATAAAACGAAACGGGTCATGCACAGTTCAAGTATAGCCAGTGAATTTCCAATCAGCGGGTTTGGCTTGCAGACACGACTTGCACATGTACGGTAGTACCCCTCGTGCTCCTCATCCTTCACTGAGGGAGCAAGTCCCTTATCGGGCGAATGCAGAGGAGAAGACACCAGTGGAGATGGGGGCACTAGGGAAGGCAGGGATGGCGCTGGCACCATCAGAAGAATCGTGGATTGGCATTCGTGGAGCGTGAGGGAAGATCGACAGGCTGTGGTCAGGGTAAGGACGGGAAGGTGCCGGTTCATTAACCGGGAGGAGGTGTTGGTGGGTACGCCGATAGATGCCGTTGTCAATACTGACCAGGTACGAGCGTGGTTCTGCGGTGAACCCCAGAATGACTCTGAGGCAGCCTTAACCCTTGTTGGGTAAATTGAACGAATTGAAGGCCGATAAATCCCCAGGGCCAGATAGTCTGCATCCCAGAGTACTCAAGGAGGTAGCCACAGAAATAGTGGATGCATTAGTGATAATTTTTCAAAATTCCTTAGATTCTGGAGTAGTTCCTGAGGATTGGAGGATAGCTAATGTAACCCGACTTTTTAAAAAAGGAGGGAGAGAGAAAGCGGGGAATTACAGACCAGTTAGTCTAACATCGGTAGTGGGGAAACTGCTAGAGTCAGTTATTAAAGATGGGATAGCAGCGCATTTGGAAAGTGGTGAAATCATTGGACAAAGTCAGCATGGATTTACGAAAGGTAAATCATGTCTGACAAATCTGATAGAATTTTTCGAGGATGTAACTAGTAGAGTGGATAAGGGAGAACCAGTGGATGTGTTATATCTAGACTTTCAGAAGGCTTTCGACAAGGTCCCGCATAAGAGATTAGCATACAAACTTAAAGCACACGGTATTGGGGGTTCAGTATTGATGTGGATAGAGAACTGGTTAGCAGACAGGAGGCAAAGGGTAGGAGTAAACGGGTCCTTTTCAGAATGGCAGGCAATGACTAGTGGGGTACCGCAAGGCTCAGTGCTGGGACCCCAGCTATTTACAATATATATTAATGATTTGGACGAGGGAATTCAATGCAACATCTCCAAGTTTGCAGATGACACCAAGCTGGGGGGGTATAGTTAGGTGTGAGGAGGATGCTTGGAGGCTGCAGGGTGATTTGGATAGGCTGAGTGAATGGGCAGATGCATGGCAGATGCAGTATAATGTGGATAAATGTGAGGTTATCCACTTTGGTGGCAAAAACATGAGGGTAGATTATTATCTGAATGGTGGCAGATTAGGAAAAGGGGAGATGCAACGAGACCTGGGTGTCATGGTACACCAGTCATTGAAAGTAGGCATGCAGGTGCAGCAGGCAGTGAAGAAAGCAAATGGTATGCTAGCATTCATAGCGAAAGGATTTGAGTATAGGAGCAGGGAGGTTCCACTGCAGTTGTACAGGGTTTTGGTGAGGCCACACCTGGAGTATTGTGTACAGTTTTGGTCTCCAAATCTGAGGAAAGACATCCTTGCCATAGAGGGGGTACAGAGAAGATTCACCAGACTGATTCCTGGGATGTCAGGACTTTCATATGAGGAAAGATTGGATAGGCTCGGCTTGTACGCGCTGGAATTTAGAAGATTGAGGAGGGATCTTATAGAAACTTACAAAATTCTTAAGGGGTTGGACAAGCTAGATGCTGGAAGATTGTTCCCAATGTTGGGGGAGTCCAGAACAAGGGGTCACAGTCTAAGGATAAGGGGGAATTCCTTTAGGACCGAGATGAGGAAAACATTCTTTACACAGAGAGTGGTGAGTCTCTGGAATTCTCTGCCACAGGAGGTAGTTGAGGCCAGTTCATTAGCTATATTTAAGAGGGCGTTAGATGTGGCACTTGTGGCTAAAGGGATCAGGGGGTATGGAGAGAAGGCAGGTACTGAGTTGGATGATCAGCCATGATCATATTGAATGGCAGTACAGGCTCGAAGGGCCGAATGGCCTACTCCTGCACCTATTTTTTTTTTATGTTAACCTCGGAGTGACCGTAAACAGACAACCTGGCCCTTGTTGAGCGGTTAAAGCGGAGACCTGGTTTTATGGTAGTATTTTCTTTGTATGTCGAGGCGGCATTGGAGCTGGGATTGGATCACTGACAGTACACAGACTTGTGATTCTAGTAGTTACTTGGCCATAGGCAGGGTGGAGCGGGTTCACCGTGACATGAGTCGTTTGGCCAAAAATCCCAGTAGGTAGTTCCGTAGGTTGAGTAAGCTGAAATAAACATCCGAGCCAGCCCTGTGTGAGCGTTCCATTAGTTCTTTTGCACTTCTTACCGCGCGCTCGGCCAGGCCGTTGGACTGCGGGTACTCAGGGCTGTTGATGGTGTGGTGAAAATCCCAAGGTTTCGCAAAATCCCTGAAGAGCTGACTGGAGAATTGAGTTCCATTGTCTGAGGGGTACTCTGTGGATAGAGAAGTGGCGAGTGAGTTTTTGAATGTCCATGGCTGAGGTTGGGCTACTGAGCAGGTCGATTTCGAACCATCCTGAGTAAGAATCGACTAGAACCAGGTATTGTTTGCCGTGCCACTCAAATATGTCGGCTGCTACTGTGGACCAGGGTAAGTCCGGTGTGGGGTGTGGAAGAAGTGGTTGCTTCTGTTGGTGTGGGGTCAGGCTATTGCTAATCGGCCAGGCAGCAACTTTCTCGAGAATGTAGTCAGCCATGTCCGGCCAGAAAAGCATTCCTTTTGCATGTTGGAGGGTGATTTCTGCAGCAGGATGGCCCCCATGGACAATATCAAAGTACTTGCTGTGAAGAGACATTGGGATGACTGCATTGTGTCCTTTTATTATAATGGTGTCTTGATGACCAGTTCATCGTGGACAGGGTAGAACGGGCGGATAGCCTGTGGCAGGTGGCGCTGTTTGTCTGGCCAGCCACGGCGGATGACAGTGGCCACCGATTGTAGCATTCCGTCTGCAGCTATTTGTTCCACTAGGAAGCCCGTGGATGGAAGGCAGGAGACCATCATAACCAAGTACCCCTTGTGCTCACCATCAGACAGGTGTTTTTCGCAGGTTAGGCGAGGTGCCTGTGAGAGGGTGTCAGCTAAGTGCATATCCTTACCCCATTTGTAGGTTAGTCTGATGTCATACCTCTGTAGTTCCATCATCATGCGTTGTAAACGGGCTGCTGCCGTGTGGATCGGTTAACTGAGGATACTGACCAGGAGCTGGTGATCGGTTTCAACTGTGATCGGGTTGCCAAAGATAAAGTCCTTGAATTTCTTGCAGGCAAAAGTTACTGCGAGTAGCTCCTTCTCGATTTGTGCGCAGTGCTGTTCAGTGTCGGTCATGGTGCAGGAGGCATAGGCAACTGGTCTGACCCGTCATCTTGTAGGCAAGCAGCGCCCAGTCCATACTGGGAGGCATCAGAGGTGAGGGTGATGGGTAACAAGACATTAGTTGCTTGAGGGTTTCAAATGCCCTCTGCTGGTGTTGGTGCCAGGACCAGTGTGTATCCTTGTGGGTCAGTTGTTGTAGCGGGGCTGACAGCTCGCTGAAGTTTGGGATGAATTTTCCCAGGTATGTTACCATGCCTAGAAATCATTGTAGAGCTGTCATGTCCATAGGTGCTGGCATTTCGTTGATGGCAATGGTTTTAGACGGGTCAGGCCTTAGTCCATTGTTGGTGAATACATAAGTCACTGTGTCGACCTGAAACTTGCACTTAAGGGGGTTGAGTTTGAGACTTACCTCCCTGGCATGATCCAGGACCTGCTTCAGTTTGAGTCATGTTCTTGTGCGTTGTGCCTGGAGATCAAGATTATGTCGCATGGGTAACCAGTAAAGAGTTGTTCCATAGAACGTTGTAAAACTTCACTGGCTGAATTGATGCCAAATGACATTTGTAAAAATCGGTAGCGTCCGAAGGGCATCGCGAATGTGGTTAACATGGAGGATGCATGGTCTAGCAGAATTTGCCAAAATGAGTTCTTTGCATCTAGGACAGAGAAGACTGTGGGTTTACCCAGGTTGGTTGCGATCTCTTCCACCGACCGCATCGGGTGGTGTGGTCATTTGATGGCAGTGTTTAAATCATTGGGGTTGACGCAAATCCTTATTTCGTATTTGTTCTTCATGACTGCTACGACCATGGTGGGGACCCAGGAAGAAGGGTCATTGACAGGGGTTATCACACCCAGTGTTTCCATTCTGTCAAGTTCAGCTTTGATGCGGTCCTTCAATGCGTGCGAGATTCAGTGAGGAGAATGAATGACAGGTATTACTTCCTTGTCAATTACAATACAGTATTCTGTGGGAGCCTTGCCCAGCTGGTTATCAAAAAGGTCTTTGTATTGTTCGAGCAGTTGTTTGGTGGGACTTTGAGAGGTAGACAGCTGGTACACAGTTTTGCCGGATGAGACTAGGTTCATATTGCAGCATGCATCAACGCCCAGAAGGAGGAGCACTTCCCCTCTAATGATTAAAAAATCCAGATTGTAAACTTGAGATGCTAGATGGCATTGTAATGTGACTTACCAACTGGTTGCAACTCCCCCCTGCCAAATGGATGTAACTTGGATTTTGTTTTCATGACAGTTTCGTTGTTGTGAATTCTTTGGACATCTGATAACGACAAGACATTGCATCTTGCCCCGGTATCTATCTTTGCAGTAACTTTGGTATTATTGATACTGAGCGTCGTCATGGGATCACTGTTTGTAGACAGTGAGTTGGGTACACAGGAATGTATGTTATGGCTGTCTTCTTGCAGGTGCTGCGGTCGTGGTTCTGCTGGAACTGCTGCTTCAATCAGTGCCTCGTAGGAAAGTGTGGGCTCGAGCACATAGAGAGATTGTTGTGGCTGGGCCCTGTTGCCATGAGCGTGGCAGCACCGGATAAAGTGGCCTTTTTTTTTACAGTAGTGGCAAGTTTTGCCATAAGCGAGCGGGATTTTGGGTGTGAGCCTCCGCAATTACCACAGTTATGGACCAGAGGATCGGTTACCCTCCCTGGGGCTGTAGGCAGTTATTGAGGGGTTGTTAATGTTTATCGCGGGGACCTATAGAAGGCATGGACATCGTAGGCAGAGTGTGGTCCTGGTCCCAGGGCTTTGGTATGGGTGTCAGTGTATTCTGCAACCCAGCAGGCACGTTCAGCCTTATCTAGTGTAAGCTCCTCATCCCAGAGCAGTTCATTTCTCACCTTGTCATTCAGGATGCCATATAAGAGTCTGCCGTGGATGAGTAAGGCGCGGTCTTGGAAGTGGCATCTTGCAGCCATGCTCTTCAGGGCGCCAATGTATGATTTGACCATCTCACCCTCTTACGGTGACCGTCTCACCCTCTTTTCGCTACGGGAAAAAAACTTGTGGTGCTCCATGATAATGTTAGTGCGAAGTTGGCACAGGTCTCAGAACGTTCGTAGAAGTCAGGTGGGGTCTGTGATGGACTCTGCTGGGGTTACAACATGTGTTACACCATCAGTATGTTTTGGGGCGAAGTAGAAATCCTGTGCCTGCAGGGCAGCCTCTGTGTCTGCTACATTGAGGAGAAGCTCCCGGGTGGGCAGCATCTATGAGAATTTCTAATTCCACTTCGAAGATGCGCCAATGTTCGGCAAGTTCACTATCGAACACCAAAGAATCTGGTTTACGAAAAGATCCTGCCTTGATAACAGAGCGATGGTTTATTGTAAAAAAAAACTAAAATAAATTCATGCAAAAGAGTTGGAGACGTGGCTCAAGATTCTGACACCATGTTTGTGAATGATCCACAACAACACACATAGTAAAAGATCAATCTTTATTCCATAAGCAAACAGGAACATTTAAACTGTCAGCCATTCTCATCCAGCTTGGCGTGGCTTGTGAGAGCCGGCCGACCTTGCTAGTGTAAAGCTGTGTAGTACCGTAATACTATGTAAAGGGTGGCATGCACATATGTGTAGTAGAGATTTTAAAAAGACATGGATCAATAAGGGTTAATCTACACGGAGCTTATTGGTATCCCAGGGTATTTCTGTCATTGGTTGGATTAGTGTCACAGACAGGCAGATAGGAACAGAAGAATTCCTAATGTATTGGTCACTAACATTTTTATTCAACTTCAGGTTCTTGGCTATGCATATCTCTGAAGATCTGACGAATGTCCTGCTCAGCACATTGATGCAATCATAAAGAAAGCCCACCAATGCCTGTACCTCCTTAGAAGATTGAGAATATTCAGCATGTTGATGAATACTCTCTTGAACTTCTACAGGTAGACTGGTCACCACCTGGTTTGACAATTAAAATACCCAGGAACAAAAGAGATTACAAAAAGTGGTGAACATTCTCCTATCCATCACAGGTACTGACATCTCCACCATCGAAGGGATCTATAGAAGATGCTGCCTTAAAAGGCTGCCAGCATCGTCAAGGATCACACCACCCTGGCCATGCTCCATGTTTATTTCACTCCTGTCATTGGGAAGAAGGTCTGAAAACTGTATTGTCCAAGTTCAGTAATAACGTCTTTACAACAACCATCAGGCTATTGAACACTACAAATACCAAGTAAACTTTAACTATGAACTATCTTGGTTGCACTAGGGACTTCAAACTTTTGCTTTCTTTTGTGCTATATTGTGTTTAATTTTAATTTAATGAACTCATTTTATGTTTGTTTATTACGTTATCCATTGAGTATTGTGTTTACAGACCTGTTGTGCTGCTGCAAGTAAGAATGTCATGGTTTCTTTTGATACCTATGACAATTAAATACTCTTGACTTGACTCTTGACTTTTTATTTCAGCTTGTTTATTCCACTACTAGTTATGATGTGATTAAAGCTCATATCTCCAGATCGTTGTCCAGGCTTCTGGATACATAACCACAAATATCTAAAACTTAGAAACCTGGCTGAGCTCAGGGCTACATCCTGGTGGCAGACAGAACCCCACCAAGCTGAACTCCTGCTCTTTCTTACACAGGGTGACACAGTGGTGCAGTAGTGAAGTTGCCGTCTTACTGTGCCAGAGAACCAGGTTTGATCCTGACTATGGGTGCTGTCTGTTGTCTGTGACCACATGGATTTTCTCCAGATGCTCTGGCTTATTCCCTCATTCCAAAGACATGCAGATTTGTAGGTTAATTGGCTTTGGTAAAAATTGTAAATTGTCCCTAATGTGTATGATAGTGATAATGTACGGGGTGATCGATGGTCGGTGCGGATTCGGTGGGCAAAAGGATCTGTTTCCATGCTATATCTCTAAGGTCTAAGTCAAACAATTAGACTATTTCCTGTGGGGTGCACCATGTTCAAGATTGTTGCAACCTTTAGTTACTACCCAGGCACAGGTACTCTCTTGAATACATTCCTAAATATGAATCAAAGATAGAACCATTGTGGCTTTTGTTTTCCACTCTACAGTTTAAAAATATTTGAGATCAACCCACGGTTAGAAAGGGTCACATCAAACTTCAGAAACCTGTTGAGTATTGGGCTGGTGGACAGACAGAACTGCATGGGTCACATAACCAGTCAGTAGCAACAAAAGCTGAGATATTATGACTTTAAACTTGCTCAAGTACATCTGGCAAAAGGCAACAGGACCCTCTCTGCAAACGTGCAAGCCAGGCTTTGCAATACCATGAAAAACAGATGTGGGATCAGGTCATTCAGCCCCTCAGCTTTTACAATATTTAATAAGATCATGGGTATACTTTTACCTCGATATATACTTGATTAATACGGGTGTCGGAGGTTATGGGGAGAAAGCAGGAGAATGGGGTTAGGTGGGAGAGATAGATCAGCCATGATTGAATGGTGGAGTAGACTTGATGGGCCAAAATGGCCTAATTCTATTCCTATCACTTATGATCTTATAATCCTATGTCCTAAATTACATATCCCTTGATTCCCTTCGTCTGACTGCATCTTTCGCTGAGCAGCGGGAGATCATTGATTGGGAAAGTGCTGCCAGTAGTTTACCATCATAGTCCGGTGAGGGGTGGTACAAAAAAAATAAGTCTGGCTTTTAATAACTTACCGTCGGTCCTGTATGAGGAGAATTGATCGTACAGGATCCAGAGGAAGAACATGTGATCTCCTAAAAGTGATTTCAACCCCTCCTCCCTGATCACAGGGTAGCATCCTTTTTCACTCACCTGCAGTTAATTCTGCCCCCTAATTCATGTGCACGGATGGTCTCAGGGTGGTACAACTCTCCTGACTTCATGCAGCGTGTCTTGGAACAATGGATGACTTTCAGCTCACACTGCTGGTTGCTCTTCTAAATCTGTGTCACAGTTAAAATCAGGGCCCAAAGTCGAGCTTCACTCCAGAAGCATTTTGTTCTGTTTTCACTGCGCTTTTTTAGCCCAGTGATCAATTAGGAAGGGTATTTAAAAGGCCTGCATATCATCCAGACTTTTTAATTGCATTAAGATGAAACAAGCGACAGAGTGCTGGGGTGTTATACTGTCTGAGGTATTCACAGAGGCTGTCCACTTAGATTTAGGTGTCAAACAGTTATAAATAACAGAGGTGAACATTAGGAAACAGCGATATATTGAAGTTTATAAAAGATGTAATTTAACGTCAATCACAAATTGAGTTAAATTATATTGACGGAGCAATTTGTAAACATATATACACTGGAAGAAACTGCACTGCTCTATAAAAATAAAGAGGCATGGTCGTAAGGCAAAGCACTCAGCTTAGCCATGACAGGAATTGTTGGTACATCATTGTTTGCATACGGACTCTGAAATATTCAATCATCAGGTGCTGACATGGAGGAATGGCAGTGGGTGCTGCAGTTTGCCAAAGATAAATAAACCAAGGAGTAACATTAAACTGCACAATTCCCATGATGTTTGGTTCTTAATGAACAGTCAAGTTTGGATTGGGGATCTGGCTTCTACCAGTCACACTTGAGTGAGCCTCAACATTATATATTTATTCAAGGAAAGAAAAATCACGGATCAAGGGCACTTGTCGCAGCCAAGACTCAAATGCGGGTCACAAATACTATTGGAGTTTTTCCATCCAGTGTAACTGTTGGTGTTCAGTGTCATGTAATAGAAGTAGGGGAAATGTAATGCAAAGAGTATGTAAAGAAACTGAAAAAAAAATATCAATCAACAGACCAGATGCTCCACTTTGATTAGCTCAGTCTGATTTTATTAACTGTCTTGATTAAGTGTTTACAGCAGCGGATCAGACGAACATAACAAGAAGATTTTTTAATGAAGTAACTTTATAGTTCGGCTGCTGTTTAAAGCTGATGATTTTCCTTCATGGGGCAGAAGCATCACAGCACCCTTACATTGCTATTTTAATATTGGTCCTGTCCGAGTTTGAATGTAGGACAAAGACAGGGCAAAGTTTTAAAAACCTTTGTATAATTTGAAATGAATTCTCGTTGCAATTTTAAAGTGATTTGCATTCATTCAAATTGATTGTCAAGCTAGCCAATGTTTTAGGAAATAAAAAATGTCATATACCTGCATATTTATATTTAGTTATTTAATCCCTGCCCTTCACAACATAATCTTCAGATGGGGGAGGGGGAGCTCAGGTGATGGATGAGCCATTAAGCAGTGAAGTCAGGGTTGGGGCTGCACTCAATGATGTGAAGGGTGGGAGGTAGTCATGTCAAGGGTGGGAGGTAATAATGTCAAGCACTACTATTGAGGGGGAGTGGGGGGAGGGGGTATGGCAGAAGGACCAGGAGAGTCAGTGTCAGGGAAGGGAGCTTGATGTTATGGGAACTGTCGGTCTAGTCACGTTTAGTTTAGTTTATTGTCACAGGTAACGTGAAAAGTTTTTGTTGCGTGTGAACCAGTCAGCGGAAAGACAATACATGATTACAATCGAGCCATTCACAGTGTACAGATACATGATAAGGGAATAACGTTTAATGCAAGATAAAGTCGGTAAAGTCCAATCCATTCAGGACTGCTCTCTACTTGTGGCAGGAATGTACAGTTGTCTGATAACAGCTGAGTAGAATCTAGAATCTAGAGGTGTACATTTTCACACCAATATATTTTGCCCGATGGGAGAGGGGAGGAGACCAGCAGGTAGGTTTTTGGCCTGAACGATTAATGGTTTGAACAGGAAATAATGCAGGGTTATAAACTTCAGTGGTACAGGGGTCACTCTGAGGAAAATGGTTCAGGGGTAGGTGACTGGATTCTGAAAGCGAGCAGAATAAGTAAACTATTTAAAGGAGACTTAACTGAGAGGGCTTTCCCAGCGTCAGCTGAAAGCTGCACATAATGTCCCCTTTAAGTAGAGCAGAAATAGACCTCACAGTCATGATGGAATGTTGTTTCCACAGGCAAGGTCGCAAATTGAGCAGGTACTGCAGCTACATAGTAAATGAAGATCTGGATGTGAGACCCAGACAGGTATGTTGCTTCGCTGGATGCAGTACAGAACCCACTGAGAATTGTACAATCCATCTGTTGTATCCCCAGTTTTCATATATGGTTTAAATATTATTCAAACAGGATTGTGTAGCTCATAAAAGAATGGAGCTGGACAAATCAGTTTCTGGACAGTAGATTAGTCATAGACACGTCTTTTTTGATATTTCCAGTTCCTACATAAAAATTTGCATTTGAAGCATATGTAGAATGAGAAAGAGAGTTAATCTTTTCAGATTATAGGAATGAAGGGTCACTTGAAACGCAAACTATTTATTTTCCACAGATGTGGCCTGAGAATTTCCAGCACTTTCTGACTTTAGTTGAGATTTCCAATATCCGCACTCTTTTAGAGTTTTGCTTTTCAGACTTGCTGCATTATTCCAAATAAAAACAATCTGTTCTTGAGCTATCAACTCTGGTATTTAAAAAGGAAGGACCACTATTAAAGGAGCCAATGTCAGAGCCAAAGGAAAATCACAAAAGCTTCTCAGTCAAATTATTGACTGTTGGGAAATATGCAATTGGCTGTAAATGCAGGCTGTATTGCCAACTTTCAGACAAGGGTCTAAATGTGTCTTGGAAACACCAGCATTTCTCCACGGAATTATGGCTAGGTCCCTGTGTAAGTGCAGCAAACTCATGGACCTGCATTTTCAGGTGGGAATGTGCAATTCTCAAGTTCTAAACCTATTGCCTGCTCCTGGCTTGACTTTGTCTGCCAGCATTTTAATACTGAGAAAATCCTCAACACTGAATGGATGACCGTGAAGGACAAATAATTTGAGTCTGAAGAAAGGTATCGACCCAAAGCGTCACCCATTCCTGCTCTCCAGAAATGCTGCCTGTCCCACCGAGCTACTCCAGCATGTAGTGTCTATCATTAGATAATTTAAATGTTTTAAGTTTGTTTAATGGTTTTAATTGTTTCATAAAATATTTTCATTTTTGTTTATTCCCTAATATTTTGTATTCATTTTATTTTGGGATTGATTTAAAATATTTATGAATCTTTCAGAGATATTTAATGTCAACCATAATCCTCTACTGTTTGGACTGGGGACTTAGTTAGCTGACTATCAGAATTCTACCTGTGTCTGGGCAAATGGGCAAGTGGTTTGCAGAAAATTGTGTAAAGTATTTATCTATGGGTGGACACAGTAGAGGTAGGTGAAGTGGATAGATAGATGCCTGGAAAGGATCACAGATGGCCATATGTATGAATTGAAAGGAGGAAATATCCATTACCAGGGACTTCAGTCCTGTACAAATTAAATAACCAGCCACTACAATTTTTGGGTTTGAAAACACGGTTTACAACTTGCTTCATTCTTTCCCTCTATTTGCAGATAGGAGCCAGCTCCAGGCATTGCAGACCTCACCACTTCTCAGGGGTTTGACAGAGCAATTCACGCACTAGAGAAAGGGCAACTTGACTGCCACTCCACCTGAAGAAAAGTAAAGATCTTGTCAGATTTAAAATGTGTTGTGTGTGAGCGAGATTTAATCTATAATTGCTCGTCAAAAGAAGTGAAGTGTATTAGAGTGTGAAGTGATGAGTAAATGGCTTTTCAGACTTAGGCACCTCAGAATCTCTCAAGTAAGCAGAAGCTTATTAACAGACCATCGCTCCCAAACTGCTCAGTAACAATTCATTACCTTCAGCTTCTGTGTGATGGAAAGGCTCTGACTTGTGCCTGATGGAGAAAGACAAGTAGATAAAATGTTCAAAGCACTTTCCCTGTAAAATAATTTTTCCTCAACTTTTCCCCTTCTAGTACATTGAACATCAAAGATTTCCCTGTGGCTGAAAGGTCTGAACAGATAGTTGGCAAGTTCTCAGTGAATGTCAGCAGATTCCATGACAGAAAGCCTCAATAAAGCAAAGCTGGATAGATATGGGCTGTTTAATATTAGCTGTACTTAGAGCTCAAATATTTTGCTATTACACACAGCTATAACATGACAACTGGGAGCTAAAAAGACATACTTGATATGATTAGTGTGACAAGCCCCATTTCAGGAACATTGATCACCTAACCCGGCTTTATGTTTCACTGTTGGCAGTGCTGTTACACTGAAAGAAAATGCAGTGGTCAATGTATTTCACAAGTTCACAAATTCATGTTATAGGAGTAGAATTGGGCCATTTGGCTCATCGAGTCTACTCCGCCATTCAATCATGGCTGATCTCAGCCACTTAATCCTATTTTACTGCCTTCTCTCCACAACTCTTGACACCCGTTCTAATCACGAATTTGTCTATCTTTGCCGTAAAAATATCCACCGACTTGTCATCCACAGCCTTCTTTGACAAAGAATTCCACAGATTCAACACCCTCTGACTAAAGAAATGAATGTTAACAAAATGAGTTCTTAAATCTCTCCTCTCTCACCTTAAACTTATATTCTCCAATTTTAAATTCTCCACACAAGGAAAAAAGCCCTTGACTACCTTCTCTATGTATGTCTCTCATAACTTTATAAACCTTAATAGGTTCATCCTTCAGCTTCCTACATTCCAGTGAGAATACAGCTAGACTCAGGAACCACTGCAGGGAGCTTCTATATAACTAGAGTTAATGACCAATATTCAGAGATTCTGATAAACTATGAACTAGAAATGAGAGCTTCTACAGGACTCAATAATAAGCACAGAATGTTTATATCGACAGAACTCTTGCAAAAGCTCATTTAAACTGGAAGACAAGTTACATGTGTTGACCTGTATTAACTCCAGTTAGATAAGAAACATTTTGCCAATCTCTTTCACAAATATGTAGCAGGGCCACTTAGCAAGACTTTTTGTGTTGGTTTCCTTCAAGTCAGCAATTACATATGGATGATTAATCATAAAGTGTAGAGGTTACTTCAGGGTTCAGAAGCAACCAACACGGTCGTGAATGGCTGTTTTATAACTCTGATCTCAACACTGAACTTTGAACTGCAGTGGCAGTGACAAGAAGCCTTGCAGTGGCTTTTCAAACAAAGCTTAAAGAACCATGTTGATAACATTCAGTGATGGCCATATCTGAGTATATTGACAGGCCTAAAGTATAGAAACAATCATAAAACGAATGAATCGCCCAGTACCTGTTAAGGCTGTGTTGTTAACGTAAATCAAAAACACTCAGTTTGCACAATAACTTTAAAAATCATGTTATTTTCTTTTTTTTTTGGCACTATTTTAATAACCTGTTAAGCAGATGGCGAAAGAAATGGAGCATAAGATGTTAATTATATAAACATGATCCTGGTAAATCCAGTTTTTGCTGAGATTCCATTTGTGATTGGTGACTTCCCAATTGTTATTCATCTTCAGAGAAGACTAATAGCATTGCAGCATGTAAATCCATTTAGTCCAGTCTGCAAAAAACCCTTTGAAGGTTTCATTTTGTAATCTTAGAAAGAACAGACTGTGAGACCACTTCTAGATGTTCCTTTCCTACATGCGGGCATTTTAAGGCAGGTCAGGAGTCAGGCCAGGAACCACAATATCACTCCAAGGTGGAGTACTGGACTTTTTGGTGCCTTCTCTCACAGTGGAAAGTGCGATTCTGCTGTTGGGGGGACGTTAATGTTGAATCCTCTAATGTATTGGGTTTTTATTTTTCTTCTTTTTTTATTTTATATGGATGTATGGTAATCTAATTTTTTTTTCTGTAAAGCACTTTGGCTTCAACATGATTTGATCTAAAAGTGCTATATAAAATTTACTTACTAATTACTTACTTACTCAACATTCCTGATCTGCCCAAATGCATTTGACCATTATATTTGATAAAGCTAAGGAGTGACCAGCGTAACTTGCAGTGAATATTTGTTAGAATTAATTGCATTGTCAGATATGTGTCGGTGTAATTCCAACATTGTTTGCATTGAGATTATTCTGGACCTCAAATCTACTTAATAATAATAATAATAATACACTTCATTGTCATTGTAAATACATGGAACATAATTTCAGGCACACTGCCCGAGCGGAGCTCCAACGTATCAGATAAATAATAACGAATAACAAAAAGTGGCAAGAAAACGTCAAGTCAAGTCAGATTATTTTGACAGATTATTATTATTATTATTATTATTATTTAGCAGATTATTTTATCATTTTAATTTTATGGAACTGCATAGAATTGCAGTTCGGTAAGATTAAATTTATGAAATAATCTGTTGATATGACTTTTCTATAATTGAAGTAGGGAATGGCACAATTGATTTCATCAGCTCCAAGAAAGAATAACAAATAGGCCTGCATCATTTACTTGATTGAAGTATTTTTAAAGCAGAGAACCATTCAAACATACTGCAGTTCCTTGCGTGTATTCAAACAAAAATGGTAAAAATTCAAACAACTGTAAATGTGGATTGCTATTTTTCAGCTTGGTTGTTGATTTGGGTGGAAATTTATGCAAAATGATTGAATGCCCATTTTTTTGTACCTCTTGTACTGTCCATTAAATTGACAAGTGTCTCATGTGACGACATGAATGGCATAAAGAATCTGTAGTGCCACATCTACCAATGTATATTTACTTCCAGCAATCCTTGGGTTTTAACCTTGCATCTAATATAGTATGATCTACCCAACATTTAGGTATGGATTTAACCCTCCCCCCCCCGTGTCCATTAAAGGGTTTATTTTATTAATTACGTTACTTACATTATTCGTAGGTTTATTAGTCACTAATCTTTAGGAAAATTGGTTGTTTTTGCACAACACATTACAATATCAGAAATATAAGGGAATGACAAAGTTGGGAATGACAAAGCTATCCTGCCCCTTAAACTAACCTATTGCTTCCAGAAATAGGAAATGTTGTGGCTTTTCCTTCGGTGTTGAGCAAAGTAGGCAACACAACCTAGAACAAGGTCACAGTCTAAGGATAAGGGGGAATTCCTTTAGGACCGAGATGAGGAAAACATTCTTTACACAGAGAGTGGTGAGTCTCTGGAATTCTTGCCACAGAAGGTAGTTGAGGCCAGTTCATTGGCTATATTTAAGAGGGCGTTAGATGTGGCACTTGTGGCTAAAGGGATCAGGGGGTATGGAGAGAAGGCAGGTATGGTATACTGAGTTGGATGATCAGCCATGATCACATTGAATGGCGGTGCAGGCTCGAAGGGCTGAATGGCCTACTCCTGCACCTAT
Source organism: Raja brachyura (assembly GCA_963514005.1). Next base: position 75,485,323 of record OY740782.1, read on the forward strand.
TTTTCTATGTTTCTATGTTTCTAATGGATGTCAGGCCCAACTACACATTTTCAACTATTCTGGATGGTTCTCAGAGGGTTGAATTATCTGGAAATGCATGCCCACTCCATAGTGCTAAATTTGCAATGCGGCGCCATCGTGTATCTGCACACTGTGGATGGCTTGATTGTAATATGTATTGACTTTCCGCTGACCGGTTAGCATGCAACAAAAGCTTTTCACTGTACCTCGGTATATGTGACAATAAACTAAACTAAAATAAGCTAAACTGACACCCTTCATTTTAAATGCATATCATTGACTTCAGTGCGTAGGTAGAGTTCACCACAATGATATCACCTTTCAGTGGGTTTTTTCTGGATTAACTTTGTTGCTGGGCACAGTTCAGTCTTTGCCTTCAACTAGGGATACAATTCAAACTGCAGGAGGTCAAAGCAAACAAAAATAAGTGCATGAAAACTGGACTCATCTTTGCATGTGTTCAAGGCTCAAATCCTACATATGACAGTCTCTGCATATTAGATCACGCTAAGAATAATCTCTTACACTTACTTCCCACTGGGAAATTAGTGCTGGTATCTTCTTGCACAATTTTCCTTAACATCGACAGAGGAGTTTTGTAGATTTTTTTTCTGATTGTGTTTCACCCTAATGTCTTTTTTTCTTGCACAATCTTTCTTCTTTTTAATGCCTTGCAAAATGTTATGTGTAATTTTGTAAAATGTAAGTACAATTTAAGTTTTTGTATGTTGGCCTGAGTTCATGTGTCTGCAATGCTACTAAAAGCAAGATTTTCATTGAACCTCACCGTACTTATGCATAAGACAATAGATTGGCATTCTGATGACAGGATCTTTGAGCTGAAACTAATGAGATACTGCAGAGTTATCTGCATTACTCACACCATGGAAGGCGTAAATGACTTTAGATCAACTACTCTACAATGAATTTAATCAGTTTGGCCCCAAATCAGAAATGGTGCCGCAAGAAAATGGATGTTAAATTTCTGAAAGGCCCTGCAAAGAAAGTCCTGTATTGTTAGAACAGCTAAATCAGTCTGGCAAACTCTCAACGCCAGGAGCCGCAAAGCATCCATGGACAGAGATGCCAAAATTAAGCACCGCAATGCAAATGTTGGCTTCTCTGCCAGAAATCTCAATTCTGGTTAGGTAAGAATTACTGGGGAGTTCAGGAACTAATTTGTCACAAATCCAAGGCATTCTTGCATTGAAAACATAGCTATGCCTCAAAGGAAAAGATACATCCCTGAAAGCACCAGAAGGCCAAAGAGCAACAGAAAACAGTTTTGTGGTTCAGGAATTTCAACAGACTGTTCTGCTCTTAATCAGAAACAAGTTTAGCTGACTGCAGTTTTAATATTTGTTGTCTTTAATTATTTGCTAATTAGATATGTGCATCTTGAGTATGGTTTACTGTAGAATTTTCCCTCCTATTACTCTGTCTTTCTTTCATTAAATTCTACATTCAACAGGTTAGTGGTTATTCCCTGCAGTTGATCTGAGTTTCCTGTTGCCTGCCACTTTAATTCACCATCCCACTCTGACCTCTGTCTGTGGCCGCCTGCATAAATATAACAAGACCCAACATAAGCTCAAAGAACAAGACCTATTTTGTTTTTTTAGGCACTTTGCAACCTGCAGGAGTCACTATTAATTCCTAATTTTCAGATAAAGAGCTTTTTTTTTTCTAATTGTATCGGTGCATGCCATTTGTGCTTGTTTTTCCTCTCCCCCTTTTTTATTTTCTTTCATTTGTATATTCTGACCTTTAGTTTAGTTTAGTTAGAAATACAGAGCAGAAAGTTCCCCATTGACCCACCAGGTCCACGCCAACCAGTGATAGCCGCACATGAACACCACCCTTCACACACGTGGGAAAATCGTACATTTCTACCAAGTCAATTAGCCCACAAATCTGAGTGTGGCAGGAAACCGGAGATCCCGGAGAAAACCCATGCAGGTCACGGTGGGAACGTACAAACTCCATACAGACAAGCACCCTTAGCCAGGTGTCTCTGGCGCTGCAAGGCAGCAACTCTACCACCGTGCCATTGTGGGCCTGGTCCACATGTCCCAGTTGGCCAGACAAAGCAGTATCAACCGGACTCCACAACATGAGCAACACATTACACAGAAAAGGGAGATAAGTCTTAAGAAGTGTCATGACCAAAGACATCCCCTATCCTTGTACTCCAGAGTCATTGCTTGACCTGCTCAGTTACACCAGCACTTTGTATCCTTTTGTGTAAATCAGCATATGCAGTGCCTTTTCTACAAAGGAGCTAACATTCCCTTTGTCTAACACTGGCCCTTCACTACCTTCACTGTTACTTGCTTTCATCCTTTGTCTTTTCTGATGAAGAGCTTTGATCTGAAACACTAACCTGTTTGTTATTGTACAGATGGTGCCAAACTAGCTGAGTTCTTCCAGCATTTTTGTACTTGTTTGATATTGTGGTATCTGCAGTTTTATTTTCCAGTAGTGATTTGTTTTCCAATAGTGATTATTGGCAGCAAGACAGGACTGCTTGTTTGCTTCCTTCTGGCACTTTTCACAGTCCTGATCTGTTATTCAAGTATCATTCACATTGATGTTGTCATAGACTCTTGCACAACATGCAAATATGCAATTGGATTAAACTTAATTAGAGCCACTTCCTTGGTCCACTGCAAAAATTAGTTAAATAGCTATTTTCTAATCAAAAGAAATGCTCAGCAACATTAATCTAACGTTGCAAACAGTGAATAATTACATATTATTATAAATCTAAGCTATAAACGGTATTTAAAAATGTGGAGGCATTCCACTTGCTGATAAGTCTTAGAATTTCAAATAATTTTCATTCTGATCGGCTTCTCAGTGAAACATGGAAACATATAAATTAGGTGCAGGAGTTGGCCATTCGGCCCTTCGAGCCTGCACCGCCATTCAATATGATCATGGCTGATCATCTAACTCAGTATCCCGTACCTGCCTTCTCTCTATACCCTCTGATCCCCTTAGCCGCAAGGGCCACATCTAACTCCCTCTTAAATATAGCAATAGCATGCCAGGTATCAAAAATACAGTCTGGCCATGGTTAGTGCAAGGGCTGCTCCTCTCTGGGTGCAGCATCCTTCTGTAATGTGCCAACTGACCTCACATTAAAGTGCAAGGTCACCACATTTATGTAACCATTCCCCAATTCCTATGCACAGCCCATTTTTGCCTGCAGAAGAGGGGAGTGGCATTGCAAAAGATGATATAGTCTATTTAGATACAGCATGGAAACAAGCCCTTCGGCCCACTTTCCTATCAACTCTGTATACATTAGGGACAAATTTACAGAGACCAATTAACCAACAAACCTCCACGTCTTTAGGATAATGGAGGAATCCCATGCAATCACAGGGAGAATGTACAAACTCCACACAGACAGCACCTGAGGTCAAGATCGAACCTAGGTCTGATGTAGTCTGCGCAGCAGCTCTATTAGCTGCATGGGAGATACCTAGATAAGGTAGTCCTATTTTCTTGTGTTTGACCCATATCCCTCCAAACCTTTTCTATCCATCTACCTGTCCAAATCATTTTTTAATGTTTTAATTGTACCTGCTTCTACAATGTCCTCTTGCAGCTCTTTCCATGTAACCACCACCCTTTGTGAGAATAGGCTGCCCCTCCCTGGGTAGACACTAATTGTTTCTATGGGTAGACACTCCTACCCTGGGAAACAAACTGTGACCATCCACTTTAAGCCTCTCATGATTATATATACCTCTCTATGGTCACTCCTTAGCCTCCTACATTCTAAGGAAAAAAGTCCCAGAATGTTGAAGGAATCAAAGGCTGATTGGTTAAAACATTAAAGCTCTTTGCAATGATTTTTTCAGGTTAGAGGCACTGTATAAAGTGCAAGTTGCTTAAGTCGTTTGTGCTGAGTGACCATTAGGGCCATGGGCAACAGGTGTAAAGGAAATCATGCTCGATTATCTTCTGGAATTTTTTGAGGATGTGACAAGTAAAATGGATGAAGGGGAGCCAGTGGATGTAGTGTATCTAGACTTTCAGAAAGCCTTTGATAAGGTCCCGCACAGGAGACTGGTGACTATAATTAGAGCACATGGTATTGGGGGTAGGGTGTTGACATAGATAGAAAATTTGTTGGCAGATGGGAAGCAAAGAGTAGGAGTGAACAAGTCCTTTTCAGAATGGCAGGCAGTGGCGAGTGAAGTGCCGCAAGGCTCGGTGTTGGGGCCGCAACTGTTTACCATATATATTAATGATTTGGAAGAGGGAATTAGGAGCAACACTAGCAAGTTTGCGGATGACACAAAGCTGGGTGGCAGTGTGAACTGTGAAGAGGATGTTAGGAGGTTGCAGGGTGACCTGGACAGGTTGAGTGACTGGGCAGATGCGTGGTAGATGCAGTATAATTTAGATAAATGGGAGGTTATCCACTTTGGCGGCAAAAACCGGGGGCAGATTATTATCTCAATGGGGTTAGGTTAGGTAAGGGGGAGGTGCAGCGAGACCTGGGTGTCCTTGTACACCAGTCATTGAAAGTTGGCGTGCAGGTACAGCAGGCAGTGAAGAAAGCTAATGGAATGTTGGCCTTCATAACAAGAAGATTTCAGTATAGGAGTAAAGAGGTTCTTCTGCAGATGTATAGGGCTCTGGTAAGACCACATCTGGAGTATTGTGTACAGTTTTGGTCTCCTAATTTGAGGAGGGACATCCTTGTGATTGAGGCAGTGCAGCGTAGGTTCACGAGATTGATCCCTGTGATGGTGGGACTGTCATATTAGGAAAGATTGAAAAGACCAGGCTTGTATTCACTGAATTTTAGAAGGATGAGGGGGGATCTTACAGAAACATATAAAATTATAAAAGGACTGGACAAGCTAGGTGCAGGAAAAATGTTCCCAATGTTGGGCGAGTACAGAACAAGGGGCCACAGTCTTAGAATAAAGAGGAGGCCATTTAAGACTGAGGTGAGAAAAAACTTTTTCACCCAGAGAGTTGTGAATTTGTGGAATACCCTGCCACAGAGGGCAGTGGAGGCCAAATCACTGGATGGATTTAAGAGAGAGTTAGATAGAGCTCTAGGGGCTAGTGGAATCAAGGGATATGGGGAGATGACAGGCACGGGTTATTGATTGGGAACGATCAGCCATGATCACAATGAATGGCGGTGCTGGCTCAAAGGGCCGAATGGCCTCCTCCAGCACCTATTTTTTATGTTTCTATGTTTCTATGTACAATTATTTGCATATTTTAATACAGCATTTTTTAGCCCTGATAGTCAATGGGTTTTGGGAAGTCTATGGAATATAACCTACCTGGAAAAAAGTAGAATGTTTACACTGGAACGAGTAGCAATGTTAGAAAATGTTGAGATTTAAAAAAATCAAGTCTGCAATTTATCCCATCAGACAAATCATAAAAAGAAATTTAATTTGACACCTAATTTGACACCCACTTTCATATCTTCAGTATTAAAAAAGTTATGGCCATTTCATACTCAGAAATTAGCATCTTGTTCCATATTGCTTTTCCATTGACTTAACACAAAAGCTGTGATCAAGGACAATCAAAAGACCATAACTTTCTTAAAAATTAAGAGAACTGAATGAAACTTTCACTTATTGTAGATTGAAGCATTCTGAAACAAATATGAAACAATCTTACCTTGATGACCTGAAATTAAAGCATATAATTAGTTAGTTACCTAATTGTAGCTAATTACAAAATTCAATTACTAGATCTAAACATCTATCCATTTCTTAAGAAAAGGTTAACATTTAAAAAAAGCCTAAGTATCCAAATAACATTCACACAAGAATTCACAATATAACATGATTTTTTAATCTCATTGTCATGAATTTATAGGCCAAATGGAAGGAATTTAATTCCCGTAAATTAATGGCCATTTAAATCAACTTGCGAGTGGGTTTTTGTGGAACGCGATGGATTGGAACGTTGCGGTCTGCGGTGAATTTACCCCCCATAAAGGCAGGAAAAATACTGCCAGTTCGTATATTTTTTAAGTCACCTTTTCGCAACATGAAATTGTGATTAAAGACTTCCTAAGAAGCACGTTTTAAGTAAAAATAAACTGTGCACCTTCTTTTGTCCCTTATGTAAGATCCGTCCCGTTGTCGGCGTTGACGGCATTAAAAGATGATTTTTAATTTACTCCAGCCCTAATTTTAATAAACTTAATAAAACAGCAGTCAAAGCGATTTTTCTTCTGCAACTAAAAAGCCTGTTCAAAATTGATTTGAATAGTCTGAAGAAAAATCACATTTTAAACCCGCCCCCCCCCTCTCAAAGGCGCCAAAGTCGCGCACAAGGGCAGTGCAGAACTGCAGCGCCGCTAAAGGTAAGTTTTGTAACATACCTAAAAAAGTGAGATGCGGATTGATTTTTTAAAAATTTCTGTTTGCTATTGTCTTTTATATTCTTACAAGAAAAGAAACTAAAAACTTTCACCAGAAAATCAGATGCCATTTGTCTCCTTCCATATCACCTGGCTGAATCTCTCCCAGATTCAGTCATTTCCTCACTTAACCATTTAAAGTATTGCTCCGGGCTAATTCTCTTCCCCTAGTGACAGGGAATGAAAAATGATTGGAAAATGGAAATTACATTTTGGCAATACAAAATGATGTTGGGTGGTGAAAAGGCAGAATAGTCTCCAAAGACATCTGGAGAAGATTAGCAATTGGACTAATAACAGGAATATTGCAAATAATGAGGATGAAGAAAAAAGTTGCAAAATGAATAGCCTTTCCTTGATGAAAACAGAGGAGGAAAGTGATTTCAGAATGGTTGTAAACCGGGTTTCAGAAATATCATCCATTGTGGCCTATTTATCAAAACAGTTGAAAGCAATAAAAACAGAAAAAATTGGGAGTACTCCATGGATCAGGCAACATCTACGAAGCGATAAATAATCAAAATTCCAGGATGATGACCTTTGATTGTAACTGGGAAAACTCAGGATCAAATTAATTAAGATAGATGAATGAAGAGAAAATAAAAGGAAATAAAAAGAAAGACTAAAGCGGGAACTATAAAAAACAAAGCATCTGAGGTTCCTTGTGTCTGCAAGAACTGTAAGATGCAACATTTTGGAAGCAAAACATTGCAATGGCTGGAAATTTGAAATTAACAACAGAGAATGTTGGAACATCTAGTGTGACAAGGAAAGAGGCAATGTTTCAGGTTTATGTCTTTTCACCAGAACTGGCCAGTTCTAATAAAACTGGAAAGGCTGTTTTTTCAAATAGTTCTATTCATTGTTAAATCCTAATCTCTTTTTTTTTTTACGCTGGCTCATCCGTGGTATTTATTCAGTTCTTTATATTTCCAAATTGGACCAGCGACTTGTCAAAATCACTCCTGTGTCATTTTTTAATTGTATTTTCCCCATTCAATGCAATCACCAATGTGTAAAACACCTCCACTGTTTCACTCTTAATAGATTGAGAAGGTCCTTGCATAGAGAGGGCAGAACCATACGTGAAATGAAGGCTTTTGACTGAATTCCTCTCGTTGATTTGCCATTACTTTACTTTGACAGACAAGCTGCCCTGACAAAGACTGGACCACCTCTGTACTTGATGCCGTGATGTGGGGACTGATGAGGTGACAATCGTGGCAGAGTTCAATCTGGACACTCAATAGGAAGGAGACCCCTATCCAACATTGCTCGGACTGTCGTGAGCCCCACTGCGGGGCGCGGACTTTATAACAATACAATACAATTTATTTTATTGTAATTTGAACCTCAAATGAAGTTCAAACGAAATTTGGTTTCTGCAGTCATACAACAAGAAAAGAACCAAGACACACAACCAACACAATTTACACAAACATCCATCACAGTGAATCTCCTCCTCACTGTGATGGATGGCAAAGTCTTGTCTCTCCCCTGTGTTCCATTCTTCTCCCGATGTAAAAGCCCCCGGCGGGCAATGGCAAGTCTCGCGACCATCAAGCTCGCAGTCAGGAGTGGCTGAGTCGGGAGCTCCAACGTCGAAGAAGGTTCGTCCAGCCCCGACGCGAATTTCGATCGCCCAGCGTGGGGGAGCTGACATCCCCCCAATGCGGGAGCTAATCGCCTCTGATTATTCAGGGGTCTTTCCACAATCTGCTCATTGTCTCCTCAGTTGCCCCTTTCTACCAACTCTATCCTCAATATATGTCAACTTTGTCCTTTTTTTCCCGCAACTTCTCCCTCTTTCCTCATCTCCATGATAGTCTACCATCTTTGAAAAGGCAAGTCTACTTTAAATAGGGGGAAATAAATAAATTTCGTAATACAATATTGTCCCAATTTTACTATCTTTGTTGGTAATACTCAATTTGGTGTTATCCCAAAACATTCTGCCCACTAAGCACACGACAAATGTGTAGCATTCAATATCCAAGGAAGCCAAGTTTATTAATGTTTAGGTTGGATGGAACTGCAGATGGTGGTTTAAAGCAAAGATAGACACAAAATGCTGGAGTAATTCAGCGGGACAGGCAGCATCTATGGAGAGAAGGAATAGGTGATGTTGCGGGTTGAGACCCTTCTTCAGATGTCTGCCAAGGCTGACATTACTGCATATCTGATTGCTGCAAAGAAAGTAGTTTAGCATCAACCAGATTGAATCTGGAATCGCATCAAGGCCAGACTGGATGGGGAAGGTGAGATTTCCTTGGACATCAATGAGTTAGACAGTGTCAGATCCACGCCTTGATCAAAAAGGGCACGTTGCTGGGATTTAAAGGAATGGCAGAATAAAACTGTTTGTATTCAGTGTCCTTGGAGTGTGGTTATTATAATCGGATGCAGGCGAGGATCTGACAGATGTGTTTTGTAAACATTATTCCAGTGGTTTTATGGTTACTGTTATTGATACTAGATTGTTACTAGATTGATAATCTGCATGCTAGTTCAATAACTTAATCGCCATTTCGTGCAACCCTAACAGGCAACAAAATTGCTCCCTCCGTGAGATCTTTAAGCAATGTGAATAAGTTAAAGAAATAAATATTAATTCAGCAACATTTTTTCCATTTTCATTATTCTCAATGTTAGACCCAATCAGGCATTTCATGGCATAAGAGGCCAGGATTGTAAATGAGATGCTGAATAGAGCACTTGCTTTCCGCTTTTCACCTAAAGAGAAAGAATTCAAACAATGTGCTTTAAAATTACATATAATGGGAAGGGAGGAGATTGGTATGTAATGAAATCATCAGAATAGATATCTGAAGAAATGTATTGGCCCGAAATGTCACCCATTCCTTCTCAGTCTGAAGAAGGGTCTTGACCCGAAATGTCACCCATTCCTTCTCTCTAGAGATGCTGCCTGACCCGCTGAATTACTCCAGCATTTTGTGTCTATAACCAGAATAGATGAGTTGGGCTGAGTATTTCTGAGCCTGTCTCTGTGATGTTAACTGTGTGATTCTGTGTACATCCCACAGAAAAGCATGCTTCTTAAGGCCATCCGGAGTTTAGTTACATGTGGATTGCTCTTGTGAGTTTCCCCGTCTGGGAAGCTATTGGGTCTTTGTCCTTGAAGAGAGGCAGATGATCTAATGCTCAGAGTCAGAGCAACCACACAAAAGCTGTTGTATTTCTTGTGTGCATCTTCATAAACCTTATTAATGATCACACAGTTGAGAATTGCTGTTACTTCGTCTAGAGTATGAGGCCTGATGGGTGATGTCTGATGCAAGATACACCTGCTTGATGGCTTTTGACAATCAGATGAAGTAACTGATAAACCTCTCACCTTTAACAGGAAAAAAAATCATTAGAACTTGTTTGTTCATTGGAGACTTACAAAGAATCGTAAACAGGGAACAGAAACTGAACATTAAAGTGCAGAATGGACCTAGCCGAGTATAAGGCCAGCAGCAGGAATGAATATTGTGGAGAAGCTATCTGGTGTATGTCCTCAGTGTAACAACTGACAGTTATGAGCAGCAGCAGCAGCAGGAGGTGAGAGCTGTCTGGGAATCAGGGAGGGGATAAAAAGCATACATTTGCAGAACAATTTACCCCAGGCAGTGCACTAGGTGCAACAGGGTCAGCTACCGGACATAGCCGAGGAAATGTGCATGGTAAGAGCTAGTCTCAGCAGTATAGCTGTGATTGAACTATGCCAGCTAATGCACGGATTTCGACAGATATAGCAATCATCCGCTATCCATTACCACTGAAGGTCACTAATGCTTCAACTTTTATTGCACAGAGTGCTTCACCACAAGGACATCAAAGGCGTCTAATGCCGTTCCATGATCCATTTCTTTAAGGAGGCGACTGAAGGCATATTTCACAACACACTTACCTAACCTGTACTTCGGCAGCAATCTGTAAAAGCAACAAAACAGTTACATTTCTTTGTTAAATTGCCAAGTCATAGAACATAATTGAACTACGGGTAAACACATTATCAACCCTATGGAATACTTAACTAAGAGGGGGGTGATGCCATATCTGCACAATCAGATATGGGGTTAAATCACAAACTTTGGACGAGGAAAGCAAGTATCAATATGGTACGTACCATATGCATATTAATCACACTTACCAAGTGTATCCTGCATCCACGTGGTTAGGATGCTTTGAATGTCTACCTGCAAGTTGTATCGGGCTCAATTTTGATGTAAGTCTACATCAGACCTGAATAAGATGAGCATGTTGTGCTTATTCTTCCTTGGGACACAGAGGTGGGAGGGATGTGTGGTGATGGTCGGAAGGGCTGGTGGTAGGGAAGATCAAATCTGAAACCAGAGGGGCTCAAGGATATCAGAAGACATACCAGATAGTAAGAGATGGACATTGATGGTTAGCTACATGTATTGGCAGTAGGGAATGTCGGATGTGTGACCTGTGGAAGAGGGATTGCAAGGGAAAGGAATCAAACCATCAAATCAATCGGGAATCAAAAGTCGTAACAATGTGAGACAGTGAGATGGTAGATGAGGTGGTTAGGCCTGGTCCTCCTTAACAGATACAGAGAAAGCTTCATCTCTCAACTTGAGGATTCTTTCAGTTTAGAGATACAGTAAGGAAACAGGCCCATTTCACACTAAACAGGAATCAGCCATTCACACTAGTTCTATGTTATCCTTCTTTTGCATCCACTCCCTACACGTTAGGACCAATTAACCTACAAAGCCACTTGTCTTTGGGAGTTAGGAGGAAACCAGAGCACTTGGAGGGAACTCAAAGGGAGAACATGCTAACTCCACCCAGACAGCACTTGTGGTCAGGATTGAACCTGGATTTCTTGCGCTATGCCATTGCAGCAGCTCTGCCATTGGTGATTAGTGTCCCTCATAAGCTTTGGAAAGACATCTAAGTATTGAAAGCACAACCTTTTGTCAGTATGTGTGCCCATCTTATGGGACAGAGAACCTGGAAACAATTTTACTTCGGAGTCACGTGATATCCTGTGATATTTACCTAACCTCATTTGATGCTATTGTATCATCACGTGAAATCAATGACAACACAGAATGGATATTGGATCACAAAGTATTTAATGTCATTATGGCTCGATGGAACACCGAATATCGATATGTCTATATCCAGGCTCATTCACCAGTTGCAAAATATGTGGCATACAGTTGCGAGATTATCGCCACACTGGGGAGGAATGTTCTTACATGTCTTTCCTCCATTCAGCCTCATCAGTCGGGTCTTGCAATAAATCCAGCAAGATACCGCTTCAGGCTTTTCAAACTGCCTAACTGGCATACGCAGCCATGGTTCCCGCAAATGTTGGGAATAATGTAGAACCTTATATGTTTATTCAAAACATAAAACTTTGCTGGTTCAGCCTGTGATTCGGGAAACCAGCATCTGCATGATAAATCAATTTATTTACTTGCAGATTCTGAGTTAACTATTCTTGCGGCTCGAGTTGTCAGACCGATCCATGCAGTGCTCACTGCAGAGTGCAGGGATAGCACCAAGAGGTAGTACATTTCCTCTTCAGGAGATGGGAAGCGTTTTTATTTGAATACACATGTTACATTCTATACAGCATGAATAACTGACATCTTAAAGTTCATTTTCAAATGGGTCTTTGACAATAATTAAGTTAATGCCACTAACTGTGCCAACGTGCCTTCTCATCATATTTGCTGCAGCAAGTAGGACCCACACTGTCAGGTCCCACCCTCTGATATCCAGAATTATATAGGATATCTTCACACAAGTTCTCCCAGGCCCAGTTACACAGAAGTATGGGACATTGATGTTATGTTAACTCTACTTCACCAGGGGGCTCCAGCTACATCCTTATCTTTAGCCGGCTCTCATAAGGTAGTTATCCTCATGGCACTGGTCTCAGTGCAATGGGTCCAGCCACCACATAAATTGCGACTGGACAGGATGGTTACATCTGCTATAACATTATATTCAATGTTTTTGATTTATTTAACCAGAACAAACCAGGGGCGTCAGGTCTCAAACTAGCTTTCATGGCATACCCCATGGATCTTCGTTAATGTGTGGTCACACATTTACAACAATACGTCTAGGTCACCTAGAGCCTTAAAGGTTCCAAACTAGCAATGTTTGTTAGTTACAAAAAACTTCATAAGAAGGTATTAGTTCTACCATCTTCAGGTGGTTAAAACAGGGGTTTGGCTAATGCATAAGTCGATACTAATATTTCAACTCTCACTCCACCAGGGCTGCTACTACATCAGCTCCGAGGGTTATGTACGTTCCACTGGACCACATCCTAACAGCTGCAGGATGGTCAAACGAACATACTTTCCCAACATCTTATAATAACCCATTGCCAAACCTGGGGTATTTGCCAACTCCATTTTAGATTCTGTTTTATAGTTTCCCCCTGGTTGAGAGGGGGAACAAACTGCATTTTAACAAACTAGGTCATGTCTGAATGCATTAAACTTTTTCACTCATCCATGGTCACTTCATGCAGTGTGTAACGCATGGACTCCTTTCCAGCAGGAAATCACAGCTTTGAAAACTTCACTAAGTCACTTATGTGAGTCCGAAGTAAAATAGTAAGATTAAACGAAAACTTACCAGTTTGAAGTTTGATCTTTATTTTATGAGGAGTTAAGATGAGCGATTACGTGCCCACCGCTCCCAACCCTCGTATCATTATGGTCACCTGGTAGTTCTACTCTTCTCTAATCTTACTATGTTCAGTTCAACCATTATTGTCTGTGATTTCACACCGCTGCTTTGAAGATTGACGCGCATGTGGGCTGACGGCCTTCTTCACGTAATCGCTCATCGTAACTCCCCATAAAATTAAGATCAAATTTCAAACTGGTAAGTTCTCATTTAATCTTACTATTCCAGAATACACCCATGTATAATGGAGCTGAGTCCATTTAGTGATCACCAAACTGATTACTAACAATTAGAATATGCAACACACATCTTTATTCTTTGAAATTATGAGTTACAGGTTTGATTTATTGATTTAGTTTAGGTTAGAGATACAGCATGGAAACATGCCCTATGGGTACAGCATGGAAACAGGCATGGAAACAGGCTCTAGTCTGCACCGACCATCGATCACCCGCTCACATTACTTCCATTTTATCCTACTTTCCCATCCACTCCCTACATGTGAGGGACATTTCACAGAGGCCAATTAACCTACAAATCCACACGTCTTTGGGATGTGGAAAGCAATTGGAGCACTCAGTCAACCCACACTAAAATGTGCAAATTCTACACAGGCAGCACCCAAGGTCAAGATCAAACCCTGGTCTCTGGCGTTCTGCAGCAGCGGCTCTACCAGCTGTGCCGCTGTGCCACCAAAATTGATTGTTAGTTGATGGTTGAGGGAAATATCATCCAGCTGCGGTGCAACGATCAGATTACCCTTGACGTGCGCTTGACAACAAAAAATTCATAAGTGAACTGGAGGGCAGATATTGCGAGCAATTTTGGGCACCATATCTGAGGAAGGGTGTCCAGGCTCAGGAGAAGATCCAGAGGAGATTTACAAGAATGATCCCAGGAATTAGCCTATAATGAGCATTTTTCGGCACTGAGCCTGTACTCGCTGGAGTTTAGAAGAGTAAGGGGGGACCTCTTTGATGCACACAGAATATTGAAAGGCTTGCATAGAGGATGTGGAGAGGATGTTTCCATTAGTGTGAGAGTCTAGGACTAGGTGTCGTAACCTCAGAATTAAAGGACGTTCTTCTAGGAAGAAGATGCGGAGAAATTTCTTTAGTCAGAGAATGGTGAATATGTGGAATTCTTTGCTACAGAAGGCTGTTGAGGCAGTCAGTGAATATTTTTAAGGCAGAGATAGATAGATTGTTAATTAGTAGAGGTGTCAGAGGTTATGGAGAATGGGGTTGGGAGAGATAGATCAGTCATGATTGAATGGCGGAGTAGGCCTGATGGGCCGAATGGCCCAATACTTCTATTCCTTATAACTATTCCTTAAGGTAGTTGAGTCCAGTTTGTTGGCTATATTTAAGAGGGTGTTAGATCTGGTCCTTGTGGCTAAAGGGATCAGGGGGTATGGAGAGAAGGCAGGTAAGGGATACTGAGTTGGATGATCAGCCATGATCATATTGATTGGCGGTGCAGGCTCGAAGGGCCGAATGGCCTACTCCTGCACCTAGTTTCTATGTTTCTATGTTTCTATGTCTAACCTTATACCTGTGCATCTGACCTGCAGAATGACCTCCCACTGCAGGACTCAACATCAGCGTAGAGACAAGGTATGAATGTTAAGTAATCAATTTCTGGGCCTTCACTTCCATACTAGCTCTGGCCTTTGCAAAGATGGTAAGTACAGGTAAATATTTCATTTATCCTTTATTTTACCAAATATGAATGTTTTTGATTAATTCCCCCCACGTAAATGCATTTTTACATAAACTTGATCATTAATTAATCCATTCAAACATTTTTTTTAAGTATCTCTGATCATCAAAGTCACCTAAATGATATTCAAACGAGTTGTTAAAAGACCGTTGACCCATTTTGGGCATGACTTCAGAATCCATCCTCTGAGGGCTTGCCGTTGCTTGCCAACTGGTCCACCTCAAGGTATGGCAAAGCTTTCATGAAAATTGGACTTAAGGGCCACATGGAGAATGGCAACGGAATAAACAGAGGAGGTGAGTAAATGTGGGTGGTGGGCCTGATCAAGTACTATCAGGTTGCAACAATAAGCTACTTATTCTACATTCAAAAGATTGCAAGGCATGGATTAAATGAATACACAAATTGAATACACTACATGAAGAACAACTCAGCTGTTCGGACATCAGTAAACATAGCAGCATAAGAGAAATGATATTAAATAACAGAGATGTTTGCTACTGAAACCAAAGGGCAGTAACATTTGGGTAAGGAATCTGCAGGAATGCATTTCAAGAAGAGATTTATCAGAAGGGTTATTTCCCACACTTATCATAAAGCATCCTCAACTGTTTATCTTAAATGATATTCAAATACAAAATGCACCTGCAGGATTTGATCATGTGCGGAGCAGTTTTTGATCAGTGCTTCATGAGCATACTGAGGAATTAATAATTGCTCCAGGAGCTTTCCCAATTTCCCACACTAACATCAGCAAAAGACCAAGCAACACAGCATGAACAGATAATTATAGGTGAAATTCCATTAAAAAAAACAGGCGCTGTCCATATTCTGGCACCCAGGTGGCATGTGTGGAGAGAAAAAATAGGTCAGCAGTCTTTCATTGAACAATTCTAGTTATTTATTCTATTCCATGGGGAGATTTGCTGAGTTCGCAATGGACTTCTGCAGAAATTACGAGCAAAACTATCTTTACAAACTAGATTATTGACCTTTGTTTTCAAGATCTAGTTTTCCAAAAGCTGCTTATGAATTAGCTTATGCATCTTTATTCTCCAACACTGCATTCCCACCATACAAGAAAGTAATAGAATGTCCTCCATGCTCTCTGCAATTTCCCAGTGGCAGCTGCATCAAAGGGGCTAATTTATGCAGTAACATAGAAACATAGAAAATAGGTGCAGGAGTAGGAGTAGGCCATTCGGCCCTTCGAGCCTGCACCGCCATTCAATATGATCATGGCTGATCATCCAACTCAGTATCCTGTACCTGCCTTCTCTCCATACCCCCTGATCCCATTAGCCACAAGGGCCACATCTAACTCCCTCTTAAATATAGCCAATGAACTGGCCTCAACTACCTTCTGTGGCAGAGAATTCTAGAGACACCACTCTCTGTGTGAAAAATAATCTTCTCATCTTGGTCCTAAAAGACTTCCCCCTTATCCTTAAACTGTGACCCCTTGTTCTGGAATTCCTGCATCTAGCCAGTCCAACCCCTTAAGAATTTTGTAAGTCTCTATAAGATCCCCCCACAATCTTCTAAATTCTAGCGAGTACAAGCCGATTCTATCCAGTGTTTCTTCATAAGAAAGTCCTGCCATCCCAGGAATGAGTCTGGTGAACCTTCTCTGTACTCCCTCTCTGGCAAGAATGTCTTTCCTCAGATTCGGAGACCAAAACCGTACGCAAGGTGCGGCCTCACCAAGACCCTGTACAACTGCAGTAGAACCTCCCTTCTCTTATACTCAAATCCTTTTGCTATGAATGCTAACATACCATTCGCTTTCTTCATTGCCTGCTGCACCTGCATGCCTACTTTCAATGACTGGTGTACCATGACACCCAGGTCTCGTTGCATCTCCCCTTTTCCTAATCAGCCACGATTCAGATAATTGTCTGCTTTCCTGTTTTTGCCACCAAAGTGGATAACCTCACATTTATTCACATTATACTGCATCTGCCATGCATTTGCCCACTCACCCAACCTATCCAAGTCACCTTGCAGCCTCCTAGCATCCTCCTCACAGCTAACACTGCCCCCCAGCTTCGTGTCATCCGCAAACTTGGAGATGTTAGAGTAGATTAGATTAGATTCTTTATTTGTCATTCAGACCTTTCGGTCTGAACGGAATTTTGTTCCCCTGCAGTCATACATATAATTAAAAAAAAATCAAATAAAAATGACAGAACACACAATAAACACAAATTTAACATCCACCACTGTGAGTTCACCAAACACCTCCTCACTGTGATGGAAGGCAAAGTCTTAAAGTCTCTGTCTTTTCCCTCTTTGTTTCCCTCTGCGCCGAGGTGATCCAGGCTTCAGGTGTTGTGACCTCACCGGGTGATGGTAAGTAAGTCAGTCCCGCAGTTCAACTCAGCGGCCCGGCGTGGACGAAGCTGCCGCCCTCCAGACCAGTGGACGAAGCTGTTGCGGGAGCTCATAAAAACAGGTCACCAACCTGTAAGCTGCGAACTCCCGACGATGTCGTCCGCTGGGCCTGCGGCCAATTCCACCAGGCCCGTGGTCGGGCCGCTGCCACTGCCGCCGCCACCGCTCCGGGACCGAGTCGGGTCACCGCTGCTGCTGCCGCTGCCGCCGTTGCTGGAACCGCATTTAATTCCCTGATCCAGATCATTAATATATATGGTAAATAGCTGAGGTCCCAGCACTGAGCCTTGCGGTACCCCACTAGTCACTGCCTGCCATGCTGAAAAGGACCCGTTTACTCCTACACTTTGCTTCCTGTCTGCCAGCCAGTTCTCTCTCCACATCAATACTGAACCCCCAATACCGTGTGCTTTAGGTTTGCATACTAATCTCTTATGTGGGACCTTGTCGAAAGCCTTCTGAAAGTCCAGATATAACACATCCACTCATTCTCCCTTATCCACTCTACTAGTTACATCCTCGAAAAATTCTATAAGATTCGTCAGACATGGTTTACCTTTCATAAATCCATGCTGACTTTGTTCAATGATTTCACCACTTTCCAAATGTGCTGCTATCCCATCTTTAATAACTGACTTTAGCATTTTCCCCACTACCGATGTTAGACTAACTGGTCTGTACCACTGAAAGGTCCCAATCAATGTGATGTCCTATTAACCTGTCCCCGTTTGACCAAGAGTAGAGAGCGCACCAGGATTGAGCTGTCTGGTGGCTTTAATGATTTCAGCAATCAACCAACTCTTTCTGTGCGGAAACCTGTCTCATCACACCATTGGAGATCAGTTGTTTATGCAGATTTTGCAATATTTAAATTCAAAGTGATCTTCAGCAATTTTGAGAAACAAGACCAAAAGTGTTGGCAGAGGAAGTAGAGGTGAAACAGAGGTTCATCAAAAGGAGCTAGGAGATCATTCAGTGCATACATGGAAGGCAGTAAGAGGCAGTCAATGCCAGAGTTCTTGAGGGAGTGAATTTGAGGTTTAATATGGTATAGGTCACTGATAGATTCCTCAAATATCCTATCCGACCAATTGCAGCACCACCCTTGTACACAACTCCACACACCTCAACCACATCACCCAGCCAGCAATAAATGTGATCTATCAGAATATGCCTCGGCATTGAGAGCTCTCCCTATATCACCACATGCACATTGCCATCTATTCAACCATCACAGGTAGATCACCTACACACATCGCAATTTACCCATTGACACATTTTTCTGTTGTCTTAAAGGATAACTGTCCAGAGTGACAATAGACAATAGGTGCAGTAGGCCATTCAGCCCTTCGAGCCAGCACCACACCAAAACAGCTCATTGACAATGGACAGACATGACTGCATCACATCACCACTCCAAATTCATACCAAGAAGACAATGCTGGTCACCATTGATATACCGAGTCCATGGCTTACCGTGATGTGGACACTAGCAGCTGGAATCCTGAAGCTACGTGTCTTTCACATCTCCCACGGAACCCTCATCATATGGTATCTTACAGAGCTGACAGACTAACAGAACATATCTTCGTTTAACCGCTTCCCTCATCATATCGCTATCATTAAGGTTTTTCATTATCAGCTAGCCTTGGACAGCCAGGAGAAGATAATGATGCACCATCACTCCAAGTGAGTTTCCCAGCCAGCTGCAAAGACACCTGTTCTGTTTACAGTGGTAATGTGTTCAGAGGCAAGGTCTGCACTAAGTGAGCCACTGGGAATGTGGTCGGGTCAGGAATGAGAAAAACGTTGGTGCCAGCTCTCCATCAGATGCCATTGGATATGGGAAGGATGCACCCAAGGGCATTGAAGAGGCAGCCAAAGCAAAAGGTGGATGGAGGCACATAATTTTTTTTTGTATCAGTAACCTACACAGTTCCAGGAGCCCATCTTGTCCTGGGTATAAATGGTCGGCAATACCATTAGTAGCAGTTTGCATGAATGGGTTTAGAATGCTGATTTTGTACTATTTTAGAACTCTGGTGATCAGCAATAGAGTGAAAACAGATTTGAACTATTGTGTAGGAAAGATCTGCAGATGCTGGTTTACACTGAAGATAGACACAGATTAGGCAGCATCTCTGGAGAAAAGGAATAGGTGACGTTTCGGATCAAGACCCTTTTTCAGACGGATCTCAAGAAGGGTCTCGACACGAAACATCACCTATTCTTATTCTCTGGAGATGCTGCCTGACCCGCTGAGTTACTCCAGAATTTTGTGTCTAGATTTGAAGTATTGGGGGATTAGGAATTGCATGCTGGGTTTATTCGTAAAGCGGCGTATTGAAATACCTTAAGCACTACTTACAGGCACATGTAGATTGGGAGCAGATATGTAGAGTACCTTCAAATTTGGAAAATACTTTCTTGATGACTATAGAGGGAGTGTTACAAAATAATTTGATATCCCATTTATATCAAGGACTTCAAGACTATGTAAAAGGAAATACTATAGAAACAAAACAGGAATGGGAATTGGAAATGAACATTATTATTACAGATGAAATATGTGAAAGGACGTCTCTTGGGCCATAAGCTGACAAGCAGCCCCTCTTGGAGGGAGTTCGACTGGAAAATTAAAATGAGAGTATTTAGGACCCCTTTAGTGTTGGCAAGATACAGTACCACCTCAAATTTATGCTGGAGACAATGTGGGAAGATTGGCGATCACACACATATTTTTTGGGATTGTCCCAAATTGTACCAATACTGGAGAGACATCCAGGTAGAGATTAAATTAATTTTGGGAGTGGATCTACCTTTGGAACTGGCTTGTTTTATATTAGGAGATACTCCAGCAGCAACAGGTATTCAAAATCAGAAATATTTGCTTGGGGTGATACTGTTGATTGCTAAAAAGATGATAACAGTGCTATGGAGAAAGGAAATGCCACCAAATGTTCAACAGTGGAGGGAAAGAATGAAAAATGTATACTTGATGGAAAGTATAACTGCTAAACTCCAGTTGAGGAACAAGGCCTTTAATATTATATGGAAACGGTACTATTACAAATGCCAAGATTGATTAAGGATATGAATGGATGAGCTTGCTATGGTGCCTGTGAATAAGATGCTTCTATGATAGAATGTTAAGAGGATCCGATGTGATGCAAATAGAGGTTAGGTGATCTGTATTTTGTCATTTTGCGATTGTCTTCTGTGTGTCTCTTTCTTTTATCTGTATTTGTATTTCGTTGTGTCAATAAATGTTGATTTAAAAAAAAAAGAAATACTTAGAAAATGACTGCCTAGGTTAGTTCCTTCGTTTCTTTCTCCTCATCTCATTCTTTCACCTCATACCTCGTGGCTGCTCAGTATATTGTCAGTGGAAAGAGGAAAGCTCCTCCCAATCCCACTGAGTGGATGGGAATCAGCACTGACTCAGTGGGATGGACGGCCTCCTTCCACACTACCATAAACCCTGACGCACTCGCTACAGAGGGCAGCTCTGAAGCAGACCAGAGCAGTGAGATCGTCATTGAAGTGTGTCAGAGGTTTGTCCCACCAGAGTAGAACTGGAAGCATGTCATTCATTATCCAGAGTTGAACGGTTGCAGGATATAAGAGGGAGCATGTTGAAATGTAGAAGGAATACCTGGGAGACTGAGGGTTGTAGAGGGGCTTTTAAGAAACTGGGGGATAAAGAAAGGAGATCCTGATGAATGGAGTTATGCAGCCAACCACCTGGGAGAACAGGTGGGTATAAAGAGGACATCCTGGGGAACAGAGAGAAACAGAAAAAACAAGAAGGAACAAAGTACTGGAGTAACTCAGCAGGTCAGGCAGCATCGCTGGAGAACATGGATAGGCGACGTTTCAGGTTGGGACCCTCCTTCAGATTTGTGACCAGAACTGCATGCAATACTCCAAATGTGGCCTAAACACAGTCCTATAGAGCTGCATCATGACTTCCTGATCCTTATATTCAATGCCCTTAGCAATGAAGGCGAGCACACCATACATATTCTTTACCATCCTCTGGTAAATGTATTTTGTTTTAATTTAGAAAGGAATTGCTGAGAAGAATCAATTTACTCAAATGTCAATAAGTTTATTTTTTAGTGATGTTTTTTTTTGATGAGGTGAAATCATGCGGAAAGCAGAGAGACTGAAGGGGAGCATCCATAATACGTTTGGAGCATGGCAAGGTTAACTGTGCAAACATATTGACACTTTTGTAGCACAAGAAAAATTAAACATTTGAAAACAACAATGTTGTAATTAACAAGGTAAGTGACAGCTCTTGCTAAGAGCTGGGTTCATAGTGTCCCACTGTTGCACTACTAGACATTGTCATGCACGGCAGCTCGGCTGCACACGATTAACTGCAGAATGTATTGTCATTTGGTGACTTGGTGATGCCAACAGATGTCAACTGACTGGTCTAAATTGATCTGAAGAATTTTGACTGCTCTTCTGGGGCCAGATGACAACTACACAAATAAATGAGGCCTATTAATGTCACAAAGTGATTAGACTGTATTGGTTTCATATGTAAATGTCCACTAACATGCACACGCACAGGTCACATAGCGAAAAGTCTAACAGATCTGACTGAATACTATTCTGAACTTGGTAACTTTCTACATAATCCTGCACCATTTGACGCTCCTGAAGTAAGGGCAGAGAGTGAATGTGAATAAATAGATATAAAGTGTAAAATATGAGCATTTCAATCTTCAAAGCCTGCCCATATCAAATCATCCTATCAAATTTTAAAGGACTCAATTAGTCAAATAGCAACATAAATAAAAAATCTACTTTTACAGGTATAATATTGCCTGATAAAATTGTATCAACAAGCAATTGCCTGAGCTATGAGAGACACAAAAACACTCATTAAAATTAATGGACTCTTGGATAATATTCAGAATTAGTGCTTTGGCATATCACCATTGACAGGATACCCACTGGAATTCGAAATGTGCAGAATGAAGTGTCAATAATGAGCTGCAATTGATCCCAATAAGTCACAAGGATGTGATACTGAAGGTGGTGGGAAAAGGGTGGGGGGGAACTCACTGAAGATGTAAGGTTTCTGACGAAAGAGGCATGGACATTACGATCCACGGATCTGGAAGTGGAAAGATAATACTACAAAGCCTTGTAATATGAAAACCCATGCTTCCTACCTTTGATCCATGCAACTCAGCTCACCATCAGCACTTTGACATTTATTTAATAACCTGAAGGAATATTAAAAAAACCCACTTGAAATGTCTTCAAAGGAGCACTTAATATGTGCAAGTAAACACATATCCAGCCTCACATGTATTTTAAGACACTTATCCTGCAGTATAAATGCCATCCCTGAAATATCAGGTTATGGGGAGAAGGCAACAGAATGGGGTTAGGAGGGAAAGAATGATCAGCCATGATTGAATGGCGGAGTAGACTTGATGGGCCGAATGGCCTAATTCTACTCCTATCACTTATGAATACCACTGGCACTATGCCACACGGAGGGTTAGACCAACACAATCCTCACAGCCACTCAAACTGTCAAAACTTTATGAATCTCCATCTTTCATCAATACATAATTACCTTATTCTGCTGAGAGTTAACTACTGTGAAGGAAAATAAATATTGAATCTCTAGTCAAACCCAAATGTGTTATTTTTGAACTTATTGTAAAGGAGGAAAACCTGTCAGATCACATAATGGGCAATTGTTCATAAAACACCTCAGGTCTCAGCAGAAGGACCCCTGTATCAAGAATCTCAAGCCACAGGAAAGATAATGCCTTTCCATTTCACAATCACAAGCAATGATACGGCAGCGACCTGGTGCAGATCGGGCAGATACTCCAAGTCGAGATATGGGCTCAGGCCTTGTTTTGGGCATCACTGTAAGCTCTAGCTGAAGATATGGCAGGTGTCTTCTGAAAGCATTGCAGTTTTTGGGGTTTTAAATTGCAATTCATGCCTCCTTGACTATCGACACGTGAATGATTGTACTACCCAAGTTGGACTTTCCTGTGTTCTTTCATTAGAGATTTATTTATAACCCAGTTTCATGAATAAACTATGTTTAGGTTTAGTTTAGTATTGGCATGGAATAATTTGTTCTAACCCTGACACTATACAGAAATATGAATATAGTGTTTAAGCAGCTTTAAGCGTAATCTTCCTGAGTAAATAGTCAGACTTCCCTTGTGTACATGTTGAAGGATTATATTCTAATGTACTTTGATTTAGATGTATGTACCTTTATGTTTAATCTACCATCATCTAGCTCATTCCTCTGTTGGGTTTGAATCACTTTAGCCTGAGTATCAGCATACATTTCATCTTGAGTTAATGATGCTGCTAAAATAACAGAGAAATAGATTTGTGCTTGACATTCCAAAACTCGGAAATAGCCCAAAATTCAGCCAATCGCTATTTCAGACTACAGCCCTGACAAACAATTCCTTCTAACTCTTTGGAACACTTTCTGTCACTTCTTTTGAGCTATTTCCAACTTCATACTCTCTCACTCTTAAAACATTATTCTTCCCAGCCACAATGTTGTCTTCCACCTTTTCAACCCGGATCATTCGTGCTCCTTCTTTGCAGCCCCAAGAATTTTATTTGCCCCTTCCAACTCTTTACTTACTTATTTCTGGCTGGTTCAGTCTTTTAACATTCATTTGTTCAAATTTGCACACCTTAATTCCTGTACAGCTGTTTGTTTTCTTTTCCCTTCTGTTCAAGATTTTTACTATTATCTGATTACAGCAGGCAAGACCTAATTCATTCAGGGTGGTACGATGGCGTAGTGGTATAATTGCTGCCTTACATCACCCAAGACACAGTTCAATCTTGACCATGAGTGCTGTCTGTATGGAGTTTGCATGTTCTCCACGTGGCCATGTGGGTTTTCTCCGGGAGCTCCGTGTGGGTTTCCTCCAACACACCAAAGATGTGCAGGTTTGTAGGTTAGTTGGCTTGGTAAAAATTGTAAATTGTGCCCAGTGTGTGCAGTATAGTGTTAGTGTGCAGGGATCGCTGGTCGGCGTGGACACGACGGGCCGAAGGACCTGTTTCTCAAAACTAAACTAATTAAACTAAGCTAATTAATTTAACCTAACCAATCATACAAACTACTTGCATTGAAAATATTTGCTAAAACCTTTGCACTATCTTCTGTAAGAAAAAAATCCAGAAGAGAATCCACATTCCTGACCATGAAGAAGAAAATAATTGTTTATGCACTTTTTGTTCTGTTTCTTTCTCAGCTTTGTTGCCAGGCACTGCCAGGAATGCAGCTTGCAAAGTACGTGGATGGAATTTGCTAAAGAGCTTTCCCCAAAGGAGATGAAGTTTGGGCAATTTTAACTGAAAACGATTTTCAGCTCAGCGAAGAAAAAGCTATTTTGCTTTTTTAGCCTTCAGTTGGAGAGTAACCTCATATTTCTAAAAATATTTTTCACCAAGAATTCATGTGTGTGTGTTGCCAGTGTTAAGAATAAAGCCTATATCAGGTTAAGTGAATGATGACACCATCCTGGTTACAATAAGTGTCCCACGATTTCAAGAGCCTTCCTTTTTATTGATACTCATAGTTCCTATTCCACCTACAGGCATAGACACATAGAAAAGAGATGCAGGAGGAGGCCATTTGGCCTTTTGAGCCAGCACCGCCATTCATTGTGATCATGGCTGATCGTCCCCACTCAATAACCCGTGCCTGCTCAATAACTCATATCCCTTGATTCCACTAACCCCTAGAGCTCTATCTAACTCTCTCTTAAATCCATCCAGTGATTTGGCCTCCACTGCCCTCTGGGGCAGGGAATTCCACAAATTCACAACTCTCTGGGTGAAAAGGTTTTTTCTCACCTCAGTCTTAAATGGGCTCCCCGTTATTCTAAGACTGTGGCCCCTGGTTCTGGACTCGCCCAAAATTGGGAACATTTTTCCTGCATCTAGCTTGTCCAGTCCTTTTATAATTGTATAAGTTTCTATAAGATTCCCCCTCATCCTTCTAAACTCCAGAGAATACAAGCCTAGTCTTTTCAATCTTTCTTCATATGACAGTCCCGCCATCCCAGGGATCAATTTCGTGAACCTACACTGCACTGCCTCAATCACAAGGATGTCCTTCCTCAAATTAGGAGACCAAAACTGTAAACCATACTCCAGATGTGGTCTTACCAGAGCCCTATACAACTGCAGAAGAACCTCTTTACTCCTATACTGAAATCCTCTTGTTATGAAGGCCAACATTCCATTAGCGTTCCAAGATGGCGGCGCTGGGTTAACAGCTGCGGCCCACCTGCAGTCTGTCTGTTATTTTATTTTTTATGTCCTGTTTTTTGGTTGGGTTCGTTCGTTTTGTTGGATTGTGTATGTGGGTGGGGGGGGAGTAACATGTCCGGGTCTCTTCCTTCTGGGGGGGGGGGGGGGGTGCGACTTTATGTCGTATTCCCCGTCTCTGTCTGCGCCGAGGCCTAATGGCGGAGCTGGCGGCCTCGGGCCCGGAGCGGTTCCAGCAGCAGCGGCGGCGGCGGCAGCAGCGGCCTGACTCCCGGAGCGGTTTAAGCAGCGACGGCGGCGGCAGCAGCGGCCCGACTCCCGGAGCGATTTCAGCAGCGGCGACGGCGGCAGCAGCCGCCCGACTCCCGGAGCGGTTTCAGCAGCGGCGACGGCGGCAGCAGCGGCCCGACTCCCGGAGCGGTTTCAGCAGCGGCGACGGCGGCAGCAGCGGCCCGACTCCCGGAGCGGTTTCAGCAGCGGCGACGGCGGCAGCAGCGTCCCGACTCCCGGAGCGATTTCAGCAGCGGCGACGGCGGCAGCAGCGGCCCGACTCCCGGAGCGGTTTCAGCAGCGGCGACGGCGGCAGCAGCGGCCCGACTCCCGGAGCGGTTTCAGCAGCGGCGACGGCGGCAGCCGCGACCCGACTCCCGGAGCGGTTTCAGCAGCGGCGGCAGCGGCCCGACTCCCGGAGCGGTTTCAGCAGCGGCGACGGCGGCAGCAGCTGCCCGACTCCCGGAGCGGTTTCAGCAGCGGCGACGGCGGCAGCAGCGTCCCGACTCCCGGAGCGGTTTCGGCAGCGGCGACCGCGGCAGCAGCGGCGGCCCGACTACCGGAGCGGTTCCAGCAGCGGCGGCGGCGGCGCCGGCAGCAGCGGCCCGACTACCGGAGCGGTTCCAGCAGCGGCGGCGACGACAGCGGCGGCGGAAACCCGACTCGGTCCCGGGGCGGCGACCCGACTTGGTCCCGGAGCGGTTGCAGCGGCCCGACCACGGGCTCGATGGACCCCCCAGGCCGCGGAGTTGAACCGGCCCATTCGTGGAGCTCGGTTGCACCGCGGGACTGACTTACCATCGCCCAGTACGGTCGCGGCATCTGAGGCCTGGATCACCTCGGCGCAGAGGGAAACAAAGAGGGAAGAGACACAGACTTTAAGATTTTGCCTTCCACCACAGTGAGGAGGTGTTTGGTGAACTCACTGTGGTGGATGTTAAATTTGTGTTTATTGTGTGTTCTGTCATTTTTTATTTATTTATTTTTAATTATATGTATGACTGCAGGGAAACAGAGTTTCGTTCGGACCGAAAGGTCTGAATGACAAATAAAGAATCTAATCTAAAAATCTAAAAGCTTTCTTCACTGCCTGCTGTACCTGCACGCCAACTTTCAGTGACTGGTGTACAAGGACACCCAACCTAACTCCATTGAGATAATAATCTTACCTAACCTAACTCCATTGAGATAATAATCTGCACCCTTGTTTTTGCTGCCAAAGTGGATAACCTCACATTTATCTATATTATACTGCATCTGCCATGCATCTGTCCACTCACTCAACCTGTCCAGTTCACCCTGCAACCTCCTAACATCCTCTTCACAGTTCACTCTGCCACCCAGCTTTATGTCACCTGCAAACTTGCTAGTGTTGCTCCTAATTCCCTCTTCCAAATCATTAATATATATGGTAAACAGTTGCGGCCCCAACACCAAGCCTTGTGGCATTCTTCTCGCCACTGCCTGCCATTCTGAAAAGGAGCTGTTCACTCCTACTCTTTGCTTCCTGTCCTCCCATGGTTTCTCTTGACATTTTCCAAATACATGCAAATGTCCATTCTTTCTCAAATCTTGCACTGGCTGGGAAGTAAACTATATTCTGTGTTAGTTTAATGGGAAAAATGTTCTTCTTTAGCGCTATATAATCCACATAATCACCTGGCTGAAGTGTGTGGAAAAGATTATAAGGCAGGTTTATAATGAAAGCTGTTTAAATTATTGGACAACTTCTGTTACGGGTATTCGATTTTCTTCTGTGTTCTAACAAGGCAATTAGTGAAGCCCAGAAACAAAAGAGAAAAATCACTTCTTTTGCCGCCAGACAATCATTAAACCCAATGATCCTGATGTTCCTTTCTGATGAGCATCTAATGACCAGCAACAGTCCCAAAAGTACTAACTTAGTGCCTTTGTCCTTAACTTTGCTTGCTGTTCTCCATTTGAAAGGACAGACTTTCTATCCATATTTCAATTGCACCAAAACGTACGGCATTTACAATTACTTTATTTTGCCGTCAAACATCTACCCTGCTACTCAGCAAGTGTAAACAGATTTATTAAAAGACATCTCGCTATGTGGCTCAATCATAATATGTCTCACTTTATTAGCTGGGGTATGAACAGTGCGGGTAAGACTGAAATATCCAGTACATATCGCAGTTTGAGTACTGCATTAATTTCCCAATTCCCACATTGACAGTTTTGATCGCATTGGAGACAATGCAGAGGAAATTTAGGATGATGTAGTCAGGACTATAAATTTGTAGTTGTGAGGACAGGTTGGAAAAGCCACAGTTGTCTTTAGAATGGAGGAGGCTTTTACTTAGGTGCACAAAATTGAATGACTCAACTATCAGAACTAGAAATAGTTAGTTACTTTCATTCTGATTGATCTATGTGTAAAATAAGTTCTCCTATATTTTAATGAAATAAATGTGCAGGATTTTAGTAATAAAATGACATAGAGGAAGTTATGGAATACTCTGCCAAGCTAGGCATCATCAGTAGAAAATCAGTTACCATGATAGACACAAAGTGCTGGAGTAACTAACTGGTTAGGCAGCATCTCTAGAGAAAAAGATTTTCTGGATTGTTGAAACTGGCTGTTTTCAAAATGGGAGTAGATCCCAATAGCATCCAAACCTATTTTATTCATTGCCAGGGTTTGTCCTGTCTCTATTCTCTCCCAGCTTTCTTCCCCCCTCCACCACTCCCCACCCCCCACCCCACCACCCCACCACAGTCTATCTGAAGAGGAGTACAGACCTGACACAGTACCTATCCATGTTCTCCAGAAATGCTGCCAGACTTGCTGAGTTACTCCAGCGCTTTTCTCTGTAGATCATGTTGGGTTGTTCATGATGACTTAAAACGACAATCCCAAGGATTACCCAGCAACTGAGCAGATGTATTCATCATCCCTCAAAGTCTAGAATTTTAATTTCATTTCGGAGTCACGTGAGTGACTTCGTGAAGAGCCCGCCGGCGCGCATGCTCGACATATCGTCGTACCGCGTTGCTGCGACGGCTGGCGCTGGAGCGCGCTCCTCGCCAGCCCTTCATAAGGGGCCACGGAGGTAAGTATTCTACCTTTAGTTGGTGGTCCTTGTTGTCTGATTATGTCTTGCAGCAAGGACATGGATGGGAGTTTCAAGGGCCGGAGGATGTCTGGACGAATTCGACGGCCAACAGTTCCGGGGCCATTACCATCGGCAGTACCTGCAACGCAGGCCGGGACTCAGGCGGAGATGTGGGTAAGCCCTGTGATTACAGGTCCAGATCCGCCAGCACACCACAGCTCGGAGGAGTTCGACGAGGAGGAGTGTGGTGTGCCGCCAGAGCAGGGGGACCCTGCCATGGCAGTCAGGTCGTCAGCGGGCTCGCTGGCGACCTCGAGCAGGGCACGTGCCGTTGCACGGCC
Organism: Raja brachyura; assembly: GCA_963514005.1. The sequence goes on from OY740782.1 coordinate 75,514,563, forward strand.
TGTTCCACTCAGCCCTCCGAGAAGGGGGAGGGCAGGAGCCCAGACGCCTAACCCTGTCAGGGCCAAGGCATTGCCTGCCGCGGAGGAGCGGTCAGGTTCCAGGGCGAGACCCGGGGCGGCTGTGAGGTCCAGCCGGCACACCCCAACTCTCGACGCCGGGACGGGTCGGTTGAGTCGGGTCTCGTCACGGTCGCCAAGCCCGCCATGGATGGGTGGGCGAGACAATGCATCGGCAAGGTCCACGATGTGGGCAGCCGGCAAGACTGCGCGGGCTTCAGGCAGCCATGCTTCGGCTGGTGCCGACACCACGCCGCAAGTGTCCTTAGTGGCAGCGGCTTCAGCTCCCGCTAAACGGAGGCGGTTGAACACGCCCGCGCAGGAATCGCGCAGTTTCGCCTCGGCGGCTGTTAGCGACAACTACCGGCACCGGCAGGGCCTCGACGAGGTGCGGGCCGATGACAGGAGCCCGGTTTTCTTTTCAGAGCCGGAGGACTCCGACCACCTGAGTGTTCAGGGTGAAGGGCGTATTGACCGTATGGAGCGGCTGCTGGAGCTCCTGCTTCAACGTCAACAACAGCAGGGCAGCAACAGGCACAGGGCGTCTTCACCAACATCTACTATCAGCCTGGAGCAGCAGGAGGAGGAGGTTCTGGTGGATCCCGTACCACCTCCGTTGGAGGTGCCGGCGGAGGAACTCTTGGATGTGGCGACCAAATTCGCGGCCCCACATTCATCTGGTCTTCCTCTAAATACAAAGCTGGCAGCCACAGTGGACTTTCTTAATAATCAGGTGCTGCAGGAAGAAGTCCTCATCCAGGCTATGAGCCGTCACAAGGCTCCATCAAACTGCAACTCCCTCGACGTGCCTGTGGTCAATACGCCAATATGGGGCAACATCAGTGCGGCTATCCGTCAACAGGAGCTAAAATTGCAGCGGATCCTGAAACTCCTCACGGCCGGTATTACCGCCTTTGCACGGTCGGTGGACGGGGACGAACTGAATTTGGACCAGGAAGATGCTCTGGCCCTATTGTGCGCGACCCAGCACGAAATCAACGGGTTTCGCAAAAACAGCATCCGCCCAGCACTCAACCCGAAGTTTGCAGGATTGTGCAAACCACCGCCGCCGCCGCCCCGTCAGCTCTTTGGTGAGGACCTCTCGAAGAGAGTCAAAGAGCTTGACGAACAAGCCAAAACGGTGGGGATCATGCGCTCTCAGAGTGCCCCCACACCGTCAGGCTCAAAAGCTCCATACATTCGCTCACGAGGGTCGGCCAGTGCCTCGACGAGGACTCACCCTCCAGCTCCACAACGACAACAGCACCAGAACCAGCACCAAGGGTCTTTTTTAGGACAGGGTCGGCAGAGACCTTGGTGGAAATCGAAGACGCCGCGCCCTCAAGCCAACCCAGCTCCTCCACGGCCACCCACATGTGTCAAGGACCGCCGGTAACCACGGAGGTGAGGGGGTCTGGTTCTCTTTTTTCTCTCTGTTTAACTTCCCATGTTGGTGGTCGTTTACGGTTGTTTTTGGGTGCATGGGGTAATTTTACTGGTGATGAGTATGTGTTGCGGAATATTCAGGGGCATAAAATTGAGTTTATTAATGGCGACATTCCTCCATCCCAGCACATGCCTGGTCGTACGTTTAAATTGTCTGCTGCAGAACAGGCAGCAGGTTATAAGGAAATTTTAAGTCTGGAACAGAAGGGTGTGATTGAGAAAACGGTGCATGAGCCAATTGAATTTGTTTCGAACATATTTACTAGACCGAAGAAGGATGGAGGCTGTCGTGTCATTATTGATCTAACCCGTTTGAATACGTTTGTAACATATACTCATTTTAAAATGGATACGTTTGAAACAGCCAAGTCATTGATTTCTCATGGTTGCTTTATGGCATGCATCGATTTGAGGGATGCATATTATTCAGTATCCATCCAGAAATATGATAGAAGATTTTTGAAATTTATCTGGATGGGGCAACTTTGGCAGTATAAGGCTTTGCCTAATGGGCTCACTACAGCCCCTAGATTGTTCACTAAATTGGTGAAGCCAATCATGGCTTATTTGAGACAACGACATCATATAGTTATGGCCTATTTAGATGATGTCTTTATTGTGGGCCACACCCTGCAATTGGCCGAACAGGATGTTGCAGCTGCTGTCAATATATTTCAACAATTAGGATTCATTGTCCATCCAGAGAAATCGAAGTTCTGCCCTGCCCAGGTAATTAATTACCTAGGGTTCATGGTGAACTCAATGAGCATGAGGATAACTATACCAATTAACAAAATTGAGGAAGTCACTCAGGTGTGCAGAGATTTAATTGGCACCAATATACCATCGATTCGGCATACAGCCACAGTAATTGGCAAGCTAGTGGCTTTGTTTCCGGCAGCACGATATGGACCTTTGCATTTTCAGAATTTGCAAAGAGCTAAAATTACTGCGTTAAAACGGAACGCTGGTCATTATGATCGATCAATGCAGCTGCCGTCCGAAGCGATAACTGAGTTGCAATGGTGGGTGTGTCACATTAGCAACTCATTCAAGCCTGTTAGGGAGGCTAATCCGGTGGTATATTTACAGACTGATGCAAGCTCCAATGGCTGGGGAGCTACTGATAATTGCTCTAGTTGTGGGGGCAGATGGGACACCCTTGAGTCGTCGATGTTGTTGACTCAAGGGATTAACTATTTGGAGTTGCTGGCAGCATTCCACGGACTTCGTGCATATTGTTCCAAGCTTGTTGGAGCACACGTCCGTCTCCAAATAGACAACACCACAGCTGTGGCATATTTAAACCATATGGGTGGTACCAGGTCAGTTTCATGTGACAAATTGGCTAACTCAATTTGGCTCTGGTGTGTTCAAAGAGACATTTGGATTTCAGCTACCTATTTGCCAGGTGAACTTAATACTGTGGCGGACACCAGGTCACGCAAATTTAATGACAATATTGAATGGATGTTGCATCCTGAGATTTTTTCTAAAGTCACAGCCAAATTTGGTAAACCGGACATTGACCTTTTTGCGTCACGGTTAAACCATCAGGTACCAGCCTACGTTTCATGGGAACCAGATCCTGGGGCAATAGCGCTAGATGCATTCTCGCTGGACTGGGGGAATTGGTTTTTCTATGCCTTCCCCCCGTTTTGCCTCATCAGTCGGGTATTGCGAAAGATTCAGGCAGATGCTGCCAAGGGCATCCTTATTATACCCGACTGGCCCACGCAGCCTTGGTATCCGGTGATCTTTGACATGCTCAACGAACCTTGGGTCCTTTTGAAGGGTTGCCCACAATTGGTTACTCACCCTGTCTCAGGGGAGCCACATCCCTGCCATGGCTATTTAAATTTGTTGGCTTGCAGGTTCTGAACAGGCCGTTAGTCCAATACGGCCTCTCGGCTTGGACCATGGATACCATTGGGGCGTCGTGTCGAGAGTCCACAAGGCGAAGATACCGCTCGCATATTAAGAAGTGGGAAGCCTACTGCAGCCGCTCTCGCATCACGTACGATGACGTGACAATAACCGACGTCCTGGAATTCCTCGCGGGGTTGCACCATGATGAACACTTAAGTTACAGTGCCATCAACAGCGCCAGAAGTGCGCTATCATTCTACCTCAATACTGGGGTAGGATCCAACAGGCTAGTGTCCAGACTCATGCGGGGTATATTCAATATGAATCCGCCTACACCACGCTATAATATCACCTGGGATGTCAGGGACGTATTAACCCTGCTCAGGACGTGGTCTCCCATGGAAGGGCTCCAACTGGACCAACTCACCATGAAGCTGGTGATGTTACTAGCGCTGACTTCAGCTCAGAGGGTACAGACACTACACAAACTTCGTGTCGACAGAATGACATCTACCCCTACAGAAGTAGTATTTTTCATTGACGAGCTACTAAAGCAGCATAGACCTGGGTGCACAGGGCTGCAGCTGAAGTTCCCGGCATACCCCGCAGATGCTAGGCTATGTTAGCCGCACATATCCGCCACTATGTCAAGGTGACGGCACGCATCAGAGTAATGGAGAGATACCTGCTTGTCACTCATAAGAGACCTCATCATCGAGTGACAGTCCAGACGATATCCAGGTGGCTTCGAGTCGTCTTGGGTAAGTCAGGTATCGACACTAATGTGTTCAAGTCTCATTCCACCAGGGCTGCATCGACGTCAGCGGCGAGGGTCGTGGAGGTGCCCATGGACCATATTCTCGCCACAGCAGGATGGGCTAATGAAGCTGTGTTCCAGCGTTTTTATAACAAGCCTGTTGCTGCTCCGCTACAGTTCGCAGAAGCCGTGCTGAATGCAGGGTCAGAACGTGGAGATGAGGGGTTTTGATTTGTTATTAATAAATATGCTCTTGTTTTGCAGTATGAACTATTGAGCAAGTTTGTTCCTCCCATCCATCCCTGGTAGTGGTGTGTCAGTGGTGTGTCAGCATGGACGTGGTCCAGGGCGTGTAATCACAGAAGCTTTGAAGTCTTCACGAAGTCACTCACGTGACTCCGAAATGAAATAGTAAGATTGAACGAGAACTTACCAGTTCGAAGGTTGATCTTTATTTTATGAGGAGTCGAAGTGAGGGATTTCGTGCCCTCCTCGCCCAACCCTCAATCACCTTCATCTGGTAATCTTAGTCACTTCATTCTTAGTATGCGAAGTCATTTCTATTGTTGGTTTCTGTGATTCCACGCCGCTACTTTGAAGTATGTCGAGCATGCGCTCCGGCGGGCTCTTCACGAAATCCCTCACTTCGACTCCTCATAAAATAAAGATCAACCTTCGAACTGGTAAGTTCTCGTTCAATCTTACTATTTGCTTGCCCATGTCAAATGTGCAGAAGCCGGAAATGTCTAGATTCTGCTCACTTTCCATCTTACGTTCAAATTGCCCTGTAATTGTACAAAGCCAATCGTGCATATTCTAGTCTAGTTGGTTTTCAATATCAGTTGACACAGAGACATCAGTATCACTTTCTTTGTTTGTGATAAGCTGCGATTACATTGGAAAACTGTTATTACATGCAAGGGCTTTTCTTCCATTAAGATATGTTTCATTGTTTTGTCTTCCTTGCTATTATAATTTGTCTTTTCCTGTTTTCTCAAGGGAAACATAGCTCTCTTAGTTTTTGCATAAAGATTACAAACTAATAACCAAAAAACTGAAAGACAGAAAACAGCAGCCCAATAGCTGTCTATCCCTTTGATGATAAATGAGCCATTATTCATTTATTTTAAACACTGTCTATTGTCTCAATGAGGTACTTAACAACGGCATAAAGCTCCACAATCAAAGCACAAAAAAAATGTACAGTTAAGGCCTTAAGTGTGCAGTATTGAATGCACTTTGGACTTTCAATCAACTTGGATGTAAAATCCAAACAAGTGGGAAATTCTTACTGCTCCAAGCAATGTTATGAGCTGTCTCTGATAACCTTACCCAAGAAAATGTATGGTTGATATGAGCATAAAAAATGAACTGAGATTTTTCTCCATTTGGTTTTCAGAGGAAACCACATCTGAAAGCAGACCTGAAAGGCAGTTATCGGTAGTTGGATATTAGCAGTTCCTTACCTACAACCCTTTGGCAGGCACTAAATGTTTCCTTA